>JANCRA010000024.1:13232857-13871428 GCA_024362935.1 Setophaga petechia | reverse complement strand
AAACCAAGTGACGAGAAAGCGGGTTGAGAAAATTCCAGCATTCTCATCTCCCACAGCTGCTCTGAATTGCAGCATGCTGAGTCTCTCCCAAGACTTTTCTTCCCAGAACTCAGAGTGCCTTTGGATCCTTTTACACCTACCTACTTTAAGCCAGAAAAATATATCATGTGTGTATTCTCATACTTCTCTAGCAGCTAAGTTCCCCACCAAAATTACCAAAATTTGCAACTTTCCTTGTGACTTCTAACTTACAAACCAAACCTAAAGATTGAACAAGGGCAGCGGTTGCTTGTAGGAAGTAGGACACAGGATTTGAGTTTGATTTTGTAATTAGCTCATTTTTGTCCAGCTACTATATAATGTAACTGCACACAATCACTAGGCACTGATGGCACATTTCCGTGAAAGTGCCATGCATTTTCACAGTGCTTGTATGTGGGAACTCAGCACATCGCTCCGGATGTCCAGAGTCACTGGGAGAACCTTTGGGGGGCTCGGAGGTCCTGGAATGTTGCCAGACATTCTTGGTGGCTGGACTTTGACCCTTCTAGGGATGTGTGTGAGGACATGGAAGTCACTGGAGTTTGAGTGGTGGAGGGATCACGCATTTACAGGGTGAAATATGTATTTTGGGATTTTGGTACAGGGGGGTTATGGAGACAAGATGGAGGAATCAGGGTGTGTCTCATGCTGCTTCTTTCTTCTTCTTGTTGTCCATCTTCTGTGGTGATGCTGGCACTTGGGGATTGGTTTGTGGTGAAGGTGCACTTGTTAACAAGGGTGAAAGGTATTGGGGATAAAAAGTAAATATGATGTACGTAGCTTTTATTATAAAAAGACACGACCGCCCCGTGGGTGGTCAGAGTGCCCTTGGCTGCCTTGCTGGTCAGATCTCGGCTGGCAGAGAAGAAATCTTTGTAAGATAAGAAATAATAAACAATCTGAAGACCGAAATGTCGAAGAGTCCAGACTCGTCCTTTGAACCGCGGGCTGCCCCGAACCATTCTGCGCGTGTCCGAGCAGAGACAGCAGCCGGATCGGACACTTGTATACCTGGAGAAAGCTGGTCACATTCACACTCTTCCAGAGTAATAAGAAGACAAGGTCTTGCTGTAAAAATTTGGGTTTAAATTTCCACTTGTGTTTTCAAGAACTGACGCACCTATGTATCAGCTAAACTTGCTATTACATTTACTAGACACACACAGTTGAATTGTATTTCATTAGACTTTCATTCATGAGTGCTGGCTTTTAGTCTCCATAGCTCAGAACCCACCATACCAGTGTCTTGCTTCTCCATGTAAATAGGATTTTTTCATATATATGTAAAAGCAGTATGGCTGTGACATCTGCTCCAGTGCAGCTGTGGCTCCAACTGATTTTCTTCCCCCAGGAAAATGAACAGCACAATACTTAGATTCTGAGGAGGACGTGGTGGGAGGGTGAGTTTACTGTAGACAATATCTTCAAAAAGACCAATAATATCAATTATTTGTTTTCGAACAAGTTGTTTCACAAGAAGTATAATTTAAGAAGCATTTCCACAATTTTTCAAGCTTAAGAATGACAAATCTGGGTTTTCTAGTCGTTACTGCACCCAATGTGTTACTGCTTGCACACCAAGTAGAACAAGAGCATCTTTTGCCTGCTTTGCACAGCTCAAGGCTAAACACAACCATCTCCACATTGTGCAGGCTTTATAACTGGAAGTTTCCCTGATGAATTCACCAACACAAGGACCAAAGTGACTCTTGATATTAAATGCAGGGCTGGTGGAAGCTTTTAGGTTCATATCCTGAAATGCATCCTTCTTTCCCACATTCTGGAAATGGCTCAGGAAGTGGCAGCACACTTTCCTCTTTCCTGAGGATTACCTTTTTTTATATTAAAGAATAAAATACTTTGTAAAAAGAGGTGCTTTTATTCTGTGCTGAAACAGTCCTTCCTAAGAAGTCCCTTCCTCACTTAGGTTTTCTAACTCCCTACTTCAAATCTACTTAAGTTCAGTTTTAAGAGCAGCAAACTTCAGAGTTGCACATAAGTAGGATGATCTGTGGATGCTGAGAAGAGCACACATACCCCAGGCTCTCCTGTGACTGAGGTGAATGAGTCCTGCTGAGCACAGTGTCCCTCTTCACCACCCCTAGAACAGCCTGCAGACAGCAGCAGTGACCCAGCTGCCACACAGGCATTTGTCCATTTGAAACCGTCCCTGACAGAGATGAAGCAACTGAAAACCACTAAGAAATTAATTCTTTTTAATTCCAGTTAGGATAGATCTGAATCTGTGACTCTGGCATGAAAGAGAATGAGTTCTGTGAACTTCCTACAGGAAGTTCTAAGGAAAGCTGCATGATATCAGTGGTTGCCTCCTTTCTGGCAGCCAGTCCCTGTTCAAGGTCAGGTAAGGGCAAAATAAGTGAATACAAAAGTATTTGTTTAAGGGAAAAAAGAGGCAACACCAACAAGACTTGGAATTTTCACTTACATGAAAGGAGTTTATGCTTATCTTAAAGATGTAGATGTTGGTAAATAAACACATATGTTCTCATTTGAAGATAGAACCATTGATCTGTTTGCCCTTGCTATGTTGTCTAATTGACCACGTCTGGATGATTTGATTTAATAGTATTCCTGGAATGGGATCTTTCCTCCTCTTGGTTTCTATTTCTCAAATTTTTATAGCATATTAGAAAACAGTTTGCAAATCTTCTTTCTGATTGCAGACCACTCTTACAATAATATCTCTTGTTATTTTAAACACATTGTGAGCTTTAGAAAAATGTTCATTCCTCTGTTTTCTGTCTCTACTGTATTTATTTGGTCACTTTCTATAAGCTGATAAGAAATCTACAGGTTTTGCTTACAGGAGATCTGCAAGTACTATAATTCAGCTCCACTAGCATAAATGACAAAATCCTTGTGAAACTACAGTCTCACAAGTATTATATTCACTTAGTCTATAAATTTAAAGTCAGTCTGGTGAAATCTACAAAGACAGATATTTAATATAAGTTTTAATTTTTGCTCTTCTTCTGTAGTTCATTAGGTCACTTCCAATCATGTCCCATTGTAAATTTTGGGGTTTTTGAATAATACTGAGCTAAAGTTACCATTTCAAACTATGTACTTTTCAAAAATGAAGTACTATTGCAATTAAAATAGAAAATTTGGAGTCAGAAATTTTTATAGAGTATCAAGACCAAAAACCTGATTAATGGTAAGTTGCTCTTGTGGCACTCGTGACCACATTAAACACAATTACAGGAAAGGTGAAAACAGTTAAAGTGCCAAGAATTTGTACATAAGATTGAAAAATTAGCTTGGTATTTTTTTGTTTGTTTTATTCTGTTTACAAATCTTTTCTGATTGCAATCTCTTCTGGTTTTCTTATTTGAGGATACAACTCTGTAAGTATGTTTATAAATAAATTTACACTTACTTCTACCAATGTGAAATTATAAAATTTCAGACAAGAAACAGTGAAGGACTTAGGTGAAAATATAGTTCCTCTGAACATACTGACTACTAATCCTGCAATCAGAATTGCAGCCTCTTCCAAAACTGTGTAACTATTTTGCCTATTTATCAATCAGGATTTACACATTTACACACCAGATGCCAGCATGTGATCTAATGGCCATTACCAGTTTTCAGCTAGAAAAAAGATTGATTACATTAGTCCAGAGCCAACTGTTTGTAAAACAGTTGTAAAAAGAGTATATGCAGAATATATGCATATATATATATATATATATATATATATATATATATATATATATATATAATATGTATGTATTATTATTATAATTAGTGTATAGTGTATATTAGTATGTTAAATAATTAATAAGTAATACATAATTAATTATATTAATAATATATTATTTGTTACAATTAATAATTAATTATGTGATTAGTATATTCGTATATTGGTATATATTTTAGTATATGCAGTGATCACAAGTCACTTAAGCATATTGACCCAAGTCTTGCTGCTGAGTTTAAGAGATTCAAATTTAGACCTGATAAGCACCTGCTGTCAGAAGTGGTAGCTGCTAATGTCAGTCATCTCCAAGACCCAGCAAGCACATGTGAATTCAGCAATCTCCAGCAAAAGAAGACCTCAGACTATAGTCATTTGCTTGTCCCCTTCATTTAGGTGCCAGGTTCTTCAGGAAGAGGAGCCTCAGAAACATTCACAGATGATCTGGTAACTCGATATATCAGAACAACAAGTATTATAGTCACTGAGCATGTATCCCAGAGTGGAGAGAATTTAGAAGATAATTTTTTTCATATAAAACTCCATTGGAAATGTGATTCAGTGAAGATTAGCCAAGTCTTTTGGAAGTCTCTTACCCTGTAACAGTAACACAGCCATTTTGTACAGTTACTCTCTTCATAGATTCAAAAATCTCACAAAGTAGATCAGATTGCCAAAAGGAAATCCTAGCAACGAAGTCTCAGCAACTGAGAGCTTTAAAAGCTCACCCATGTGTTGGTATTTCTCTTATTCATGATAAAAGAGGAAATTGTAGGACTACAATTCAAAATAATAACAGGATCAATCTCTGTATTCCTTCCCAAAAGCCCAAAGATTACACATTCCTATTACCTTTAGGGTGTGTTAGAAAAAATCCCTACTTTGACATTTCCAGCTAAGCTTCTTCAGAGAGAAGTTTAGTTCCCGTCCTCCAAAGGCCTTAAGTAATGTAACTTAAAGAACATCTAGTGTAGGAGATTCATGGGCAAGGGCAATTCACATCATAGAAACATTTATGTAATGCTCTTAACTGCTAATGTTGGTAGACCCATTCTATTCCCAGAAGCAAACGTTTCTTCCCCCAAAAGAAAATTGGCTAAGGTCCCATTCATTACCATCTTCATGAAACAGCTATTGCAAAACTAACAAGTCAGGTATGAATTTGAAGTACAATAGCCATTTGTCTTGTTTCTCTCACTGCTCTGTCTCCTGCAGGTTACACTGGGGTGGCTACAGAAGCTGCTGTTCACAACTGTCTCCCATTCAGAGGTTTCTCCTCCATTCTTCGTGAAGTAAGGGCTGGGCCACCACAAATTACGTACTAAAATTAAGGAAAAACTTCAGGCAGAAATCATAACTAAGAATGTACTTTTGTCCTAGATAATCCTAGGCATCCTAAGGAACATTAAGACCATAGAATAAATTATATTTGTAGGTAACCTAGAAAAAAAACCTGCCAACAAGGATTCATAGGATGCTTCATTCTGGATCTGAGAACAAGGTGAAAATACAAGTGACCCCTTGAGTACTCGCCAAACATGATCTAAATATGACTGATGTCCATACTAAATCCAATGTCTTTCACATTCCATCTTGTTTGAGATGCTTCTTTCATAAATGAGCCTTCACAGGCCGACAGAATTCTATTTGTCCTACACAGGCAACTTCTTTTGAAATAGGTAATTGTGTAGAAATAATTGCTCACATGGACAACCCCCCAACAACCATAAGGTCAGACAGATCTTCTGATATATCTGTTAGTTTTAGACTTCAGTCTGAATGGTAAAAAATGGATGTAGCCTTTTACCAAAGGAATGTACAATCTGCAATACTTTTAAACCAAAAATTTCCTCCCACCTGTTCACACAGGAATGAAAAGAAAAAGAAAAAGAAAAAGAAAAAGAAAAAGAAAAAGAAAAAGAAAAAGAAAAAGAAAAAGAAAAAGAAAAAGAAGCTAATAAAAAGACTGGCTTCAATATTATTTTTAAAATAGATTTTTGGTTATGCTTCTAGTTCTGGTTCAGGGATCTTTTAGGTAATGATTGGTAAAATTCACCTTCATGAGTACAAACAGAAATTGAAAGCCCACAAGTTATTTCAGAAAATTGGCCACAATTACATTTTTTTTTTTTTTTTGCTGCTTCAAAAAAAGAATGATTTCTATGTCTTCTAAGAAAATACTGTTTCTATTTATGTAGAAAAGCCTGCAGGAGACCATTCTACCTTCTAAAAAGGCAAGGACATCAATACTTCGAATCCCTGTCAGGCTGTGTGATAAGCCACAGGCTGCATTTTGCTGATCATGTTAGGCTCTGAAAGAAGCAAATACTTTAACTTTATAATACAAAATTATGTTCCTGCTGAGAATACGTTCTGCTAGCTGACAGCCATTTCTCCTGGATTTAAAGGAGTCATTCAGCAAAAATCCACCTGTCGTGTTTCAGCAAGCAGAAGGGCTGTCTCTGGTTCTTACAACCTTGTTACATTACCTCCCATGTTATAATTGTATCTGTTCTGTAGTATGTTGTCATAATGGCTTCCAAAATGAAGTCTTCTCCTTGGCAACCAGTGCAGAGAAGTGAGTAGCCAAAATAGACATTTTGACTTTTCAATTATTCTTTATAACATTTCCCTGTAATGAAGTCATCAACATTTGTAAGGAGCGTTTGCACTATTTTGGAACCGTTTTGTGACAAAGAGTATTACATGCAACGTGTTTCAAGCAACATGTGAAACAGCAAATGTGAGGACCTCAAATACTGAATCCCCAGCAAAATTTACCTCTTTTGAAAAGCAGAACATATTTTCTGTAAAGACAAAGGATTCACTAGTTAACCACAACTCTGAAGAAATCAAGAGGTACTGCCCCTGGAAGAGCTGAAAAAAATATGTAGATGTGGTGCTTAGAGACATCACTAGGTGGTGGACTTGGAAGTGCTGGGTTAATAGTTGGATTTAATGAAATAAGAGGCATTTTCCAATTTAAAGTTTTTCTAGGCATTAATAAGATGGGTAACACGCAGGAACACCTTTACACATAGAGAGAGGATATAGACAATTTTATCAGCCAAAAATCTGAAAGACTTTAAGTGTTGACTAAAATCTGAGTAACAGTAAGAAATCTATGTCTTCAGTAACTGCTACAGTACCTTTCTGTTCTATTTCCTATTTTTTTTAATGTAACTGTCAGTGTATCCTCAATAAATTTAAATGGTTATTTAATTTTATCACTACTCTACCTAGCTTTAAATAAGCATTTCAGAACTGCCTTCTTCTTCTACAGTTTGTAGTATAATTCATACCTCAGGGCAGCTGCTATCAGATCATTCTTAACCTATAGTAATGGAGATAAATTTTTGACAAAATCTAGTGTGGAGGATGCTCACTTCATGCTATTTGTGTCATAGTCATTTTATTAGATGTTCTGGAGAAATAAAAAGAAACCATTCTTCAAACAGATAATATTTATCTGTGGTGCTTATATGGGAAAATTACTGCAAACCTATGTGTACTTCCAGTCAAAATTTCTGAAGCAGCTTTAATATTAATTACTTCATTTTTCCTACCACCATTCTTTAGACTCCTTCAAAATTATGAAGAGAATACTAGCCCTTTTAATTTTATTGATAACATCTTAGATACTACTGTCACTGAGGCCAGAATTAACCAAGCCTAACACATGATCTGTGCACAAACCAAATACCATGTGTGCAGAGCTTTGGCATTCCTTGCTCTTCCTGAAGTGTATCATACCGCCTGCAATATGCTGTCCTGAAGATAAAGCTCTGTTTGATGTTGTATGAATACACTTTGTTGTTGCTCTCTCATCTGCTTAGCAGAAAATTGACTTGAACTTCAGTAGAGTCCCAAATAAGCCACATGACAGCATTCAAGAGGCAGGAGAGATTAAAAGGAGTTGGGCATTCATTGGAACAGACAAGAACACTTTATTCATTCTAGAGATGTATTTCTTTTATAGGTCATATCTAAAGATACCTAAAATATCTTCTCCCACCCCCTCCCAGGACTTAGGAGGGGAAAGAAGGAGAAAAGTGAAATGACACAGCATACCCTGATCTATACACAGCATCACAGAAATAGATTATTCCTTACAAATTTAGTTATTTTCCTAACTCAAAAATTCACATGAACCTTAGCCTTTCCCTGGGCAATTTTTTAGCATACACTACTCCAATCAGACTTTGAGGTCATCTTAGTTTATGAGTCTTGTACCTGCTGTACAAGATTACAGGAAACTGCAATATTTCCCAAGTTGAAAATAACCTACAGTACAGCTATATTGCTGTTAAGAAGTACTAAAATTATACACACCTGACCCATACAGGAAGGCTGGAATTTTAATCCCAAAAATTGACTTTAGACTATCTAATCTTAGTATTTAAGACTATTAGGTGTCGCAGATACACAAATAATTGAACATAAAGGTTTTTGTACTAGTACCAAACTTTCTTAATGTTACTGTGTCTGAATTGATTATACTGCATATTTATAGATAGCAGCTGACAGAAACATGAACCCGTGCTAAAACCACATACTATTTTGAATGACACTAGAAGAAAACCTGTTAGACCTGCTGGATGTTTTGACATCTCTTGCTAAATTGAAGTGATTTTATGAGTTAATCCTTCATGGCAGCAAGAAACCAGCTAAGAAACTCGATCTAGATAGAGTGGCTAGTAGTCTTTGTTAAAGCTATCATGATATCGGCTCTGGTTATTGAATAATTCATACATTCCAAATAACATAGGAATGTGCTCAGACTAAAATCTATTTTAAAAAACCAACAGATTTTTAAGGGAATTTAGGATTGATTTTCAAAAAATTATCATCATTATTAATCATTTTTGTTACTAGAGTATTAAGTATGTTTGTGATGTTCATGTTGAATCAAGTTGCAATGAATACAGCAATTATCAAAAAGTGCATTGTCTGTTCTCAGCATTAAGGCTTGTTTTGCTTTCTACTCATGCACATAACATCCAGGATAAATTAGGTATAAAGAGCTTTGCTGCTTTTCAGTAAACATTTCAGTAGTTCCCTTAAATTTAACTCCCACTTTACAATTACACAAGTAATAGTCTGAAGGGACTTACAAATTCATAACTTTTCCCTTCTGTGTCAAAAGAAACAGCTCCTTTCCATGGACAAAGACAGACAGGACCTGCTGGCCAGAATGGAGATAGAGAATGTACTGTTTATCAGAAATGCTGGCTGCTGTTAAAACTATTCCTGTCATTTTGCAACACAAGCTAGCAAGTAAAAGACACAATTTCAATCAATAAAATCTTTTATCGGTGTCTAATTCTTATGATCTTAAAGATACTTAATTAAATCCCAGAATGAGCCCCTATTTGGGAAGTATTTTAACCCTTCTACAAGCTGGGTGTCTCTACCACTTGAGGAGCAACTTTAATTTGTCCTGCAGTAGAAAAATCCTCTGCTTTCCAAAGCAAAATGTTTATTTATGTAAATATTGGGACTATAAATATTGACCAAATTCAATATCATGCCTATTTTTTTCCAGTAAAATACACAGGGTAATAAGTAAAGGGACTACTGGTGTGTACTTTTTTTAAAGGCATCGGTCTCCAGAAATGGAATCCAAGATCTGTAGTTATAAAATTATTGTTATGGGGTAGCAGTTTTAATTACTATGTATCTTTAATTACTAAATTACTGCAGTGTGTAGTCTGGAGAATGCAATAATGGACCAACTCTAAATAACCGCATCAGTGAAAATTCAGGGATGGGACTCCCACTTTTTAAACCAAATTATGTTATTTTCATGGCTTATAAGACTCCACAGTTAATGAAGAAGAAAATCTTAATTTCAACCCAAACATTCTACTGCTGCCTGTCTGCCATTCAGATACATATAGCAAAACCATTTCCACATCTAAAAAAGAACATTTTATTCCTTTTAAATCACACCGTGTTTCAGTATTCCATTAAAACAATTACATGCTTTCAGTAATATTTTTGCAGATTACATCACATTAGAGACTCTTATGATGATGTCATCACACTGGACAGAAGAGGCTGGGAAGACTTGATTGTCAAACTGCCACTGAAAAAATAGAAGCAAAGCATTGCTGACTCACAGCTCATAAAGTTTCCATGTTACTTTTCCTCCTCAATTTCACTGGGAGAAAGACTGAAAATATAGGCTACTTTCACCCTTCCCTCAGGAAGGGAGAGCTCTTCCACTTCATATAATCTCATGGTGAAGATGTGGGTTCAGATCTCTGTGGGCAGAGCAGAGATGTGAACTGGTTTTCCCACATCCTCTGTGAATATTCCAGCCACACAAGTACTGGAAAGTGCTGTCATTATTCCTCCTCCTCGTCTTTGAACCAAGACTTTTGATTCCAATGTTATTCATGAAAAGTGATGGGCATTAAAATACTTCAGAAATGTCAAAAGAAACTAGTTTTTCCTAAATTGGCTTTTAAAATTAATTAATTTATTTAGAAAGCAACTAACACATAGAGGATCATTAATCCATTTTCTACATTCAAGGTAGTAAATCCAGCTGCTCAAAACTATTCTTTCCTGGAGAGTGAAACTCCATCACCTCTATCAGGACATGAGTAGTTTATTGCTTTTATACCCTTGGAGTAATGCATGCATCCTTCTTGCTCATTATATTCTTATGCCTCAGGGACAAATACATTTATGTTCATCTTAATTTGTTCCTTGAGTCTTCCTGTAATGTGTTCAAGAAATGTGCAGATCACACATGTTTTTTCCTCCACCCTGACAGAGCACTGGGACATCCGTTCCATCAGGCCTTAGAGACCCAGTCCTGCTTTAATTGCCCACTCCTTTCCCCACCAGTATCTCCCTGCAGCACTCCAGGGAAGCACTCCCTTCAATCATTTTGCATGAAACCCATCACTGGGACCAACTCCCATCACATATTCCAGGGAAAATATGTGTGTGTCTTGTGACTGTAATGTCTCTTCATCAAATATTCTTTAATTGTCATGGCTGGAAAGGCTTGACATCTGGTAAATACATCTGTGTTACTTCATCGTGATAAATTAAAACTACTTCATATTTAAACCCACTTTTCTAGTTTTAGAAAGAAACCCTGAGAACTGAAAACCAACAGTGATAACATAATTCAAATAATAACTTATTATTCTGAGAGAGTATATTTCACAAAAGTATAATTTCACTCCAATTTTCCAATTCTACAAGTAGATTTCCCATTCTCCAAATCACACACACACACACACTCTCATATTTTGACTGTGTAATCCACATTCCAAGTCTGGAGGCTCATGACTGGGGAGTGTTGATGCCACAGCAGTATTTTTCAGGCATCCTCCAAATGCCTCCATCTCTCTTCTGTCACTCTGATACTCCTACTCTTCCAAGATGCCTCTCTCAGTGCTCTCCTAGTATGATACCACACACAGAACATTGGCTCATGCTTTTCCTCCTCAGCCTGTGCTTCCCCAAATCCTACACAATGGAAAAATGGAAAGAACATTAACCACAATGTAGGTTCCCTGTCCCAGTAATTATCAATGCAATCTCTTTTTACACCATCTTAATCTTTCTTAGGTGGACTTGCATATAGAACTAGAAATCAAAGTATTTCAGAAAGATATAATTAACCCCAACATAAAGTTTTATTTCTGATTCAGATTTAGCTTCCTGAACTAGTGTGGTATGGAATTCAATAATCCACACTAGAAAATGACTCTTAAATATTTTCAAAGTCAAAAGTGGTATGTTTTTTTCATTAACACATGATCACTTATTTCAGTTTCAAAACTTATGAAGGAAAATGTAATTATAGGAAAAACTCAGTCACTACATTGATTTTTTTCTTTCTTATTGCTGATGTAAGTAGCAAAAATTTAAATTCTCCTGTATTTTGAAGGAAAAAAACCCCACCCAAAAAACAAAATGGAAATACTCTTACAATAAAATACATAACACATAGTGATGAAAGATCAAAAATACAATGAAGTTGTTTAAACACTCTCTAAAAAATATCAGCACAGAAAAAGTTGGACCTTAGAGCATTACATGGGCACTTCAAGGTGATGGGTGAAATCAGTATTTGTGTACCTCACTCAGAGTGAGTGAACAAGGGGTGAATTTGCAGTCAGTAACAATGAAAACCTTCTCTTTGGACATTAGAGTTTTGCCGTGATAATTGCACCCTCAAAAGAATTTTATCAGAAATGCAGAAAACCACTGTGTTCTGCGATTGGCTGTAATTTTTTTTCTGGCAGGACCATCCTGGTGCTGATAAGAACCTGCTATCCATCCCACTGCACAAAGTCGTGTGTCACAGACTCCTTGTCAGGATGAAATCTCAACCCTACCTACTGCCAGATTTGTCACAGATTTATTGTAGCCACAACTTTACCCCTTCATGTTTTTTAACATCGTCAAAGAAAACAATCAGCGGCTTCTGGCCATGTCAAACAAGCAGCTTCATGTCATACTTCCCGGCCATGATCTCGTAAGGACTGGTTTTGTCTGTCTATTTCCAACAGTTACTAACAGAGAGAACGGAATTGCTTTGGGTTTGGGGAGAGGTAGTGGCCGGGCACAGAGAGCAGCAGCCAGAGGTGCCCGCTGTGAGGGGCAGTTCTGCTGGCTGCAGGGGCTGCTCCTGCTCCGGTAGCGCCTTTCCACCCAAATGCGTGCCAGGAACTGGGCTGCAAAGAGAAGGGGCCCAGCAGCTCCATAAACATATAAAAAAGCTGAACAAGACTTGTGTTCTTCAAGCATCCGCACCCACACCATGGCCATCAAGCCGCCCAGGTTTGCTTGAATATGTTCTGAATTCAGGTTTTTTCTGCAATGTGAAAAACGCCAATCACTTGTTTTTAAAATTTCAGAAGTTTAATAGTAATAAAATGGTCATTAAAATAGTAATACAATTAGAGTTATAATAATTTGGACAATGTGAATTAGGACAATATGAGACAATAGAGACAAAGAGTTACGGACGTCCAGGTACCTTTTTCAGGGCAGCAGGAGCCCGAAAAAGGACCCCAGTTAACAAAGGATTAACTCTTAAAAACAGTAGCCTGTTGCATATTCATACACTTCATACATGATGCATAAATTCTATTCAAATACAGGATTCTGTCTGGGCATCGTCAACTTCTTCTGAGTCCTAACAGCGCCTTCGAGGCAGGAAGAAGTTCGTTTCTTCTGATAAGAGGGCAATAAATTATTTTTCTCTGAAAGATTTAGGTGTCCTGTGGCTGCTATCTCGCTGTGAGTCCTTTCTTTTTAAAAGTATCTTACATAGCAGAGTTTCTATTTTAACATTTTTTTATAACCTAAAACTATATTTAACACACTACTTAAGAGAATTATTACAGCATTAGTTTCTAACACAACACATATAATATTCATTTTAATATTTGCGAAAAGCCAATCATAAAATACGCATTTTTCACACGCAAGGTCGTTGGTAGGTGGGGTATGGGTTTCGGGCCGGCTCTCTCGGGGGTCTCTCGGGGAGGCCGTCAGCCGGGGTGATGCACACAGCCACAGGGGAAGCCGCACTGCCCCGGACACTCGCTGTGTTTTCCGCCTCACTGTTTTGCTCGGCACGGCGGAGTGCCCCGCTCCAGGCGTGCGGACGGGAAGCTCAGTCGGCAATACCCCGTCCCGCAGCCCGGGCCGCCGCCAGCGCAGCGCGGCGCCGATCGCACACGGGAGCGCGCGGCGCGGCCACGGAGAGGCGGGCGCGCGCGCGGACTCCATGTCCCGGCGGCCCGCGCGGCGGGGGCGGCGCGCGCATGCCCGCCCGGCGCAGCCCCGGCACGGCGCGCGCCTCCCCCTGGGCCGGGCGGTGCGCGGCGAGCAGCGGGAACACCATGGAGGCCGCTCCGCAGCCCCGGCCCCGGCCCGGCGGGGCCGCCGCCGCCCCGCCGCCACCCCCGGAGCAGGAGCGGAAGCTGGAGCAGGAGAAGCTGTCGGGGGTGGTGAAGAGCGTCCACCGGCGGCTGCGCAAGAAGTACCGGGAAGGTAACGCGGGGGAGGGGGCCGCCCCGGCCGGGCCGTCCCGCTGCCCCCGCCGGCCGGGGATCGGGGTGTCCCCCGCGGGCGCGCCGGGCCGGTGTCGGGGGAGGGCGGCCGGCAGCAGCTCCGCGCTCGCTTCCTGCTCCTCCCGGGAGAGCGGGGTCGCCGCTGCCGTGGGCTGCCCGCAGCCCTGCCGAGGGCAGCCGGTCGGGTCTGCCGGGGCTGTGCCGCCTTCCTGGGGCTGGTGGCAGCGGAGCCCCCTTCCCGGCCGAGAAGGGAGCTTCCCGGCCGTACAGCAGTGTTTTCCAAACTGAGGATCTGCAAGCGTGAGAACAGTAGATGATGAATGCCAAAAGAGATTGAATGGTGGTCTGGGAAGGCACAGGTCTTTGTGGATTATTTGTGCCTCCCGTCTTTCAGTCGTAGCTCAGTAGTTCAGGCAGGAGCACTGACTGAAGGGGCTGGGGTAAAGCTGTTCTAATTACTCGTAGTCTTTGAAAAATCTACTTTGTCGTCAATATAAATGCCCTTATGCAAGGTTTTTATGGGTGGTATTGGAATGCTTTAAAATCTCCCTGAAAGTGCTAGCACAGGTCACAGAAAATTCATCCATCCATTCTTTTAGTGAGCCTGCAGCTCACCTCCAGAAGAACGCACATGAAATGGGAGCTCTTCCTCTTGTAGGCACAAGTTCTTGCCTCCCCTCTGTGTTTGCATATGACACTTCTGTGAAAGAAACAAGGTCATACTGCCTTCTGGACTCCCAAAATCGCCCCTGGAGCCAGTTCATGGGATTTGGGCACAAAAACCGACCTATCTAGATACTTATCAAAAGTCGCTGTTTATTTTGGCCTTGGTGAGGCAGAACTTAAGGGATGATCTCCCTTCGCTCAAATGTTGGGAGAATGAACAACATAGTATATTTAAACATTCCAGTCCTAGCAAAGTAGTCCGCCTTTTAGCAGTACATGATTCTGTGTTATTTCAGAGCGCCTGTAGATTAAGGCAGACAAGGATTGGCTTTGTTAACTTTTTTTTTAAGTGAGCAATCTCTGTAGCAACTGATTTTATTTTTTTTTAGATGAGAGCCTAAATAAGGAGGAAGTTCTTGTAAGTCTGTTTCTTAGTAAAAAGCAAGTTTGTGCTCAAGGGTAAGTTGTGCACAGCTGGTTAAGTGAAAGAGCCAACAGCATTTTCATCTACTTCCTATGGCTTGTAAATCATGTGTTAATGAAAACTTTACAATGATTTTTCTAGTCACTCCAAAGTAGCAACATGATAAGTCATTTCATTGAGTTAAAACCTAACAATTCATCACATCTGTGCAACAAGAAATGCTCTGCCTATTAACCACTCATCCAATAGCAGGTGGTCCTTGCAAGTTACTAGTGCTTAGTAGCCAGTAGTACTTCCTATGTTAGGTTCTTTCAGCTCGAGAATTTTAGTTTTGGAGTCTTTTCTACCTACATCTGCCTTTGCTTCTAAAGGCAGATTTGAGAATCTCCTTCTTAAACACCTTTAATGTCATTCAGAAATTGTAATACCAGGACATGCATGGTCTCTGGAAGGTCTTTTCTTGGAATTTGTTTTGTAATACTTGGTGATACTGACTGGCAAGTATGTTATCCTGAAAAAATTAAAGTTGAAAGTTTGTTAAATAGAAATAAAAAAATCAATAAGTCATCTGTAATTTTGCTGTACAATTTGAATTATAGTTTGAGTATAGAAAAGCAAAGAGCAAAATCCTTTCATCCTTGCTTATGTTTTTACAGCATTTTACACAGGGAGAGCCTCTTGACTCACAATTCAGTGTTTTCACCTACATATGAAACAGAAACATAATTCTGCATTATTCCTCAATCTTTTATTGTCTTTTTTCCTATTTTCTTTTTCTACTCTGTCTTCTCATGTATTACTGGAGTTCTGTGAAGCTAGTTTCCATTTTGTCTAAATAAGCAAACTGTACTAGAATTGCTGTTGCATGGACTTCAGTGCTTTATCTGTAGAAGCCAAAGTAGAATCCCATATTAATTCTGTTGGTAGATGAAAAATCATGTTCATTATCCTGAAAGCTATATGATTATTTTGTACAGGGTAGGTAAGTCTAAGAAAGCCCTTTGTATTGTAATATGATCCTAAGTTAGTGTCTTCTGTTAGAAGTGTTGAAAGGAAGTAGATGCATCCTTGATACACTGAGATGTGTGTTGATAGATTTTATTTGGACTTGATTTTAATAAGCTGATTTCTTTGCTAATTCATTTGCCTTGCTGACGGTATCAAGGTTTGTGTTTTAATGGGCAGTTGTAACAGGCAAGCCAGTATTGAGTTGCTTGTAACTGCACCATTGTTAAAATTTCATTTAGTCTTCTGCAATGGTTCCCTTCTTTTTTGAAGATGAGCCAGTAAAAAGTGACAATATGCTCCAAAATTTCAAGCCAACATGTTTTTGAAGAAGTTGCATACTTGTTAGAAGTGCAAGAGCAATATTTCTTAACTAGGGAAGCGTTGCAGCAAATTTTTTGCAGTTATTAGGGAATTACTAGAATAGAATTTAGTCATCATGTCATGTAAAGGGTTTGATTTTGATTTTTTTTTCCTGGTGAAAAACTGGAGATTAATCGAAGCTGAATCTTGGCTCTTTTTTAAATTTCTGCACTTCCTGAATCACTTTTACTTGTAAGTATGGTGCCTGGATTTTATATGCAGTTCTGTACTGTGCCTCATGTCATATCATAGCCCCATGCCATTCATGACAAGCACTTACCATCCTTTAAATGATGCAACTGAAATGCTTTTAAGTTTGCACTGAAATGCATTTTTTTGTTTTCTTCAACAATTTTAGGTTTTTTGCTGTATGACTAGTACTTATATTTTCTATTGTTTGAATATTCCCAGTATGACTTATAGTGGGAATATTTCAATTTTTTTCTCCTTTTTATTCATCTTTATTTTCTTTTCTTCCCCTTCCTTTCCCTTCCCTCTCTGTTGTTAATAAGAAAATAAAGGGAATCATGTCATCATAAATGCCGTGGCAGATTTGGTTTTTTTGAAATTGTAGGCTGCTTTTTTTTTTTTGTACTGTGGGTTCTGCAGTAGTATTCTATGTGCTATTTTGAAAGTATTTAATGAAGTTTAGCAAATGAGTGTAGGTTTGAAATTAAAGTGGTTGGTTCATGTCCACACTGAGTGAATGTGTCAACTAAATCAGCACGTCATTAAGAAGTTGTTTCTTCTTAATAGGTAGTGATAGAGAAACAGTACTTATATAGTAGTTTCTAAAAATAAGCATCATTCCTGAGATTAGCCTATAAACTTTCTCATAAGAAAGAAAATATTAAGTGAGAATAGTTCTGAGATGTAACATGTTCACTTAGGAGTCTCTCTTATTAGTATAAAGCTCATGGGATTTTTTTAGTTGTATTCCTGATTCCTATTCAAATGGAGTCATTTAATCTTTATTATTTTACACACCACAGTAAAATCCAAAAGCTGAAACTGCTCTCAAGTAGTGAGTTATTCACTTGCCAGAAATTTCACAGTGGTTCTGGATGCTTGACACAAACATTGAGAAAGTATAGAAATTAGGTTTTTCCATAATGTTTGAATTTCTGTTACTGCATGGAGATGGGGCAAAACCAATGTTTGATTTAGTTGCTTCCTGTTGGTTCTGTTGCTTGGTACCACAGGTGACCCTGAGTTTCACAGAGCTTTCCTTGGTGCATCTTTTGGGCGCCTGCAGCCACGGGCTGGAGCGTGTTGTAGGGGTTGCATGAATGTTTCATATGCTGCATGCAGGCTGATTGTGTTGAGCCTGACAGACAGACCTGTAAAAGCTGATTTAGTGGTTCCTAAGGAACTACACAAGATCTGCTGAACATCTGCTATGTGATGTATGTTTGTTCGCTTCCAATTGCTTGTAGTAACTAAATAGGTTTAATTTTTACTGGGATAAAATTCCCTTCCCCTGATACAGAGGCATCCTGTTTTTCTCTCAGTTGTTTATTGCCTTTGTAGTCATGCAGAGCTGTGTTTATCAAGTAAAAGTTTTCTCTATAGCACGAGCCTCAGTTATAGATGGTTGTGTGTATAGTCTGAAAGATGATTTACAAGACTACTTTTCCCTTAAAATTCTGTACTAAGTACAAGTGACAAAAATTGCTGAGGTATCTGTAAAGGTATTTCATGAAATGTTTTCCTGTGTGTTCACTAAAACAGTTCATTTCTCCTAACGTGTGCCTGCTAAGGATGCTGAGGCTTAGAGAATCACGCAGAAATGTTGTTTGTCCTGTTACTAGTTACCACATCACAGAAGCTGACAAAAACATTTCTAGGTGGCAGTTTGATTCCTTAAAAGAAATATTTGTTGAAACATCAAAGAAAAGGAACTTTTTAAATGGTTTTTTCAGAAAATCAGGGAAAATTTACAGGACCCTGCCTGATGATAATGAGTAACCCAAGTAGGTAAGTGGTTCAGACATTTAGACAGAAGGGTTGTTCTGAACTCAGTTGTTTAATGGTCTCTTCATCTCATGTTTTTCATGAAAAACCGTGAGAGAGCTTAAGTTCTTCCTAATGTGAAACAGGAAACATTTTGAAACGGTGTCATTTTTCACAGGACAGGAAAAACTTTGTCATTGAACTCTACACGATAAGTTAACAGTTGTTACTCCTTTTTGTTAAATATGACTGATTTACAGTAGAAATAAGCTGACGTTTTCAAGGTTTTAATTTGCATTTTACCACTTGCACTAATTTCTCGGAAGAGGGAGACTTTTGTAATATTAACTGTTGAATTTTCCAGCAATAGAAACTAAATTTTATTTAATTAAAAAGAAAACTGATTCTAGTTTATGACGTGAGCATTGAGGTATGATTGCCCTTACAGTTTGCACACCACAGTTTTGCAACAAGGATTTCATTAGAAATCACATAAGATTTACGTTTTGGGGGATTTAATTAGTACTATCATTTACTAGCATGTAAATTTCAAAATGTACTGGCTACAGCATGGGCTTGCACTCACTGAACAAACAGGTCTATCTATGACACCTTCCCTTCTCCTTTGCTGCCGTGGCAGGGAAGATGGTGTTCCTGTTACAGGGTCAGCATAATGAAATCTGAACATAAGCATCAGCATAAGTTTAGCTCCTGCATTTGCAAAAATTACCAAAATCAGTAGCTTCTGTTGACGTGTTCATCTCTGTGTTGGCTGTGTTAAGGTACAGCACATAGTCCATCCCAGAAAGTCAGGTTTGGGAAAGAGGAGAGGAATGAAGTTTCTAGAAGAGTAGATCCAACACCTGGGGGTAGTAATTGCTTAAACTGTCACATACATGCTGTTTCTGTGATGACCATCAGAGATTTATAGCAGATCAGAGACACAAATCGTTCTTCAGAGTGATCCAAGCTGACCTCCAGTAGATGCTGAAATGTCTGTTGGGGCCTCAGAGTCTGTTTCATGGGAAGAGATGGATAGGAAGTTTACCTGAGAGGCCAGATGTAGAAATCCACATTTGGTCAAATGAATCCTTGCCATTTAAGTTGAAGGGAGGAACATTGATACTGAGATAGAGAAAGTTAGATTCTTGCACTTGATTTTTTAAAAAATATTTTACTCTAAAATAGTTGAGGTAACTCCTAAGAAATGTGAAGCAAATACTGGCCAGACATGAGAAGGAAAATATTAACTCTGACTGCTTGAACTTTGTCCAAGTTGAAGTTCATATTCTGTATATAGACATGTAAAATTGGAAAACAGAGAAGCCAAAAATACCTAATGTTGTTTGCAAGGAGTGCTCAATATGCTTTTAGTAAGACAGATGTTGAGTAAGTTTATCTTGTATACAATGAAAATTATGATTTTCATAATATTTGCTGATATTCCTCATGTAATTAATTTTTCTTGTCGTTGCCACAGCATCCATACATTAGTAGTACAGCTAAATCCCAATTGACAGTGTTAATGAGGAAACTTTGTCAGATGTTAATAGGAATTTGGTTTCAGTTTTAGCCTAGTGAACAGTGTAGGACTGCTTCCCTCATTTACTGCTTAGCATGTTCTAGAAACTAGTTTACTGTTTCCAGCAAGTGAGAGGTGATCTTAAGAGGATGAGAATGAGATCACTTCTTTTCATACAAAAAAACCCCTCAGTAATCTTGCTAGGCATTGCTATGGCTAGAAGCTGGTCATGTAAAGTTATCCAGCATTGTCATGGGCACTTGTTAATTGTGGGGATATGTTTCCTTTTTACCATGAAGAAAATTTAGTCATTTTTATCAAGGTAGTGTTAATATTGTGCAAATACTAACATGTCTGTTTTGGTTTTGCCTTTTGTTGTTTTTATGTATGTTGAGGTTATTTTCTCTTCGACCAGAGCCAAAGTTCTGGTAGAGGAGAAAATAGAAAGGCAATGTATTGTTGAATGAAGGTATTGAAAAGGGAGTGGATTGAATCTGGTTTTCCACAATACTAAGTTGTCTACCAGTATGTAGAAAACTTCAAACCCTTAAACACTTGGGGATGGGTTTTGGTGTGTTGGGGCATTTTGGGGGGTTTTTGGAGGGTTGTTTTTTATTGTTCTTGCTTGTTTATTTTTGTTGTGTTTTTTCCAATTAAAGCTATCTTGAATTGAGAAAATTTTATTTTCCCAGAAGGAAATAATTACCCTTTTTCTCGAGGGGTTTGTTTTGTTTTTTGATGGGTGAGGTTGGGATTTTTTGTTTATTTGTTTGTTTCTGAGGTTTTTAGGGGTTTTTTTTAGATTATTATTACTATTTTTTAATTTCTTTTTTTGGAGGAAGCTGTTGCTTAAGATCTAAACCTCCATTATTTGTACCTGAAGACTTAAATGCACAGTATCAGTGCCAATTAACTTTTGATATGCTAGGTCTTGTTTGGTGATGGATGAAGTATTCTGTAGTTAGTTTTGGGATTGTCAGAGATGACTGCACTGTTTTTCCAAAGAGTACCAGTGCACTTATGGAAAATAGTAATTACAAATCTCTTCTCGTAGGTGCAGATAGTACTTTTATAACTCTGTGTGATAACTATTGTGTAGCTTGATAAAACAGAATTATTCAAATCAGCTGGTTATGATTTCATCCCATTCCAAAATGAAAAATACTACCTTTAGCAGAACTGAGCTCTATTTCTTTTTTATTACAGAAGGTTTTGTTTTCTTAAAATACCAGTTGACATGATTTGTTCTGTCAGAAGTTGAAGAAAAACTGCCTAATTATTTTTTTGTTTATTTTATAAGCATACCTTAAATGGCAGTTCAATTTAACACTCTACAAATAAATTACTTTTTAATTTTTTTTTTTTAATGGGATGGAAGAAAGCTGATTTTTTTTTCCTTAATAACAGACTACCTGGAGAGAAGAATTACAATGTAGGTTTGGCTCACCAAGAATGGCAGACCTGATCTTCTCATGCTGTTCTGAGAACCTCTGATAAGGACTTGTAAATAGATGCAGAGCTAGGAGAGTTCTTACTAATTTTGTACGTTTCTTCTCTTTAAAAAATATTTTCGGTTGTTGAAAGCTACAACTAACATTTGGTCTCTATTGCTGTTACCCACAATTAAAATTATCTTGTAATTAGGGTCATTTAAAAATAACTTCTACACGCCTGACCTGTTCCCTGTGTGACAGTATTCAGCAACTGCTGATACATCTGTGGTTGAGTTCAGGGTTATGACTTGGCTATTCTGTGGGCAATATTAATGTGGGTGGAAATTACTTAAAAGGATTCATCTGTTCTAGGTAAGCAGTATTGGATTTTTGTTACTGTAAAGGCTGTGTTAGGAAGAACAAGTCTATCAGTCGCTTGTTGAGTGACAGAATTCTAGGAAGCAGTGGGCTTTGACCTTTTTTGTTTTTAAAGGAATAGTTAACCTTCAAGGTGAAGAGTAGGTTATTTATTTGTTTTCTAGGTAATTCTGAATAAAATAGAACAGGCATTAATTAATTTTGAAATAGCATGGGTATAGTGCTTTGAGAGGTATGTGAAACTCCCTGTTGTGAGCTAGTTTTGCCAGTCAAACTTTTCAGCGGGACAGTGGCAGATCTGGCTCCTTGATGGAGATCTTAGGTCCATGAAGATCTCTGAAGGTTCAACACTAAAAAGAGGTTTTAAATTGCATAAAAGGTAATTGGTAAACGTAGAGTAGAAGTGTTTAGTGCCTTCAACTTTATGTTATAGTATGGTCATGAGTATGAAAAGTTTAATCCACAAAATCAAATCTTAACTTTAGGATGTGGTCAAAGATCCAAGATTCTTTTCTTTTTATTCTATTATATTTGCCTACCACAAACTGCTGTTTAATTTACAGTTATGGATTGCTTAATAGAAGACTTTATGTATCTTATTTTTCTAGTAACTACTAGTTTTGTCATAAAACGTTCCTGCATATTTTACTGTCCATTTGGTTACATAAGCAAAAATTTATTGATTCATAAATGTTTACCTCTATAGTGTTAATGCCATATTTACACCTGGATTATAATGTATTGCTTGAAAAATTAGCGCACAGTGGATTATAATATCCTGATCGAAAAAAAATTAATGCATAACTTCTCTGTGTTCTGGATATCATTTTGAAATTGAATGCTTCAAAACTGGTTGTAGTCACTATCTCAAAATCTCATATAGGTACCAAAAATCTCATAATCTCATATAGATAGGAAGGACAGTTTGCATCTTCAACTCAGTATTGGAGCATGATTGGAGCATGGATTTCAAGTTCCTGTGTCTGGTGTGCCTGTTCGTGTCTTCTCAAGCTCACTATGTTAAAGTATGGGGGAGGAAACACCACAGCAAAACAATGCACTGCCTTGCTACTTGCTCAAACGAAATTAGATGCCAGACCCTTTGAAAGGCCCTTGCACAACAGTGCCAGTGCCTTAAGATGACCCATTATTTGCAGTTGTTTGTAGCTTGTATCCATGAAGAAGCAGAGGAATGGGCATCATATCAAAATCAGTATTGACAGTGGGTAAACAGCAGATGCTTAGACAAGAATAAGTGAAAAATGCTGCTGGAGTATCACTGTGCTTGCTTACCATTCTGTCTTTTTGTGATTTTGTGGTCTAGGAGCTCCTGAGTTAGAAATCTTGTCTTTGAATATGGAGTTTGTCATGGATTTTCTTCCTGTAGAAATGAACCCAGCCACATGAACTTCATGAACTTTATTTTATGAGGAAATAACTTTTTTTTTTTTCTTTTAAGCAGCCCTTTCTGTCTCATATTCTTGGAACAGCCAGAAGTGTTCCATATTTACCTTCCCTCTGTCAGTTTTGATCTTGCAGAAGTTTGTCCTCTGCTTGTTTTACCTACCTTCTTCTATTTCAGTGCCCATCATACAAAAGCAGGGCTGCATCTGTCCCATGTAGACAATTTCTGTATCTCTGTATTAGTAAATGAAAATAAACCAGAAGTGCTCACAGAATTGACTTAATATGTGTGACAGAATTACTTTGTGATTAATTTTTCACTTTTGTTCTGCATCTCTCTCTTCATGGTCTGTATAAATCAATTTTATTTTCTTGTCAGCTCAGAGCCAAGAAGCTGTTACTCTTATAGGCAGCTCTGTTGTAACCCAAAGTTCCCGTCCTAGTGTGCTGATGGTCAGCTCTGGGTCTGTTGCTGTATGTCTCAATTTAAGACCCCTTATCTGTGGATGCTTTTAACCCTCATCTGACTTCCAGGAACTGGTGCAAGTCGTGATTTGTTCAGAAGAAAATCAGAGCAGCTGCTATGAGAGCAGGATTTGATCTTAGAAGGCATTTTCTGTTACTGAGGGTAGGCTAGTTAAGAACATCTGGTCTTTGCATATTTCTTCTTTCCCATCTCTCTTATTTCTTAAGCTTTACGGAAAAGGGGTATTTGAAAATAGAATAATTGCTTCAGGATAGACCAGATGAAGTAGTGAAATAAAAGAACAGTAATAAACTTCAGATTTTTTATTTGTGATATTTTCCTTCAGTAAATGTTCATTGATCTTCTTTTTACCTTTCCAATCGACCATGTACTCAAACAAGTCTCTAGCAACTGCGAGTCATTGAAGCATTTCACAGCTGTCTGGAGCATGCAGTAGGACTCAGAGTATTGTGTTGGAGAAACTACAACACTTTGTCTAAGCTGCACCACAATTAATTTGCTTTTGAGAATCACTTCAGTCTTTGCTAGTGCTTCGATTGCTAGGACTTGTGTTTGTTTTGCCCCCTGTGCTGGTAGGTCACTGTTGCCATGTTCTGCTCTCTTTTGTCAGTAGGGTATGTCCCGTTCTGCATGCTTGTTTCTACAGAATGCTCTCCTGAAAGCTCTGGAAAATAGCCCCACAGGTTTTAGCAGAACCTCCTGTGGGGATTAGCCTGCAACTTGGGTGTTTTCTCTGCTCTGGTGGTCAGCTGGTGGCCTTGCTAGTACCATTTCTTATAGAGCATACCTCTCTGAACTTGGATTCTTTGGAAAATAATGAGGGATGTCATTCAGTATTATACTTTTTTTTTTTTTTTTTTTTTTTTTGTCCAGTGTAATAACTTTCTCATATATGCTTGTTGAATACCAAGTAGAATGAATACTTTCTTGCACAGCTTCCCCATATTGGTAACATTAAATTTCGGCCACTCCCTTCCATCTCAAATGCCATCTCAGACTAGGGAGTATAAACACCTAATTTTAAACATGACTCACTTTGATGATTGTACAAGTGTACTAGATGCTTATTTCTGAAAATTGCTATGACATCCCTAAACCAACCCTAAGTAGGGAGTAATCTGGATGGTTGATTTAAATCTTTTAAGTATACATCTATACTTGTCCGTCAGGGCCAGTCTTTCTGCAAGCAGAGGACAAATGAGGTGAGGATTGTTGCTGCTCTGCACAAGACAGAAAAAAAAAAAAGGTTGTCACTGGAAAAAATCCTTGATTTACTGCTAATTGAAACAAAGTACATGAAAGGAATTGCCATAAGTGTGTTAGAAACAGCAGTCTCTTACTGGTGTGAGGACAGGTCATACTGTAAGCTACTTTCAGGCTTTAACAGACATTTATTATTAGGTTATGGCTGATATACTTTCAAAGTATTTCCTTCTCACATAAAGATGCTAAAAGATGGAACCATGTTGTGAAAAGTGTGTTGCTTGTCCAAGTTAAAGCTTAAAATATAGTTGTGTTCTTGAAAAGTTATTTTTAGCTGTATTAGCTTGTAAGTTCAAAATCCATACATTTTTTTGTTCTGCAGATTGGCATATATTCTAGATATGTACACACATTTGTGGTTAAGAAACACAAAAGAAATCAATGAACATCATACCAGGAAAGCATCTTTCTTAGGGCAGAAATATCCCTTCAGTAAGGTACACCAGGGGTTTGCATGCTGTATAGGAAATGGGGCTAGCCATGACCAGCGTTTATCTTGGTTTTGTTTAGCAGTACATTATGTAAAGCAGGCTAGGAGAAGTGGATGCTTTAATAGCAACGAAGGAAAAACATAACGTTTAATTACTCTGAAGAGCCAGAACTTAACCTGCAAGACTTCTTTTCAGTGAGGTGAGGAGCATGGAAATAAATCTGTCCCTAGAGATCAGCAGAGGAGTTTGTCTGAGATTTCCTGATCATAGTTGGTTTGATTCTTGAGTACTAGGCACTAATTTACTGGGCCTGGCTAGATTAGACCGCAATCAATGTGAGTTTGAATTTCTTTTTCAGTATACCCAAAGAAATCTATACTGTGGGTTTAACTTTCATGGCTTTTTCATGTAATGTCACCTACAGTACTTGCCATGGATGTGAGTGCTAACAGAAACCTTTAAATCTTTCATTTCTATAATGTTTGTCTTGTTAAATGCTCATGCACAGAAACCTGAAAGCAAAACTTCCCAGGGACTTTAATTTCACAGAACAAATGGAACAAAATCCATATACTGATATTTCTAGTTTCTTAAGTACCCAACAGCCCCTTCCTACCCCAAAACTTGGAATTTTGTGTTTATGACTACAGAAGGGAGAATTTGTTTTTGTTATGGGCAGGTAAAGTAAACTCTTGGTGCATTATGTAGCTTTTAAACTGGACGGGGATTTTGCCATGGAGATAATGAGAGACTTTGTATCTGATGTGTAATTTTTTTGTTTTGTTTTGTTTAGTGGGAGACTTTGATAAGATCTGGCGTGAGCACTGTGAGGATGAGGAAACTCTGTGTGAATATGCTGTGGCAATGAAAAACCTTGCAGATAATCACTGGGCAAAAACTTGTGAAGGGGAAGGCCGAATTGAATGGTGTTGCAGGTAAATAATGTATTTGAAACACGCAATTGCGCGCTTTTACTTGCGATTATTTATAATGCAAAGCTTAATTGTTTTTTACTTTTTGCCAATATTTAACAATTGTCCTATAATATATTAATAATTTATTGCTTTCTTAAAGAAATACCTTCTTAGCGTTCCAGCTTACTAAGAAAATAGCTTATGAAGTGTTTTATTATTAGGTGATCCTTTTTTGAAGTATTTTCAACAAACTATTTTTTCTCAAATATTGAAGCTGTTTGCAGATAAACCTATGAAGTAATTTTCCATGCTTCTGAACCTAAGCTGAATAAATGCAATGAGTGTAACTGAAGTTTAATTTTCAGGGGTTTGGTTTGATTTGTACATATAATAGTGTTTGTTCTCTACATGCAGATCTCTGGTGCTTAATTTTCAGTTCTTAATCTCCTGTGACAGATTTTACCCCTGTAAAACTTGTTTTAACTGTGTTTGAAACTCTAAAATTCCTATTAGTCATAAACATCTAGTTTTTGTTGGGCTATCTGAATTGTCAAGTCATGTAAAGAGGCACTAAACTATTTAAGTCCCTGAGGAAAATAAATAGTAAAAAGAGGAGAGATGTTGGTCATTCAGAATTCCTACGTACAGTTGGCATCCAAGACATACCACAGTATCTGTACAGCACAATAAAACAAAATGCTGCTGAGATTTAATGGGAAGAGAATCTATCAATGGTCTTGCCACTGGGAAGAGAACGACTTGAGAAAACCAGAAAGTAATCTTGTGTGCCAGTCTGTAGCTCCTGCAGGTGAGTGTTGCAAAGTGCTCAGCAAAGAGCAATAGATGTGATATTGCTAAATTCTCTTGAGCCCATGAAACAAAAAAGAGGGAATTGACTGTGAAACAGTTGATCTTGGTGGCAGCTTGAGCTCTTCTGTGGTTTCTGGAAATGATGCAAGTAATAATAACTGAGGGTTTTTCCCTGGCATAGACTATTAAATATTTGAAAACCATTCCTTTACTTACCAGTGTTTTATTCTTTAGCTTAGAAAAAAAGTCATAGCTAAGTGTTTCTTTCTAGATGCCTTTCTGGACATGCTTTGTGTATCTGTATCCCAATTACATGAGAGGTGTCTCAGTTATAAAGAACTAAGCCCAAAAATGGACTGAGCATTTCAATGGCTTTGTCAGGGATAAAGCAAGTAGATTTTATTGAGGTTGTCGTAGACTCTCATTTATGCTATGACTTTGTTTGGTGGGGGTTTGATATTTTGTTGGTTTGGGGTCTTGTTTGGCTTTTTTTGTTTGTTTTGTTCTTTTGTTTGTGTGCTTGTATTGTTTTTTTTTGTAATCGGCACGGCACTGACTTTCGCTCCTTTGTGATCCCCTGCTGCCTATTTCTGTGTTCCAGGCTTCCTGAGTTGGTAGTTGTTTACTTGTATTTGTGCTGTTCTTTACTTCTCTGGAAATGCTGGTACTTCTATTTCTCTTCACTACATTACACTCCCTTGAATCATATTGAATTCTAATAGTGCAATTTCTTGCAGCATCTTCCTCCCACCCTGCCCTGATTTGGCATCACTCTCAGATCATTTATGAGGAACTGAAACTGACTGTTCCACGGTTCAGGTTATCTGTGGAAAAAATAGTTGTACTGGACCCAGGGCATATTCCATGGAACATTGCTTGGTATTTTCTTACAATTTGATTGTCAACTAATATTTGAAACATTTTAAATAGAGCTGTGGGTTACTTTTATTTCAGCTCAGCAGTAAGCCTATAGCTTGTGGCAAGTTTGTCTATTAGCTGTAGGACAGGATAATGTTTCTTGTGGACAGTGATGACTTATATATAGACGGTTTTGGGGCTCCCACTTGGTTTCTGTTATAGATCACTTACAAAGTAAACATTGAAGTAAATGTCCAGTTTGGGCTTTGCAGCCTGAGCTCATATTAGGAAGAGAATCCACCCACTAAGAGATGCTAAAATGCTTTGTCTTGGTATAAAGCTTCAGATAAAGCACATAGCTTTTCAGTTTGCGAAGTCAAGGGATTGGTAGAAAAGGAGAGAATACTTTTAACTTCTCAGATTATACAGAAGTCTGGATTGCTAAATACCAGAACATATCAGATTGACTTTGTGTTCTGCAATTTTTTGTTCCTTCTCACAGGGCCAGGATGTGTGCCACACAGGTGGCAGGTCCCTTTGCTGTCACTCCGCCTTGTGCTTGGGTGCAGAATTGCGCACCAGAGAACTTGGCGTGAGACGTAGGTGAAAGCTTTTGCTCAATGCTTATTACTATGTTACCATGACAGCAGGAAGGTAGCTGTTTCATATTAGATGAATTTTAATTTGTGAGTGGAGTGCTGAAAATAGATTGGAATCACCCGTGTATGTCTCCTGAAGAAAGAAGAGACTGCGTTTTGTTTTAACTTGAAGGACAATCTTTTCAGTGATCTGAAACTGAGAAGTGTTTTTTCCACTAGTTAAAAGGAAAAAAAGTACAAAAGACTTTGAGTTTTTGTTCATTTCTTCATTTTCCTTGTATTCTCCTAGGAACTGATAAAATAAATCAGATAGCGTAGAATAACCACTAGAGAAGCTATGCATGCTTCTTAGGATCAAGAATAACAATTTTGTTTTTCTTTCAAAAGCCTTTTTGTTGAAGACACTGGAAAAATCTGATATTAATTCTTAAACCAGATGACATAAAACTTATTTTTTTACTTCTTCATTAGTGTTGATTTAAAGAACATATATCCATACTCCAGAAACTGTTAAAAATGGAAAGCCGTACTTGATATACTGTGCTGGTGGCCATGTACTGAGTTGTATAGAGCCAATTTTGTTTATTGTTTCAAGAACACATTACAGAACTGTTAAGTGGGGAGAGGGATTAAAACTTTACCTGCTTTCAGATTCACATTTGTGATCCCCTGAGTGGTGGTGTAAAAAGCCTGGGCAACACACAACTGTTTGTTCCTTCCTTCCTTTATATACATTTAGAAAATTCAAAGTGAGTAGCAAGTGATATTTGCAAATTAGCACTTCTGTTTCTCTTTCATTTTTACTATAACAAAAAACTTAAACAAAACATATTAGGGTTGTATTTACCCTGAATAATTGTTGTAACTCTGTGATTTTTGCTGGCATAGATAGGCTGGTGAACCTTTGTACGCACAATGAATTCCAGCCTGTTCTGGTTCTAGTTAGAACAGAATAAGCCAGACCAGCAGGTTTGCTTCTTTCTGTTGCTTTTGCCTCAGTGTCAAGACTTGTGTTGACTTGACTGTTTTGTTTAAAGAGCATAAAATAAAATCTTCTCTTCTAATTATCATGACAAAACACTATCTAGACCTGCACTTTTTTAAAAAGTCTTTTGACTGTTTAATGAGTAAAGAAATACAGTTCTGATGAAATTAATGACAGGTGAGTACAGAACTGTTTGGAAAAATTTGCCAAGAATAGATGTGAGAAGCTTATCTTAAAAATGTGATTTACTGAGAAGGATTTTGTCAGAGTGTGTCTCTGTATCCATAACTAATTAATACTTTTGTTAGCAGTCTGCTAGAGTAAAGTGTATTTATTAAATTTGGAAATGAGACCAAAGAGAGAGGAACTGTCACTCTGAGAGTAGAATTAAAATTATTGCAGTTATAAACTATACTAGACATTATCTGCTATATTAAATATCAGGTCTACAAATAAAGGCTAGGGAATAATTGATTGTGTCAGTCTTTCAAAAAACTATTTGCATTCTGAAGCAGACCATAAACTGAATATGAAGTGGTCATGGAATGCTTTTGCAGTAGAGGCAAATATCATACTTAATTGTGTTAATGAGATTGTCCACAAGATATGTAAAGTACTACTCTGACTTAATTTAGCATTGCTCTTAGCCAAAATATCACCTTGGCCACTGCATTTAAAAAATAACAAACAGCTCAACTCCAAGAAAGATAAAGAAATTATCAAAAGCCTTCTATTTTTTCCACAAAGCCTTGGTGTTCTTTTCTAGAAACTGGAGCTGTCTAGTCAAAAGAGAAGGCTAAGTAATCTGATTGTTAGAGGATCTTTGAGAATAACAGATCTCTGCTAGAACTGGAAAACTGATCCTGTTTAATTGGAAGATTAAATGAACGAGTGTTTGCAAGTCCCTTCCACACTGTTTTGCAGGTTTTTTTGATGATTGCAATTGGTTGAGCAATTCACTGCAAGGAGAATGGAACTGAGGAACGTGGAAGAAACAGCAGGAGAGGAACCATTTTAAATGGGAAAGGACGATGTTCAATGTTCATGTTTATATGACAGTCTTAACTTTTTGCTGTTAAACACATTGTTTACTGATGATAGTAAATTGTGAGGAGCTGTTAACTCCCTTGAAGGCAGATGGGCTCTTTAGAGAAACCTCAACAATGTAGAGGGCTGGGCGATCACAAACTGTATGAATTTTAACAAACACAAGTGCCAGATTCTGCACCTGAGATGGGGCAACCCTGGATATAAGGATGGACTGGGGAATGAAATACTGGAAAGCAGCACCATTAAGGGGCTCCTGGTCGATGGCCAGTTGAATGTTTGATTAACAAAATCATATGTATTCATATTGGCTTTTTCTGACACTTTATGTGTCCAACCCAAATGGCAGACAGAGCAGGGGAGTCAGATTTGATTTTTTGATTTCTTTTTTAAAGCAAAGACATTAACTTCACACTTCACCCAGAAACCTAACCTGTCTCTCATCTAGGAAACTGAAACAGTTTAGACCTGAAATATTTATTTTGCAGTTTGTGTGAACTGTAGCAAGTGTCAGTTCAGATAGCATTTACATTGCACAATTCTTCACAAGCAGGTATGTTAATTATAGAGATAATATTGTGTCATCACAGACTGAATGTTTGTCAATTAAAAATGGAGCCGTGTCAGATTTTACAATTATAAAATAGATTCCCTAATTTTTGCTTTGTAGATAATTGAGATGCTCTGTTTCTTACTTGAGACAGTTGTTAAATGTAGAGTCTTTTATAACTGCAGAGTCAAAACCAGGGTGGTCAGTGATGAGTTTAATGGCTATGAAGTTCAACATCTGGCTGCATCAGCACATTACCTTGGGATAAACTACAGAGTGCATTATTTCTGCTAACTACCAGTGCAGTGAGTGCCCATGTGCTTGCTGTTACCCCACAGGAAATGTGAAGGTCACTTCTACAGGAGGAGTACACAGGCAGCTCCTCTGAGAGCTCAGGAGCCAAAAGGGCAACCAACATGTAGTAATCATGCCAGAATGACTATGACGTCTGAAAAGTGTAAAGGGAAGATAACCCTCAGTGGCTATGAAGTGCAGTGTGATCTGAGGTTTTTTTGTTGGGATTGGGTGGATTTGGCTGGGGTTTCTTGGTACCCTGTGGTACTGCACCAGTATGCAGAGCCTGGGATCTGAATGTGAAGAATTGTATCCATTCTTGGGCCTTCCTGTGGCATTGGCCAGTTGTCCACCAGGGAAAATGAAACAGTAGGAGATGTTTCTGTTTTTTGTTAACTTGGTAGTATCTTATGTGCAAATGAGGAAGGTCTGTTATGAAAAATACAGAATTATGAGAACTCAGTTGACATGGTTAGCGGTAGAAAGATGGAAGAAACACTCATCTGCATCAGTACCAAGAATGAGGAAGAAATGGCTTCTCAGTGACAAGATGAATTGGCACTTTACAAGTAGGTGGTTCCCCCATGCTCATTGAGTGTTAAGCTGGGTAGCATACCAGCTTCTAGGGAATTAAAAGGTTGAGAACATGAATAGTTGAGAAGAAAAAGAAAACATTCTTCCAAGCCTGAGAATTCTCTCATGTCTTACATGTCAGTGCAACAGTACTTAAACTGCTGTTGATTCTGGATGTTTCAAGATACATAATGAGAAAAAAAGACTTAGAATAAAAATAGAGATTTCAGGGTGCTAACAAAGTGATGCAGTAGCTGATAAACGGACAAAAAAGATTTTTCTTTTCAAGTTTCATTTCTTTGCCTAATTGATACACAGAACTAAATAGTTCAAAATTGATCATATGCTTATAAATAAATAATACAATGTGTAAAATACACTTTAATTAGTATACTAGCAGTAATGCAAGTGTTTTTTTTCTGGGGTTCTCATTTGTTTATTGATCTCCTTAAAATCTTTTTCCTGCTAAGTGACTGGCTTGTTATACTTAGTTTTAGAATTGTTGTCTTTCCGTAGGTGCAGTCTCTAATGGGTGGAGTTGCTATAATTTTGCAGTCTGTATGTCTGGTAGTACTGCAACCTAGACTGGAACATCTGTCTTATGAGGAAAGGCAGAGGGATTTGGGCCAGTTCAATCTCAAGAAGAGACAACTGAGAGGGGACCTCATCAATGTCTATCAATATCTGAAGGGAGGGTGTCAGGAGGATGGATCCAGGCTCTGCTTGGTCATGCCAGCCAGTGGGACAAAAGGCAACAAGGCAGAAACTGATACACAGAAGTTCTACCTGAAATGGAGGAAGAAGTTCTTTACTCTGCAGGTGACTGAGCACTGGAACAGACTGCACAGAAAGGTAGAATCTTCCTCTCTGAAGATATTCCAGAACCCTCTGGATGCAATCCTGTGCCATGTGCTCTGGGATGACACTACTTGAGCAGGGAGCTTGGATCAGATGACCCTCTGAGGTCCTTCTAACCTGACCCATTCTGTGATTACACAGAATTTCTGACTCAAGGCACTTCTTTCCTACCTATCTTGGGGTAAAGTTATTTCTAACTGTGCCTGTTTGTGTCTGTTTCCATCTAAGAAACTCAATGCCACTCCAATGACATTTTTTTTGTTGTCATTCACATCTTATGTGATGAAGAGACTGGGTATATTTGATGCCTAAAATATCACCAAACCTTAGATTAGCCCTGTGTATTCCAAGTCTTTGTCACTTTTTGTGCATTCACTTTTTTGAATGCACCATTTTACCAATGTGTCCATCCTTAAATCTGTGATGTGAAGTGTCATTATCTTTCTCCTGCTTTGTATAAGATACTATTAAAACTACACTCGAATTTATTTTTTGTGGAATATTCTTTCAAACCTCTGCAGTTTTGTTAGAGGAAAATGGAGTGAATTTCAAGAAAGCATCATAAAAATGAGTTGTTCAGAAAAGATTATTCAAACAAGTATTATTTCTGTTGAAATTTTCGTGCAAATACTTGGATGGCAGATTTAATTAATCTGAATTGTGCAGGGTGAATCTGGCTTTTTAATTTCACAGCAACAATTTTTTCCAGTTATATTTTGGGGATGAAATTCAGTTATTCTCAAACACAGTGCTTGCTTCTCATACACTAATGCTGACTACTGATTGAAGAACACAAGTGCTGTTTAACTTCTTTTGTAACATTAATTTCTTTAAACTGGCTAATATTTCTGTTCAAGTATGATTATTTTGTTCTGGTTCCTATAAGAAAAATAAGTAAATATGGGGAAAAACTTAAAGCTAAAATAAGTCTTCGACAGTAACACAGCTACTGTCTCTTACTTAAAACAAAAAATGTCCAGTCAAACTCAATTAAAATGAATATGTAAGTTTGTGCATAAATCTGGGTTAGGTTTCTTTTCCCCTAGTTTATGTGCCAGCAAGAAGCACATTTCAAAACCTTGTGTTGACAGGGAGCTAGTTCATAACTCTGCACTATAGTGGAGAACTCAGCTGAAGTTCACCTTCTGGTGATGTTCTGACAAGAATTCTGCTGTCTTACTCTAAATGTCTATAAAAAAAACTTAAATGTATACTCAGCTGTGACTTATGGCATAATTTGGGGGGAAAAAAACCCCCACCAACCCGCCACTCATACTGTCAGATGTATCACATCTTTTTTTAAAGTTGATTCACCAAATTTGAAATAAGACTCAGATTTGTTTAAAAGCTGACAGCACTTGATCTCTTAACCCTTTGGTATGTATCTTAGCTGTAGTAGTGACTAACAAGAGCATTCTGTTTTCCTGGGGAATTTTTCTTTTTGTCTTTTCAGTGTATGCCGAGAATATTTTCAGAATGGTGGAAAAAGAAAAGCACTTGAGAAAGATGAAAAAAGAGCACTTCTTGCTTCTAAAACCACTCCAGCTTTAAATGTTCCGCAGACTCCCAAGATTGAAGATCCTTTGCCAAACTTTGGCTTGACAAATCATGAAGCTGTGACAGAAGAGTAAGTTTTACATGTTTTGACTTTTTTCCCCTTTTTTGAGTATTAAAACTTACCCTGATGTTTTTTTCCCCAGAACATGTTTGATCAGTCTGATGTATTTTTAATAGCTAAGAAAGGCAATTTTCATGTGAATATATACATTTCAAGAGCTGTTTATGTTGTAGTATATTTTGGTGAATGCCATAAAAAATTGCTTGAGAATGACAACTTAGTCATCTTCATTTTAGTGCTAAAGCAATTTCACTTTAGTATGTCATTGGTGTGCAATGCAATTTATATTAAACCTTGAGGTGAAATAAGGGAGATGTTAATTAAGTTAGAATCTAATGGCTGTTCAGCACTGTTGAAAAGTCAATTGCTTATGTAAGTACTAAGTGCCAAATGTAAATATCAGAGTACTTAAAACTTTCTCTTCATAAATAATTGCAGAGAAACTCTTGATTCCAATTACACACTTCAAAAGCAATTTGGAATTACAACCCTTAACTTTTAATGTGCTAGCTTTCTGATGACTGGCTCTGCAGAACTTGTAGTATCCTTGAGGTATTTTCCAAACAACAGTTTTAATTTTGTTTGTGACCTTCACTCAAGCAAGAATTTTATTTTTGGTATCCGAGACTAACTATTATTTCTGAAGTCTCACCCTCCATTTTTTTTTCCTAAATAATATATCATGTTTGTGACTATTCATGTGTGATGGAAAAAAATTCATACTTTGCAAATACAGTGAAATAATGAATGCATAAGCATAGAATCTATAAAAGTTATACTTACGAATTGTTTCATATTCTTTATAGACTAGTTCTTAGAACTTCCTGCAGTAGTGTTTTCTCTATTGTGTAAAGAGATTTTTTCCTTTATTGTAGCATGTCTGCTGTGATCAGCACTTACTTGAAGCTAGGTGTAGGATAAGTTAGGGGAAGAATGACACGTTACTAATGTTTATTAGTAGGTGTGTCTGTCCTTAGGAGCTGGTGTCTTCTGTGTCTCTCATGTTTGTTTAAATCAATAGGTTTGATGATCGTATTTACTTTAAAGCTTTCTAGCAGTGGGAGGCATTGTCAGGATAAAGCATTGGTTCTCTCTTTGCATTTCTTTGGTCTCTTTTTGATCTCTGTCTTCATACTTTCTGCAGCTAATAGTGGCTGTTGCAGAGCTAACTTCACCTGCTTTCTTGCTACCAGTTGTTTGTAGCCTTCCCTTTTGTTCTAATCTGTAGAGAAAGGAGTTAATAGAGAAGTTTTATGAATTATTTTAAAATATTTGTTAGTATAGTGAGTGCTGATGATTTTTATTTTCATTCTCAGAAGTATAAAAATATACACACCTTGTAAGACATACCTGGCAAAGGCAAGTTTTATAATATCTACCTGAGTAAGCTACGAATGATAGTAAGTTCTTAGTAGCCATATAGACGTTGAACAACAAGGCATAACTGGTCTAAGTTACTGCCTAGAGAAATCAAAATTCCTTTTTTTTTTCTTGATGCCTTACAGAAGAAATTACAGAGTTTATCAGAAAGAAAATGGATTGTGTATTGCACAAAACAGAGATCTCTCCCAAAATGGTTTATCATGTAGCTTCACTGCTCTAGTAGTGAAGTCTGAAAGTTGGTACAGGGGATATGGGGAACCTACGCACAGCGTTTAAAGACTGTCACTCCATTCTGGTCATGTAACACTACAAGAGTGTGGGTTTGTCTATCGGTATGACTAAGCCTGTGACTCTTTGTTTTACTCTGGTAGGTGTGAAGACAATAATTCTGTTCATCCCACATATAATCCTCTCTCAAGTAATTTATAAATATATATAAATATCTTCTTTTGTAAATAGGAAGACAGAATACATCATAGTGATCTTTTTTCTATACCGTAGGTGAAGAGACTGTCCTTGAAATTAGAGGCTTCTGGGATTTGCTGCTTAATTTACATCTGAACAAGTATTTCATTGAGCACTTTAAAGGGAACATGTTTAGATGTCTAGAGGCTCTCTCTTTTTCATGGGAAGTCCTCTCTGTGCCATAATATCCAGTTTCCTCTTGTTATGCTTTCTGTGGTCCCATGTGTCCATTGATTTGGTGTTACCATATTAGACTCATATAGAATGTAAGCATTCATGCAGGCATACATTTTTGTGTTTGAGTGAGGAGGGATCTTCCATTAGTGTCTCCATTTGCTAGACAAGGAGATACACTGGTCTGAGAAACCACAAACTACCCTTATGTGGGAAAAGATCTCTGATTTGACTTCCAACCATGTTTGTGATTTATGGCTACTAGGATCTACCTACACAGTACCTACCTATCCAAATTCCTGTTCCAAGTCTGGAAAAATTGTTGCTTTCATCTTCATTCTGAAAACTCACTCAGTACTGATTGACTTAGGAGACGGCTTGGTAATGTTTGCAGCTTTAACTTAAAGGTAATTGTTGCACTCTTTGCCGAGGTCATGGTGGTATTTTGAGAGGAGTGTGCCCTGGATATCTTCTGTTCCATGTAAAAGCAAAATGTTTAAATTTGCCATTATTTTGCCAAATGCAACAAGACATTTTATCTTGCTTTTCCAGGCATCCTCCCTCTGGTAGGTTACTGGGAGTCTAGCAGGAGGCCAGGGAGCCTAGATCTCTTACTGCTACTTAGAGGCTTTTCTTTCCTTACTGCTTTGTTGTTGCTATGAGTATAGCCATGGCTTGTTTTTACTGCATTGGTCCTGCATCTCTGTTTCTGAAAGTTTTTGCAGTTATCTGTCTCGCCAGGGCTGAGCCTTTCCCAGAAACATGACAAGTTACATTTTGGAGATGCCAGTTGGTTTTGGCTACAGAAACTTGAAGCAAAAAACATTTTATTTTTGGAATGTTATTAGCATTCTCATCTTTGTGAAGTCTCTGTTAAAGCTGTGACTTTGTTTGCCTCTGCTAATGGATTTTGGATATTCCAAGATGTTACAAATCATCATGGAATTTTTTTAGATTGCAGCCCTGTAAATGATGCAGTTTATGTAGCTGTTCTCTGTTTCCCTTTTCAACTCATGAAACTTTAATTCTGGTGTCTAGTGTGACTTCAAAATCAGTAAATACTACAAAAAGTTAAGTGAGAAACACAAAACATGATGAGAGTCTTTCTAGTAGACACACAATTTGCCATTTTATTTACTTGCTACAAGTCCAAAAGTGCATAGTTATTGCACCTTCTCTGAACAAAACTCTTCCGCTTGAGGACCACCTGCTTTTCTTGATGGATCTTGGTTCTTTAGGTAATTCAGCAATTGAAGTAAGGCGTTCACTTCTATTAGTCCCTACTGTGGTGTTCTCTGAGAATCTTTTGAATTAGTTACCTGAAATTGTAACTCAGAATACAGCTTTAAAAGTTATATTTGATAACACTTAATTCTTGCTGCTTCTTAGGTTCCTTCACTCCTTGGGAAAGATCAGATTACTTGATGTTGGTAGCTGCTTTAATCCATTTCTGAAGTTTGAAGAATTTCTGACAGTTGGCATAGACATTGTTCCAGCTGTTGAGGTATGTAATGTTTGCTGTATTTAGTATAAACTTGATCCTCAAATTTGTGGAATGCCTTAAAATAACTGTAAAAGAGTATGTTTAATACACTACATGCTTTTTAAATATTTGCTTTGGTAGGAACTAAACACTACATCCTTTTCCATGCACAGGCTCTAAAGTCCTGGTTGTGTTTTCTTTTAAAAATACAATTTTTTCCCAGAGCCATGCCTTTATAATGGCATTGTTAATCTTTAAAATCTTGAAAATTGTAGTAGCCATCTTTTAACGGTATTTCAGATGACTGCTTGCATCTTAAAAGGTATAAATAATGATTAAGTAGGCTTGTGCTTAGGCAAGAGCTTCTCAGAAGCTGCATTCACTGACAGAAGGAAATGATCAGTGACTGTATTTGGTGAGTTTTTCTGGGGAGATTTAGTATTCAGAGGTGCACTATAACGGAGCATTTATATTTCTTGCTAGAAATATTTTTGAGCTTCCAAAATCCAGAGGACAAATTTATCAGCATATTTGGGGTAAATTACTTCATTTTCTCTAGGCAGTAAGGTTCTTAAATGCCTGACTTCTGCTGTAATCATATCTTCTTTCTGTCTTTTGCTCTTGACCCAACTTCTGTCAGCACTAATTGCATTTATCAACCATGCAAAAGGATAAAGTGGAATAAATATGTTTCAAAAAGACACAGAAATACATTTCTGAGAAAAAACAGAAAATCGTTTGACTATACACACCTTGACTACTTACAGTTAAAAATCAGGCTCTGTTAAAATCTGTGGCCTAAGGTAACCCTCTTTAGAAGTGGAGAGGTGAAAAGAAAGGTACAGGTGAAAAAATACATTTAACTGGAAAGTAACATTCTCTTATTTGCTGCAGTGTGATTTATATGCTAAATGCCTGGTAGTTTGTTGTTGTTACCTTGTTTAGTCCATTAATGCCTCATTTGTATTTTTGCATATAGGCTGACAGATACTGAAAGATATTCTTTAAAAATTTGAGCCTGATAAATTGCTTTCAAAAGCAATTCAATGTTAGTTCTGTCTAAAACACAAACTTTGAGTAGATTTTGTCTTGCCTAATTTGAAACACAGGCATCGTGATTACTTTCCAGGACTTTGGAGGCTGTAGGACTGTGTAGGGCTGTTGGGCATGACACAGGAGGTAAAAAAGACAGATGCCACTGAAATGGGAGCCTGTGGCATTTAAATGGTAATACATGGCAAGTGAATTTCTAGCTGTGATACATAGATCCTCAGTGTCTACATCTCAGGTTCTAAGTTCTAATTACAGTCAGTGAAGATCTATTAGAAATAGTCAAACCTAAAATATCTGCTGTTCTTTGACGGTGAGGTGAATTGGGTCACTGTGTATTGACTAATTCTCCAGTGACTATAATGGCAGCCTAGGTACCTAACATTGTATGAGTTGAACCTAAACATTCATTTTTGAGTATGCCTAGTTAATATTTTTCTGTCTACTAGTCTGTTGTTCTGCTTTCCTAAGAAAGCTACATGTCTTCTCATGAGAATCAATTTAAATGTGCAGTGACCAAAACCTTTACTGGGAGAAGTCCTGAAAAAGTAACTTCTGTGGATTTAATGGAGGAACATATGCAATTTTTGTGTACTAACCAGTTCTTTAGATTCTCTCCCAGCAGAAGGGAACAATAAGATAATTGATTTCTGGTCATCTGACATGGTTAGTACCATAGCTTCATGGTAGGAGCTCCCAGAGTGCTAATGTACAAGTGGTGGCACACATGCTTACTCTGGGCCTGTCTCAGGCTCACCAACATCTTTGATTATCTTGGATGCTTTGGTTTGTTCAGGGCACCTTAAAGACTGGCTAGCAAGTGTTCTTGGAGGGACAGGGAGTACAGTTTGAGCAGTCAAATGCATCTGCTAGAATAAGCTTAGTCCTACCTCCAAAACAGAATTAATGAGCCCTGATGTACTGAAGATGACCCTTCTTTGAGCTGCATCAGCACCATAACCTTCTGAATAAATTTATCTCTTAAGGCCAGAAGTTGCCTGGGCTGATTTAAGGTTTTTGGAATAACAACCGGAGGTTAATTATGGTAGTTAATGTCATCTCCTGACTTGAAAAAACTATTTTGAAAAGTTGTGGTAAAAGCTGAAAAGAAAATAAACTGGAAAAATTTCTGATTTAGCAGATTTCTTAGGTAAGACCCTAAAGTACCTTTTAAAACAAATTGAAGCACAGAGGCTTCTTACAAAGCCAGCTTCTTAAGTAATGTTGATCAGAGGGTTAAATAGTTCTGTCCTTAATAAAAAAATATCCACCTTCATATAGAAATGCTTTGGATATAGACTAAGTAGCTGAGTAATACTTCAATTAATTTGGAGAAATAAGAAGGATATAATTGTGGAAATACAAGGAAAGGAACTGAAATGTTAGTTATGTAACTAAAGGATAAATGTCTTCAAAATTTTTAGAATCCCTGTTTCACATACAGAGAATGCAAACTGTTGAATATGGAAATATATTTCCATTGGTGAATTTTGAGGGAGAGGGAAAATGCTTACCAAGAAAAGATTAATATTTTCTTTAGTTAAGCAGCATGCACTCACTTCCTGGTGTCCTGGGGTAAAGTACACTGAGGGAAATGTGCATTATTAGATGGTAGGAGGATGGAAACTGAGACTAGGGTGTGCAGCAGATGCTGTCTTGGAGTAAATATAGTCTGAGACAAAAAAAAAAAAAAAAGTAAAAAAGAGGTGGAAGGGTACTGGAGTTAAAAATTAGAATATATATATCAATACTTGAGGGTCCCTTCCAACTCAGAATATTGTGTGAAATATCTGTGCAAATTATCCACATAAGTAGGTTTGTGTTCTTTAATGCCAATAGATGCACTGATAACTGTTCTGTTAGCGTCCGTGAGGACTTAAACATTAGTTCAAGACTTGTATATCAAAAGTTGAGTAGCAGATTCCAGTTTAACAGCACTTTTGTCCTAAGTTGATTACAGATTCTACTTGAAACATACCTTAGTTCTGAAATTGTCTTTAACATTATTTCTGCATTACTAATTTGTGTTTCTCCTCTACTCAGAAATACTTGCTCCCTAAATAGGTTTTTTCAACTGTATATGTGTGACCATTAACTTTTTAACTCTTTAAATAAAGTTAGTAAAGTTTATTCTTGAGTAAAGTTAGCATGTCACTCTAAACAATCAGTTTTAAGGGAATAATTTATTTTTCTGTGGATTTTGGTTGTATTTGCTCTTTAAACTAACCTTGATATTCGGTTTTCTGTTTTTGTCACTCCACCAGAGCGTATACAAATGTGACTTCCTAAATCTTCAAATTCAGCAACCTCTTCAACTGGCACAAGATGCTATAGATGCCTTTCTTAAGCAACTGAAAAATCCCATTGATTCTCTACCTGGAGAACTGTTTCATGTTGTTGTTTTCTCGCTCCTTCTTTCTTACTTTCCATCACCCTATCAACGATGGATATGCTGCAAGAAGGCACATGAACTTCTGGTATTAAATGGCTTATTGCTTGTAATAACTCCTGATTCATCTCATCAGAATCGCCGGGCCATGATGATGAAAAGCTGGAAAATTGCCATAGAGTCCTTGGGTTTTAAACGCTTCAAGTATTCCAAGTTTTCTCACATGCACCTGATGGCATTTAGGAAAACTTCCCTGCAAACAACAAGTGACTTAGTTAGCAGGAACTACCCAGGGATGTTGTATATCCCACAGGATTTCAACAGTATAGAGGATGAGGAGTATTCCAGCACTGCCTGCTACGTTCGGTCAGACACAGAAGATGAACAGCTAGCTTACGGTTTTATGGAGCTGCCTGATGCTCCCTATGACTCAGACTCTGGAGAAAGCCAGTCTAGTTCTATTCCTTTCTATGAGCTAGAAGATCCTATATTGCTTCTGAGTTAATGTAGTCGTTGAAATGCCCTTTCAGTCAAACTTCTTGCTTAACTAATTTTGCTATACTAACGTGGGCTCAACACAGAAAAAATGGTTTGCATAAAGAAAATGCAAAGGTTTACAGAGTTTGCTATTTTTTTCTACTTTTGAATTTTAAAATTTATTCTTGTATGAAAGTGAAAAAATACAAGTTTTATGCAAATGACTCATGTCATAGCATAAATTGCTGTTACTTTCTTTAGATTTGTATCACTATTTTTTTTTCCAGAAAGGTACCATTCTTTTCTTTAGTGCTGTGAAGTGTGAATTCTATTTAATTTGTTAAATGTTGTTTCAGTATTTTAACTCAATGTGGTTGACTTAAGGCACTGGAGTTGGTGGGCTTCTGAGAAGTATATGTAGGAAGAAATAATTTGCACTTTAATGAAATGTGCAGATAGGTTAAGACACTTGGTTGCAAATGTCCTTTCTTAATTATGGAACAAAACTTTTTTTCTTCCAAAAATTTGTTTCACTCTGGTTAAGCCTGGGCTGGAGAAACAATAATGCTTGCACATTTGACTTTATGTTTATTGCAGCCCTTGTGACGTGACACCAAAACACTGGAATATATTCATCCATAGTTCTACATACTGTGTAATTTCATTGCATAAATAGCAATTTCTGAAGAGGCTTTTCCCCCAGAGGAGTATGGTACGTCTAGACAATTATGTTTCACTCCAAAGCTGGAATATGTTTTGCAGTTTTATGAGTATACAAGCACTAATGTATATCAGTATTTGCCCAACTATGGTGTTCTGTATTCTTTTCCAACTGTGTTTTTTGGGGGACAGAGTGGGTTTTGTCATTTTTTAAAAGTAAATTATTTATGCATTTTAAAAAGAAACAGCTTTTTCTTTAATTGTCCTTATTTGTAGACTTACGTTAGCCAGTGACTACAAATTGATTTTTTAAAGGAACATAACTCTACAAGTTTTTCAAGGATACACATATTTGCATAAATCCATGTAATTCAGACCACACACGTGAATTTAACACATGCTTTTTGTTTGCTTATTAGGACCCAACTGACTTCTGTTCAGTTAAATAAAAACTCCATAGCTGACTGAAAACTGGTCTGCACTGTAAAGAGATTAAACATCTATTTTTACATCTATTAGTTTTTAACTTGTGTAATGAACCTGTGAGTTTTTGCAGGAGATATAAATTCTGTTCAGTGGTTAAAAAAAGAGGATTCATTATTAGTTTAGCTTAGGTTTTCCTCCATTTGAAAATAATGGCCAGAATTTTCAGATTTGGATATTAGGCTCTTAAATCTATATGTAAGTGCCTAGTAGTAAATGATTAGAACTAGGTGCCAGATCATGATTTATTTCGGACTTCTGAAAATTGGTAAAAAAATACTAATACAGTTTCACAGGCTATTGTGATCTTACAAGATGAAATATCTTACATTAAACTGCCACCTTGTATTTATAATATGCAAGTTGCTAGATAAATTGAAGTTGTAGTGTGGGTTTTACAGTGCTTGCTACAAAAATGAAACTTACTCCTTCCATTGAAATTTTGCACTGAATATGTCACAGTTTGTCCTACCTGTTTTTCTTTTATAGTATTTCCTGCGTTGAGTAATCACATTGGTTCAGCTTACACTCAGATGTGATCTGGACTGTGGTGCTGTATTCTTTGACATAAGCTTTTTGTCTCTTCTTAACTTTAAAGCATTCCCAAATTCCTAATTCAAATTCATTATTCAATCTGAATGATAGGGTTATACAAACCAAACACTTATACTGTGATGTGTACAAAGAAAAAAAGAATTAAGGTTAGACATAGAAGAATCATGGTTCACTTGCTAATTTCTGTTACAGAGAATACTTCTCTAGTGAAATACACAATGGCTTCAAAATTGGCTTTTAGTCAGTATTTTCATTAAAATGTTTGTCATTGAAAGCCTTTCTTCCCAATTAACCACTGGTTCCAGCAGTGCTCATGTTAAAATATTGCTGCTGTAAATTCAGCTCTTCATGGGAGGTTAATAAGTGCATTCTTCAAAGTATACATAATATTTTAACTTATACTCTCTTTAGAAACAGTACACCATCAAATATATGTTGGCATTGATTACTGTAAATTGGTTTGTGATTCATACACCAAGAAGTGCAATTCAGATCAAGATTTACCCCCCAAAATAGCTTAAATACTAAGGTTTAACATTTAATCCTTTTTGGGAGGTTGGTGACAACACTGTGGTGTAGGGACCCGAGATTCATAACAGCTTGGTTTTCTTGTTGATCATTTTGAATATCTAAAGTGGGTTTATTGGTTATTTGGTTTTGTGGTTTTGGTTTTTCTTTTTTGGTTTGGTTTGTATTGTTTTTTTCACAAGGGACAGTAGATTGTGGTGAAGGAGGAAAGTGTGATTTACATAAATACCTACATTTCCCTTAATAATAAAGTGGTGATATCAGGAGTTGTTGTATATTTGGCTTTGGTGCAAGAATATTATTTCTAGCTTATGAAATATTTGAAAATTATGACTGTGCAAGGTGCTGGAGAAGAAAAGGAAGAAAACATGTGTTGGCATCTCTGTTGTCTTTTATGTCACTACTTTTGTGAACAAAGCACATTTATTAAAAAAATTTGAAAAACCAAAACCATTTTTTAAAATTCTTGGGGATTAAGCTGTTGTCTTTTTCTGTGCAATCTGTTTATGCTGAAATCCAGTGAAATCAATGCAAAGCTATTTTCTTTATTTTCAGGGAGATGGTTGTCTTGGGTTTAATTTATAGCCCCCAAGGATGTTAAATTTGGTACTTCTGTTTCAGCTTCTACATCTCAGTGGTGGTCTTTGCTTTTCAGAAGGGTTTTTTAAGTTCCTCCAGTTGATTCTGTTACCATGCTGCTTTCCCTGCCCACTTAGATGTGACCATTTTCCAAGCACTTCCTCTCATCTATCTCTACATGTTCTTAATTTCTTTTCTATCTCACTGAAATACTTTTACAGCTCCCATTTTATGTTGCCCCTTTAATATCATTATTGTACTTTTCTACATTGTTATTCTGAATACTGGAGGCGTTGGGAAACGGATGGCAGTGGGAAAAGAAATCCAAAGAACTGAATATTCAAGGCTCCTACTCAGATACAAGTTCTAGGAAGACTGGACTCCAGCAGAACTGAAGTGTGTCCCTAGCACTGCGCAGCCTACCTGGTGCATTCTGATCTCTTAAGTGAGAAGGAGAATGACCAAATAGCATTTCACACATGGGCTCAGTGTTGCTTCCTGCACATCCTTTCTGCCTCATTCTGTTTCAGGAAGACTGCCTGAGTGGCTTTACAAGTGTGATCATTCTAAGGCTTTTTAATCATATCTCCATGTGTCAGCATCAGGTTTTCTGCTCATTTTTCCTTCTCTTTCTGTTTCCCTCAATTGTTTTCAACCTGTAGAAGAGCAAATTGTCTTTTTAGAAAGGGTTCATTTCACCAACTTGCCCAGAAACTTACTTGGGTTATTTTACCCTCCAAGTGAAACATTCAAGAAGAAGTTTCCATAGTTGCTTGAGGAGTATAACAAGATAATGGTTGGATCAATACAGTACCAATTAAGTGTTGTCCATAATGCTGGTAAAGCATCTGAAGCATGTGACCCTCACTAGGCAACTGAGATTTCAGATCTCAGAAATATTTATTTATTAAAGGAAAACCTCTTTGTGGATTTTTTTTGTTTTGTTTTGTTGGGCTTTTGTTTGTTTCTTTGGGGGGTTAATTGGTTTTGTTTGTTGTTTTTAACCCGTGTAACTTTTAGGCCTTAGGGCCAGTTTTATCTAATATTTCAAGAGGTGTAATAATTTGGGGGATATCTGAACTTCTTGGGACTCTAAATAATTGAGTCAGGAACGACAGAGGGCAAGCTTAGATGTTTAGGCTGCTCTAGCTCTTGACTAGGGGCAGAAGGTGCTGGTTGTGATGGAGCATTACAGGAACAGAGGCTTTCTTGGCAGCAGCCCAGCCCACCTGCAGTTCAGAGAATGCCTGAGCAGCACTCTCATCCAAACTCGTCGCGTTTTGCCCCTCTCGGCCAGGCCGTGGGGTTCCTGCGATCCAGAACCTTCCCGCTATGTGCTCACCTGCCTGCGAGAGCCAGTTCAAAATGTGCATTTCCGACACCGAGTACAGAGGAACGCACTCCGAGGCCGAGGAAGCCGGACCACAGGCTGGGGAGGGCTCAGTCTGCCTTGCGGTCCTGCTTTAAATACAGTTTTCCCGCTTGCATGCCTAAGCACCAGTGTTTATGGGTTTGGTTTATGGGTTTGGTTTATGGGTTGGCTGGTTGGGCTTTTCCACAACTGTTGCCGACCGCGCCGTGGCGGCGCGGCGGTGTTTGAGCCTCGGCGCGGCCCGTAGCGGGAAGCGCCGCGCTCGGGCTCGACATGGCGGCGGCCGGCGCCGGGGGCGGGCAGGCTCCGGGCCGCGCGGTGAGGTGAGAGCGGGCCGGGCGGGGCGGGGGCGACGCGGGTTCCTCACCGAGCGCGGCCGGGCGGGCACCGCCAGCACCGATCGGCGTGGCGGGGAGGCTGCTGAGGGACCCCAGTGCCGGCACTGACCCTCTCTGGCCGGGCCGGCCCCGCAGCTGGAGCTCCAGCCGGGAACGCGCCCTTTCCCAGGGCGGCCATCCCCTCTGTGCGCACGGTGTTAACATCTGGAAATTAACGCTGCCCTTCACCGGGGGTTAAGTCTGATGTGTTTATGTATTAGCTGAATAGGACTTTTTGTTTTTAAAAAAAAAAAAAAAAACCCCTGCAGAATTGCTGCAAAAAAAAGGAAAAGTGCTAAACTGGAAGAATAAAGGTGAAGGAAAGTGGATTCACTATTTTAGATAGATCTCACCTGGGTTAACTACTGAACCAGCTTTGGGGTTTGGTTGTTTTTTTCAACTTTCTTAGACGAGTTAAGGTTAAAACTACATTGAGAGCAGTGTTTCTTTACATATAGGAAAGCTAATAGATAATTTGGTCTCTAAATGTTAATGAGGCTCCAGGTTTTCCTTGAAATTATATTTGCAAAAGTTGACAAATAGTTAAAAGTGGGTGTCTACGTTCTGTTTGGAATCTAAATGTGATTTGCTGAGATCTGTAAGTCGTGTCCAACCTGAAACCTTAAAGCCATTCGTTTAAAACAAACACAGGAGCACTACCCCCTCCCCAGGACTTAGAACACTCCCTGTGTAAACAAAGTGTTGACAGAAATTACTAGCAAATAACTGTGTTTTAGAAAAAAAATCAGTTATTGATATTTCTCTTTAAAGTTGAACTGCTGTTGTCTTTTTATTTGGTAATAGCTGTGTGATGGGATACTTTAATCATGAAAACGCACCTTTTCCTCTTCACAAAAAGTCGACCATGTATTTTGGTTAAAAAATGCTAATGTTTAATAGTGTGGTTTAGGAGGGCACGTTTTGCTAATTGGCTAGAAGGTGGAGTCGGGAAGAAGAGATTGCTTTCACAGACTGAGCTGTCATTTTGCAAATCCTTTTTCACTACTTGGGCCCAAGTAGATTTTGTGTCTCTGCAGTAGGAACAGACACGTTGCCCGATTTGTTCCCCCACCCCATCACCTGGCAGGGGACGGGCAGAGCAGTTTCTCTTTCATATTTCTGTGCTGTGCTGGCAGCAAAACTCCACACGAGTGAGGCAGTGAGAGTTGTGTTCTGTCAGAATGGCTCGCTGCTTGCCTACAGGGGAGTTTGCTGCGGGTAATGATCCCGCAGAAAACAATTCTGTGATTGCAGCAAAATTTTAAGCCGGGTATGAGGCAGGAGCTTTGCTGTTTGCTTGTATGCAAAGGGCTCATTCCTGCTGCCTTCTGGGGCTGCTGTCCAACTGAACGTTCATAGGGTTAGCCCCTCGTCTTGGAGGGGCTCCAGAAAGGAATCCAGATTAAAAGGATGGGAATGGCATATGTTCTTCAGAGTAGCAGTAGTTGCATGCTGGTGCTGTGGGTTGAAAGGAGATGGGAAGTAGTTTCTCTGTATTCATGGTTTGAACTAGAGAGAGCAGGAGGCAAGGGGAGGGTATGTGTAGCAGCTGAAATAAATGGTTCAAGTTGTCCACAAAATGAATTTGATTGTAGTACAAGAAACAGTGAGATGCAGTCAGTGCTATGAAACCTAAATCTGGAATATGAGAGCCAGCTCACGTTTGTGTTATCTGTGTAATAGAGAAACAAAAGGGTGAGAGGGACAGAAAGTAAAGGAAGAGATACTGTGAGATGTTAAGCATCCAGGCAACTCAGAATTAAGTCAATATCTGTAAAACACTACTAATAATGAATACTGTGAAAATGCACAGTTAACATCCAAAGAACTTTTAACTTATAATAACTTTATGTAATAGCAATTTGGTTTAAATATATGGTGTGTATTCTGCTTCAGGTAAACAGATTTTTAATGCAGAGTTCTTCCAAGTAATATCTGCATGGTTGTTTGGTATATAGCATAATTTGAAAATATGTGTTACCAAATAAATAATTTAAACAATAGGATTTCTTAGGCCTAGTTTTTCTCTGCAGCAATTACTGAAACTGGTTTTACACTGTGTGTCAGTCTTTGAATCTGCCAAAACTTACGGGCAAATCAGTCAATTCACTTCATCATTTGTTGTTCGCTGGTTTAAAAAATAAGAATTTAAAAATCAAAAGAGAATAAAAGTCTAAATTTTGCATTTGAGTCAAGGTGTCTTTGAACACTTCCCCCACCAATATAAATAAAAGCAGTAAGCTATAACCTAGCACTGAGTGTTCTTGGCATGCTGGTTTCGCTATCATACCAGTTGCTCTTCAGAAATCTCTCTAAGATGGGCAATTAGTTAATTACTTAAAAAATTATAGAAACTACATGTGTCTTGTTATGTTTTGGAAGCTCTGCCCATAACATTAAAAAATGCCCCTTAAAAATACTTCTGTCTGTCTGTATCTATATTAAAAAGAAAATCACATCAGTTAAATGGATCTGAGTAGGAGGTGCTTGGGTTCTAAATATAATATTTATCCTGATCAACTTGTTTGTTTTCTTGTTTTTGGGAGGGGGGGAACTGACTCGAAGGGGTGCAAATGAAGGCTTTGATTTTACATTACGAGAAATCTCTGAAAATCACACCAAATCATTTTATATATCTCTGTGTCCATTCTCCTTTTGTGAAATTGAGATAATAATATCTTTTTTACTCTGGGTTAAGCTCATTAACTGAGTGGGAAGTTCTTTTTGTGAATCATATACTTATTTGACTGCTAAAAGGAAGTCTTGCAAAGCATGCTGAAAAGATTTAATAGAAAGTGAGAACTTATCAAATGTAATGGTGAAATAAAATAGTGTTTTTAAATAATTATTAAATGTTCTAGAAGCAAGTGGCTATCATAGAAGGGGTTTGGATATCCACAGATATCTAATATAGATACCTAATTGATGAGTTTTGTAGAAAACAGGGCAGGATTGTTTTCCTCTCATTCAAGTTATGAAATAAGGTTTATGCAGAACCCATTTTGTATTGGTTTTCACACTTAATTGGTCTTTTTAATGTGTTCTTTTCACTCTAGATAGTAAACTTCTTCATGTGACAGGATGGGTCATATTTATTTTCTATAGGCTTATAAGGAATTATTTGGCACTGAACCTTTTCTTAATTCCCTTCCAGGGCTTCAAGGATTCTGGACCACTGTTACTGAAATGATATTACGGAAGGCAGCAGTTGCATTGTGTTTGTTGGATGAAACCCGAATATTTCCTGTCAGTCAAGTGGGTGAAAGCCCTGCCTGCAGTTTACATGTGTAGGTCACTGCGGTACTGTGTTAGTCACTGTCTCTATGCAGCAATGACAAGGCTGGAAGAGGCAAACAGAGAAGTGAACATGCACTCATCAGTCAGATACCTTGGCTATCTTGCCAGAATCAACCTACTGGTTGCCATTTGCATGGGCCTTTATGTCAGGTGGGAAAAAACTGCAGATGCACTGATTTTGGTAATATTTATTCTGGGGCTCTTTGTTCTTGGAATTGCCAGCATACTGTACTACTATTTTTCAATGGAAACAGCAAGTTTGAGTCTCTCCAATCTTTGGTTTGGTTTTTTGCTTGGCCTTCTCTGTTTTCTCAATAATTCTGCCTTCAAAATGGATGTGAAAGAAGAAGCTACGAAATATTTGCTTCTCTCTGCCATTGTTTTAAGGATATTATGTGCTTTAGTTGAAAGGATTTGTGGTTGTGTCCATCATCGACCAACTCTGCTGACAACAGTTGAGTTTTTGGAGCTAGTTGGGTTTGCAATTGCCAGCACAACTATGCTGGTAGAAAAATCTCTAAGTATTATTCTGTTGGTCTTGGCTTTGGCCATGTTGATTATTGACTTACGTATGAAGTCTTTTTTGGCAATTCCAAATTTGGCAATTTTTGGAGCCATTGCATCCCTACTCTTTTTTCCATCGCTGCAGATCCCCACAAACCCTTTTGCCTTGGCCTGTTTCTTCAGCTGCCTCATTTCAGATCCCCTTCTCGACGTTTACTTCAGTGGACTCTCGGTTACTGAGCGATGGAAGCCATACCTGTACCGTGGTAAAATTTGCAGGCGGCTTTCTGTCATCTCAGTTGGAGTCATTGAACTAATCTTTTTCATTCTTGCAGCCTTTAAACTACGTGACTTGGACCTCTGGTATTTTGTGATACCTGGTTTTTCTATTTTTGGAATTTTCTGGATGATCTGTCATGTGATTTTTTTTATAACTCTTTGGGGATTTCACACAAAACTCAATGACTGCCACAAGGTGTACTATACTCACCGAGCAGAAAACAACAGCCTGGACAGAGTCATGGCATCTAAAGGAATGCGTCACTTCTGTTTGATCTCAGAGCAGCTGGTATTTTTCAGCCTTGTTGCGACTGCTGTTTTGGGAGCCGTCTCTTGGCAGGTAAATAATCATCTCTTTATCTTGATTTCCTCTTGACAATAATCCTGAGAATTGCTGGATCCCTGAAATTCCTAAAATTTGATGGTGTGCTGTGGGATAAGTTGGAACACGTGGTTTCACTGTCATAGGCTTTGCACTTAACACTTTAAGCTGCCTGGTCTGTGACCTGTTAGAGCAAGTGCAACTTACTAGCTTCTTTATGCTTTCTTGGCAGCATGGGAAAAGGTAAGTGCTTTCAAGGCAAAAGAGGTGAGCAAAGTATTTTGCATTTACCTACATCAGAAATTGTTTTGCTTTTGAATTCATTGTGCCATAAAATTTGTTTCCAGAATAAATCACTGTGTTAAACCCTAGTAATGCTCACTAATTCTAGGACTTTTGTTGTCGACTATATTTTAATTAGATTGAAATGTATTAAATAGTGTAATTTTCAGTAATTTTGGTTAGCTTTTAATCAATTACATGGAATCAGAGATCAGCTGATAAACTGATAAATCGTTGGTATAGCATGGGCTTTAAGTGTCTCGCTTTCAAATCTGATTATGCACCCCAGGATAAGGTATCTGGAAGACCAGTCATTAAAATCACACAGTGTCCCTTGACGTTTCTTTCCATGTATGAGTTAAGGATGTTGTCTTTTCTTTAGCAGAAAGCATACATTTCTTTCAAAATGTTTGTTCAGTGCCCAAGTTAAGACACATGGTGTGTTGTCATAGTTGTAAGAGGGCATTTCTTTTTCAAGTTGATACAAACCACAATAACAAATTTGTGTCCATTCACCTCTTATATAAATTACAAAAATATCCTTTTACAGTAGATCAGGTTTACAGACATGTGTTTGTACTTATTCCAGAACAATTTCCTGCCCACTCCTTTGGAATTTCTAATCCTGCAGATTTTCTCAGATTAAATAACTTTGTGGATGAATGGTATTTAAGAAATTAGTGGAAGATTAAATTAACAGTTACTTTGTAACTGCTGGGTTTGGGGTTTTGTTTTTTACATTAAGAGCATGAGAGGTTAACAGACAAGTCTCCAAGGAACACTGGGTAGTTTTGCTTTTTTTTTGGAAGATTATCAGCACTCATAGCTGTAGTGTTTGGACTTGCAGAATGGACAGAAGGAAACAGAACCAAAAAGTCGGTTCAGTGCAAAAGTTGAGGGGAATCAAGTTGGCAAGGAGGTTGTAGCCAGGTAGGTAGGAATAGTTCCTCATATGCTGCTGAGCTCTGGGGCTGTGTATCATGACGTGCCATGTATGGTGCCCCATGATTGAAGAGGCTCAGGAGGAAGCTGACAAAATTCACAGGGGTCTCTACTGTCTGGAAACCACGTCTGGCACAGGGAGTTGTTGAGCCACCAGTGGTTAAAGTACTCAGGAAACATGTTTTTTCTGTCCTTACATCTCTCCTAGGCATGAATTTGGCCTCTTTGGAGACCAGACATTCTTCTGGATGGGCCTTTGGTGCAGATTAATACAGCCATTCATACATTCTTATCGTCAGGAATTTTTTTTATGCTTTACATTTACATTTTTAACGTATTTTTCCTTAGAGTTTCTTAGGAATGCCAAGTATTCCTTGGTCTCCAGTTCCTGAAAATGTGTTTGTTCTTCTAAAGATTATTTAAAACATTTTTTGCATATGTAAGATTTAAGAATTTTCAGTCTTTGCAACATTCTTTTGGGATTTCTGTAGCTATTTCAGTATGTGTGAATTATATTTGAAATCCGTTGAGAGTGTCCTGAAAGATGAATCATTTTTTGTTTATACCTTTCCTCACTACTGAAAGCTTGTTTAATGATAGTGCATCTGATAAAAGAGGTGGCTTAAAATTACTTGTGGTCTGCCACTTGACTTCCTATGAATAGAATTGCTAAAAATCTGAGCCTTGGAAAGGTTCTTCCTAACAGTCAGCTATAAATAATTAGCAATAGCTTATAAAAAGAGCTCAGTTATAGCCAGAAATGGAGTAGTGAGAAGAGGGGGGTTCCCTTTCATGGAAAATGTTTTGCAGGCACATTATATATGCCCTCTTAACATTTCTAATAACTGTAATATCTGTGCTTCATACCAATCTCGTGTATGAAAAGTCAAGACTTAAAGCACCAGTTGTCTGTTAATTGGTGTCTAGAAGCATCCTATTTTGTTAAAAATGCCAGAAAAATATCGTATCTCCTTTTGTGGAAAGGTTTTTAAAGTAAGGTTAATTAACTTGCTGTAGCAGGGACAGTGGTTTTCTTACTGATGCAGAGCTGTTGAGGCTGAAAGTCCTGTCAGTCAAGGACCTTCCTTGAAGGGGAGCATAGCCTTTGTAATAAGACAAGGGTTTAAAGTCTCTGTTCATGGTACTTGGGTATGTACTTGGGGAGAACTGTAAAAATAATGTGTTAAAGTTGGGTGCATTAAAAAATGGGGCATGTTTCAGCTGGCACACGGTCTGCTTCTGAGAATAATCCTTGTTATAGCTACAGAGGAAAGATGTCTTGTGTTGTTGGTAAAAATGTACAGACATTTTCTTTGCAGAATCTGCAGGAAACGGTCAGCACCTGCCTTTACATTTGTGTGAGTAATTTCAGTCAGATCAATAGATTCTTTAGTGCCAACTTATTTCAGCAATTAATCATGTGCGCGGTCGTAATTAGGCCCTTGGATTGGACAAGATCCAGAAGAAGTCATGCAAATGACTCAGATATTACTTCTTCAAGAATCCAATAAAATTATGAAAATTTTGCAGATGAAGAGCTTTTAATTTTCAGACAAGGATCTTGGAAAGGTTTGGGGCACTGTTTTTCTCAAAAACTTAAAATCAAATTTTGTTAAGTGCTCTATGGCAAGGCATTTACAGGTTTTCTTACTTATTGGCCAAAGAGAATTATTATTCCTGGAAGGCTTGTATTTAGTATTACCAGGAGGAAGATTAACTGTGTTAGAGCCAGTAAAGTAATGGAATGAAGTACATTATTCAGTACATTATTCTTGGTTTTAGTGAATTTTATGAGTTAGTAAAATAATAGTATTCCTTACATGCTTGAGTACTCATACTTAAATGGACAGTACCATTTAACTTGAATTATTTATAGGAGACAAAACAAGTTTACTGTATGTATGAGTACTTTCCTCTTCGGGGGAGAGCTAATGATCTTGTAGTTTTTATTCTGGTGTGGTTGCACATCTATATAGCAACATCTGTATTTACTTAGACGTACTTTTATTAACATCACAGGTTGAATAACTTGCATGCAAATCATATCCAGTCTTTCTCCTTCTCTTTACCCTGGCTTTTCTTCTGGCTTGTATTTTTAAACCAATCCTCCTTAGGCTTTGCTTGTTTGGAACTATTTTTTGTTGTTTCTGTTATTCCCCCCAGAGTCTCTGCTGCATCCTCTGGCCTCTTTCCATATTTTATCAAACGTGCATGCCATTCCTGCCTTTTTTCATCTGTCTGTCCGCTCATGTTTAGTTCCCCCCTTTCTTTTCATCACTGAGAGTTTTTCCTCTTCTTGCTGATTTGCCTTCAATACTTGTGCTTTGCTGTTATTATACTTTTCTGTTGAGTTTCTTTTCTAATACCTTTATTCCCTCTTTTCCTACTATTCCATCAGCTCTTAAGCTGCATCCTAAGTCCCCTAAGTACTCCTAAGTGAGCAGTTGCTCACTGTTCACCATTTCTTCTCAAACTCACCCTCTATCATGTGTACTTTTGCTGCCTTCCTCTCTCCAGTGTGTGCTCAGGCCTCCTTGGCTCTCTCCCTCTCCAGTCCCATCCCGAGGGCTACCTCAGGTTGCCTGCTGAAATCCACAGTGGCAGCACACCTTGCTGCTGTCACCACCACTTCGAGAGCTCCTCAGTCCTGAAGGGGATCTCTGGTGACAAGTATTCATTGTGAGTCTGAAGAGTCTATTATGTGTTTAGCTTGCTGTCAAAATTTCATTAGTTTCAGGATTCACATTTTTGTATTTAAAAACACCAGAGTTTTTAGCTTGCTTTTAAACTGATAACTGCATGTGCTTTTGCTGGAACAAATGCATGTAGATAAAAGCACAGGCTTTCCCATGGCTAGAACAGGAGTCAGGGATGGGAAACACAGCACGTTAAATCTATCTGCCAGTGATTGTGACAACTGTTTTCTGCAAACTCTTTCCTAGATTTTCCCACTGCTCTTCTCATAGTCAGAAGTAAAGGATTATTTATTGATCTCCATAGACTGTCTGTTCGGTAACTTGTTATAAGACTGTTTCTTCTGGTAGCTGATGTACTTTGTAGCTTTACAAATTTTCTCTTTAAGCTTTTTTCTGCCTGTAATATAGATTTCATCCTCATTTGAAATAAGCTAGCATTGAATGTTAGCATGTTACCCTTTTTCTCCTGAGCCTTCTCTGTCATAGAGGGTGTTCTTTTATTACACTTTGTTTGTTTGGGGAGTTTTGTGTGTCTTTGTGTGTCTGTGTACAAAAACAGGTAAATATTCAGCTTGGATAATGGAAAGCAGGACAGTATTTTTGCTTGGAAATGCACAAAGGCATCTTTGTAAGCATTCTCAGTTACTGGTCTGTTAGATATAATCCCAGGCACCCTGCTGTGTGAGCAGTGGGTTGGACCAGACAATTTCCTGAGGCTCCTTCCAACCCCAACCATTCGGTGATCCTGTGACCATCTTAGTTGACATATGTTTAGTGTTTCATTTTTGTTTTAAACAGAAGGGCTCTTCTATAGGTCTTTGTAATTGGCTTCCAATTTAAACTAACATTTTATGCATTTTGGGGTTTTTTCTTCAGTCACACATCCATAATTAAGTACAGTTCCAGAGTTATTCTGCTTCAAACAGTGGTTATTCTTTGGGATGGAAGTTGTCCTATCCATGAGTATAAAATGACATCTTGGCTGTAAAATGCCTCTAAATTCTTCTGGTATTCTAACAGTTACACTTAACAAGAAACAGTGCTCAAAAAAAGAGAAAGTGGAAAGACACTACCACTAGTGAAATCTCACCATTCTTTTATTATTGTCTGTCATTCCAGTCATCAGAGGCAAGAAGTAGATTTTTTTCTTTTACCTTTTCTGTGTTATTTGAAATGAGACTTAATTAATTAACGTAAGTTAACATAAGTTAATTCCTTTAGAACAAGACAGACAAAGGCAAAAAAAAAAAAAAAAAACCCTGAAGATTAAGAGATAAAATGATTTCTCATGCATTTTTTCAGTAGGATTGCCTAGATGGCCCCTGTCTTCTGTTTGCTTTTTGAGCAGTCTGTCTGGAATCAATGGGCACTTGGAGTTCAGGGACGTACTGCAGGTTCACATTGCGAGTGCCATTGAAAACAATGAAAATGGGTTTAACACATGAAAGAACAAAATCCCTTTCTGGCTCTGCCTGTGCATCCATGGCCATCTGCTCCATTAAGGACCAGTCACCAAATCTTTGGGATTTAATAAAGCACTGACAGTTTCCATGGGGAGTTCTAGCTGTTTATCTTAAGGGAGGAACCTGTCTTCAGTTTTACTGCAATAACTAAATCAGATATTTTTTGCTAATTGAAATTCTTCTTGTTTAGGTATTTTTAAATGTTACCAGTCTTTTTTTTGCTGTGCTTTATTTATATATATATAGTAGGATTTTATTATCCTACTGTAGATTTTTTCTAATCATCATTAGGCATTTTTACATTTGTGACATATTTCTTCTAAATCAAAACTGTTGAAAAAGTGCTGACAGAAATTGCCAGCATCTTTACATTAGATGGATGTCTACAAATGTAAATATCCAACATTTTCCTATTCCGTAGCATCAGATGGCCACTAAAAGATGGCCATGGATGCACATGGCCATCTTTTAGTTGAAACCTCAGATGAAGCTGAGTTGATTCATAACATTATAGAGCTTATTTCCCATTCCTGTTGTAATATTTGGTACAAACTCAAAGCAGGATACAGAGCAAGATGGATCACTGAGATGATCCTTAGTGCTTCTGTGTGAGACCCTTATTTCACAAGTACAAGGGAATTTTCTTTGCCAGTATCTCCATATTAGTAGGAGCATTTTCAATAATTAAATGTAAGTATTTTTTAGGAGTTAAACTCAGTCAGAGGGAGTCTTTGTGATAATTTCAATTGGCGTTGTGGCAGAATGTTGTGGGTTTAATTAGTTGCATATGTTTAGGGGATTGGGGAAATGCAGGGAGTATTTAGAACAAGAGGGTATTGTTGTAATTGGACTACAATAAAATTAATATAAAGTAATATTATAATAGTTTATTAATGATTTAATAGTTATTGTTTAATAATATAGTTAATAATATAATAGTTATTATTTAATAATAGTTTAATAATTATTTAGGACATTGTGATTGCTCTTGTTTTTATGAGCAGATGTATTTTTTATTTTGTAATATGTTCACTGTTATCAAAACACTAATGCAATATAGAAGTAGTTTGCTTTAGCAAAGTCCAAGAAAATGTATTTATATGTGGTGTAAAAACTGAACTTCTCACAAAAATACTTCCCTTTTTTTTTTTTTCCATTACCCTTCTGGAATTTACAGTTGGAAAATTAAGTCTCCAAGACTTGAAATTAATTTAGCTGGAAAACTCTGCTCTTTCAACGAAGTCATATACTTCATAAGGTTTCTACAGAAAAAAAATATAACCAGAGCTTTATAAGTTTTTGTTGCTGGCACTTTTCAGAGTGCGTTTGGAAAACAGAGCAACAAAAAGGAACACTTGCTGCTGATACATTTGAAACAGAAATTATATTTCCTTAGTTAAAGGATTTTTTTTCTCTGTTATTAACAACAAAACAAATTGAGGTGTTACCACAATACAGTGTTTTAAGCTTTCCTGTCTTCTGGTGATTTCAGGTAATTTATACTATCAGTTGATAATGCTGTCAGTTAGTTATTATTGAATATCAGATTCTGGTGTTTAATTGCTGTCACCATTTCAAGGAAACACAGGTGAGATCCTTCCATCAGAAGTGTGATAGGACACTTTTTAAAACCAGGACAGGTAGCCAACTATTCTTTCTTAGTGCATTAGATGGGTAAAGCTCTTCTTTCAGGCTAAGTAATTGTGTTTAAAAACTGAATGTAGTTGAGCTCATGCCATGTGCTAACAAGATCTGGGTTAGTTTAGGTGTCATATTTTTCAGTATAATATAATTTCCAAATTATACATAATGTTGACTTTGTGTTAAGTTGAACTACCAGTGTTCATCAAGTCACTGTGTCTTATACAGTAAGGCAATATCCAGATTTAAAAACAATAACAAGAGTACAAATAAAACATAGAGAGGGTCAGAGACCACAGGATTCTTCTCAAGACAGAAATCTCTAGCTATGAATTTAACTTCCTTTGCCACATAGCAAACAAAATATTTAACAAATGCACCATGGATATTAAAGTTCGTGTTTAATTGTATATTATAATACTGTTTCTATCTATCCTAAAAAATTTAATACCTGATTAAACCCATTCACATCATGCTTAAATAACTAAAATGAATCCTTATCTGTTCTGCCTCTCAGAGATATCTGGCATTTCAGAAGTCCATTTTTATTTTACTAGTACTATTGATTGAGATGTAACTGTTGAAACTTCTTGTTTGATTATTTTTTACAGAAATCAGCTATGTATTAGTAAGTGTAATATTTTCCAAAACTGCTTTTTTCCTTTGAAGCAGGAAAGCTTCATATGGGGTATTAGCTCTGTGAATGCTATGAAGTCCTGTAGAGGATGTTCCTTTAATAGTGTGGTATTTATGTAACTGACAAAGAATTGTCTTTTTAATTGAAATAATGTTCACAAATGATCTCAGAATTCATCTCTTGTGTGATACATAGTATTCCGTAAGTTAAATGTGTATTTTTAATAATCATAGAATGGCTTAGGTTGGAAAAGACTCTTCAATCATCACATCCAGCCATGAACGCAGCACTGTCAAGTCCACCACTAAACCACCTCTCAAAGTGTCACATATACACATCTTTTAAATACCTCCAGGGATGGATGCAATAAACCATCCCTGTGTGCTGTCATCTGATTCTAGATACATAATATCTGTGCTGTACCTCACTGATTAAGGCTGACCCTGCAGATGCTTACAGATCTTCTTATTTTATGCACATAATTAGTTTTGTGGCATTTGATTTTCTTGCCTCAGTTGGTAAACTAAGATATGATCACAGTTTTTACAGCTAAATACTGTGCTATCAGTGTTTTTAAATGCATTCCTTTCAAAAAAGTGATCCTTGCTTACCAGCCACCTTCTCCCCAAGCTTTTCATTTGTCTTTATGGTAATTCACTATGTAATACATGGAAAAATGAATATACATTATTCATTTGCATGTTTCAGGGCCCAATTATGTAGGATCAAGCAAAGGGATTTTTATACAATGGCTAAATCTCTTCATTTTCTTTTTAGCCAACCAATGGGATCTTCATGAGTGCATTTCTGATTGTTCTACCTTTGGAGTCCATGGCTCATGGGCTTTTCCATGAACTGGGAAACTGCTTGGGAGGAACATGTGTCGGGTATGCTGTTGTGATTCCCACCAACTTTTGCAGGTATGGTTACTGTCCATCCCAGCTTCACAGGGCGGATGTATTGTTTGCCCATGGAGGCAATGCAGTGCTGTTGCTTGGATTTTCAACAATGAAATAGCAATTTAAATAATGGGCAGATTTTCTATTGCTCCTCTTTCTCACCCTGGAATGAGTAACTCCACCTTTCTGTCTAGGTAATTTGCTTTTAGAAAGCTGATGAATACAGACTAGCTGTGCACAGGCAGATTTCACATGGCCCATATCTCACGCAAAGGAGGATTGGGACATTTGACTGAGACCAGGTATCTTACATGAGGAGATTGAATAAACAAAAAAGATCAGTTCAAAATAATTTTGAATTCAATTAAAAGAGGTAGTGTCTACATGTAAAGTTCATTAAAATTAGATTTTTAGATGAACTACATGTCATGTATTGGTGTGGAGAATCTGAAGCTGGTTTTTGTTCCAACGTAAATGTTACCATATGAGAAATGAATTACTATAAAGGCAGTGTACTATTATTATTTGCCCATTTGTGTGTTTTTCTTAGAAGCTTTAAATTTGCAAATGCTGCTTTTGCCATAAAATTAAAATCAGTGTGTGCACATTTTTTTGTAAGTGATAAACAACAGCTATATAAATTATCTCTTCAAGTCACAAGAGAAATATAGTAAGTTGATATGAGAGGCTTCAAGATAGAACTGCCCAATTTATAAAAACTTCGCAGCTTCAGTGTGTGTAATGGATTTAGTGGATAAGGAAGAACTTAACATCAAAGAAACCAAAGATAGTATGCTAATCCTAAATAACTGTATCTTAAATATTGTAAAAAATACATTTTCTGAGCTTCTGATTTACAGTCTTTCAGCTGTACACCCTGAAAAAAATCCTTGTCAATTATTGTTACAGGTTTGAAAAACAGATTTTCAAAATTTACATTACAATAAAAATAAATTAATTTTGTTTCCATGGTAACAATTTAATTCTTTCATTGTATTATATTATTCTGACACAGGCAGTTCCCTCTAATTTTGAGCAAATGAGATACTCTTGAGCAACTGTTTAGAACTAAACTTCCTTATTAACAAAGCTTGACTGTTTCAGTGATGGACTCAGTCTTCACTTGCTGAGACAAATAGTAATGATGAGCTATTCAATGTGGCTGTACCAGTGGATTAATAATTTTCATAAAAGCCCTAGACAGGTGAGAAGGTGCAAAATTTAATTAGCTAGACCAATAAGGAGACTAGGTAGCTTTATGCATTGGCTTGCAAACAAAATACATGAAGAATCCACACATATATACATATATAGGGAAACAACCATAATGTCATGTTTTGTATTAGTAGAGTAAGTAAAGACTTATCTCCATATTTTCACTCCCAAAACCTCTCCATGTCTGTAACTGAACATAAATGAGGCCAATTTGGCCCAGCTGTCAATCACGTTCCTTATAATTACCCTTATTACATCAGCTGAAGAGTGATGAATGCTTTTCTCTTTCTGAAAATATATTCTGAAAAGCACTCCCCTAACTGGGTGTATTGCAAGACCAAATTTCCTGTTATTATGATTAATGAATAGCTGTGTAGACCTAAAAAAAAATGTATTTTTATTTGATATTTTAGATACTGTATATATTTGGGGTTATTTATTATATTTTTATCTATATTTTATGTAAAATATAGAAAGCAATACAAATAAAATTAATTTTACAACCCAGGGACTCTTTTATTTTTCTTATATATAGAATTACTGTATTTGTGTGAGTTCCATGTTTCAGAGTATCTGAGCAAAGTGTGTATGTGGATTTCTTTTTCATCCATTATTGGAAACTAGTTTGCATTATGGTTTGTGCAGATTAGCACTTGTTTTCTCTGCATTTCTTCCCAGCTGTTCATGAAAAAGTGCCTGTGTGAAGGCAGGGCTCCTCAGTGGCACTTCATGAAATTTTTGGAGCCTCCCTTCTTCCTGTCACAGCTTTCTTCTCTCCCTCTGTCTCTCAGTTGCAGGAATAGCATAAGGTTGAGTAAGACTATGCATGGAATTGAAGCGTGACAGAAGGGAGATAGTGGTCCCTCACTCAAATGCAGTCATTGGAGTTGTTTATAAACTGTAAATTTGAAGTAAATTTGAATTTAGAACAGTGCTACCTCATAGCAGACAGAATGTGCGCAGGGGAAAATAGCAGCAGCTACTAGAAGTCCACTTAGCCTTAAATAATTATCAGCCATAATCATGAGCTGTTCTCCTTCTCTTTAGTCCTGATGGCCAACCAACTCTTCTTCCACCTGACCATGTCCAAGAGTTAAATCTGAGGTCTACTGGCATGCTTAATGCCATCCAAAGATTTTTTGCTTATCACATGATTGAGACATATGGTTGTGACTACTCTACAAGCGGGCTGACCTTCGATACCCTTCACTCCAAGATCAAGTCTTTCCTTGAACTTCGGACTGCAGATGGACCCAGACACGATACCTACATCCTGTATTACAGTGGTCACTCTCATGGCACTGGTGAATGGGCACTGGCAGGTAGGTGATCTGGGGATTTTTTTTTTTTTATTGTTTTGGTTATTGATAATCTTTCCAAGTCAATTCATTAATTCTGTAAAAAATCATACTGTATTGCAAAACTTTGAAGTTTTGAATGTGCTTACTACCGTATTGTTCAGAATGGCAAAGAACCGTCAGTCTTTGGAGAACAGTTTTATACAACTTCCTGGCAGGGAGGGAAGAAAGGAAAAGGTTGTAGTATTACAGAGCATGACTGTTAAGAGATTCAGAGGCTACAAGAAATTGAGAAAACAAGCAAAGTTGCAGGCTGACTACCTCTGTTAGTGGAGAAAATGGAGAAATGCAGAAGCTCCTTTGGTATGCAGGTAAGTTATTGTTAAGAGGTAGCTCTTCCCTTCCCTTGCATTGTATGGCACTCAGGTATGTTACTTCATTAACTTGGTCATTTTAGTATTTACTGACTTTGATAAAAATCCTTTTACAGTAAACTAATCTTCCACTTATTCTCAAAATTGTCTAATGTTGTTGACTCCAAATATATTCTTTCAAGTTTAAACACAGTTTCATATTCCCCTGATTTTCTTCACACATGATTTTTGTATTCAACAAGTTAACTTTAAAGATTGCTTTTTTCCATGCATGGAATTAAAAGTGGGAATTACGCACTCCTGCTCTAAAGACAGATTTTCCCCTGTATTTTGAGGAATATTTGTTCACTGTAATGAACAAGCATAATCTTTTCTTATTCCTTGGACATGACAGAAGGAATTACAGAGTGTTCTGTGACTGTCAGTTGACTGTCATGAAGGACTGCATTTATGTCTTTAAGATGTGCTTTGCTTTTTTTTTGTAAAAGAATCAGTAAAAGAAACAGGAGGCTGATGCACAATTTGCACTACAAAAGCAGGTCTTCAAACATATAACAAACCTTGTATCATAAAAACAGGTATGATTTGCTGACACTGTGGACTTTGGGAGTCATTGTGGGCATAGTGTAGCCTCAAGATTGTGAACCTCTGTTTAAAGTGCCAGTTTAATGCCTTGTCATATGCTTGGCATAGACTTCACTGTTTCCCCCTTTCTTGGCCCATTTGTTTGGTAAACTTAATGAAGTTGTCAAATCATTGCAAGGTTTAGCCTTGCTCTGCTGCTATAGGGAACTGAGGTCACTGTGTGTGGAACGGGAATCTCATAGTAAATACATTTCAAATTTGTAACTTTTTTCTTCCTGGGATAGAATTATTTCTCTTGGATAGCACTTTGCCTGTGAGCTCCAGGTTCTTTGCCAGCAGTGTCTCTCCAGGTGCATGTGCCCTTCAGTAGGGCATACCCTTCATTGTGTGCTCAGGCTGAGGTGGGTGTTCAGGCACAGGTCAGTTTCCATCTGGAGGCTCTGTATCTGTTTTGGTGCAGCTCCATCCTTGAACCTTTAGACCCGCTGAAGAGCAGTGTGTATTTTCTCCCAAGGGCTTTACCTGTATCAGAGAATTTTAAAAAGCCACAGCTTTTACTGTGACCTTAGTGCAGGTGGTGAGCTACAGTGTATGTAGGGTGGCCAAATTACTTCTCTGAGAAGGGAGTTGTTTGTCAAGAGCAGCTGCCACTCTGTGCAATTGCTGAGTGTGTCCACACCTTGTGTGGAGCAGACTATCAGCAAAACTCCGCTTCCCACCTGTGCTCTAGCCAGCAGCGTAGACAAAGTCAGCTTTCTTGCATGTGCAGAGCCAAATGTTGCTGCAAAAATTGGACAGGTTTCACCCTAGACTTGGCTTACTACATCTAGCCACCCTGGAGTGTGACTGGGGCCTCTGTAGCATGTAGGTAGCTGTAACCAGAATTGATATCTAGCCTTTAGAAGGGCCAAGGTAACTGTTGAAACTTTGAGGGCTAAAAGATACAGTGTGTAAATACAGTGGTGTTCAACTTCCTCACAAAGCTCCTTTTTAGTTCTCTGTCCAAACACATCTTCAGCTTCTACATGGATATATGTATAGTCACATAAAGGAGAACATGCAGCTGTCATAGGTCTTGCACACTTTTTTTGTGATTAATTTTAGTTAAATGGTGGAATGTAATGTGATCCTGTTCCAGATATCACTGCTCCTGCATGGAACTTGAAAGTATAAACTGAAAATACAAAGGCTGTAATTGTGCCCCATGTATTGGACACTGGCATTTTGTGACAGATGGAGCCTTGGCCATCAGCTCCAGTAATGTGTACTATCCTCTGACCTGTAAAGAGGATGAAGAGAGATGACAACAACGAAAAAAACCCATGCATCTGATTAAAAAAGTAGTTTCTCACTGCTGGCTTATGCCATGGTACAGCACAGTAGTAGCAGTGTAGTCTTTGCTTTGTAATGACATATTGCAAAAGAGGCTTACTGAATTAATTACGATGTTTCTCTGTTGTTGGAAGCTGAGATACAGCACTCTGGTGTAAAAAAGAAACTATTAACTAGTCATGCATGAAGTATGAGCAGTCAAATGACCTGGGGGGTCGTGTTGTTTGAGTGAAGTCTAAGGCATGAGCTGAGCTAATAAAGTTTTGTCTCTGTTCCTGAAACTGTTGGCGTACCTGTTGTCCTGCTAAACCTGCCAGAGAGCCAGAGGTGGCCAGGTACCTGCATTTCTTACACAGCTTGGTGCCTAAACCTTGTGCTGGATGACAAGCCCATGTGTTTGAGGTCCATATGGTTGGAAGCCAAGCATGTGTTTGCTTGTATCTGTGAAGGATGAGATGGTTCTCTTTGGATGATTCTGTCCAGTTCTGTTTTGAAATCACATGCACTCCTACACCACTACACTTTAATAAAGTTTATTTATAAGCCTTTAAAATGTGAACAAATAAAGAAAATTTTACAGATAATTCACACAGAAGATGTACCTAGAAAAAGAAAACTACTTCTGCATAAGTTTCTGGTGTAAATAACTACAGCAATTTGAGGATCATGTACCAAGACAAGTCATTACTTTTTGTTTGTATCCTAGAGATTTTCTTTGGTACTAAATTTTCCAGTTTTCCATTTTCTTGGAGAAAGGTGCAGCCCTGAAATTTTGCTTTTACTTTAAGTACAATAGCATGTGACACAACACTAATTCTGAGATATTAATTTGAAACACTTTTTTGTCACCCCTTACAGGTAGAACTGTGAAAGTGCAGAAGTATGCAGCTAACAACATTTTAAACACTGCTTCATTAGAGTCACTAGTGAAAAATCACTCTGGAATTAAAATTCAGTTATTTTAAATACCTTTCTCCTTTTTCTTCATTTTTTTAAGTTGATATTTTGAAACTTCAGTATTTTGTTGTAAACCTGTATCATAGCTTCAACCAGCCAGAACTGAGGCATGCCAGTTCTTTGCTTTAGTATCACTGGGGAGACAATGGAGAGTTGTTTGCAAGATGTTGTTCTTAGGTACCTGAGTAAGTAAGTGGTCTGCCTTTCAAAGCTACATAGATCCTGCAGCATTCAGTACACTTAAACAGAAAGACTTCCCACTACAGATAACATTTCAGGTTTAATTACAATCTCCTCTTTCAAAGTGCTGTTGGAACAGGAGCTCAGACAGAACACGAGAAGTTGGACACTAGTTGCAAGGGTCTTCTGACCTGACAGGAAAAAAATATTGTGGAAAAATTCCAATGAGATTTTTCTTTCATTGAGTTGTAAATCGATACTAGTTTTCTTGAAGCTCTGAAAACAGCTATCTCTAGAGAGAATCTCTTCATTCCTGGTCATGTGAATTTTTGTGCTTGCTTTGATTCCCACCATTTGAAAATGTATTTTCTTCTAAATTCATCTCTTAGATGAGTCTTTTTTTAATATTCATAAAAACATACTAAGAGTCCTATTCCTGTTCCTAAAATTATTAAGATTTAATACAAAATAAACTTTATTTCAGATTTTTTCAGTTTATCTGTATTTTCCAGATTTCATCAGTTGGCTATAATTTCTTTCACTCTGTAAAGGAATTCCTTCTTTGTTATTGTTGGTGGGTTTTCTTTCTAATCATGGGTAAGTTAATGGCTTTATTTGCCACAGCAAGTCAGTTAATACCTCTATGGAGATATGCAGCATTTACAGACAGAAAGGATGAATTGAAAACATCTGTTATATCTGTCCAGATTGTTCAAGTAATGGATTCTCAGAACCAGTCAAAACAGTTGAAGTTCTGCAGAAGTTTCTGTTTCTTCATCCTGATGCTAAATCTTTTTTCCTTGTGGCAGGGGGTGATGCTTTACGACTGGACACGCTGTTGGAGTGGTGGAGAGAAAAGAACGGCACTTTTTGTTCTCGACTGATCATTGTTTTAGACTGTGAGAACTCTCAGCCTTGGGTTAAAGAAGTAAGAAAAGTAAATGACCAGTATGTTGCTGTGCAAGGAGCAGAAATGGCCAAAGTTGTAGACGTCGAGGAAGCAGACCCTCCACAGCTTGGTGACTTCACCAGGCAATGGGTGGAGTACAACTGTAACCCTGACAGCAACATCAGCTGGTCTGAGAAGGGCCGCACAGTGAGAGCCATGTACGGGGTGTCAAAGCACTGGAGCGACTACACTTTGCATTTGCCAACGGGAAGTGATGTTGCCAAACACTGGATGATGTACTTCCCACGCATCACCTATCCATTAGTACATTTGGCAAACTGGTTTTGTGGTCTCAATCTGTTCTGGGTCTGTAAAGCTTGCTTTAGGTGCTTAAAAAGATTGAAAATGAGTTGGTTTCTTCCCACAGTGCTGGATACAGGACAGGGCTTCAAACTCGTCAAATCCTAATCAGCAACCAAAGAGAAAATGAAGTGAGAGCTTTGTGAACTTTCTCACTGTACCATATTTAAAGCTTTTTCTATTACTATTTTTCTCTGAAAAAGTCTGCTCTACTCACTTTATTTAGCTTTTTGAGCAGCTACAGTATATGCAACAGTTAGAAATTGCAATCTTAAACAGAAGAGGGTAGAGCTATGATATTTTAAATTTTGTTACATGTACATTTTTAAGAGACTTATTTAATATGACCGTGCATTTTGAAGACAGGTCCCATGTTCATATGTCTTACTTAAGGCAGCCTTTGTTTAGAGACACCAGTTTGATGGACAGGAGCTCCTGTGAATGTTACACAATGCTGATCTGTCATTTATGTTCACTATACAGTTTAAATACAGGAAAGAAACAACCTAATACCCCAATCAATTTATGTGTGCTTGAAATTATGTCGTGGGATCACTGAGCCAAAAAAATCCCAGAATATATAGCTACTGTATGTAAGTAGCTACCAAACAGCTTTAGTTTTATTTGCTTTTACATCTTGTGCCCTGCCTCAGTTCTCTACTGCCATCAGTGGAAATTTGCCATGGAAAACAAGGAAATCAGACAACCCTCTAATGCTCTGATACTTCTCAGACAGTTTTGAAGTGTGTTTTTAAGTGAGTTTTAAAAATATTCAGTGTTACTTTCAACATAAAATATCCTGCTGGTGATCTTTAAGCATACATTCCCAGAAGTTAATTTATATATGGAATAAAATCTGCAGTGAACATTTTTCACTGACCTGTTAGGTGATTCTCAATTTTTCCAGGCTCTTACTAGTTTGTATTTTGAAAAGCTAATCTGAAGAAAACAAAGCAAAACAAAACCCAAGGAATTTAACAAAGAAAATAATCCTTAGATAAAAAATGGGAATATGAGTGTTGCCTTGCTTCCATATTTATCTGAAGTCCTTTTTGTGGCTAAGATCTTGATTTTGTGAAGTTCTGAGTACAGAGTTGGACCAGTGAGTTCATTATCTATTAAAACCACAAGCAAAGTTTGTTTGAATGGCTTATTCCCTTAGGAGAAGAGGGAATCCTCAGTATTCCTTAAGTCTTTTCTCCCACCCACAAGGTCCTGATTTTAATCCTTCCAGAGCTGGATGGGACTCTAGAAATCCTTTCCTTCAGTCATAAAAGCTGCATAGCTTTTTAATGTCATTTTTTCAAGTACAGAAAATTAGGAGTGAAACAAGTAAGTGGCTAAGACAGTACAATTTGTGGTCATTTATTTGCATATGTGTGTGCAATTCAATAGACATACAGTTTACTTTTTTCTGTTTCCATCAGTATTTTAATAAAAGTGTTAGAGAGCAGCTGATATTTGTCTAAAATATAACTTACTAATTTTTTTTAATTTAAGCACATGCAAATAGTATGTAACTCTATAAGTCTTTGCCATCATGGCTTTTTCTAATGCCATTTGAGCTTTTTAGCCAGCTAAGTTAGAGAATCTGCTCACACTGATACCCATCAGTAGCTCCTGAAATAAATAATGAGAGCTACAACAGCCAAAGCAATTTGTACCCACCAGATTCAAAATGGTGATTTTCTCAGATCTACCAGTGGCAGCCACTAAGTTTCTTCATTAGAATGTATTACACGATGTTGTTTAGCCAACACACCACCTCCCACACTGCTTTCCCTTTCTCCATCCCCTTCCATAGTGTGAGAAGGGGATAAAGAAGTAAGAGATTAATTATATCCTATGAAGACTAAATGCCTTTGGGCCTTCTCTGAATAAATGCTGTGATTGCAGCTCTGTCAGGGAATCAAGAGGTGGCAGTTGTCAGTAAGGACAGAGGGTTCTCACACCACCTGACTTCAGGTATCCAACTTAAGGTCCTAATGTGGGAGACAGAGGTAGGAGTCATCTCATTTAAATTCTGATGTTCAAAAACCAAATACCTGAATCCATGCTAGTGACCTGAAGTGCTCCACTGTTTATTAGCAAGGAGAAGTAAATACTTCCAGAGGAAGACTGGTTTAGTCTCTGTTCTAGGATGACTTTTGAGGGCATTGCTTTTTTTTTGTTTGTTTGTTTTTGTTTTGCTTTTCTGTGCCAAAGGTCAAGCAGACAAATCCCTTGCATCTCTTGAATAACCTTAGAGCACCTCTAAGCTATCCTCTGGAGCCTGAGCTGGGTACCTAAGCTCCTTGTTCAAGCGCATAAAGTGGATACTTGAATTTGAGTTGAACAAGGATCTGTCAGGTTGCAGAAAAGCAGTGCTGCCTTCTGCAGAAGTCACTGTCTTCCATTCCTGGTCATCAGCTCTTGAGTATAGATGCATAAAGACTCCTTTACATTTGGTTTGTAAAATCACCATTGTTTTGACTTCTCTTTCAGTAGAAGTTCACCTGATTGCATCATAAACGGTTAGAGCTTGAGCCTTTGAAATTTTAGTAAAGTCCCCATAAATACCTCATAGCAACCCTGTGAACATTTTGAACATTTGAAGTCAAGAAGTTAGTCCTTTCTGTTCTGGAAAAGCTTTAAATATCAACCATAATACTTGCCACTAATTATAATTGACAGATCTTAATGGGTAAGATTCTACCTGCTACTGTTACATTTTTATGGACATCATCTGTATCTCTTTTTTTTGTACATGAAAGGGAACAAGAAAAGTGTGGGATTCCTGACCTCTCCTGAATCTGTGAACAGGAATCTGCTGTGTAGTGCAGTGATGGATTTAGCTCTGGGCAGAATAAATGGAACAGTGTGTCCTGCTGTTTTGCCTCTGGATATTAAATGGTTTCCAGCTTACTTACCAAGTTAGATTTTTCTCCTAGGATAGACTGGGTGTTATTTAGCTGTTTGCTGAAAGGCACATGAAGAGCTGAAAAAGAGAGCAGAAATACTCTTTGCAAAACTAATCATGTGTTTGCAGATTTGTTTCTATTTTCTCAATTATAGACCTCTGGTTTCTAAATTTGAAGTAGTTCTAACATGAAGTAGGTGTTCCTACTTCTGATTTTGTTACTGCAAAGGCATGGTGAAAATGCTAACTTTAAAAGAAATGTTTACAGCTGTTCCTATTATGAGGCCTTTTTGGACAAAGAGACTGTCGTTTGTTTCAAAACACTATCAAACCAGGGCTATGGATGATGAGGAATTCAACTTCATCAGTTCTTCACTTCTGCACTGACTTCTATCAAAGCATCCTACAGTGACCCACATTCCCAGGTGGAATTTTTCTCCAGCTCCTGGTGCTTATGCCTCTCCACAGGTCTCTGCCCAGCCTTGGGCATGTGCCTGATGGACGAACACTGGGAGCTCCTGTGATCTAAGTGAGGAGTTATCCTTCTGCTATTCCTGTATGAAAGACAGGGCCTGAAGAAAATCTAAATCTAATTCCAAAGAAAGTTTCATATGCTATCAGTTACGTACATGTTGTTTAGTGGTAACATGTACAAATTTCTGGGTAGGGAGAAACGTTTTTTTCAAGGTTTGTCTCTACTGTATATTCAGACATTTTGCTATAAAGTTTGTTATAAACTTGTGTCACAGCATGATTTTATGTTGACTTTGTTTCATTTACCTCCTGTATAGTACCAGCCTTGCTGAAACATGCAAATGCACTGAGTCCTACAAAGGTGTTCAAATTGCATATTCACAGTGGTGTTTTTCTCTGAACAAGTATTGGGGGGGCGGGAAGGAAGCCATTATTCTTTATTTTTGCACTACTAGAATGATGTACTTGCAGTTCCTTATGCTTTGTATGCCTTGTAGTTGTTGTCCAGTCTTCAGTTCAAGTTTTTCCCAAAATAATTTTGTATATTTGGTAAAAGCATAATGCTTTTATAGTTAATGCTTTAGTTAATGCTTTGCTAGCAGTAAAGCACCTCTGTTGCCAGAAGTAGACCACAAAATCAGATTAATTTTCTTGTTTATAAATACCTTTTGTGAGAGGATTTTTACTGAATATACGGTTTTTAGATGTGTAAATAGATTTTTTGAGTGTATTTGTGATACTACTTAAATATATTTTGCTGTTTTGGATCCTCATTTCAATTTAATCTTTTTGTTTGTGTCTTGATCGCTTTCCAGATTTCTGTGCTCCCTCTTGAATTACATGAGGGTTTGCTATACAGCTTGCTTCACAGGAGGTTTTTTATAACTAGAAATTGCAACAGAGTTTATGGAAAATAGAGTGTTTTGAAAATACTCTAAGGAATATTTTTAGTTTAATAATTTAATAGAAATGAGAAAAACTAGCTTAAATTGTTAATGCCTTTCACCTTGTCTTTTTTGTCACTTATTCAACAAGCTAGTAAAAATGCTGTTTATACTTCAAGACATAATTTTATAGAGATATAATTGAAGACTTCCTTTACATGAGTACTTGTAGTTAGTCAAATTTCTTATCTCCAGTAAGATCAAGTTGATGGAGGGTTCCTGTGTGAGATCAAGCCTGGGAGAGGAAGTAGAAGGAGACTGTTGCTGCAGAATGGTGAGGGGGACAAATCCACACATCTGCCTCTCACAGAAATTGCTGGGGAGGTTCCTGCACTTGGTCCTCATGGAACAGTCCCAGCATTCCTCCTAACAGCCCTGAACTTGTTAAGTGAGGATTTTGGCAGGCAAGGGAGAAGCAGAGTGGTACTGTGATAAGGGGTGATGGGTATCTCAGTGGTAATCCAGTGTCCAGAGCTGCCAAGAAGGCATGGCCAGTTCTTCTGGCACATTAACTGGCTGAGTACAAGGATGATTTAGTGGCACCTCTAGCTTGGTTGGAGTTTTTTTAACAGAAGGGGTTTAATTTTGGCTGTTGTACTTTGTGATTTAATTCATTAATTTTGTAATTTACTACTCAGTGTTCTTTCCTTGCTAAACTTGTGTAGATCCTTTCTGTTCAGTCACAAATCCAGAGATAACCCTAGAGGACATCACAGCTCACCCGCAGTGCTGCCCTGCAGGTAATTCTAAGGCTCTTTGAATGGAGTCAGACAACGCAAGATAGGTGTCCATCCATGGCACTGGGTGTGGGGGTTTTGCTAATTGTTTTTGGTTACCTAGGAAATAAAAGCAAATAGCTCTTTCAATGTTGAAAGAATGTTGCTCCTTGGGTGTTGTTACAAAGATACATTATTATTGGTAAACAAGTGTAGCAAAAATTTCAACTCCTTGATTTGGGGCAAGGAAGGCACCAAGGAGTTGATCAACATTATCTGCCACACCAGCACTGCTTTCAGCTGGTGTCTGTTGGCATTGAGAAGTCAAAATAAAACTGTTATTACTGGATTATCATGGAGACCAGAAAGCTGGATCAGTAAAGACCCTCAGTATTACAGAGCTCACCTTTACAGACTCAGGCATTGAAGGAGTTTAACTTCCTCACACAATCATAGGCACACACCTTGGGTGTTTGTGAGGGGTTGGTCACCCTGCAAGCAACAGTCTAAATCTTTAGGATACTGAGGAGGAAGGTGGTATTCCCTAGAGGTGCCTGCAGCATCCAGCTCCTTACTAGCTCCAGCTAGTGACATGGAAATTTAAAATTTCACTCCTTCCCAGCACTGAATTATTTTCCCTATGAAGTAATTATATAGTCACTTCAAGGTGTAGTGAAACATTCTGGGCTCTTACCTCAGATACCACTCTGCACAGAGCTAAGGATGTGCCAGTGCTGATGCTGATGGGCAAAAGCAGCCAGCTCTGCCTATTACAGTCAGTTTCAATAACTGCTAAAACAAATCCCAGTGAACCTGGTTTTACTATCCCAAATGCAAAGCCAGGATACTGTAAGACAGTCTGTGTCAAGAGTATAAAATGGGCAACTTGGCTTCCTATGCAAATCAAAGAGAACAGATTCAGAGATTGGCAATAGCCAAAAGAGAAATAGAAACTTTTTGCAAAAAAAAATGTTTGCTCTATAAATTCTTTATAAGGTCCCTAGGTACTGTGGTGCTGACTACATTATAAATGCATAAGAGATCCATTAAGAAAGATGGGGGGTGGAGGGAGAAACTGACAAATTAGGTTTTTATAGCTGAAAACCCTGAAGATTTCTTCTGCCTTGCAAAAGAGTAGAATGATTTTTATCCTTTGATAAAGCTTACTTCTCTTCTTAGGAAGAAAGGAAGGGGCCAAAGAAAAGGAAGTTAAGAATGAAGAAAACAAAAAGCCTAGAGAAAAAGTGGTGTTATCAGATGGGTCATGTTCAGTGCTGTGGCCAGAAGACTGGGAATCATGGAAACTAGAGAAAGGCTTCAGGACTGATCAGTTTAGTTTCTTGTGGAGGCAACCTGTGTAACCTCACACCAGAAGTATGCTGTGGTCCATCCTAACAAACTGACAGGATAGACAGACAAATTTCCATCTAGCCTCATGTCCTGGCACCATTTAACATTCTGAGGATGGCTTCTAAAAATTATTATCTGTAGAATACAGTGCTTGAAAACAGGTTTGGCTGAACAGCTACAGCTGGCTGAGCAGTGGGGCTTTTATAGTACAAGGCAATATAGTGGATGTTACCGACTCTTGGGCACATTCCCCTAGTGATGTTTGTGCATGAAACATCTGCTACAGCACTGAAGGAGGTTCCATCTTCTGCCATGGCTTGTGAGGAAGGTAGCTGAAACCACTTACGCTGGGTCTTGGTCTCTGTCTCCATTTCATTTTTACTCTCAGGTGGGTCTCCAGATGCTTCTCTGGATGAGGAAACATGGTAACTTCCAGCCTGAATTAGAACCTTATTAGGTTTCTAATAAGAAAAACTGCTCACTGAACTAAATTGTTTAAAGATTGAGCATGTTGTGGTAAGAGATTTGATGAATGGAGACAATACAATGCTGGTATACATGGACAAGGTATGTGAACTGGAGAAGGACAGAAAGCAGGGCTGGGAAGAGAGCCCTATAAAGGACCAGCATCCTGCTTGTCTTGCATCCAGACATACCACAAGACTGCCTGAATTAGGAAGTTAAGTATTTTGTTATTCCTGTTTGTTTGGCATAGATGTGTAAAAAGGCATAAAATTATATAAAACTGAGTACCAGGAAGGATTCAGATGATGGACCTGCAGCCTATCTCAGCTATAAACTCAAAAGGGCTCAATGGGCCAGGGCCACTCAGAAGCTTGCCCTTATCTGAACAAGCCAGAACAGACTGGTACCACCCACAGAGGAAAAAAGGAAGAGGAAGAAAGTTTTTGGACTAGCCTGCTCTTGATGTACATAAATGTGTACACATAAACATGAAGATTAGCTGTTGGAGACTTGTAAGAGATGTAGAGAGGCTTTCAGGCATCTTCACTTTGGGGCATGCTATTTGGGGATGCTAGACTTTAGTTTAGTAAGTGTGGGGCTCCTGAACATCTGCTCCAAACTTGGATATTACAAAATTGTGTTATTTAGAGACAATTTCTGTGAAAGGGGCAAAAAATACCAGAAACTAACCATCAGACCAAACCCAACCGTTTTCTGCAATTCATTGCTGTGCGTCAGGTGCCCTGTGGCTCTTTTGAGGAAACAAAAGAAATTGATGGCAGCTGGGATGTTGCTACTCACAATTGCACAATGAACTGTTGCCAGAGAAAAGTAAACAGCTCTCACTTACACACACCCTGGGGAGAAGTTTTGTTGGTCATTGCATGATGCTGGATATCAAGTTGCAGCTGGAGTATTGTTGCCATCGTTCATTTTCCAACATTTTACCCAGCTGTTCACTAAATAATCTTAATAGAATTAAATTATGAGTCCTGCCAGAGGACAGTGCAGATGCTTGTATTGATTTGAGAGATCTGGGACAGATTCATGGGAAGAAGCTGTACCCTGGGCTCTGAGACACAAAGCTAGACACAAACCTAAGATCAGGACCGTATGAGCCGTTCTTAAAGCTCGTCCCACTTTGGTCACTCTGAGAAACACGGTGCTGGGCTAGATGGGGCTCTGACCAGTTCCAGTGCAGCTGCTCTCACTTTACGTCATCCTTCCCCCTAGAAAACCTGCTGCCCTCCTGTCTCCACAGTGAGCAAAGTATGAAACAGTCCCTAAGACCAGCACACTGCTTGGTGGTTGCCAAATGGCATCTACAATGTGTCACCTCACAGCTGAGTTCACTAGCACGTATCTGTTTGGGGATCCCAGGATCGTTAAGATCCATCAGTAAAATATTTTCATCTCTAGGCCCATACGAGTTGTAGGACAGTCATTATGTGACCCCAAATACCCAAAATTTGTCTGTGTGCTGGTATGATCTGTAATGTCAAAACTGAAGTAAATACCCAAAACCTGCTCTTTGAGGACTCATTCCCTTCTCACTGTCTCTTATCTTCTAGTTAGTTACTGCTCTTTGTATTTCCAGTGAAGCTAGGGTGGTTTTTGTTGGGTTAGTTAGAGTTTTGATGTCTTCAGAATTTATGAGGCACTCAGCTTTAGGCCACAAAAAGAAAATAAGTCAAAACCAGTCACAAAGCTGTCAGTTCACAGCTCATTCCAACTCATCCATCTTTCATTTCTCATTTATTTATGTGGTAGTATTTCCCACAGCAGAAATCCCCAGTCTGAGTGCATGGCTTAGATACAGTTCCTATTCAAGCTATCACAGACTAAACCCAAACCCCACTCAGACAAAACCATAATGAGCATGGCACCAGCAGAGTAACCACTGAGCTTGCAGGCAGCTGTGTGAAGCATCCCAGTGCTCTCATGGGAGAATTCTGTATCTGTAAAGCTCTGGACACCCACATCAATGCTTCTGCCTACAGGTTGTACAGTCTTAAGAAGCACTGGTTTATTTATTGACAAGTCAAAAGGAAACAATACATACTACAAAATCCCCCAATTTTGTAGGATATGTAGTAGGATTCAGCTAGCACTTTTCCACCAAATGTTATTCTGACATCTAAACAAATTCAACTCAACTTTCAGCCCTCCATTTGGGTTTTGTTAGTGTACAGCACCTTCCTCTTCCTTCACCTGAGCTGTGTACAGCCTCACATGCATTGCACAGCAAGGCTACACCTTCAGGGCTAAAGAACAGCTGCCCTCTGGAGAAACACTGCTGGCCATTTCCCCCCTCCAGGAGAAGGGGAGACCTGCCCCAGAGCCTCCACCTACAACCCAACGTGGGTTGAAGGTGCAGTGCTGCCCACACCCAGCATTTCAGGAAGGCAAGGTGTGCAAGGGTCTCTGAGGCCATCAGCAAGGCAGGACAAGGTTGATGGACCCTGAATAGATAGAGTGGCTTCTGGTGGGCACTTGGCCTCCAGCGCGATTGAGTCAGCTGGACACAATCTCCTTATAAAGCTCAAGCTTGTAGGTGTGATTAGACGAGACCTCCAAACATGAGCTCTATAGGAGAGCTGTAAGAGGGGAAAGAGACTTTCCTATTTAACTCAGTAATAGATTCCTGTATTCACTGAGGACACTGGAAACTGTCTTTGATTGCCAGCACTCCAGCTAAATTCAACAGTATTTTAAGATACTTGGGATTAGGTTTCCCCACTCGGGAGAGTGTGATGCTCCTGAGTACAGCACATCACATCACTGTCCTGGGTGAGCCAGCCCACCACACAGTGTGAGATGAAACACTTCTGCCATGAGGACTGGGGAAGGTGCTCCCCCAGAGACTGCAGTAACAGCAGGTGGGAGGTGCTGCTCTCACTGAGCAGCCTCAGGAAGTGAACTGTGACCACCCACAGCACCGGGGATAAGCTGTAAATACCAAGTTTTGGGTAAAAAAGAAAGTTCCTGTCTCCTTGCCAAACAGCTGTTGCTTTAGTAGGGCAAGGGTGTAAGATTCCAGAAGCAGCTTGTCCTTGTGTACAACAAAATCCCATCCTGTATGGCCTTATGGTGTTCACAGGAAAACTAGCAGTGAGTATATACTTACCAGCCTTCATCTCAGGAAACCATGCATGAATGCAAGGATGGGAAGCTGCATTTTAAATGTCAAAATACACTTTAAAAGCTGTATCAGCTATACTTTTCCAAACTAGAAAAATATCAACAAGAATAGTACAATGCAAGAAGAAATTAAATTACATTTTTCTCTTTTCCGTCCATAAACCACACTCTTCTGAAGTCCAGCACTAATATATTAAAATGTTTTTCACCAGTGGCATTTTGCACATCAGGAAGAACTCATAATTTTATTTTGAATTAGCATTTGCATATTCAGTTATTCACATCTATTTCCTCTCATGATTAAGCATGGTGTATAATTGATATTCTTTTTCCCTGTAGTGTGACACAGCATGTGACTCAAAACTTGCCTTCACAAGGATACTCATGAATGCTAAAGCACAACACATGCAGAAAAACATATTGCATTCCCATATTCTCAGGCTGGAGGAAAATAGCTGTAGTGCTCCCTGACTTAACTTTCTTCAGAGTGAATCCTGGGTGGTGTCTTTGATCTTTGATCTGATAGAAAAATATTTGCCAGGAAATACCAAGAAAGTTCTCTCCACTTGTAATTTTGTGAGTTTGAAGAATGTTGAGAGAAATGAGCTGATTAGACTGAGAATGTATCAATTTCTTGTAAGAAGGTCAGCAACACCAAAGACTGTTTTAGGCTTCTTTTTCATGGTTTTTGTTGGGGGTGATTTTTAAATACTGAATTTGCTTTAGGAAATGAGCCAAACTTATACTTAGAGAGTTGCTCCAAAAGTGCACAGCCCTCCCCATGGGGTTTTTGCCCTGTACAGAATATGGAAAACAAGAACAGAGCTCTCTACTTCATCGAGCATTTAGAGAGGTATCACATGCTCAGCCACCTTCTCCCTGTATTTAAAACTTCTTTCACCCTAACCCAGACTTTTCAAACTTTTGCTAATTGAAAAGTAAGCCCCTGGCAAGTATAAAATTTTTATATTAACCCAACTGAGACATCCAGTGAAGAAGAAAAGTTTTTAAAGAAATTGAATCTGAGGAAAGGATAATTGCTGAAGCAACCCCTGGAGTAAGTGAAAATATTTGCAAACCAGGACCCAGGTGCTGGCCACAGGCTTAGAAGCAGCTCTGCAGTGCTGGGGCAGTGTGCAATGCAGTCTCCACATGCCTATGCCTACCAGCCCTCAATGTCAGCTGTATGTGTTTCTCCACTTCTTAGCAAGCCTTAATTTCTTATTCAGATCAATTTCTCTAATTCTAAAATGATTCATAATACCAGGCAATGTCATTATATTACAAGACAGCTTAATTTACAAGTTCATTTCATGCCAAGAGCAAGGCAGTAGAATCCCTAATTCTAAATAAGATCTATTTTATGCCAAATATCCTTGCCAAGACACTCTAATGAGCTGGCACCAAATGGCTTCACAGGAACATCCTACTGTCAGCAGTGTTTTGTGTTTTCCAGGCATTGCTGGCACTGTATGCCAACTCTTCTTCTTCCTGCATGTGATTGTCAGTTTGTTCTACCCTTCTCCAAGTAGTGAGCATGTGAATTTCCTCTCTCAGCCACTACACACCCTAAAAAAGCAGGTCACTTCAGTATATTTTACTTCAGCTTTGTCATGTCTGGAAATATTTAACACTACTTTTAAATATTTATGTATTGGAGCAGTTCTGTGACTGATAGACAAAGTGGTCAGTGCTGGAGTCTATGAGTCACAAATGCCAACATAACACCTCTCATTCCTACACAGACAAGAGAAAAACTGTGGGATTCAATTGCTCCAGGTGCTTACATGAATTGTCCTGAAAACTGCTTAGCCTGAATGCTCTTTGCCTGTGAAAAATGTGAAGATGGCCACTCCCAGGCCTAGTAGGAGCTGAGAATAGAATACTTTAAAGGCCTCTCTTGACTAGTAAGTATTTCCTCTAAGGAAAAACCAAAAAATTAAACCACAAACACTTTTTAATCTCTACTTATTTAGTCATAGTGAGACAAATTCTAAGCTACTTTCTTACAAAACTGCCATTAGAAGTAACTTTTCCTAAGAAGTAATAGAATAAACTCCAGAAAGAATCCCAATGTGAAAGAATCCCCATTGCCCAGCAAACACAACACATCCCTGCAGCAGCAAAACCTACTGCCCCAGTGTTTTACCACTACAGGTAGAGTACTGTTACTCTTGAGTAGTTGCACACATTAATTGATGTTTTGTTCTGCATTGCCATCCACAGGCATTGAGAGCTGAGTATAACAAACATTTAAAAAAGAGAAACAAGGAGAGAGAAATTATTTCTTTGGATGCAGGGTGGATATCTTTCCCCACACCTGCCCCAACTGAAGAACCTCCTAATGGGACAGATCACATCTCTAGAGATAGAATAAAAAGCCAGCAAAGCTGGGGAAGCAGCACACCAATACGTGGCTCCTAAGCTCTGCAAAAGCCAGTCCCTCACACCACCCAGAAACCTGCTACTTCTGCTCCTCAAACAGCACCTGGGCAGGTTACCTGCTGGCTGGGGGTGGGGCTGGCCTCTGCTGATGTTAAGAAAATTCAGCTGGCACAGGTAGGACATGATATGATTTCAAAAGGGTGGAAGCAAATTCAAGAATCTTGTTTACTCCTCCTTGCTGTTCCATTGTGTCTGTGTTTTAGTAGAGCCCCCCTTACTCCAGAGGATTGTTTAGTGCAGTGATATGTTTGTGGGCATTAATACCCTGTGCTGTAAAGCACCTACTTCCTCCCTCAGCTTCATTAATAGCTATAATGGACAACTTTCCCACTTTATCCTCCACTTCCCTGATAAACAAAGCCTTGTCCTGAATGGCTGATGAGCTAATGTCTAATTAGCTGCAAAGTAAGGATGAAGTATGAATTTAGATAACCAAAAGGCAAGTTGTAAGGTGGAGACTTTTATTTAACAGACTTAAATATACATGAAGGCACAGAGGTAAAAGAGCAGCTAGAAAGTTACTCTCTCCAGAAGAACTTCATGCTGTCTCTGATCAAGGCTGTCAGATCCCTGCTATGATGAAAAGGGGTTATTTTTAATAATTAATAATTTAAAATAAATTCCACTGAAGCTGCAGCAGTGCTGTCTTCATGCTTTCTGTAATTCTGAATGGCCAGCCTATGAACAGCTGGTGAGAATTTAAGATCTATTTTGTGAATCTACTACAAAACATTGCTAGTCTGCCTTTAACAAAATATAAGAAAAATTAAGGAAGATATCTGTTTTCTTGCAGATTGGAAGACAATTTATATTTCTGTGGTTTATTAATCTTGTGGCTTTGATGGGGTTTTATTATGCTTTAATGTTGTATGCACATTGCTATTAAATGAAACATAATGAATATTGTATAATATGGGGTCTGAAGAATTCATGAAATGCAGCATACAATTTCATGAAAATTGGGCATGTGTTGTCTTGGAGTATGCCCAACCTAAACCATATTTCACTGAGATTTTAATTATTTTCATTATACACTGGTATCTATATTTTATGAAAACTTCAGGGAGTCTTTTTAAAATACTTTAGATATTTCATGAAAATTGCTGAATATGAGAAGAGAACTTCTTTGGCTGAAAGTTGTGTTTTTATAGAACTTTTTTCAATTATACAGATGAATAATCCTTCTTCATTTCATAAAATTAAGCAGTGATGCTCACTCATCTTGTTTTTCCAATCCTATTTGTTTATGGTGAGATTTTCTTCAGTTGTAAGATGGTTAACCCTCATCTTTCTCTTTCCTACCTTGCGAGATCCTGAAAGCAACCTTGAAAACACTTGCTGTCAGCACCTTGGAATCATGGAGTGGCTTGGGTTGAAGGGGACCTTAAAGATCATCTAGTTCCAACTCCTCTGCTGTGGACAGAGGTGCCTCTCACTAGACCAGGTTGCTCAGTGATCCATCCAGTGTGGCCTTGAACACTGCTAGGAGTGGGGCATCCATTGCTACTCTGGGCGACCTGGTCCAGTGCCTCAGCACCCTCACTGTAAAGAACCTCTTTCACAGATTCTAGTCTCAATTTCCCCTCTTTCAGTGGGAACCCATTATTCCTTCAGTTACTGATGAAGAGTTCTTCTCTGGCTTCCCCGTAGGTCCCCTTCTGGAATTGGTAGGTTGCTATGAGGTGTCCATGCAACCTTCCCTTCTCCAGGCTGAACAGCCCCACCTTCCTTAGCCTGTCCCCATAGGGGAGTTGCCCCAGTCTCCTTATCAACTTCGTGGCCCACCTCTGGACTTCAACTACTTACCATGTGTTGTTCAATCTCTTCCCCCTTTGATTCTTCTCTCCTTCTTGCTCAGAATTGCCAAGGAGGAAATTGTGCTTGACAGCACAAATGGCTCCCATTGCGTTACTGTGGGAAGCAGACAGACTAATGTCAGCTTCTTGTTTGGATGACTAAAAGATACAGTGTCCCACACCCTTCAGTTAAGAGAAGTTTGCATCTTCCTAGACTGGAAACAAAATTCGTTTCCCCATTTTGTTTTCCACAAGTAAGCTGCCATATGGTCAGGAATCCTCTCTGTGTGCTTCTGTGGCATATGGCCAGTGGGGGCAGGTGGATGATTTTTTGTTGTGGACCATTGATCAAGAAGAGCTGACCATCAGCAGAAATAGCTCCCATCCCTTCAGCAGGAAAGGGAAGAAGAACTTTGAGAGGATGTTGGCAGGAGAATGCTTGGGAAGACCATGGAAGAAATGTCATGCTTTGAATGCCTGCAGGAAATAAGCTAACAATTGTTGGGTGGTTTCCACTTGCAGACTGTATCTAGTGTTAGAAAGCACAGATGTACTTGTTCAAGAAGGCAAATGGAAACTCAGTGAGACACAGGCAGATTAATTCCCTCACAGAATGCTGCTGGCATGAAAGGATATATCTTGATATAGCAGAGCAGATGAGAAGGGAATGCTGCTTGGCAGTGTTGCAGGTGTACCTTCAGTGTATCCTGCAGATAGGTACAAAGTTCATTCACCAGTTACACTAACTCCTGCAGGATTCCCTTGCAGTATTGCCTTGTTAGGCAATTAAATGCTCTATCACTGTGGCATAATGCTTAGTCATCTGTCATAGGCGTCATCTCAACAACCTAATGAAAAAAGTGAATCAAGCTGCTTTAAATGACACTTTGCTTCTAGACTGATGCATAAAATTACTTTCACTTGCTAAATCAAGCAAGTGGCACTCTAAAAACACTATTGGCTGCTGATACAGTCTGATCTTGGACCTCTCTCTCGTCAGCCCTCTGCACAAGAAGCTGTCCTCAGCTCTGAGGGCCTGGCTTTGTTAGCAGCTGAGAGAGGCTCACTATGGGCTGCTCTCTGATGAAATGCCACCCAGTTTGTCAAAACAACAATAAAAGTACTGCTGGACATCTGGAGTTTGCCCAGCTTCCTATGACAATGACAATCAGTAACTCTGTATATGCACAAGTATGTTCTCAGTAATCAATATAAAAGTTGTTTCATCAAGTTAGAGATGTTAAGTTCCTACAGGAAGTAGAATGCAGAGGAGAGGGAGGGGAACCTTTAATAAGCACCCCTTCTTGAATGAAAGGCTGAACCCACTTCGGGCGCTGGTTGCTGAATAGAGGAGTAAATACATCCTGAATATCCTATTGCCATAGTGTAAAACATGGCTAGCATCATCAAATCATCAGAGGGTCCAGCTAGGAGATTCAAATCTGCAGGTAACTAATTTCTTTTTGGTTTTGCTACTCATGAAACCTGCTGCTTGTTCTTTGGAGATTCTACAATTTTCTTTTACCTTGCTGGTTAATACAATGGGCTAACCCAGATGCCTCTTGGTTCAGGTACCCCTTCATGGGATACTTCACAAGTCCATTTGGAACCTTCCCTTCTTCCCCAGAGTGACAGCAGTCTGACCCTTGCTGGCTGACACAATGCTGGAGTACCACTGTTGTATTCTGCTGCTGCTGAAGCCAATGATGTGCAGGTTAAAAATGCCCAGTTTTCTCCACAGCTGGGTAAGGCCTGAAGGCAAAAGGACTACTTGTGAAAGGTCCTGTTGTGAAACACAACAGAAGAGCTGCCATGCATTAAGGCTTATCTTTGCTGTACTACATCAAAAAGCAGTGAATTGAAAGTAGCTTCAAAACAAACCAAAGAACAAACACTGCCTTGGCAGTCAGCACACTCTAATTGGTTTGCATTTTTAGTTCGCTGTGGCTCCTTTTATGAGCAGTGGCTGAACTTAATGCGAAATAAATACCCTTATAAAGACACGTCTTTACTTTTGGATTTGGCATCTTATCCAAAATATTGCAGTGTCACAGGAAAATAGCTATTTTTAAACATTCATTCTCTATACCACTTTCTTGAACTGTTTTGTAAAGTAATCTTCAAGCCACATTTGTGTGGCTGTTAATGGTATCCAGAGGAATGACTTAGCCAAAGCAAAGCAGGTACTCTCAGATGGGTATTTTTACAGCCTGGGTAATGCGGTATCACAGCCCAGCTCAGGAGAGCCCAGAACAGCCCCCATAACTCAGCAGCAGCCCCCTGCCCTCTGCCCCCCCAGCTGGCTGCTTCTGTGCTGAGCACCTGCGAAGGAAGCAGGAAGCTGGAGCCTGCCAGCATTATTCTTTACTGACAAAACAAAAAGTGGCTGGCAAAAGTTGAAGGTTGCTTTGTGGTGTCTGATGCCCTCCCCAGCTTGCTCAAGGCGGAGTCTGGGACATGGAGACTGAGGTGACCAGAGGGTAAGTTGAAATAAGAGGTCTAATGTCAGGTCTCACAGAAGGACACCAGGTTCACAGGCTCATGGTAGATGAGTTCTTCCAAGATCCTGGTACACAGTAAGAGGCAACAGACCTCTATCCCCTACAAATTCAGTTCCTCCTATTTCTCCAGTTTTACACAGCTGGTCATTCTCTCAGAGTTGTCCCAACACTTCACTTTTTCCTGTAATTTGTCTTTTTCTGCATTGCAACCCCAGGTTTTCTCTTCCCCAGCTCTTCATCCTGTAGTATCTGCCTGTGGCAAACATTAACAGGTGGTTTCTTTTTGAACTATCCGACTTGTAACTCATATAAAGCAGATCATTTTGTAGGGTATTTCCTTTAAGTAAAAAGAAGAGATAGACAGTTTCCTCCAACAGTCCTTTCTAAATTCAGCACTTTGAATTATTTCTGTCAATGAGAAGCATGAGCATTACATAAACCGGATGGTGTTGCAGTTCAGTGGCCACCCTGTGTCAACACCAGAGTCATTGTCAAATGGAGATTCACAAGGCCATGTTTTACTGACCCAAGAGACCTCCTCCAACACCTCTAAAGAGAGGATTAAGCTCTCCATGCAGGTCCCTCAGAACACCACAAGGTGCTTTGCTCTGGCTAGGATAAGTGCTGAGTAAAGAAGAATATTTGGGATATAAATAAATTAATGATTTTCAGTTCACATCTTCACAAAAGGTGGGACCTTCACTTGCTATCACTAAAAAGTCCTGGTTTATGAAGTGGAAAATGAATCTGAGGACTGCTGCCTGTTTTAATTCACAAGTGCTGTTATTCCCCCTAAGTACAGGACATGCTAGATTTCAAGGTAGTCTTGAGTACATGTGTGTAATTTAGATTTCAAAAAACCCCACTTTTTGCCTTTGAAGGGCATGCCAGCTTCATTCTAGCAGTCAGCACTGTAACGTGATCTCAGATGAAGCTGAAGACTAATTCATGAATGCACACCTTACCTGTTATGGTGACTTAACCTCTTGGAAGGTTAAGATGCCCTGCTTCAGGTGTGCCTCTGCAACAGCTGCTAAAATGTCAAAGATTTATGGAGATTACCCATGAAATGCAACCCTTCAGTTGCTGGAACAGACACATCTGAGACCACAATAAAAATGGAAGAAGCAGGGCAGCAAACAGGAGCATGACAAATCTCTGTATTACAGCAACAAACTGGATTATACTGACCAAAAAGATTCATACATTTCAAAGAGGTTTCCTTGTGCCTACAGGATCTCTGAAAACTAGGTCACATTTTAGTGGCTAAAGTTAAGAATTCAAATACCATCAGTTTAAATAAATTACACATGAAATTTTGCCTTCTTATTCCAAACAAACCTAGCACAGACCTACTGTGTTAAGATCCCCTTCTCTGGCTGCATTTTCTGAGTGCAGGCTGACTTGAGATTCTGTCCAAAATTGCTGCAATGTAGTTTAAAAATTCCCATCTGTATTTCTGAGATCCCATCTGGGACAGGTGAGGATGAGTACAAGGTTGTGTGTGCACCTTCAGGACATATCCTGGTGGAATGCTTAAGCATGAACCAACACATGCAGAAAGACAGCCAGACTTAACTTCACACTGTGATTTCCAAGGCCATTGTGATGCTACAAATTAGATTAAAGCCTGAAACATAACAATAATACTAAGATAAAATCATTTTACTATAAATTTTACTGCTGCTTTAAAAGAAGCTAAATGCCTGAAATTATTTGAGGTCTGTTATTTTTTTATGAGTATTCACAAAAGCATGGAAAAGATAATTATGCCAAAATTCAATTTAACCTTTGTTTCTTTTCATTTACTGCAGGTTTGCCACATAAACAAAACTGATTCATAGCCTGTGAAAAAAGGACAATAGAAGCTTTATAATGTCAAGGATATATTCCACCTGGAGCAGACAGAGATCTCCAGAGCAAGAGCAGGGAGTGTACAGAAGGTGGTCACTGAATAGCCACAGTAGTTGTCTGAGTTATTTACACTGAGAAAATTACAATAAAATACTCTGATGCAACAATAATATTTCTTTTTAGCAAACTTAAATAGCCACTAAGCATGTGATAGGTTGACAAGAAAAATAGGATACAGCCTTTGTAAATCTGTTTTCTTTTCATTATTTGTTCTCTGAATGAGCAGAGGATCATGATTTTGCTGCATTACGGTCATAACTTTGCCTGTTAAAAATGAAGTATGTGCATCTGGGCTTGGATAAAAATAAGTGACTGAGATAATTTTCTTGATTAGTATCATCATAGATGGATATCTATGTCACAGGAACAGTTAAATGCAGTTAAACATTCTGGAGGTTTTGGTTAAAAGTCTTCCATTTTCTACCAAAAAGGGAAATTTGCAAACATTCTGATTTGCCTTCTTTTTTTATTAGCAGCAATTCTAAATACTCTAACAGTGCCACAAATAGAAGTGAAAAAAAGGAGAAAATTATAATGTTTTCATGCTTTGAATATAATGATATAATGCTTTTGAGACCAATTTTTCAAGACTGCTCAGCTTCTCAAGTTGTGTATGAAAGAACAGCGTTCAATGCCTCCTTTGGAGGACAGGTCCCTCAACACACAGTCTGGGAATAATGTAAAGCACTAGCACCTCCCAGAGGATTCTGACTGCTACGAGCTCTGTAGCACCCCAAATACTCCGTTCTCCCAGGCAGTAATCTCATTTTAGGAGCACAAGTGTTGATAGAGCTGTGACATATCTTGCAAATACTACACAGGAAGACCTCAGGCGGAGCCCTCCCACAAGATACACTGCCTTCTACACAAGGTCCCACTGCCTTCAGTCACAGCCAGGGAAGATTTTTCTGGTGAAGCAGGGATCTTCCCACTCCAGAAACAAGGTGCAAGAGCTTCAGAAACCCAGAGCATTCAGCTCATGTTGAATCAGGAGTATAAAGCAGACACTTCCATTTCTAAATAAAAAATGTTTTAAAACAATTCAGTGCTGAGAAATTTCAGAGTAACTTTTGATATTCCACCCTACTTGAGTTACAAGTTGTACCATTACTTTTGCAAGAGTATGAATATGTCAGAGGCTAAATCCTCACATTTTTAAGGAATTAGGTTAATTAAATTGCTTTTAAAACTGGTGTGTGAGTAAGCATAAATATTCCCAGTCCAGAACTAAAACTGATGCACATATTACTGCAGGAAGCTTGTTTTATTTTCTTGCTAATGACTAGACCCAAAAATTGCAATTATTTATAGTGCTACAATTATACAGTATTTAAAAATCTTAAAATCTTCGCCAGATTATCCATGCCAATAATCCAGAATTTTTTTTCTTTCAAAATGCTCTATTATCATCTTACGTTAGCTGACTGCTGATGGTGTGCCACACATATGTCAACATATTCTCCCCTTTCCTTTTTAACCAGATGGATCTAAATGAAAACATAGGCATGATGAGATTAATGGAGTATTTATTACCTAACCCTGAACTGCAGGAAGCATATTCCATGGTGAGATAACAAATACTTCCTGTTAGAGAATGATACTTCCAAGGGTAAATCTAGTAATATTTAATCAAATGCTTTAAGAGCTTTGAAAGCCAGCAAATCCCAAATGATCCAAAAGAGTTCAAAGGAATTTTTTCCCTCTTTAACGTCAGAGAAACAAATTTCTTACAATTCAAACAAAACATAGGAACATTCCTATTCCTATAGCCACTGATTTAAATAGAAATAAGATGGGAAATCTGAAATACGAGGTGTTATGTGCTGAAAGAATATGAGTTCACAAGAGCTGTCTCAAACTTGAAGTTAGGTAGAAGAATCAAGACATCCAATGCTAATTAATCAAATCACATGCTTGAGCTAAATTGAAAAAACAGTATAAGTTTATAAATAGCCCCAAAGACCATACATGCGTGCAATTGCAGAATTTCAGTATCTCCACTATGTGTCTTCAGTGCTGAGGCCCAGAATTTTAATTCCTAAACACTCACTCAGCTGTTGCCTATGTCAGGAAGCATTAAACTCCTGTTTCATAGAAGAATGTAGGTGTCTAAAGTGGAATTTAAATCAAACACATGTACTTAAATCCAGCAGTGCCAGTCAAAACAACAGACCCCCACATTTCTACCAGTACAGGAGCTACAAAGAACAGTGAAACAATCCAATCACAGGGCATTAAGCTCGAAGGCTTGCCTTATAAAACACATTCTATCCTTATGACCCAAAAAATATTTAAGTATTTCATTTTTAAGTGGAAAACTTTCGAGTAGAGATTCCAAGCACTCTTTCAATGAGAGTCACAGTGTGCTGTGACACTTAACAATGCAGTCTTAGAAACAAAAAAGATGCAAAGAGAAGAGTGTATTTCAACATTTTTTATTTATCACTGAGCTAGTCTCCTATAAGACTAATCTTTACTCACTAAGTGGAAGAACACATAAAGAACATCCACCTGCAAAGACAGTGAGGAGAACAATTGGAAACCAAAGTTGGGAGGGACATCTGTATGAGAAGACAACCAAAGGACTGTAATAATTAGAATCAGAGAATAATAAAAATACTGTAGAGGGACAAGAAATAATGAAACAAAGGAGGAAAGTTTCTACCCACTTGTTCTTAAAAATACAAGAAATAACATATAATATTTTTTATAAATATGATCATTAAGGTTTTCCATTCCAATGAAATAAACCCCAAGTGTTTGTCATCGAATTTTCTTTGATTTCCAACAGTCATGAGGAACCCCAACTGAATTCAAAATGTCCTTATGCCTCATGTTGGACCAATCCTGTTCCTCTTGCATTATATAATACTATACAGGATTACAACAGAAAGCTGTTTTAGCCATGGAATCCGTATTGAATCATCTTCATTTCTGTAAAGTAAATACCTATTCTTTCTTTTTCAAGTATGTTTCTTCATGGATAATGAGATCAGCAGACAGCAGCTACAAAACTGCTATTCAGGTTAGAGATTTGTGGGGAAAAAGTAAATTTCTTCTATTAGTGAATATGAGCAAAGCAGTTCAAATTATAATGGAACAGGGTTGTTTCATAATAGTATCTATCACACTAAGACAAACATTTAAACAGTATTAAATGTTAAAATCTTGACCTCTACTCTGTTTGTTACAGGCCACAAAGCCAAAGTGAGTTCCAAAGGATTCTGTCCTATCCAGGTTGTCTTTAAGACCCGTGATCACATCACTGGTTAGAGTCTCTGCATTTTCCTAGATCAGATTGAACTTGGTCAATGAGAAAGTTAATTAACAGTAAAAGCAAAAGTTAAAAATTATCTTTGGTAGGATATAAAAATATTAAATTATTTAGGAAGAATCTGTTTTGCAACTAACAATACAATTTTTCCATAAATTTATGTTAATTATCATTATATTTTCATCCTTTAACTGTGTGTTAATCAACACTTTTATCAGCATCCCTGGTTTTGCTCAGACCAATGTCCGAAGAGTCTTCATTGCTCTACAGAATGTTCCATCAAATATAATAATTAACAGATATTACACCTATAGACATTCATTTCCTTACAATCTCAGACTACCACCATCAGTTAAAGTGTGACTATTACTAGATAAGAGTCTGGAAATTACACCATTATCTTTAAAGAATATAAAGCTGTAGGGTCAGAAATAAGAAGGATCTTGCTCGAACTGAGACACTTAAGACTTGGATGTAAAAAGCCTGATTAGAGTAAGAGATGTTCTAACATCTCACTGGGGCAGCTGTGAGAGGGAATTTATGGAGCTTTAGACTTGATGCAACACAATCTCATTGCATTTCAGAGATGCAAGTTGCAGCTTTAGAGCTGTTGCTCCAACAGAACAGAGTTGCTTCATTGCAATTTTTCACTGGAAAGAGAGAAAAAACCCACAGAGATCCAAGCATTTGAGCTAACCAAATTTCAGGCATTATTTTTTGGCATGTGGTTGTTGCATTTGCTATCTGGGTAAGCAGGTCTATACCTACTGGGCTTGTTTATTTCTCCTCCACTGATCATTAGGTCTTGTCCCTATTCCTGCACTGAGAAACAGAGCAAACTGCAAACCAAAGAAACAGTTCTTGCTTGCAAAACCAAGATGGAGCAATAGAATAACATGACTCTTCTTCCTAATTACTTTTGCCTTTTGAAACCTACGTATTTCTGGAAAGCAGCCTCAGTCAACATCCATGCTCATGGTACAGGGGCCTCTGGAGAAGGCCACATGCACTACAGCAAACATGAATTGTCATGATTGATGTTTAGGTCTAATCAGTCTAGCAGATGTGACAGGATAATTCAGCATGAATTGTTTACTTTCAGCAGTCTGAGTCATGTAAGGTGTCAATTTTACTGAACTTAATAAAAAAGATGTTTAATTCTCTAACTGCAAATTCATATAATGAATCAGACTGAAGAAACAGGATTAGTTAGAAAACAACAAACAATAATTGCTTGTATTTAAAAAAACACTCCAACAATTTGAAATATAGTTCAGTCTTATTTTCCACATGCTAGTCAGATTATTTAAATTCATGAATAATGGATATATCTCTTCTATGGTGCCTTATTGCTTTCTCTAGTTTGAAAAGACAAACATTATGCAAATGTAGTATCTCTAAAAAGTCTCTTGTCAAATAGCCATAATTTTAATTTTCTGTTGCTAATATAATTGACAAAATACTTGATACTACTGATTATGGCTTTTCTTGTAAATCACTTATTTGATGGGCTCAAACAGCTGTGGGTTTGTTTCTATGAGTTTGTGAAGTTGTAACCAGGCTACGAAAGAGCAATTGGCAAAGTCTTAGGCATATCATCCTACCAGCTGGTAAACAGCCTTTCATAGCAGTAAAGGTGTAATTCAATCACATTGTTACATTTCTGAAAAAAAAAAGGAGAATGTAACTATTAGACTCCCCTCCTCCTTCCCAAGTTGTCAAACCCACGTGAAATGAACAGAGATTTAATTTGCAAATCTGAATATAGATGTACTTGATTTATATACAATAACTTCAAGGATCTGCAAACATCTGTCACTATTAATCAATCTGCATCTCACCCTGGGACCCCTTCAGTCAATTCAGCTCTTTTCAAAATTTCTTATAGGATCCCTCATATCTGATATAAAATTAGACTGAAGGCTAATTCAAACATAAGTGTCTTCAAGCTTAGAGAAAAAAGGGTTTGAGTTAAGGCATGTCTTGTTCATCACTACTTTACACCATTTCTGCAAGTAGAACCTTCCCAAATTCTACTGCAATAAAATTTTTACAACCAAGAGGAAAATTCTGGCCAAAGATTTTGTTTGGAAACACTTACTATGAAGTTATTTGCCACTAGACTACTTCAAAATTTTCAACACCACACCATATTAATTCTACATTATTACAGACACTGAATGAAAAATTTTATTCTCAAAAATATCACTTTCAGCTTGATGAGACATTAGGGATCAAGCCAAAAGAAACATCCATTCAGCACCTGAGACAGAGAACTCAGACATCATGACAAACTGGAATCCAACTGACTGAGGAGCAACCCTGCTGAAAAGATTCTGGGGTCATCATGGTGGGTCTCAGCTGTACACAAGCCAGAAAAGTGTTTTTCACAGAAAGCAAAAAATGCACAGGCTGGGGGGAGTACGGACACCAAACTGCAGAAGTGGCACCATCTCCCTGTGCTTGGCCCTGGTGAGGCACATGTGGAATAGTGGATCTGGCTTTGTGCCACCTGGCTTGTGCAGAAAATGAAAATAACTGGAGAAGGGACAGGAGAGGGCTCATGAGGCAGAGGACACATGGGCTGTGAAGAGAGATTGAGAGAAAATTTCTTATTTAGTCTGAAAGGAGGAGAGGAAGGCTGAGAGGAACCGCTGCAGCCTACAGCAAGTATCTGAAAGGGGTCACCAAAATGGTGGTGTCAAAATTTTTTTAAATGGCCTCAATTGTACATTAATACTGGTCACCAAAAAATGCCAACACAGGTACATCAAAACTATTTGTCTGGGCTTCCCAGACAAAATGACCCCTAATATCTACACAGCTCTCAGTTGGCCTGAAAGTACTGGCATGGGTTATTATGGCCCAAAGCCATTTCTTTTATATTTCATGATGGCAAAAATGTGGGGGAAATTTCAGGAAAGGGATTGTATAAAACTGCTTATGTCAACTCTGCTCTTTTCTCCTCCGGAACAGCAATTTTTCATAAGCCTATTTTAGGCTCATGAAAACAGAAATCTCATCTTACCTGCACGTTAGTGCTTAGATAAACTAACAACACAAAACAGTCTTCAGAGAAACAACAACCAGAAATGAGTTTACATTTTCACTTCAACTAGTTTACATTTTTTCCTCTGTTATTTCACTCTTTGACCTACACATGCAAATATATTCTGTATTTGGGAAAAAAATCTGCTTTGAACCTCCCCGTGGTTATAGTACTTCTTCCTCATGCCTCTAACTAAAAGACGTTACTATTCTTTAACTGTTTTCTTTCAGTTTAATCAATTTGACACATTGAAGGAAAAAAATCCTTCTCTGCAACTGACCTTAAGAAGAAAACTCTACTCCTTCTAATCAGCAACGGTATTCCTGGTAAGTATCACTGAAAAGCATTAATTTAGGTGCCAGGATCTATGCCAGATTTTGAAAGTCATAACTTGGTCATTTGCCTGCAGTGATTTTATTTATTTTACACTTATTATATTTTACAGATTGATGGAAATGTAATCCACCTGTCTTGAAAAGCCACAGCTGTGAGCCTTTCATTTCCCACCTGTTCATTCTTTCATATTGTCAATTTTAAAAAACCCCAACAAAATAAACAAAGAAACTCCAATAAGAACAATACTAAAAATTACAGTAGTATTAGTAAAATAATCCCATCAATCATAAAAATTCCCAGCCCACACTTTGTGTAGGTGATAAATAGAACTGTGCTTTATTTTCCATGAGAACATTATGTACTTCTGTATTTACCTAGAAATGCTTCTCAACAAAAATAACAGAACAGAAATTTCTAGGGGAAAAGAAATAGGCCTTTGGGAATAGGCCTTCTGATATTACACCCAGTTCCTTCATTGTCTCCACATCTGATGGAGACAATCCTCCTTAAAAGAGCAGTGTTGTCTTGATATCTGGTTGGAGTGCTGCACTTAAAAGGCTGCACTTTTTAATGCAGAAGTGGTTCAGTTGCATGCTTTCTCCTTAATGCTGCACTGAAAGAAAACAGGCTTTCTCAAAAAATGGAAGGATTTAAATATTTTAGTAGCATGTTTTATGATTCAGAAACACATTCCTTGAAAAGGTATGCAGTAAAATCTTTAGTGCATTCAGAGCTCTGGTGTGTAGGGAGCAGAGCTGAGAATGTTAGCACACTGATATGTAGGGAAATGTTAGTGACTATAAATGCACTGGTATTTAGTTGTAGCTCTCTCTAAGCACTCCTGAGGCTGCCCCACAGCCAGAGCTGCCTTTGACCACAGCTCCAAAGCCCAGCTCCAATACAGCCAGGTGTGCAACCTTAGCTCTAAGGACCAAGCAAACTGCAATGTGAGAAAGAGCAGTGAGAGCATCTGCAGAGTGAAGCCAGGCAAGATAAGAAAGGTAAAACTACTACTAGAGAATTACTGGGATAAGAATCCTTAGGAGTTTAAGGGACAAAGAAAAACAACATATAAATGTATAAAAATTACAGGAAAAAACAGATAATCAGAAGATGAAATTCAGCATCATCAAGGGTCTATTCCAAGGAGGAAAAGAAGTCAACCACTCCCCTCTTGAATGATACCAGTCTGGCCAATATTCATATAACTTTTACAGTAATAAATACATATTTCCTTGTGAGATTGAATCATCTGATAAATACCAAGTGAACAATTTGTCTTATACAGTGTTCATTTTGGGGTACTTTGTCAATTATTCATATTTTGTGACTGATATTTGGATCACATAAATTCTGACTGATCTGTAATGCAGGAGAACTTTTAGTGACAAACAAGCAAAACCATAATAGATCAAAGCTTTTCCTCACTGGTCATTTCAGATAGGCTCTTTATTCTCTATAGAATCAAATGAGTTCTCACTTAGCACAGAAATATGCCATTTTAAGACTAGAGGAGTTCTCCTTTTCAAAAAAATGGTAACTTTACTTGGACAGATGAAAGGCCTGTTAAGGGAATAGAAATGAAATTTTACCTAGACTATCAACTACATAGGATTTAAGTTATAAGAACACAATGATGATTCCTTGAGCAAGCTTGAGCATGTAGAGAAGCTATAGACACCAGATTCCAAAATCATCACTCCTGATTCCTTGAGGCATTAATAATAATAACAAAGTGTCCACCCAGGCAGCTTTAATACACATGATGTCAGTGTTGATCAAGAATCACTTAACTCTACGAAGACCAGCCAGTTACAAACTTTGCCAGTTCCTGAGCAAGTCTTACAAAATAAGGGGTCTTCATACAGCACTGGAACCATGAGTCTCTACAGTTCCACTAAAAAACTTTTTATGGGTGGACCTTACATTTCCACATCTTCTGTCTCCAAAGCAAGGACAAAGCCTATTGGGAAGGTGTTTTTTGGAAGGCAGAATACATGCTCATTATGCTATCTTCAGAAAAAAACAGCAGCTTAGAAAAGTTATGAAAGTGCCTAAACTAAAGCTTAATTTCACCTTACTTTTTTTTTTTTTTTTTTTTAACGGAGCATGAGAAGGAAAACAAACTAAAATTCCTATACATTTTCACGGTCTTAAATGAAATGTGGTATAAACAATAAACATTGTTTGTACCATGATTACTTACAGGGTTTGCAGAGTTCAACTATACAGTATCACTAGCATCATGTACTTCTTCTTTCCAATTCTTTATTACCAATGGAGAATATGCAACAGAGAGCAACAAATAAACTGTGGAGATTTTTCTTTTGAACAAAAATTTTTAATAATGACTTCAGTATACTTAATACATACAGTATGACTATGCAGTATTATAATTTTTAAAACATGTCTTTGATAGTTTCTAAAAGTCTTCTTCTAAGAATGTGAAGTTTGCTTTATTCCAAGTTGAAGATGCACCGAAGTCCCCAATATGAGGAGCATTTCCCCCAGAAGCTTCTGTGCCTTGTACTGAGAGCACTCCTATCACTGAAAAGTAGTGCCTTCTTACACTTGCAGCACATAAATCTGTGTAACAGACTGCACAAGTCTAATCTTGCTCCAAGATTGGTTCTGAAATTCATAAAAAGTGAATACAATCAAATTTTCAAATAATGTGTTCTAAAGGCTGTGTTTATGCAATGAACATTTTACATTCATTTTTGCATAAACAGAGGATGCTTTCAATTATATAAGTTGCTTTGCATACAAGTTCCCTGGCATCTATAAAAGAAATCTCATGGAAGATCGATTACCTCTCAAAAATATATTGGTTTAATATTTTTTCACCATAATTTTATTCATATGATATTGCTGAATTTATTCTAAGGGAATATATTTTCTATGAAAAAGTAATATTTTTGAAGTATTTTCTACTATGTCATTTGTACATGTTAAAAACAAAGATTGAGAAAAGTCCCTAGAGTAGTCCCTTTTCAGATTAACGGCTTTCATTTTGTATTTTAAACTCACACTTTACTTTCCCTGCATGTCAAGGAAGGGACAATGGCTCGGAGTATCTCTGGGAATTAAGTACTGGTGAGGAAGCTACTGCAAGAGAAGAAGACCATCGGGCTGCCCAGCTGCCAAATTCACACTGTGCTCAAGCACAAAGCAGTGCAAGACCCCTTTTGCACCCAAACACCCGCACTACTGAATATGGATGACCAGCAAATGAAACTGTTTTCATTACCCAACTTCCATACCTTTTCTAACACTCTGATTATGGTAAGAAACAGAAAAATTTTTAAAAATATTATCCCCATTGACAATTTTTTGAACCTGAACTTCAATATATGCCAACTAAATTTAACCAGAGTTCTAGAGGATCTCAACGTATTTCACATGTACTTTCCAGCCAAGTGCTGGAGTTTGGAGGACAGATGTGGAAACATGGCCAACCTGGCACACCCTCTGAAGGAAAGAGACAGCAGATCATGAACTATGAAGTTTTGATTTAAGCAGCAGCATTACACTACATGAGTCTCATTACAGAAAGTAAACAATTCCATTACAAACTTAATGATATTCTTGAGACACTCACATTAGCACCACTGGTCTTTTATTTATTTCAAATTACTGTTCTTATTTACCTCAGCAGGGCTCTCTGTGACTAACTCCCCAGACTGCTCAGACTCCTATGGGGATGATTTATATTGTCATTCCAATATAATGTTTCCCATAATTGTACTGTGTTTAAAAAACATTAGAACCCGAGGGGCTAGACAAGGAGTTATAATATTAACAGCATGCTCATATAAATCGATTTACTCCCTTGGAGGGGAAAAAAATTGAAAAAAAAAAAGTTAATAAGATTACAGAAGAAGTACAAAGCCAATGCAACTGCTTTAAATGTGTTTAATCAATAACTGTAAAAGCATCTCAGATAATGCCTGGAAACACAAGCAGGAATCCATTTCCACATGTGTAGTTCTATTGATGTTAGTAGACAGATCACAAAAATTAGAAAAGACATCATTTCACTGAAAATACTGAATCCCAGAAAGGAGTGAGCACCTCCAGTACTTGCACAGTATTTTTAAGCACTCTCAGACTCTTGTAGCATCAGCCTGACATAATTGGCAGACATAGATTTATAAATGTATCATTTTAAAAATTCCAAGTGCATTGCAGGGATCAAAAGGTAACCCATGATTTCAGAAAGTGACCACTAAGGATAAAACCTAATGATAAGGGTTACGTGGGTAGAAAACCAGGGAACCTAAGTCTCTCTTTTCCATTACTCACTAAAATATCTTATTTTATTTTTTAAAAAATCTCAAATTTCAATTTTTAATATGCTTAATGCTATGTGCAAGTATAACTTAATACATTCAGAAGATGGATTACTTGTAGCTCAGTCTGACCTGAGCCTCTAGATGCAGTATTGTTTATTATATTCACTGATCTAATTTTGCTGCACTGTAGCTATATTCTAAGACACAGTTGCCAATCACTTTAGAATAAATTGAGTGTAATAAAAAACTACAAGCCTGTAACACAACAACAAATATTTTAAAAGCCACTTTTCTGATCTACTCACTGGTTGAAAATGTAGCAGCTCACTAAACCCAGGATGTTCTTCTCCCCACAAAAGAGCAGGCTATTATGCAATGAATATACCAGAAATCCTGCTGCAGATGTACCTTTAGGATAGATGAAAATTCGATTGCTTTAGTGAGTTCATCCAAAGCCTCTTTATGATGATTCCATTTCTGTGAGGCTGCAGCTAAGTGATCAGAATCATAACTTGGTTTTGCCTAAGTTTTCATTACCCTAATGAAAACTGCTTTTAATCTTTTTTCTGTGCAGCCTTTATATCCAAACATCTGTCTATTTCAAATGCCTCCTCTAAGATACTTTCAGGTGGTGTCAGTCCTAGGACAGACACTTGCCCTCTGTAAAGCCCTCTGCTTTATGGGATTAAATGGAAATATGCTGCTTCACTTATTAACTAGAACAATGAAACTTGCTGCTGATGTAAGAGCTAAATTGTTATCTCACATTACAAAATCTTTGGAAATAAAGGTGATGGTTTGTAAATCTGACAAGTTAATTTAAATGTTGCAAACTTAGAATAATACTAAGCCACACAAAAATATTATTTACTTCAAGCTTGTAAAAAAAATTATTATTATGAACAACAAAAGAAGGGACCACTGAAGAGGTAATTCCAGACCTAATGGAAGAGATAAATGGAGGGGCACTAGAGCAGATCAGACAGAAGGGAGTAACAAATTAACTAAGTGTTGGTTGGTATCAGCCAGTAATGGAGGAAATTGGAGTTCCTTCCTTCTGCACAACTGCCTTCTGAAATCAGGTTAAAAATCTGGCATGAAAAGGGGTGTCCTTCTGAACAGCACTAAGACCTGTGCATTTTCAGCTTGGCACTGCCCCATCCTGAGAAAAATGAAAGCACAGCACAAGACTAATAATGGTCATACAAGGAACATCATGCATGTTTCCTTCCTTAGGAATAAACCAGGTAAATCAGAATTAAATAGATATAATATTTATCCCAGTCTTTTCGTAGTAGGATTTTAATTTTTTTTCCCAAACCAGTTTTAAAAGTCATATCCATTTATAAGCATGGCACCATTCCTTGGAAAATACAATTGTTCAGAGTCATCTGCTGGCTTTGTGATTCCTGGCTTCTGGCTTTCATTAAGACAAGAAATTAAAAGCTCATCTTAGCATGGAGACCCATAACAGATAATTTAAATGTCTGAATAATTTAAAGGACATACAGTATATTTTAAAATTTTAGATTGCTACAGTGTATTACAATTGTTTAATCATAAACTCCTCAAAATTATTATCTTTTATTTTTTAAATGCTTCTCTATAAGTATTTCTCTACAGTGAGAATGGCAAGAGGTTAGAAGGATATAGGGAAATATCATTTTTCTGGGTTTTTTTCTATCCTATTTTCTCCTGAATCATGTACGTGTTGTATGGTTAAGCATCAGGCTGCCATGGTTTTCCCAAGTGCAGCTGCACGCTCCTACAACAAAGAGCTGCCACATTAAAAAAACCCAACAAAACAAGTCTTAGGAGGGAAATTATTCCTGTTTGTTCATTTTTTTGCATATTCATTAGCTCTGTCTAATGACAAGTCATGAAAGCATTAGGTCTCTTGCCCTTGTCCATATTTAGTCTCTGTCAATGTGCTGTGTCCTGGGCACACCAGAGATACTGTCGCTGACATCTTTTGTGAAAAATCTTTTCTTAGGATTTTTCCTGCTGGAGATGAGAAGTTTCAGTAACAAATTTAAACAATTATTATCTGCTGCTGTGGAATGCAACAGGTCCACCTGTGATTGGTCCCTTGTAGATGTTTGGATTTAGTGACCACTCACGGTGGAGCTGCTATCGCTCTCTGCCGAGACACAGACCTTTGTTATTCTTTCTATTCTATTCTTAGCTTAGCCAGCTTCTGAGGAAGCTCCTTCTTTTCTATTCCTATGTAGTATAGTTATAATGTTATATATATATATATCACAAGATAATAAATCAAGCCTTCTGATCATGGAATCAAGATTCCTGTCTCTTCCTCCATCTGAAAACCCCTGTGACCACCATCACAAGACACTGCAGAGGCTGTGACACATCCAGGTGTGTCAGTGCCTTTCACAGGAACCATCCTGGCCAAGATATCTGGGTAATACAAGAGGTTCTGCACTTTCTCATTGAACATATGACTGCTGCAGTTGCCTCCAGTCTGGACTGTTAAAATTAGAGTTTGGCATGGCAGAAACATACTTCAAAACCCCCTGTGCACAACAGGGCAATTTGAGAATACATCAAAGGGATCTCATACGTACCTGCTGCCAAAAGAGGCAGCAGTCCCAAGCATTTGACCCAAAGCAGTCGTTTGTCTGATGCCAGTAAGGCAGTTCATGGAACCAGCTTGGCAGCAAGGTGGAACTGCTTCTCTGCAGGACCAGACACACGCCCGTGCCAACTGAGGGACAGCTGTAGCACATAGATTAAACAAGGGAGCAGGGATGAAAAACCAGAACTGGCTGGACTTGCAGAGCTGCTTCAGTTTAGCCATACCACCCTGTAAGCAACAGAGTATCTAAAACTGACAAGAAAGATTAAATGTAGATTAGAAAATCCAATATCCTGTTACTTCTGCAGAGTTTATGCTCCTGAACTAGCCTTCACCCACAGAGGCAGCAGAGACAAAGACATTCTCTCAAGAGTTGCTACTTACAAATGCTATTACCCAGAACAGAGAAGGGCTTGCTTGCTATTCTTCTTCTTTTTAAATCACAGTGAGACATATTTATTAGTGAAAGCAGGACAGTAATATGTGGAAGACCATGTAGTATGGAAACCCCTTTTGTTCACAAAGACATTCAGACCACACTTTCCATTTTCTTAATTAGTGTCCTCTCCATCAGGCCCTAGTCTGAGCAGAATAGTAGACCTCTCTCAGTTCCCAGTGAATTGCAGGCTCTAATCCCAAGCACAATAGAAATTACTTTTTCTTCAGCTGGCCGGAGCAGCAACTGCAGTACACAATAAGCCAGTTTGAAACTATTAGCCCAACTAGGTTCAGAACCACACCACTGAAATGACAAAATAGAAGTCCTTTTAAATTCTGGCTGTAGAATACATCTAAGTCCTAACTCATGACAAAATGACATTGTATGAAAAATAACCTTCATCACAGCTGTTATTTTACTGTTCATAGGTGCTAGAATTATCCACAAAAGAGGTAATTCAAATAGAGTTACATAAAAGTGAACAGTTGTGTACAGCACTTGCCTTTAAAGATGAAAATGCTTTTGCTTTTACCAAAGGTGGGATCTGTAGGAGAGAGTCATATTTCCCCAAATTGTAATGCAGACCTTGAGAGAAAGGTGCTGTGAAACACGGAAAGAATTTTCCTTCTGGCAAAAAAGTTAGACAGTAATGACAGCCCATTTTATGTGACTGAAGAGGCGATTAGGTTAAAAAAAATTTTTAAATTATAGCCTGGTTAGCAGAGGCTCTAAGACCTGAGCTTTATTTCAGGATACTGAAAACACTCTTTGAATTATCCTTTGTCTACTCCATTCATATTGTTCCCACAGAGAACAAAGGGAAACCGGTAAGTAAACATTCCATGCTTTCTGCTCTATTCTGTGATCGATTCTCCCAGTACTTAAGAACTGATGTGGCTTAAACTCTCATTTCCAAGTGAAGGGGAGAACATTAGACATATATTTTACTCCAAGAACAAAAGTTTAGGGGGAAAAAATCAGCTACCTTATATAAACAAGGAGAAAATTTTGATTGTTCCAATTCTAAATTGCTGATAGCTGATGAATCTGTAAGTGGTTTTTAATTAAAGTTATCTAGTGAGATTTCAGGTAAATCCAGAGAGAGAATATGGGCACTAAAGTCTATGCATCCACCAAGTGACAAAGACACTTGGTGCAGGGGTGCTCTTTTCACCCCTCTTGAACCAGTAGAAATGTGCAACAAATTCATGAAATTAGCACCAGAGGAGATGGGATGAGCATGAGTCTCATGAACTGATGGTTAACAAAGCCATTATGGAAGGAGACCTTAAGACTCTATTCATTGCAACTAAAGCTCATATTTATATTTTCTGTATTTTATTTCACATAATTAGATATAAGGGAAGAATTCTAGGTGCAGTGAGAAAAAATCTGGAGCATCACCTGTCAGGTCTCAACTTCAGAGTCTTTTTTACAGTTGCACTTATGTGATCTCTCAGGGAGTTTGAATTTTTCTCTAGATGTCTGCAGTTTCCATGAAAAAAACAGAGCCACATGCAGTAACCCACAGGCAACTGCACCTTTTGTTTCTTGGGGTTTTTTTGAGGTGGAGATAAAGTTTTAGCATCTCACATGCCTCAGATTGGAGGGAGACATGGAATAGGTCCCAGCTTCCAAACAGATATTACCTGTGCTTCAAAATACAGCCACAATCAACTCCATGAGCACTAAGTGTTGTATTACACAGCCTTCTGAAGTCAGCCTCTCTTGGGAATAGAGAGGGAAAGCTCAGTTTCTGGTTTCTGGTTAGGCTGAGGCTGGAGTTGTTCAAGGAGCTTCAACACCTGTGTGGTTCTGACCACCTCTGCAGGCACGCAGCAGCCAGGTGCTGGCATTCTCTTGAAGAAGCACAAGCTTCTGCTTAATTACCTAAACTCTCACTAAGCCTTACTTCCAGCCCCTAACCCCTCTCTCAGATCAAGTAAATTGTTGTGCTATGGAGATATACAATTATTAAAAATATATCCATAAAAAGCAAGGAAATTTTTATAAAACTGAGAGTAAAATGTTTTTTAAAATTTAAAAAAATCGTTTTAAAAATTATAGAATGCTTTTACTTACAAAATCAAATATTTAAAGTCCTACAGTTGACCCCATAGTTCAAGTAAAATTTGAGCATCTCTAATTGGCTGTATGCAACATTCTCCCTCTTCCTCTCCATAAAGAATTAAGAGAATCAGGCCTTTGACACTGAATTCAACAGAGAATCTACTAGGAGAAAAATAAACTCATTCATATTCTGCCTAAAACCCAGCATAATAAGGCCTTGTGCTCCTCTCTGTAGATCATCATGTTTTCCTATTAAATCTTAATACATTGAATAACTGCTTCTGTCATATAAAATAGACTAAAAGATTACAACTCATAGCAGAGAGAGTTGATGGTTAATTTTAAAAATTGAAAAACGGTACCTACATAATTTTTAGAGATGCTGTACTGTGCAATCCAATATTAAGCATTATATGCTTTTACTTTAAAAATATAAACACCTTCTACCACTTGTCAATTTTCAAAATAGATTCACATAACATGTTCTATTGATTTATGGAATTCTGGTCTGGAGTGTGGTGAACATGATGTTTAGCCTGTTTTCAGTATGAAGCATAAATGCAAGAGCAGGGAAAATGCTATCACAGCTTTCATCTGATAATACAGAATGAACTTAATTCTTTCACTTTCTGTGACAAAAAAGAAAAAAATTGCAGTTTCTAGATTTCCATTATCCACATAGATCTTGGAAATGCTGTCAGAGGCAAAGGCCATCTGTGCAGAAACCTTGTGTTCCCATACAGCTGTTCTGAACATGTTTTGTTAATCAGAATTAGAGGGCATTAAAGGTACTGTTCTAGGTTCTAGGCTCCCTTGTCTTACAGCAAAGGAATCATATAACAGGGTGTATTTATACCTAGTCCCATTATCAAGTAGCAAAAGCCTAGTACTGAGCTAATAATCCTTTGTTGCCAGCATTAATTACCAGTGGATGCTGGAATTTTGCTCCCCTAAAGGGATGCTGGTATTTTTCTCTCCTGATAGTGAGAGAAAGAATCAGGTTGCAATTCTGAGAGCCCTTTACAGAAAACTTTCAGCTGGCAGGTATTTGTGTTTTTAAACAAGTAATATTACACTGTTAGTGCTGTCACTGCCCCAGCCATTCCAGGAGTTCCAGTGCATAAGGACACAGAGAAAAATCCCAAGCTGACTCAGGAGCTTTTTGGCTCAAAGCCAATGTCTCAAACTGCATGGGGACATAAACAGACATTCCACATCATGAAATACTTTTGTTATATGCTCTTGGAAAATAACTAGGCTGTTCATTTCTCCACAGCATCACTTTCTTTTTAAAGACAGAACAGTAAAAAATATATCACAGGCCAGTATCTAATATAAACATTAGGCACCAAGGTCTTTCTCCAAAACAAATATTCCTAGCTTACTGAGCAGCAGAAGCAGAAAACTCCTGCATAGATCCTGCCTTGCTAAGAGCAGCAAGCAATCTGCAATTTTCCATAAATTAGAACTTTAACCACAGCTGTCAATCACACACCTTTAAAACACAGATGTATTGTTTTCCATACCTTCCAGCAGGTCTCCTCACCTTGGTCCCATTGCCTCAGTCCCTCAGTACTGAACAGCAGCCTCCTGCACCCCAGCTCTGTCCTGGGCAGTACCTCGTAATAGGGAAAATGGTGAACAGCATCATTATTGTAATACTATATAATGCTTTCAGGAGAAAACATTATACACACACACACACACATATATATATACACACATGAACCACCCAACTCCATTACTGGCTGTTTTCTCTAATGAAAAATGGAAGATTAACTATTTCAGCCACACTTACTGCAGTGGTTATTAGAGTGAAAATAGTTCAGAACAATTAGATGATGAAACTTACAGAAAATGTAAAAAACTATTGCTTGGACAGCAAGGAAAAAAGATATACATATTGGTATTGCATTCCAGTTAAAAAGTGATCAAGAAACATCAGGATAGCAGTTATCTCCCACTATACCTCCTTTCTTTCTGGTCAGTTCTTGGTACTGGAGATCTTTTTTTTCTTCTTGAAGTGTGTAAGACTGGAAAACTATCTGCCAAATATCAGACTGAATTTCCTAATGCGACATTGTAAAAAAGCTCCTGTCCCTCCAAAGCATTGGTGTCTAATCAGATATAGATCAGATTAGATTACTTGTAGATTAGATTCCAAAGCACTAAATACTCAAAATTCAGGTCAAGTGTAATGATCCATTTGTCTATTTTTTATGAGCTTGGTTATCTGCCATTTCAGACTGCTATCATCTCAAGGCACTACAGAGAAATTTCAAAGTTTGATCAGCCATGAGCTCATGAGTGCACTCAGTTTCCTGAATTCTTATTCTTCCTTGCTTCCAGGTGCCATCTCCAGGTAAATATTTAGTCATGTACAACATTCTTTCTTCATGACACATCTCTACTATCATTTTCCCAATGACATTTTATCATGAGATTGTCTCTCTTAAAACTAATCTTCGCCTCAAATTCTTTTGAAGAGAATAGAACCCCTGCTCGGTCATTTTCTGTCTGTATTGTCACCTAGATTAACAAGGCTCAAACTGAGAGATGCCTCTCAGAAATTTAGGTGTTCAGAATTCTTCTTGAAGATGTAATGTCTGCCTAAGGAAGATTATCTCTAATAGACTTTCTCAGAAAGCATGAGGTCTCTGAGAGGAAAACCTACAATGATGCACAGCACTTTTCTCTTAGTACCCTGATTGCCCCTATGTCCCTCTCCTCCCCTCCATTCCATTAAGATTTTGAAGCTGAGAGACTGCCATTCCTTAAGAACAGCCTATCCCTCAAAAGGTGAGTGAATCCAAATAAAACACAAAAAAAAAGTGTGAATTATTCAAGCCATCATTCTCAATTCAGTGTTGGCAAGCATAAAGAAGCAAAAATAATTTCAATTCCAACATCCTGCACAGAGTATCTGCTTGTTTATAGCACACATCTGTTCTGAAAAATATCTATATAAGAAAGAGGATCAATGCACCAGTCACCTTATGGAGGCAATGCTGTGGAAAGGGTAGGAAGTCAGTGACATGCTTCTACAGAAGATCAGTCTGTCCACTTGGGGAGCAGGATCACAGTGCAGTTTTAATCTCTGGAGGTGTAAATCACAGGAGAAGATGTATTTTTGAAGATGGTTGTCTTTTTCTGGCACACAAGAAGAAAACTAAGCGTTCAGGCATGAGCAGCAGTAGCAATAAATATTCAGCACTCCAGTGTCTTATTCCTAAGCATTTATAATCTAAAACACAGTTTTTACCAACAGTCTGTTTGGGCATGGTCCCAATTCTTATCAATGACTTCCAATTGCAGATGAACAACTAGAACACCAAACAGTATATTACTTCTAGAATTATACCTTTGTCATTACAAAAAAAAATTAGTTGTCCTTCACCTTGAGTAAACCAGTTTTCTAAATGTTTAAAAGTTGAACAGGAATGATCCCAAATTCTCTAAGTTAATTCTACTTTTTGTTTTCTCCTCAGAAAAGACCAGTTACATCAAGCTAGCGTCATCTCTTTCTTACATCTCTCTATTTTTCTCTTTCTGTCTTTCTCTCTTTCTTTCCCACATAATCTCTGTCTCCCATTACAACAATATTGTGTAATATGAGATTGGTAACACTCAAGCCTAGCTAGGATCTAACCAAGGCAATTCTCCACCTGCTATCCCCCATTGGAACAGTCACTGTTGTTTTAGGAAACTCATTCTCCCAAGAGGAAAAAGCACTCTATCTTTTCAGTACACTCACAATTTCTGCTGCAATTCACTGATCTTTATCACTGTTGTTTTCATCAGTGAGGTTATGTTTATAGGTCTGCTTTCACTGAATCATTTTCTTCTCATAAATCATTTAATTTCTCACCAAGCTGCAGTATCACTTGAGCTGTACAACAGAAAAAAGGATGGATGGTCAGCCAGTAAACCAGACATTCAGAGGTCTATGTGCTCTTTCAAGAGTAGTCAACACATAACATACTTTCATAACTTAAAAAATGTTAGTTTTCTCCTTTTAAACTTCCTGCTTTTAAATGCACTAAGTTTAATAATGTTAGTCCCTCAAAATTACTTAAAATATCGGCAGCTCCACAGAGGGCATTGTGTATAAGAAAGGTATCCTGGAAAATCCTTCTAAGCAGTACACAGAGTCTCTTTAAATATATGAGTTTACAGGGCCAGTAAGAAATTATCAAAACACTAGGTGGGGTCTGGTATATGAACTGAAGTCTCTCAGGCTATATTTCATGCTGTTTTCCAAGCAGAATTTAGATGAATGTAGAATCTGTCACAGAACAACTTTAATTATTCCAGAACAAGAAACATCAACATTTTAATAAATCGTATGGTGACCTGCAAAAAGACATTCTGCTAAGAACTAAATACAAATTGTGCTCTCACAATTGGGTTAGCCTTATCAAAACCTGTGGCCTTGGACTAAACATAGAAAAACATGTAAGTAGAAAGATTTGCAGAAGGAATGCAATTAGTAAAGTTAGATTTACCAAATAAAGGCTCAAAGCACACCTGGGGACCACAAAAAAAGGTAACTTAATTGATTGTATTATTTTCATGTTGTCATTTCTTCCTCAAAAAACAGTAAGTTATAAAGACTGCTATCCTTTTTGACAGATACTTCATAAAGAAAACACCTTTGACTATAGCAGAGTCAAATTTAGATTTTGCATTAGACAATTTCCAGCAGTAAGTCTTTATTAAAATAGGAACAACAATAATTCACTTCAATAAAAATGAAATCCCAGGAAATGTATTAAAAGGACACATACAGTGGAACTTTGCTATGCTGAGCACTTGGGACCTTTCACCATTTCAGATAATGGAAATTTTCTGGTGCTAAAATGTGATTGCTATAGCATAAGTCTAGGTTCCTCTTTGTTTTTTAAAGAATGTGGGGGTTTTGAGCTAAGATATAATATGCAATAGCTTTAAAATGAGTGTACTGAATACATACAAACACAGGGCTGGATTAACAGCACCAAGGTAATGCTCAGATGAGATTCAAAATTTGCTTTCCATGGCACATTCTAGAAATGATTAAGACAGAAAACAAAGGGATTTCTCTCTTGCAGTTATGTAGCATGGATAGGCATTAGGAACAAGAAAGAAGTAGCAGAGGTAACAGGTAAACAGAGCCCACATCAGCGTGTTTTATCTTTCTCTGCACTGACCTGCCCAGAATCCACAGCAGTATTCATGAAAAAAGGACATGACTTTAGATTTGACCTGATGCTCCAGTCATTACCCTGTACTTTCTGTAGACATGTCTACATTTTTAACTCCCTTTGCAGAAGTTTTAATTAAATATTAGACTGAGTACTTTAGCCTTTCTGCATCCACCAATTATACTGGTGGCACCAGAATTTGTACTCTGCTTGCACTGGTCACCACACTTACTGGGCTTCTTTTTCCTAAAACAGAAATCCAACCATTGCCTTTTTTTAAAACAATTAAGATGAAACACTTATTCCTCAAATCTGTATCCCTTTTTTTCTTTTTTTTTCCACAGTTTCAATGTTTTTAGGATATAAAAATAAATCCATGAGTTGCTTCCTGACTGAAATGTAATTAAATCTGAGTTTTTTAAGACTGCTTTTATGTTGCATTTAACAGAGTATAACAAAGACACTGAGTTCACACAATTAGAATCCTGAAAAAATGTGACTAGACCTTAGTTAAAAAAGTAAATTACAATAATTTATGTTATTAAGATTCTTTTTAAATCTTTGTGTGTTCCATATCAGGATAAATTGCTCAGCTCCACCAGTATTGAGCTGTGTTTTTTCTTACCCTTTCAAAGATGTAGTTAGATATGTGTGTATATATATATATGTATGTTTGTTCACAAATAAAAGTGAAGATGTTACAAAATACTTTAATAGTTATATCTAAAGTCTAGGACAAATAAATGCGCAAGAAAATCTTCCATGGACTGAGTAGATGAAACCCCAGGCAGAGAAGGTGGATGAGCCTCTGTATTTGCTAACGCTTTTTCTCCACCAAGGCACAAGCAACTGTGTTAACAATTTTTTAAAGTGCAAAGAAAGCAACATGTTGTCTCATTACCAATTCTGATACAGAAGCAGTAACCTGATTCTGTTTTCATTTGGAGACAAAAGCCATTTTTGGGTAAACCATGCATAATTTTCCTGAAATCAATAGGTTTAAAGCAGCGCAAAATTGGGATGAAAGAGAAGACTTATATCTTTCAGCTGCATAGAAAAACCATTTTCATTATATATTCCATAAATTCGTAGGAAGCTTACATAAAATTTTCCATTTAGGCAATTTCCTGTAGCATAGCTAATTACTGTCATCTAACTAAGGGGAAACATGTAATTGCAATATGACTCACTAGAACATTAAACTACTCAGCACAAGATACAGTTTGCATAAACAATCTCAACAGCAAATTAATCTTCGAACAATACTGTCCTCTATTTATTTCAATATTTTCCATAGATATTTAAAAACAGAAAAACTGTTCTATGGTTAAAGCTGAAGACCAGGAGAATGTGTAAAAACTTCTTTTCTCAATGTCACTGCTGAGTTGCTGTAGTGGACCTAGGATTTTAAGGTTTTCTATGATAATATCTCCTGCATACTTCAATGTCTGTTTCTGGGCAGGCTGAGATATGTCTTAATCTTGATAGAACTCAGGAGCTCCCACCTTTCAGGGACCCAGAGACAGGCATTTCCTCTATGCTGCCCATGGGATGACTTGATGAATGTTCTCACCACCACTGCCAAGCCAACACAAAGTAGGAGATAGAATACCTGGTGTGTTAGACACACCCAGGGGATGCAGAACACCTACCTAGGCTTCTTCTCCATATCAAGAAGAGAATGTCATTGCAGAGCTCCAGCATGAAGTTCTTCTCTGTGCAGGTTAAAAGTGTAGGAGATCTTCACTATAAAAGCTATTGGTGGATACTCAGTTTTACTTAAAGATTAAGTCACATCTGTCAATTGAAATTTCCTCAGATCAGAATTCAGATTTTTCCAGATGAAGTTGTGGCACTTTCAGATATTCCAGCTGTATCCAGCTGTTGATAGAAGATGTCACCTTTCCCTGCAAGCCTTGCCTACTTCACATGCCTGTGTTTCCTGGCTGTAACTGTGCTACTGTGGTGCTGGGGTGTATGGGGAGCATAGGAGCACAGGACTGCAGAGCCTGTTTGGTGGCAAAGCACTCAAAAAGTTTGGAGGTAGTCAGATAGATACAGTCAGAATATTACTGATGTCCACAGATTAGAATTCCTTTCAATACTGGAACAAAATTGTCCTGTCAAGCTGCTGGAATCATTTTGATGCAGTGCACAGACTTTGAGGATTAAAACTGTTAACACAGCCCTGTCTCAATATGAAATTCAATAGTTGCTTATAATCTGTCAGTTCTGCTACTGAAGCCTGCTTACTGTCAACTACCATTAAAAATTTTTTGTTCTCTTTATCAAAGCACAGACAACAAAAGGGAAATTGAAAGCACTAACAACTGAAAGTATTAAGCATTAATTATATGCTTTCTTTTCAGTTGCCTTTTAGAGGGCAGTGGTTATCCTATTGAAAGGGCAATAAGGAAACATTACAAGGATTGCAACTGCAGCTGCAGTTACTGCTTTTGAAATGTAATTTTGTTTTGTGAAGATAAACCAAAACAAGCATGTACAAAGCAGGACAGAAAACCTAAGATAACCTGCAGCTTTTTTTTCTGTTATTGATTGGTTTTCAGTGCTGGAGCACCTGGTCTAGCAAAAATTCACTCAATATTAATTGTTTCTCTGGTAGCAGATCTGATATCTGCAGCCTCTTCCAATATCTGAACACAAATGCTGCTTTCTAACTCTGCTTTCTGAACTACCCAGGTGTGGTATTTTTAGGGTGCCCCATCATGGGGAGGAAAGATGAATCTGACTCCATGTTCTTAGAAGGTTAATTTATTATTTTATGTTACTATATTATATTAAAGAATGCTATACTAAACTATATTAAAGAATAGAGAAAGGATACTCACAAAAGGCTTAACAAGATGCTAATGAAAAACTTGTGACTCTCTCCAGAGCCTTAACACAGCTGGCTGTGATTTGTCATTAAGTTAAAACAATTCACATGAAACCAATGAAACAATGACCAGTTGGTAAACAATATCCAAACTACATTCCACAGCAGCAAAACACAGGAGAAGTGAATCAGATAATTATTGTTTTCATTTTTCTCTGAGGCTTCTCAGCTTTCCAGGAGAAGAAATCCTGGCAAAGGGATTTTTCAGAAAATATGACAGTGACACCCAGGTGTGTATGGATCCTCATCTTCTACATGAAGACCAGAAGCATCCAACTTTGCCATGTGCTTTGTACTGAAGCTCTAAACATGAGCCCTGTCCTTTTCTTCCTTGTATCAGGGCTCAGAAGGACACAAGCAAGGTAAAATGAAACCCAAAAGGCATTTCAGTTAGTAGGGACTGTCCTACATGTTCTTCAGTCAAGGGGCAATCTGTCGGTGCAAGAAGCCAAACAGACAAGTGAATTTGTCTTAAGCAGGGGACTAAAAAGATATTTCTGAACAATTTGGATAAATATCCAAAAGGCCCAGCAAACAAAGGAGTATCCAAAACTGCCAAGGGGATTCAGACCAAAAGGGGATTTGTTTCACTACACCATCCTGGGAAGCTGAGTCAGGACAACTGGACCAAATCCTTTCCAACACAGTAGGTAATACTTTTTTTTATAGCATAACTTGCAGAGCAAAAGAGGGAAGATTCTTAAGCATTGTTTCAAAATAATGTTGCCAGAGCCCTTTGTTTTCCTATTTCAGTGCCAGTGCCTGGACACTTAAGGGGTGTAAGAAGGCTACAGTGCTCTGCTATCCAACTTTGGTTTGCTACATCTACTCAGGTACACTGGCTGAGCCTGGGCTGATCTAACGTGGCCCTCAAAAGCCATGGAGATGAGGGAATCCAACCTACTTGGGACATGCCCTGGCCATCACTTGATGCTGATTATCTCTAATTTGTACTTGCTTATTCCTGTAGTTCTTGTATGCTTGTTTAATTTAGGTCTGTATTGTTTTCAGAATGTAACTTGACATCTGTAGGCTGACATTGAGAAGAAAGAAAAAAAATAATATTAATTTGACACTATAATCAGAGTTTAAAATAACTGTAAATTCATTCAGTATACTGACACCTCTTTATTTTACCATTAAAAAGTTTGGCAGTTTTGCTGAAATCTGTTTCCTTCTAACCCTCATGCAGATTTGCTCATCACAGACAAATTAGTGACTGCTTTGTTCTCTAGAATTAAAAACATGGGAATGTTTATCTAATTTATGGATATACTTTGAAGCCACAACTTTTTTTCATGTATAAAAATAAGTAACGGAAAATATATTCAAAAGAGTACCAATTTCTCAAGCATTCCTACAAATTTATCAGTACTAAATTCACAAACAATACTGAATATAACCACAGAAAATGAATGCTCACATACAAATAGAAGAAAGAGTTTCTAATTCTGCAGCTTCAGAAAGATTTTATTGGAAACAGAATGTAACTCTAAATAGAATAAGCATCAGCATAATCACCATTAATTGCTACTAGATAGACTTACAGTTTTCTCACACAGCTCAGAGAAGTGTGAGGGACAGCAGCTGTTATCTATGCATCTGCTAAGATGATCATGTATTTTAATGGATTTCCTAATGTGATTAAACACTGAAGACCTCTACCAGAAAAATATCAGATTTGTAATTTTTTTGCTGAATATTCTTGTTCTTTGAATAGAGGACTTTGAAAATGACCATGGGTCAGCTCCTAAGATTACTGGTTATGTGTCCAATAAAATACAGAAAACACTATGAAGTCTTGTATTCTATTCTCCTTGCTTACAAAAATGTGTTTAAGTCAATGCTTTCCTGAGGAAGAATGGCACAACTGAACCTCAAGTTGATATATTGTAATATAGAGATATTTCCTTTATTGTGGGACATTCTCTTCTACATAGCCCAAATATAGTTTATTTTACTCACATTACCTTTTCCACCTCAGCATTTTCCAAGGTAACCTGCATGGTGTGAGCATGAAGTGGTAGTAATGATCAACATCCATTTGTACTGACCAAATGACTACAACTTGCACAGGACACTGAAAATAAAAGGCATTATTTTGTATTACACATAATTATGCCTTTCCCAAATGTTCTAAAGTAAAAAACAAGCACAGCACCATTCCTTAACAGACAGCAATCTCTTTTGGCTGTAGCCTCTCTGTTCAAATCTAGTAATTTCATAGACACGCTAAAACCACAAAGCCCAGTTCACACCTGTTACTTTTGTTTCAGTGCAACTCCAGTAATTCTGCACATAAAAGTGGAATTACACTGGATGTTGCTGCTGCAGAATGAATAGAGACTGATACTTGACACATCATCAGGGAACCTGCTTACTGTAACTCCACAGGCATCTCCTCTGCTGTTCTGCACAAACTGTGCTCAGTGGAAGGGTTTGAGGAAGGGCAACTTTGGCCTGGACACTTGCCACCTAATTGCCACTGGAGTCAGAGGATACATCAAAAAGGAAGAAGCTTTGCTATGTAAGGACAGCTTTTTCCTCACAACATTTGTCAGGAAGCAGGAATTGATACCAAAAATGGAATTTCAATTAAACTGTGCCATTTGTATTCAGCCTGAGGTCGCTCAGGATGTTTGCTATGCATGACATTTTTAGATCCTTCGAACTGCCAGATTAGAGATAGTTGGCATGGAGAAATAGTAAAAATATAAAACTGAATCAGCTCTTTTCATTTGTTTGTTGTTTAAAATTCAAAAGGCGTTTCTAGGCTTAAAGTGATTGAGCTCCTAGGTTATTTCTACATAAAAGTCATAGATGGTAAAACATTGTAAAGCAATAACCTGCAGCTAAGTTGTTCTTCATGCCCATTTTCTCTCTTTTGTAACAGTTCACATGCTGTGACTGACTCAACATCCCATTCTAATATAACTGCACTTCATCGTTTTTAGCCAATAAGGTAGAATGCAGTTTTGGAAAAAAAAAATCCCTTAATATCAAAATACCGCTTTTTTAAAAGTAGATTTGAAAAAGGAGAATCAATCTCAGCCTGCTTTGATTTCTTTTTTTTAGATTTGAGTAACAGTACTCGATATAATTTCCAGTACTTCCAATATATAATAAATTTACAATCATATATAGATCTGGACTTTTCAAAGCTTTAAAAATCTTTATGAAATAATTTCTGGCAAGATATCAATAAAATAGAAGCTGAAACTACAGTCCCAAGTGAGACTGCAGAATACTAAAATTTTCTCTTCAGCACTGAACATTTTAATATATTTTTAACATGCTCTGAGTTTCAAAACAGCAGAAAATGGGCAGAGGTTCAAGCTTCAGATCTGAAGAATTATTTTGTTTATATAATAAAAATATCTTTTATTATCAAAACTTTCCCAAAATCACATCAAAAGTGATGGAAGATCTTGCAGGACTTGAAGCTCTTGCAAAATATCTTTATCAGATGAGCAGGTGCACTGAGACAGTACTGCAGAAGTTTGGCTTAAGTCTGTTCACACGATGAACCTGCTGCTTATACCGGTTTTCTTCTAAAGAGTAAATGATGCTAATATCCAACATGAGAGCTGACAGTGCATAAAACAATTTGGGCTGCACTGAAATTGCTCTGCTCCTCTGTTTCACACTCCTGTCCCAGTAATACAGTCATATTCTTCATTTCACCTTTGCTGTTGGACCTTTTGTTTTCTCTTTCCCTCTAACACTGGTTTTTTTTTTTTTGTAGCTGTCATGCCAAGGGGCATCTTAAGAAGCTGTAAATTCTTACCACAACCTATGGGGCAGTGGTCCAGAATAGGATTCATCCTTTCCCTTGGTGAATCTGAGGGCAGAGTTTTGTGGGTTAAACCTGGAGCCCTCCCTCCCTGCTGCTGCTGCTGCAGGTGCCAGGGGAGCTGTGGCTCTGGGCAGTGCCCTCCCCTGCAGCCCCTCTGAGGCAGCAGGGCTCCCCTGCACCTCTGCACTCCTCAGGGACTGTGGAATAGGGCAGGCAACCCCAAATTCAGCTCCTTGGCTTCAGGGTGCCAGGAACCCACACACAGCTGAGTGCTGTCTCTACAGGGCTACAAGCAATCCACACTGAGAGACATTCTCCATCCTAGCTGTGAAATTGGGCACCTCATACCAAGAGTGAATATTTCATGGTTCATACACAAATTCAGAACACAAGACTGAAAAAATGCATGCAATCAGAAACCTGGAGCATTACTACTAGGATATGGAAGATCCAGCTCTTAGTCCATAATCCTCAACAAGGAGTGGAGCAGTTTTTATGTACATTGCCTCACCTGACATTTTCCTGTATCATTTAGGGAATCCGGCATTTCAGGCAGAACTAACATTCCCAGGAGCCACAGGGAGACAGAAACAGCTTCAGCCACTTGGAAGTTTCCAAGAGGTTCCAGGTACATATCTGCACCTAGTTCTAGACATAACTGGGTGAAAATCTCTGAAGTCAGTGGCAAAACTCCCATTTGTATCCATACGGGAAAAATATTACAGGAAAGAAACTATGTGCTCAGATGAGTAGAAATTTTTTCTGGCTTGGACATAACAAAGGAAAAAAAAGGTAATTGTCACCACCACAGAAATTTACAGAAGGCTTGATGCAATCTTGCACTCACTCTTTAAGCAGCTGGTATCAGTAGCCATTTCTGTCTGTCCTAGCTTTGTGTGATGGCTGGTGGCTGTGGCCTTACACATGACAGCAATCTGTACAAAAAAAAGTTTCAAATTATTTTTGGTATTTGTTGAGACTTCATAGAACAGGACTGAAAACCTGTGAACAGGTTAAAGTACTCTTGCTGTCTGTGGTACAGGCTTTTCTCTTCATTTCTATGGTCAAATTAAGATCAGGAGCACTATTAAATTAAAAAAAATTCTTCAAATCAGATTCATGGTAGAAAGAAAAATGGTAGAAATTAGAGAAGATATTTTCAATACAAGAGTAGGTGAAACTATTTCTTTTTATCATTAGTAAAGGGAGCCAATCATTTATGTGATTCTGGACCTTGAAATATAGGAAAATTTCTCCTATAACATATTCAGTCTGCAATTTCCCATCATTTCAGTGTCAGACATAACACTTTACACTTGGAATTTGTCTCCTGCTTACCAAGAAATTTTTCAGACTAGTGTAAAATTGCCCCCATTGGATAGAAGTATTTTTTAAATTAACATTAAATGTGGTCACTTTTCCTAAAAAAGTACATGTTAAGATTAAATGTTATGTCTGTATGACGTTACATTTCTGGATTTTTTTTAATCTGTACTTGCAAATGTATCTGTAAGAACTGAAGCATTTTAGAGGACCAATAACATTTTTAAAAATTTTCTGTTTTATGTGCTTAGTTGTATGTGAATTTAATACAACTTGCACGTGTGCATTTGGGCATGTCCATACACATGCATATTTCTGGGTGTAATATAAAAAACTTATGGTAAAAGAATATTCAGATTCCTATTTCAGGCCTTCAGAAATCAGAAGATCCTAGAAGGGAAACTGTTGGTGCACGAGCACTAGCTCCCTTATCCAGATGTAAGAATACTAATAGATTCTTTTTCAGTTTTTAAATGTAATTTCTGTTTCTCCCAAAGTGTCACAATGCTCTTCACAGACACGTATAGATTTCTACTGGTTCCACTCATGCATAAAACACTCTTGTCAGCCTCTCAGAAAACACAAGCATGCACACAAATGATACAATTGTATTATTATATTATATTATTAATAATAATTGTATTATTATATTACACATCCAATATTATTATTATTATTATTATTATTATTATTATTATTATTATTATTATATAATTTCATATTTTTATCTTCAACTCCATATTCATACTCTTATTTAAACAGGTATTACCGTTTTCCTTTTCACACATGGACAGCCATGTAGAATATAGGAATTAGGAGAGTACAATTATTCCTCCATCAAGTTTCCTTCTCACTTTCTACCAGTCCTTTAGTTGTCTCCCCGGTTCACAGCTCTGGAATTCCTCTTTTGCCATAGTGATATGAATTACAGAAATCACAGCTCTGAAGCAGCCAGGCAGAGGGATTGGCTTCATAGCACTCTAATATATGGAGTGCTCTGTCCTCCAGGCCTTGCTCTCTTTCTCCTTCTTGCACAAAGAGAATTACAACATCTTCCAATTACCACAGATGCATGGATGTGTTGGACGTGTTTCTGACTTGAATATCATCCATTTGGTTTATTTTGGTTCCTAAGGCCACCTGAATTTGAATTTGCTTTGTTCTAGTCAAAAGACAAGATAAAAACTTCAGCACCCACCACAAAGAGATTGCATTAAAAATAGACACATGGAAAGGGAACATATGCACCACCTGTCAATAGCTTGAGCAACTACTTTCTGTTGAGAGCTACCTAATCACACCAGGCATACAGGAATGGATAAAAATCTCAATTTCTTCAGATTGCTGTTGTGCTTATCTCTCTTCAGAGTTACAGTACTGGTGCTAGAGAAATCCCTGAGAAGACTTTCCAACAAATCATCTGATGCCATGTTGAATTCAGTGATCCACGGTCTCTTGGGAATATTTCCTCCTGGCAAGCTGACCTTGGGCCACCAGAGTTACTGGCAGTGGTGTTGCCTCTCAGTGTTGGATCCAGCTGAAGGCTATTGCACTGAACACTTGTTTTGTGGTCCATCTAGGAATTAATAATGTCAACAACCATGAACAAACAAAATCCTAGGATCATTAGGATTGGAAGATGTCACAGGAGGTCTGTAGTGCAATTTTCTTCCCAAAGTAGGGTCACCTGTGAGCTCAGAGCAAGTTCCTTAAGGATTTATCTAGACAGTTCTTGAAAAACTCCAAGGCTGAGATAGTGCAACCTTTCTAAGAAGCCCATACCAGCACCTGACTGCCCTCATGAAAAAATTGCACCTCATATCCTCAGAACTTTTTTTTTTGCACCTCAGAACTTCTCTCACTGCACTTTATGCACCTTGACATCATCCTGCCATGCACTGCTTTGTGCAGGCTGGTTCACTCTCGTTGACATATTCCCCTCACATACTGGCAGGATGCTGTTAAGTGCCCCCAAAGAAACCATCTCTCCTCCAAATAAAGCTGAAGAAAAGTACTGTAACTCCTGTATTTTAATCACATTGTCCTGGCTGGAAGTCGCCACATAGAGTAGAAATGGTTTGGATTGTTAATGTGATTCTTTGTAATAGGAGCTTCTAAAATAACCTTTATGTAAGTGATACCAAATTTTTGAGGGTGAAGGATAACATTGCAAAATGAGAGACCTATAATTAGGTGCAACATTTAATGAATAATAGATTTCTGGAAACTATTAGAGAGTATCTGTGTAATGCAGAAATTCCTCTGCCTATATTTAGGCAGAACAGAAAATGAGGCCATCTTGAGTTCTTCAAAAACTTAACTTTTTGAATGACACCCCAGAAATCAAATTAAAAGGGGATATCCATCTCCATTATTAGAATTTTCAATATAGTATTATTTGCTGTGGTTATCAGAGGTCCATAAAAAACACTCTGGAAAAAAAAAATTACTTTAATTAATAGGAGAAAAATAATCTAGTTATGATCACACATGTCTACTTTTTGCTAGCTAACAGAGATTTGGTGTCATTCATCACTATAGCACTGCGTTTCAGGTCTAACCTGGGCATACCATTTTAGTGTATATGTAGCCAGCACACTTGGATTAGACCTCAGCTGAGCAGCAACACAATATTACCCAAAATAAAAAAAAAACCCAAACCTAAAAACCTCTCAGAAAAAAGTAGATCGGCTTCAGTAACCACCCAAGTCCATGAATGATGAATTCACTGAGGAATATGTAACACTACTTTCAGAATAACCACGGTATGCTCCACTCCTATCTGGCAATAGGTAGGAAACGTAGCCAGGTATCCTGGCACACCAATGTGTGGACAGACAGCACTGGCACTCTGGCTACAAGGTTGCTGGATGTGAAGCCAGTCTAGCTCTGCACACACTCCCTGCTTGCAGCATCACTGCATCACAGTCAGAAATCATGGTCTGACCCTGGAAGTAAAGGAGAGCAGCATGGAAGAACAGTGCAGAGGCAGGAACTTCAGAAGATGGCAGGGAAAATGGTGTTGGTCATACTGAGGAATGCAAGACCTCTTCAGAGGTAAGAGCAAGAACCACAGCCACTGCACACGTCAGTGGGTACCCATGGAACGTGGAGGCTGCTCAGAGATCAGACAGGCCAAGGACAGAGACCAAATACATTAAAAATCATGTTCCCTGGCAATGCCATGGAGAAGCAGAGCTGGTATGACCCTCATTGGCAGGACCAAAAGAGCACTCAAGAGCTGAAGGTGTCTCATCTGGTTTTTTTTCCAAAATGGTGTGTTGATGACTTCATCTCTGGGATGTCTTGCTGAGATAAGAGCCATGAATTTCAGTGGAAACAGTACATCCTCAATGGCTTTGAAAACTCTGATAGTTGCTTTCATCTTAAAACATGCACCGTATATCAGGTATGGCTTGGGTGTAGCTTTGAAGGAAAATGCATGAAGTCAGCAACAGTTGTCCGTTGGTGGTGTACTGGAAGAGTTACCAAAGCCTTGCTCCTTCTGTGATGTTAGCACCAGAGCACATGCTTTGTCTCTGCTGTTCCAGCCATGAATCATGCCAAAAACAACATTAAATGGTGCAATTTTCAAATCTGTTGTTAAATAATTGATTGTTTGCCTGCCACCATGAGGACACCTTTAGAAACAGCGCTTACACAGCAGCAAGTCCTGAGCTGTGAGAGATCTATGATGCATGTTAATTAAAACTGCTAATTTAATAAAAATATATTTTGGCAGTTGAAGATAAATAAATGCATGAGTGATTTGTTCCCTGAGTTCCTATGGTCTGAAATTACAGATGACAGTCCTTCTGTAGAGGGAGAGAGAATTCATTTCGATTAAATTATCCTTTCATTTCCTTTTCTAAAACATCAGAAAGCCTCCCTAACTGACATTTTTGCCTTTGTGTCGGGGATAACATTAAGAATCATTTTCTGTGACTGTCTCTTCGACAGGCAGAAAACTCATTTTAATCGATACATCATAAGCTGTTATTACAGCTATTTTCTATCTTAATTCAGCCTGCCCTTCATAATTATGTGGGCTTTTTCCTGTTTTTCAAAGCTCTCGATGGTGGCAGATTTCCACCACCTAGTGGGAAAAGAATGTACTGTCTCCTAAAACACTTTGCTCAGATTTCCCCTTGATGCCTGTTTTAAATCTTCCCATTGTAAACCCCTTTTACCAGCACTCTGCCAAAATATTTATCTGTTTTCTCAACTGGTGAATCTGCCAAGCTGTATAAAACTCTTCTTGAAGGTCTCATATACTCCATAAAAATTACATCTCAATATAGAGGAACTGTATGTCTGTGTTTTCAATTCAGTGATTTTTAATGTGAAAGGAAAACTTTAAACTTTAAAAAATTGAGGAAGATCTGCCAATGAATGTCACTGTTTCCCTTCCTCTGCTTCACAGGGACCCCTCATCCCCTCTCAGGAGTATCCTCAAGGGCAAACTAATCCAAACTCCACTGTATTCATTCAAGCAAATCACCTGTGTAAGGATGCTCTGTGTTTTGGGTGCCTAGACTGAAATGCCAAATCAAGTCTGGGGAAACTTCCAGAAAAGAGAAGGTTAATGAAAGGCAAATGCAATTGCTATTATCCCCTCTTCCTATTTGCTGCCAGGAAAGTCTTGCACACCTATGGAGTATCCTCTTCCTTTCCACCTCTTCCAAAGTGAGCAAGATGCTTGCTTTGGCCTTAGAAGAGAAAAAATTGGTCTTCAGATCCAGCTTTGATCAACAGTAAGAGGAATAGAGTTAAGAAGCTCTCTTCCTTTTACATCATATGGATAGAATAATGACTGTGCCCATTGATCCTAGTAGGATTTTTCCTTCTGTTTTCCCTGGGAAATCCAAAACAGCAACCCCCCCCCCCCCCCCCCAAACAAACAAACAAACAAACAAAAAAAAAAACAGAAAAATCAACAACAACAAAACAGCATCAAAAAACCAAACCAAACCAAACTATGCCATTATCTGATTCTTGTCACTAGATACCTCACACTATTTAGCTTACCCTGATAATGATTCTTTGAAAGTTTTCATCATGCAATTTTTGCCAGCACCTTATTTCCAGCTGTCACTTCATTCATCTATGTTCAAAATTGAGATCTTCAAAACTCCAGCTAATCTGTCATGCAACTCTGGCAGTATGCAAACACATCTTTGCAGTAGAAAATTCTCCTGAGCATCTAAATAGCCTCTCCTGGCAACAGTGGTCAGTTAGCACCTAGTTCACAACCAGAAACGAGTTGTTTGTGCATCACTCTGTCCTACCCTACACAGTCTGCTCAGGTGTTTAGAACACTTCTGAAGAATCATGACTTGCAAAGGACAAGAAAGGCAGTGATAGTGTTATTGTCCCCTCTCCCACTTTGTCCACCAGCTCAACAAGAGGCTGCTCAGCTATCCTATGGTAGGTGTAAGGACATTTCAGCTATTGCTTCCTATTTCCTAGGTGAAGGCTAGGAAATAGGAAGCAACAGCTCTCAAATTACAGAGCATTTAAATGTTAGCATTCAGTGACAGCTATTAACCATGTACCACTTACATGGAAAATATACATTTGAGAAAGGAACTGTTTAAAGTAGAAGTGTCAGCAGTTAGGACTGCACCTGGGGAGGAGCAACCCCAGGCACCAGCAGAGGCTGGAGGCTGACCTACTGGGAAGCAGCTCTGAGGAGAAGGAGCTGGGGGTCCTGTGGACAGCAAGCTGTCCCTGAGCCAGCAGTGTGCCCTGGAGGCCAAGAGGTCAATGGTGTCCTGGGGAGCATTAGGAAAAGCACTGCCAGCAGGTCAAAGGAGATAAACCTACTCCTCTGCTCAGCCCTAGTGAGGCCTCATCTGCAGGGCTGTGCCCAGCTCTGCACTCCTCAGTACAAGAGAGTCATGGAGCTCCTGCAGTCCAGTGGAGGGAGACATGGAGCTCCTGCAGTCCAGTGGAGGGAGTCATGGAGCTCCTGTAGTCCCGTGGAGGGAGACATGGAGCTCCTGCAGTCCCGTGGAGGGAGACATGGAGCTCCTGCAGTCCCGTGGAGGGCTACAAAGATCAGTAAGGGACTGAAGCATCGCTCTTACAAGGAGAGCTGGGGGAGCTGGGCCTGCTCAGTGCTGAGAAGATATGACTGAGAGGGGACCTTATCAATGTTTATAAGTCTCTGACGGAAGGGTGTCAAGAGGATGGACCTGGCTCTGCTCTGTGGTGCCCAGCAATGGGACAAGAGGCAATGGGCAGAATCTGATGAACGGAAAGTTCCACCTGAATATGAGGAAGAACTTTACTGTGTAGGTGACTGAGCACTGGAACAGGTTGTCCAGAGAGGCTGGGGAGTCTCCCTGACTGGAGATATTCCAGAACCATCTGGATGCAATGCTGTGCCATGTGCCCTGGGATGACCCTGCTTGAGCAGGGAGCTTGGATCAGGTGATCCTCTGTGGCCACTTCAAACCTGACCCATTCTGTGATTCTGTGACTTTTATATGATGTTTTTGCAGTAGGAACAAGAAAATACAGTGCATGAATAGCTGGCAAGAAATTAACAGCAGGTGAAGAGTACAGTCTGTGGTACTCATAAAAGAATCCCCTGGGAAGAGACAACTTAATTAGAAATGAGAAACCCCATTGCTTTTTTAGATATCTAACAAAAAGTGGAAGTAAGCTATGCAACATAAATTGTTGGAAACAACCAAAAAGACTTTTTACTTGTCAAGGACATCTGGAGCTGGCAAGGAGAACCTGGATGGAAAGTTTTCCAAATACTTATTTCATGCCAAGTAATGGTATTAATACTTGCTATTCCTAAGTAAATGATAGAAGACTATATCAACAGTTTGGGAAGGGTAAGGGTTCCTTCCAATTACACTGTGTAACACTTTTATGGTTGCAAAAATGTGAAAACCGCTGTCCTTTAAATGGGGAAAGAACTCTGCACTGAGATGCACAGAATCATCATGAAACCTCTCACAAATAAGATGCTTCACTTCCCGACAAGATGGATAGCTAAATTGACTATAAATAGTAGTTACAATTCCTTATACACTAGGCTGACAGCTTTAAGGAGAGAAGCAACAGTTTATCTTGAAATATTTTAATCTGCAACAGGTTTCAATTGCTCAGAACAAAGAAATCAGTCAGATGGCAGTGATTCAGCGAGGACTGAGCCCAGAGCAGAGGTCCCCTAGGAGAAAATCTGAATACAGAGGAAACTGCATCTCTCAGATATGAGAGGACTGGCCTATTTTGAACAGACCCAGTTCCCTCTATAGTGTTTAACTACTTCTTTCAAAAGCAGAAAGAGGCAGTTTGTTGGCTACTTTGGGATGGCAAATATTGTATAATAATATCATACTGAAGCAGATAGTGCAGCTATTTCAGTAGGATGATAGAAATTCAAACTACAAATCCCAAATTCCTATAGAAGAAAAGGTCCATAAAGCAAAGTGGAGGACATTTATTGAAGGAAATAGATTCATCATTACGAGCCCTACAGTGTACTGGGAAGGGTTCTTAAAGTGGTGTAAGAAATTCTGCATCTCAAAATATGTGAATAGATCATGGATATAAAATTGTCCCTTGTATTATGATAATTTTCCAGAGGACCTACATCTCCTCCAAAATAATGCATATGCCTGAATGCATGTGCCAAAGCGTGTGCCTCTATGAGTGTGCAACAGGCTTAGCAGTACATTCTCCATCAGCCTGTGAATGGCCATTCCAGTCACTGGCAAAATGTCATCACAAATCTAAAGAAAGAAAAAATGATGCTGAATAGACTAGTGCAGATCCAAGCGAACCACCCCTCAGGAAACATAACCCCAGCTACCAGGCCTGGCCAATGCCACAGGCTGAGCACAGGGCTCCTGCTTTGCCCACTCCCAGACAGGGCTGCATTTCACATACCCACAGGGGCCATCGCAGACCTTCCCCATGCACACAACAGGCTTCACTGCCCCAGTAATGCCCATTCCCCACCTGCAAGATGGAATGGGGTTCCTCCTATGAGAGTCTCCACCCTAGCTGTGCCCCATACATGGCCAAGCAGATATTTGAGAGGTTCGTGTTTTCCAGTCAGACATGATCCCTCTGTCCAGTTTCATCTTCATTCACCTGCCTGCTTTCTTGCTTGCTTGCTTCCTTTCCTTCCTTCGCTCCTTCCAGTGAAGGGGGATGCTGAAAGTCTTGGGCACATTTCAAAGGTCACTTACTTGTTTAATCCCTTTTTAGACTTGATTTGATCATGACCCCCCTGGGCACACCGCTGTAGCCCAGAGCAGAGTAGCTTCACAGCCTCTGGTAATGGAGTCAGCCGAGATTGGATTGCAGATACTGAAAAGCACACTGACACAAATACATGGTTATGGTACATAGTACACGTGTACTAGATCATATTTCTCTCTCTTCAAAGTAATATTTTTGACCAACTGCGCTTTTGCCGAGCCTTCTTGCTCTTCATCTGCAAGCCTGGTTGAGTACATGACTCAACAACTTCCATCACATAGCAATAGGCATCTCAAAATTCATTAAAAAGGCATTAGCGCTGGTGGCGGGGGGTTGGTGGGGAGGGAAGTGTGAAAAAGGCGAGGGCACTGAAGAAGGACGGCTCCCCAGCCCGCACACCGGCACCTGAGAGCGCCTCTCGCCCGGGAGCGCAGCCCCGACTCGCTCGCCCCGGTCCCGCTCCGACCGCGCCCTCCCGCCCCTCACAGAGCACCGCCCGTGCCAAGGTGCTGCCAAGGTGGTGCCAAGGTGGTGCCAAGGTGGTGCCAGGGTGCTGCCAGGGTGCTGCCAAGGTGGTGCCAAGGTGGTGCCAAGGTGGTGCCAGGGTGCTGCCAGGGTGCTGCCAGGGTGCTGCCAAGGTGGTGTCAAGGTGGTACCAAGGTGTCCCCGGGGTCCCCCGCCCCGCCAGGGATCGCCGGCGGGCGCTGCTGCCGGCTCGGGGAGCGGCTTTTCCAGCGCTCCCGCCGGGAATGCCCCGCTGGCCGCCCCCGCTGCCCCATGAACAAAGGCCTCGAAGCATCTGCGCAGGCGGGAGGCTGCTTCTTGCGGAAGAACAAAAAATGCGAGCAGCGTTAGGGAAGAGGTTTCAAATTCCAGAGGTCTTCTTCTTTTAACAGTTTATCTCGATGTGCTGTCAGTAGCACCCCTCCTCGAGGAAAAGGCCTTAAGTGAGCCCATCAGTATTTATTTATAGATGCTGAATCAGTTCCCTGGATTTCATTCACTGCCCGTGCACTTCAACGAGCTGACTCGGTGCCCATAGCTGAGAATCCTCCTGCTGCAGATTTTTGCATGAAGCTGAATGTAGTCTCAAGCCAGCTCCTAAACACTAGGACCTCAGGGAGCTGGAGCATTGACTCATCATATCCATGCAAGAAGTGCAACCTAAAAGCTAATTCAGACCAAAATAGCAGCTGAGCCCACCAATCTGAATGCATAAAAAGACATAGAATCCATGTCATACGCTCCATTAAAAAATCACTGAAAATATTTTTGTTATTACCTACATACAGAATCACAGAATCATAGCATGGTTTGAACTGGAAGGGATTTTACAGATCATCTAGTTCCACCCCCCTGCCATGGACAGAGACCACTTGACCAGGCTGCTCAATACTCCATCCAACCTGCCCTTGAACTTGGCCAGGGATGGGGCATCCACAACTTTCCTGGGCAACCTATTCCTTTGCCTCAATACCCTCACAGTAAATAATTTCTTCTGTATATTTAGCCTAAATTCTTTCCCTTCAGTTTGAACCATTGTCCTGTCACCTTAATTCATGATGAATATCCACCCATATAATTTTGAGTACTCAGGGAGACTTCTTCTGAAGAAAATGTTTGTTACTTTAAGAAAAAACTAAAGCTTATAAAAAATAGAACCCCAAAACAAACAAACAAACAAAAAACCAACAAAAACAAACAAAAAAAAAAATCCACCCTAAAAATGGGAAGTTAATGAATTATCCATGAGCTTTTGCTGAGGAGGAAAGGGTGTCTAGGAGTTTCCGCATTTTGTGTCACCTTGTAGACAGAGACTGTTTTCCAAAGTCAGTTATGTGATGAAGAAGATATTAAGATTAAATGAGCAGTGCAGAACTCAAAAGCAAACCCATAATTATTAATAGATATTTAAATTGGCAGGCAATCGATTTTTAAATTGTCCTTTCACCCTTGTGTGTAATGCAGTTTGCTCACAGTGACAAATTAGCAGCAGCACTGTGCTGTGACTGTTTCTGCTGGAAGGTTCTCATTACCATTCAGGGTTTTGCTGGCTCATCAGTGAATCGTGGACAGCATTTCCATTGCTGAAGTGTGGCCCAGAAACCAGAGAAAGGATCGGAAACAGAGTCCATAAAAGCCTTTTCTTAAATTCTAAGATTCATTGGGTTCTTGAATAGGACTAAGTTCTTTGGCCTCATTGTTATTATTTCTTATGTATCCCAGAGGAAGTGACAGTACACTCACCCCCTCCATCCCTCTCTTTAAATCTTAGTACTCTTGTTAATCCGTCAGGAAAATAAGAACAGTAACATGTAACGGACTAAAGGCGCTTTTTTTTTCTTAATTGAAAAGAACAATCCCCTTAATCCCAGTAACATTGGGCTGAGATCTGAGATTTTGATCCAACTTTCATTATTCATCAACATCTCCAAGATAATTATACCAGCAGCCTATAAGAAGACCAAGATAAGCATCTTCTTGGACAAATGATTTTCAGTTGCTAGTCAAAACATGAATCTGTTTTTCAGTTTCTACTTGCAATTTGTTTTATCATTTGTTTTTCTTAATCAGAGTTCTAATTAGAACTAATTGCATTTTTGTCTGTCAAAATAGATATTTTTAAAGCAGTAAAGCTTTCACAGAGCACATTGATTTGCTACAATTTCCAATGAGGTAGGTTCTGTATCTCAAGAACACGAACTCCAGTCAGACAGGGTGAAATTAATAGGAAAACTCGGAATTTTGGACCTGAAAATTCATATTTTAGGCAGTCTTGTGTAATTTTACAAGACTACGTTTTGATAAAACAAAAGTAAATATTTGATCTTCAAAGACTTCAAAACCAGATAAAGTGGGATTTTATTCTTCATATACTTCATGTTCTGACAATAGTTCTTGTCTTTTTTCAACACTATTCCACTCTGCTCATTTTTCAAATACCTTGACCATATTTAGGATTCCTCAACAGATTGGGTTTTGTACCACACACAGCATGAGAGCATGTGTTCTAACAGACTTGTGACAAACCCTTTTACCACTTCTGGTATTTTCTCTTTTTCCACATTCAGAGTTCGCACATCATCGTTATTGTTTTTTATAACCTGTGATCAGCTTTGTACTGTTACCAGAGAGCAAAGCACATGAACTGAACTCAGACTAGACTTTAAGAATAAATGCTAGATTAAAATTCCAGGTATCTCAGAGAGCAAAAAGGCTTTCTTAAGGTTTTAACCTTCATTTTGCAGGAAATTAGTATAATACCAAATAAGTGAAAAAATGGAAGGTACGAACTGTTTTTCATGTTCACGGAATTGGTCAGTTGATAATGGGCTTAAATTTCATCAGGGAAAATTTTTATTAGACTTCAGGAAAAATAGATTTAACCATGTTCATTCAGTTGAACATTAGAAAGGGAGGCCCATGATTGGACTGTCCACTATTTGAATATTTTACTATGTGAATAGACAAGCCTCTGTCAGGAATTGTTGGAGTAAATTGAACGCTGCTTTTAGGCAGAGGGATGGATTCGATTGTCTCTCAGAATCCTTTTTGATTGTCTGTGCCTCATTTTCAGATGAAGGTGCCCACTGTTCAGATTTATGTAACCCTTGGCATGGACAGGTGTCTATAAAGGACATTTTGCCCTCAGTTGTTACATGCTGTTTGCAGATGTTGAGCTTGAGCTGTTTCATTCTAGAGCAGCACAAGGCCAAGTACAAGCTGATATTCTCAAGGCAACATGACCCCAAGCAAGGCAAGCAAATGCTTACCCCAGCTGACCCTCTGCTATTCAGTAGTGCATATTCCCCCCACAGATACTGTCAGATACTATTTTCTAGTCAGATACTGTGTGATGGTTTGATGTTAACAAGAGCAAGGGCTGATGTGGATATCTGGAACAAAGGAGTGAATTTATCAGCAAGCTAACCAAGGCAAGATCTACTGATATCATCTAACAACCCAAAGATTTGGCCTGCTCTTCAGGGATTGGCATGATGATGCCTTTGATGGGAGGTGGAGGTATATTATTGGTTAAATATTCCATTTTTTCTTTTTTGCTTACCAACATTTTTCTAGCATTGTTCAGGTTTATTCAGCAGAAAATTTCCTGAAACCATGTTGTCATTTCAGCAATGATACCACTTGCAGCAGGTGAGTGTCAGTGGCATGTTGTGACATCTATCTGAACCCTCTGTGCACTCTTTTCATTAACAGTGGAATTACTGCAAGATGAATTAATTACTTTGGGTAGATACCTCTACAGCCTGCAAATAAGAGAAAAAGGGAAGCAGTACTACCAAGAAAAGCTGTGACTACTGTGAGATGAAGCTGCCAGATCACCTTCCTCTGGTTGTAACACCAGACATTGCAAAGGCCCTTGAGATACGCAGCTCTACAGGAACAGATCTTACTCACATCTGCAGGAGACATCAAAACATCCATGTACAGCACAGAGGTTACATCACATGCAGCTGAAGCTTGGAGCATACTTAGCTGCTTATTTGAGATAAGGATTATGGGCCTGTGAACTGAGCTGAAATTTGCTTCAGGATCAGATTTGTAGGAGGTTTTGAGTCAAATATTGGTTTGTTTGGGACTACTCAACTGTCAGTAGATTAGACAGAAAAGTTCCCCTGAAGGAGATTGCAGGGTGTCCTCCAGAAAGTGTTGAAGGAGGATTGTGGTACTCTGCTCTCAGCCCTTGCTCTGATGTTGTATAGCAGCAGTTCTGACAGTAAATGGGTATTGTTAAATATTGTTAACTTGAGCTGAGAAGCCAAAGGCAGCCTTAATCACTGCTACCCCACACCCTCTGTGTCCACACGTATCTCCCAACGTTGGGTGTGTTTTAGCAGCACCAGCAGGATCAGCATTGGACCTTTGCACCTCTTCAGTCACTGACCTTAATTGCTGATCACTGCAAGTGAAGAAGCAATTAAATATGAAAAAGGTCATTTGAGGCCTCAGTCTTGTATGATACTGAGCATGCCTGTACATTCCTATGACTCAGCTGGTCGTAGGTCTGGGCCAGTTGAGGCCACTCACCATCTTGCGGGATGAAACCATGGAATCAAACAACAACACTTTTAATCAATAGCAGAGACAGAAAAAGTGGATTTTTTATGAGTACTGATTGAAAAACCAGATTAAGAATAATTGAGGATAACATCAGAGAGATGAGGAAACTTTTATACCTTTGGGGACTGCTGCTCTAGCACAATTCTTTTTCACAGTTTCCTGCCAGGAAAAAAAAATCTATTGGCTTTTGGTATCAGTTTTAGCAGACCACAGACTGCTCTGATAACTGCTGTTGTAAGGAGGGAGGTGACAAATCCACATTTGAGATACACTGAGTGCCACATACTGGTGTTTCTCCCTGACTCACAAGTATGGATGTGTGTCAGGGCAAGGCAAAGCTTGAGAGCAGTTACAGTGGCTACAATGGGAGTGGGAGAGATGAGAAATTAATACTGTCACTAAAAACCAGGTCACAGCTCAGAGAAGAACAGGGAAGCAACACTGCAATTGTCATTATTTTAGTCTTAAGATACCTTTTCTTTAATCATTTAACAGCATTTACAGAAAGATGCTTGGGTTACACTTTCAGGGTTCCTTTCCTTACAAGTTTTTCTACACTTATTTTTTCATTCTCTGATAGCTGTATTAGAATCACCTTTGTAGAAATTGCTTGTGATGTCCAGAGGAGATAACTAAAATTGCAGCTGGAAAGTAACAGCAGGAGTAATGAACTCTTGAAACCAATCTTCACCATTTTCATGTGAATAACTTGACAGTAATACATCAGGAAAATAAAAATCAGGAAAAAGAAAGAAGGTGATGTAAAACATAAGTGTAAAAGAAAGCACTCATAATAGCAGGAATAGAATTGGTGGGCAAATCTAGGTAGAGTGATACCAAGAAATTCTCCTGCACTTAGTTCTTCCCTTTGTTGACAATGAAGTAGTCATCACAGAAGGGAATATAATGAATTCTAGAAAAGAAGACTGAAAAGCTAGCTGTTGAGTTTGGTGACTTTTTTGTAAAACTGTCTAGAAGAAATAAGAAAGAATTGGATGAGAATGAGAACTTTAAGTAAAGCAAAAGATGTTGAACATATTCCTTAGTGTCAGCTGTCATTCCACTGTCATGATGAGAGTAATCAATTTATTGTTTGATTATGAAGGTGCCTGCTTAATGTATATTTCAGTAGAAGGTTCTGAATACTAAAAAGTTACAAAGCTACCCAGCAGTTCCATATGTGATCACACTTTAAGTGTCTGTCTCCACAACAGTGTGAATTCAGAGAGGTTGGCTCCTTTTAGCCTCTGAGGTATCACTCAACATTGAAACCATGAAGGTTCCAACCATATTTCATCTGGCCTTTCTCTGATGGTGACCAGCAGGAACTATAGGGAGGAGTACAGGGACAACTATTTTCCCCACATCACTTTATAAAAACACTTGGGCTTCAACTGCAGATTGTGAGTACAGTGTATTGGCATTGCTGTGAGATAGAGTGGCTGTGATGATACTGTGACATTACCAGACTGAGGCCTCTAAACTTATTTTCCATGTCAGGCAATAGGACACTCACTCTGTCAATACAAATTTGGGGTGATTATGGCATCTTATGAAAGAGTTTGCTGTTATTCAAGTTTGGATGATTTTTCACAAAAAGAGTAGTGTATCAGTATACTTAGGTGCACAGAAGAGAAAACCACAAAACTCTACACCAGAAATGGATTTATTTACAAGTTATGAAATCCGAAGTTATCCTTAAATACAAATAGTAATAGAAACAAGCAGAAAGCTTGTACAAATGTAACAGAAGAATAATTAAGTGAACAAGGTCATGCTGGAATCATGTGAATAGAATTTGTGATTTTCTGTGATTACTGACTTACATTTAAAGTGAAACTAGGCCCTTACCCCTGTGAATTATAATGCACAGGGAATCTGGAAGTTTTGCCCCAGACTGACAATCCATTGTTTATTGTGAATCCTATGGGCTTGCTATTACAAATCTATGTCCACGTAAAACAGGGTAAAATACGAATTGCTAATGTTTTTCATTCAGCTGACTTTTCCAGCAATGTTTCAGCAACCATGTTTCAGCAGCCTGTGCGCCATATCTGAACATGTCGGAGTTATGAATGTGCTGAATTTCTCTCCAAAGAAGATTCATTCCCCAGGGACTTTGAGCTCAGCATGGGTAAAGAAGTAAGCATGAAGATCAGAAGGCTTTTCCTTAATTCTGGATTGATTCAGGTGCTTTAATATAATATTGTTAAGTTTCTTCAGCTCTTCTATGTTCTTCTTTTCAGACAGTAGTCTCCTTGATATTTGGTCCACCTCATTTCTAGTTTGAACTTGAAAAGAAGAATGTACCACATTAAATTGGAAATGTTTAAGTCAAGAGCATGACTACTCTCACTTGTATTCCTGTGAGACTTTGTAAGGAATTATGATGACTAAAAATATTAAACAGGAAAACAACTACAAAACTAATAATAAGAAGTTATATGTCTGGTGGGCTTACCTGCTCACTGCATTCTTTTTTGCTTATTTGCTGGATTCTTCTTTTAGTTTAGTGCAGAGTTATAAAATCATATATGGATCAGATAATTTTTGCAGTTTTCAGGAACATAGTTTCCATTAGTGTCAACAGGGAAATTTCTCATTTTGGGGCTCAAGATCCAATTTGTGGCAAATATTTGCATCTATTTTATTTTAAATAAAATAAAAATTCTTGCAAATACTGACATTTTGAGGCCAGCCTTGTCTGGCATGCCAATAAGCACTCTAGGAGCTATTTTTAGTTTGGCCTTCTGAAGTTAAAAAATTTACCCGTGGGTTTTGAAGCTTAAGTGTAACAGTAGCAATGCTAAATGAATCCATGCATGTGGTTTGCAAACATCTCAGATTATAGAACACACTATAACTATATGTATCTAATAAAACATTGTAACATAAACTGAAACGCCCCTGGAAATTAGCTTCAAAAGCCCAGGCCTCTGCCAACCTGAGTGGGAGCAAACTGCTTTAATTCTTGTAATAAATTTTTTCACTTTAGTTTATAATTTTTCCACTAGAGCAGCCCAATACCACTTTTTCTATACCAAGGCTCTACTTTTAGCAGCTCCATGTTAAATTAATCTGAAATTCAAGTATGAGGTATTTCAATTAGGATTTTACAATCATGTTACTTAAAATCTACTTTATGTTCTTTACTTGTCTGATATTTCTTTGAGTGTCTGTAAGAAAATTTAGTCAAGGGTTAGGATTTCCTGGTCTAAAAGAAAAATCAGGATTTTCGCTATGTTTCAGCAAATTCCCTACTACAGGATATAAGAAATCTTGATTTCATATGGGTTCCAATTCTTTCAAAATAGTCTTGTAAATTGAAATAATGCACCTCAGATTCTATTCAATATTATAAACTCAGAAAACCCCAAGATGACAAGGGTTCCATTAACCAGACATGTCTTCAGCTAAACCTGCCTGATCAGTCCTAAAAAACTGGAAAAGTGATTGTGTCTATAGACCCAATACTACATGCAAATCTTGATAAATGTCTAATTCTTTTTCTTATGCTTAAGACTTTCTTAGTTCCAAATCAATTTCCAGGCAGTACTTTGATGACAAAGGGTCAGGTCTTCCTTCAGGTAGCCTGATTTAAGTGTTAGCCTGGGTGGAATTCCAGTTACAGTGGAATGACCCCAATACTGACTTTTATCTGGAAAGGAATGGAAGGCACATTGCCAAAGTATCTCACTGCCATGAAATTACCTTTAAATTTTAATTTCATTTCCAGCCAGCATTTTTAGGAAGACAGTATAATGCTGCTGAGATAAATTCTTCACAGCTGTTGAAGCTCACAAATCCTTAGCACTAAGAATAAAATTGTGCCTTTTAGCCCTGAGAGAGTGCTGTTTGCCTGTGCTTCTGCCCCCAGGACCACGACCCAGTGCCCAGAACCAGCCAAAGTCTTTGACCATGCAAACACAGGAGCAGCATGTTACAGGGTAGCATGACACATTTCAGCAGTTATTTTCCCAATTGGCCCTACATCTTCAAGAACTATTCTTTGGTTTACTTACATATTAAGAATATTACAAATGAAACAAGCGCCAAACTGACGGTCAAAGTAAGAACAAAGGTGACGAAGAACAAACGCTGGTTTCCTGCATTGCTCCCTGCCATACGTTCTCCAGTACCACCAGTGTTCTCTTCCTCAGCTGTTAAGAGATGACAAACCATTTGGTGATGCAGTTTTTTAAGGATGGTTAGGAGAAGCATGACAAAATTCTTCTGGTATCTGAAAGGATGCAGAATACATCCTATATTTGGCCAACAGATTTCATTCCCTGCGATACTTCATGAAAGGGGAAGAAATCATCTTTATGAACTCAGCTTGAATTTGGAAATATAAAAAATTATACATCTGTTACAGCTGTTAGAACACATTCAACAAAAATTTTCCTGTGTTGAAATACAGTGTTTGGTTGAAGTTGCCCTGTTTTACAGTTCAGAGTTTTACTGCTGTTTTACATCTACAAAGGTTGCAAAGAAGTTTTCATCAGGCAGATTTGTAAGGGCTTGATTGTATTTAACCTTTTCAAAAGGGAAGAAAGCGAAATTCATATTGAAAACAGATTCATCATGCACATTCATCCTCTAGATATGCTTCTTTTTCTGTTTAATGAGAAGTATCCCTGGGATTATTCATCTCCCAAAGTAAACACCTCAGTTAAGCCCCTAATGTTGGATAGAATGAACTTAGGTCTTGACTGTTTTATCTTAAAACAAATGTTTCCAATATTCTTCTTCATCTTTAGGATTTGTTGGTTTCATTCCAGTAAAGAATGAGGCACCAATCCTCCCAATTGTCAGGAATGGAACAGACTCTCACATAGACTACAGATGTTGCCCTTTAAGCACAGGAAGAATGAGGGGAAAAAGAAGGGCACTTTCAGTGCTGACCTTGAATCAGCTCAAAAAGCCAGTTCATTGCTTTTTAAAGAATGTGTTGCATATATAGGGAAATTCAGTAGTTTCTCTCATAGAAACAGTTGCAATCAATGTGAGGTGGCAGTAAGCCCCAAAGATAACAAGTCAAGTCAACACCATGAGGAAATTCATGTGAATGTAAAAAATTTACATTTGAGCCATATTTGTTTAATCTTATGTTTGTACGCTACTGTAATAACTTACAAAGATTTGGGCTTATTTTCTGTTTTGGAGGGAGGAGAAAGCTAATGTAATTTCACTTTGGTGTCAGTCTCATACGTATTAGAATTACATGCAAATTACTGTAATTTATCCTTCTGTAATTGCTCTCTTGCCATTCTGAAAGGGAGAGCAGTGTGTGCATCTGTGAAAAATGTATTTCTAGGTCACGTTCTTGTTTTAGCTGGTGGAAATCTCTGAGGTCTTTGCAACTGAGCCTGTAGTGATAAAGCTGAGGAAAGGCTGCATATGCCATTACAGGACTTTAATAATGACTCTACCTAGGGCTGAGCAATTCACTGAGCTGATAGATTTCTGGGAATATTTCTGTTTTTCTTTATTTTGTATTTAACACACTCCTGTCTGTGAGTGTGACTTTTGAAATATGAAATCTTTTCATATTTCTCCTTTGAGGTTCTATTCTTATTCCCTTAGCATTCATAACAAATGCACCATATAATAAGTGTCTGCACCAATATTGTTTTCTAATCAGAATAATAAGGATGGGCAGGGCCTGCTTCTGCTGCCTGCCAAGCATCCTAAGTTATCAATAGTGGTCTCAAAAGTGGTCTGAGCTTGCTCTGCCTAACAAATACTTCTTACTATTTCATCAGGCTGATCGTGCCAGGCTGCAGTGTTGTGAGGAATTGGTGAGCACACATTCTTGTCAAACTGCAAACAGTGGGAACATTTTATCACCTAAAACATGAAATTACTGCATGGTTCTTACCGAAGCAACTAAACAGCAAGTGCATTTTAAAGAGCTTTTGACATGTCTCTGATTTTCTGGCAAGAGAACCAGAGTTTTATGCTGCTGAGTAAGTTAGCTGACAGGATGAAATATCTACAGACTTTCCAAGCTTAAAAGCTACATTAGAAGAATAATCCTAGAAGGAACCAAAGGATCTTACAAATGTATTAATAAAATACTTATTAAGCTACCATTTTTTACTGCTGAAATGTAGGGAGGGGCATGCATGTGATTATTCCAGAGAATCACACATTTTTCCACAGAACCTTGTATATTTACCCTAAAAGTAAATAATACTGTCCAATAAAATTGAAAAAGAAAGCAAAACAGTCACACTGAAAGGAGTTTCTTAAAATTAAAGTTTATATATTCCATTGTCTCATTTTCCATGTGTAGAAGTGACAATATCAAGTTAATCTGTTTTTGAGAAATTAGTACTTTATGTCTAAAATATTTGCGTTAAATGCGGAAACCAGCACCACTCAGCTAGTTGGATTAGGAAAAGTTAGGGGACTTGGAAACATAAGTAATGAGAAAATATTTAAGACCTATAATTAGAAGCATGATTAAATTATGACCACATTTTAACATGGCTGCTGATCTATAAATTTCTTCACTCAAATTTGCCATTACAATAAGGGAAATAAAAGCAGACTCAAATATTGCTATGTGGAATGTTGCTGAAGAGCTCCAGGTTTTAAGATATTTTCGTGTCACAAAGAACTCAAATTGTAGCTATCACTGGGTGCAAATATTCTTGTTGCTGTGGGAAATCAAAGGCAAAAGCCTTATCAAACCAGTAGAAATGTGAAAGCCATAACTGAAACTGTGAGTGAAGAAAGTTCAGAAAGTAAAATGCTTAAAGGTTTCACAGGATATTTCAGGTAACTTGTTTGAGTTCTTAGGAGATGAACCTTAAAGGAATGAGCAGAAATTCTCAGGTGCTTCTATTGCCGTGTATGAATTTTAGTGCTTGGGAAGAGCTATGACACTATTTATATAGTAGGTATATATTGGGCATCACTAGAGGCATTATCCTGCAAGGGATCACCTCATAAATCCCAACTGAAATAGAAGATAAGTTCAGGTTTGAAAGCAAATCCCTAACTAAATGCAAGGATTTTCAGGAACCTAAAGCAGGAATACTCAGCAGGGACAGCTAAATCATTGTCTGATCTGTCTGAATTATGCCATTTTAAATCTTTTCCTTACATTTTTCAGTACAGAGTTTGGCGTACCTATTGGCCTATTAGGCTGTTGACATTAGTGACACACACTATGGATTGTATACACAGAAATCCACAGATCACCCATCATACATACCTAGTGAATGCTGGGATTCAGCTGGACAAACATTTAACTTGTTTAGGTTGTTTAGGGAATCAACTACATAAAGTTTTCCCCCTTCATGGGTATCAGGCAGGTTAAATTCCAAGGAAGGCCTCTCCATTGTCTCTAAAAGAAACAATAATTTAAAAAGTAAATTAATACAAGCAAATTCTCTGCAGAGTCTGGGTGCATGAACTCAGTGAATGATTCTTAACATAAATACAGTTTTAAAAGAAGATTATATGTAGAAAATAAGCAATACCTAGAGAGGTGGGTTCTATGTATTGTATATTATTCCTTATCAGTCTTTTGTTTTTCTTTACAGTACTGTGATTACAAAAACGTCTTCCAGAAACAACCTACACTTCCAGCCATAAGGAGATGCAGGCATTCTAAGTAAGCATGTTTGTCTACAATTGTCACTGAAAACTCCCTCTGTAATTATTAAAGAAAAATATATTCCTCCAGGTAATATCCCTCTTATTCTAAGATATTCCTTTCTCACCTTAGAATCACAGCCTAAATGTACATTTTTCTTGCTAGTGAATGTAAGGAGGGAGCCCCCACAGATTAGTTTAAATTTGGAGTAGAATGCATCTTACCCATTTAGTATTTTATAAAGCTCCCAAGTTCAATTTTATCTGCCAACATAAATCAGCACTTTGTGGGATGCAAACCTCCCTTGATGACATGTGTTAAGCTCCTAAGGCTGATTTCTGAATCCTAGATGGGTTAACTGTCCTCTTGACATGCTTCTGAGCCTTTTCTTCCTCTCCAAGGAACACAGAACACAGTGTGACCAGATTCCTAATAAAACACTTAAATTAAAAACGTAACATCTGAACTCTAATTGTTTGCAGAAAATCTTCACTCCTTCCCTCATTAAACTAAATACAGAAGATTGCTATAGTTCCCCCAAATGTGAGCACACTACAAAGTAGACATTCAATGAGGCTCAGTGAGTCTGAAGACTAAGCACTGAAAGCAATCCTGACAACAGGGCTTGTTCTCCTGCTAGTACAGACTGACAGGAGTATAAAGATACTTTCGTATTTCTTTTTAACAGCCCATAAGGAAAGATAACACCTTTTTCTCTGTTCAGAAGTGTTTCTTCAAAGTACAAAGAAAATGTAGAAAAGCTGGCATGATAGGGGTTAACCTTACCTAGTATATGATCTTTGGGTGTGCAGCAGTAACTTCAGGACAGATGGCTGTGCCCACTGTCCTTCCTCTAGAGCATGGCATGGCACCAGGCAGCAGAGTCTGAGCCACGACCCCACCAGAGCTGGCTCTGCTCTGCTGTGTCCCCACATGCACATCCTCAGCCAATACAGTCATTATGGAGCCCTGTGTTTGAACAGTGTGCCAAAAGTTACCACTGCATGCACAAAGGCTGCTGGTTATTTTTAGATTCTGAAGAGCAGTTGTTTCTCTCTTTTGATTAATACCTCCCTGCAGCTTTAGGGAATACTCTTCTTAACAGCTTGAGGTGTAATAAATGTGACTACCTTTGATTCACTAGTATTATGAATTCTATTTTTCTGCACTTATTATTTAAGTATTTGCACATGTAAACACAGTAAAGATTACCATTGTTAATTAAAAAGGTTTTTATTACATTTGTTTGATTCCATTGACGTGCCAAAGGAGAAAGGATACAAATATTAGTGTCACTGGACAAAAGTATTGATTATATTCCCAACAGATCAATCTAAACATTGGGACCTTTGGATTCATTGTATCTTGTACTTTAACCTTGCCTAAAAACTTTTAAATTTCTTCCTAAGTTTTTATGGTAAAAAAAAACCAAACTTGGAATGAAAACACACTGAGAATTCTTCGCAGAAAAAAAAAAGGAAATAAAATCTAAAAGGTTAAAAAATATGAGAATGAAACATTACTTACAACATAATTACATTCAGGTAATGTGCCAGTATGGAAGAAATCAGCCAGTGAAAATCATGTGAAGAAAACTTGTTCGGCAGTTCCTCTCTCGACTTTTAGTCCCATTCGAACCTGTCAAGTCCTGCAGTACCCATAAAGATAGCTGTGAAACAGACTGCCCCTCTCAGTCTATATTTAGAGTTCAGCTTGGCCAAGTATGCTCACTTCACAATATTGAACTGTTAAACAGAAATCAGCACATATACAGCTCATTTTTATTATATTAGAATCAATAATATCCCACCATGGAGAATGAAGGTTGTTACTGACGATCAATATTTCACTAATCTTTTGGTTAGTGCCAAACCTCTTAGCTTTACTGCTTGTCTAAACTGCATTTGCTATGCAGAAGAGTCATATCTACAACACTGTAGCTATGAGTAACCAGTTTGCTATGCAGAAGAGTCATATCTACAGTATTGCAGTCATGAGTATTTTAAAGTCATAGACTAGAAAAACCAGGGTCTTTCCCCCTTCTCCCATACATTTTATGAATTCAAGTGGGATAGTATTATGAGGTAGACTAATTTGTCTGGCATCCTTGGCTGTTCAAAGATTAAATTCTGATGAACTGGTGGTGAGTAGTGCTCCTTTGCTGACAGTTCTTTTAATCACTTTTTTCCTTGCTGACATTGCAGAAGGCGGTGTTACAGCACAATGTATTGACAGGCAGCTGACAGGCAGAGGGATGCAGCTCAATGCCACAAATCCTTTCTGAAGCTCTCCCATGTCTAAAATTCTGAATCCCTTTATATTGCCCATAAACATATTTCTCTCTCAGGAAACAAAAGAGAATAAATCACCTGACTCCTATTTCCCACCCTAAGCTGACATGTTCAGCTGCTCAGAATTGCTCCCTTTCTGCAGAAGTCTCCTGAAGTCCTCCCTCCAAATAAGGATGTGCAAACCAGGAGAAAAAAAAAGAGTCTGGCACCCCGGCCCAAAAACTCCTGACACCAAAATACTAGTAAGACAAGGATCCAGGCCTCTCCAGCTGAAAAGGTCTGCAAACCCAAGGGATGCCGGCAGGGCTGCAGAAGAGCCACCTCTGCAACAGCACTGGAAGCCACGTGGGTCACTGCGGGTGGCAGCTACAGGGTAACAGGGAAAAGGGCAACCTCCTGCTTGGCCCGCTGCCAGGAGGTGCTGCAGAAACGCTGGACAGGAAGCCACCAAAGGTGACTACACATAAGCTGCAGGAGATACAAACAGGCTGGAGGGAACAGTTTTGCTCAAAAGGAAAGCCTTTGGCCAGGCAAGTACAGGCACACAGCTTCACCTCATTCAAGGATTAGTATTTTCTCTATTTGAATGACATGTGTTCCATCATCAGTTTTCAGTTCAAGGTTTTGTGTAGTCCAAGTGATCTGTTTTGCAAGCCAAACAAATTCTTATATAGTGGATTTTCAGGGGAAAAAAAACAGGTTAAAGTAGAAGGTACAGTATTCATTGATCTTCTTGAATAGGTTCAGCTGAGCTCAGAAACTGGGAGGAAGAAAAAAATAAAACACAACCACTCCACCCCAAACCCAACTTTCCCTTATCAGAGCAGGTCACAGTTTCCAGGGGGCAGTGTTGTTTTCAATGCAATGTTTACTTCATCTGGTGACAAACATTTTAAGAATGTTTATTTAAACAAGCACTTTTACAGATCTTTAGGTTCAGAAGCTCCAACTAGCCAGGTTTTAGTGTCTTTATTACATAATGCCCCCCCACCCCCAAGTCAGTTCTCAGCTACAGCCAGATTTCAATCCTATAGAACCAGAAAGTGAGGTTAGAAGAGTAGTTTTCAACATGATGAACACAGGGAAGCTGGAATGGTTCCTCTAAAATAAAGGACAACATGTTTTGCAGCACCAAAACTAGAAAATGTTTGACCATTGGAGAAGCAATGGCAAATCAAGATTAGGTGGTTGTGCAGAGCACATGCAAGTATAAGACACCTTTGAAACACAGCAAAGTAGACTTGCATGTAGCATCTACTAACACACTGAGAATACCCAAGCACATGTTTGAACCAGTAAATAAACAAACCAGTGAAGAAACAAACCCATCCCTTTCAACCTTTAGGTTTTGCCAATGTTACAGTGTTTCATTAATGGAGTAATTGCTCTTATACAGAGAGGAGGCAGTGAGAAACACTTTTATTCCAAAAATTAAATATTCAATTTCAGAAGACAAGAATCTTACTTTCATTTCATGTGGAGGCAAGTATTTGTCATTCACTACTTGACAGTCAGTGGAAGTTACTGAACTTCATAGTCCCTGTCAGGATAAAGTTATACTTATATACGGATTTCTTGACTGTCTACCACTGGAGAGTGTTAAAAAGTTACTAAAATAATTTCACACAAACATGATCATCTTCTCATATTCTTACCAGAGCACTTAGTCAATGACTTTACCTTTATATATAAAGAATCCAATCTGACACACAGCATTTGACTACAGTCATCCACCCCATTTAATGTATCAGTTACAACATGATCGACCTTTGGAGCTAGTGGGGGGCTAAAGTAGAGCATTATAATATATCCCTGCACCAAATGTTACATCAATCTATATACAATGTATACAAAACTAAGCAACAACATGCATTATATTTACAGACTATGTAACAAACCTGTGCACAACTGCAAACTGACTACAGAAGTTAAAAAATTCATTTAAATGTTACAAATTTATTTGAATTGTGAAAATTGAACTCCATTGAAAAGGGAATCTAAAAAAATTCCCCCACATCTGCTCTTTTATCACGACATTTACTTCTAGCCTTCGTCCGAGCCTTGAATGCTGCAGAGTTGTACAAGTGCTACAAAACAAAAAAAGAAAAAAGAATTACATACTGTCATAAGGTTTATGGCCTTCAGAGATTTGTCATGTTACAAAACAAATGAAAATATCCTTTTATTAATCTTTTACATAAACTGGTAGGCCTTCTGAAATTTATAGTACGTTATCTTTGCACTAAAGGCCAATCTGTGTGTTTATATGTATACATATATAGACAGACATGTTTTTCCTGTTGGCCCCTCCCCAAAAAATATGTATCTCTCAGAAGAGACCAGGTTTCACATGTGTGGAGCATGAACCTAGTACCCATCAGCAACCACATCAACCTTGAGACCCCTTGGAAAAAACACAGAAGCAGACACATGCCCAGTGGAAAATTTAACGGTCCACAGATGCACACAAGTAAGGCTGGGTTTCATTCCAGACCATATGAGGCACTGTTAGAACTACAGTGTTAGAATGACAGCTTCTGAAGTGCAGGAGTAATTAGAGTAGGAAGTAAAGAAAATTCATTACAGTGCTATAACCTACCCTTTCAAAACGGGAGATCTTCATTGTTTTAAGAGTTGCAGCATCCAGCATTACTGGTGGACCAAGCTCAAACACATTCCGAAGAAAGTCATTTGACTAAACAAGAAACACACCAAATGATTAGCTTCCCTTCTAATTATCAAGTCTCTAAAGTTGACTACTGTAAAATATTAAGTATTCCGGTAAGAAATACTAAGATTTATGTCAAATTGCTGCTATCTTTTGCAATTAAGTCAAGAACACTTCCTCCTTCAACCAGAATAAAGCTAAAAGCAAAAACAGCCACCTTGAAAAGACAGACAGCTCCTCCTGCCTCCTTGGATATTTTTGTCCCAGCAAGTGAGACACTGTTCTGTTCTACACAAAATCCAGCAGCCAAACAGACCTGTATGGTTTCACAACACACCAGTTTTAAAGTACCTATCTTTGGAAGTAGTACTTGAAAAAACTGAAAAACCTGCTACATGCCTGAGCTGCCTCAGTCACACAGAAATTCATTAACACAGGACTGAAGATTTTAACCCCATGATTATCACAGCAATTTGGGAGCATACATTCCTAACTACAACTCCTGCTTCTGTTACATATGTAAACAGATGACTAGTAAACAAGCAGCTCCCAGAACAGAGATAAAGATTTATGCCTTCTCTTCTGGAATGCTGTCACCATTGGGCTGCAAGCTATGTTCATTATTTTTGACTAAAACTTTCCCTTTCTTTTACAGGTTTGAACAGGAAGGGTGGAGGCATGCAGTTTTATAGCAGCCAGACAACTATACCACTCTGCTGAAAGAGAGCATAAGGATTCAGGGAAAACCCTGAAGCTAAAAATATATTCAGCCTAAATTTCTTACTTCTTGAAGAAGTCGATTACTATGCTAGCACACCCAAGCTACAACTCAGAAGCAGCTTATCCAGACAGCTGTAGCTCACTGTAATTAATTTTTTTAAGTGCTGTCTTTAACACCTCAAATGCAAGGCTCATCACTAAGTTCTACTCAGGATCTTGTAATTCAGGCTGAATTCCATCGAAGAAGCCAGACACAGAGGAGGAACACAGTCTGAGCAAGTGCCAGAGAGCAGCTCACCTGCAAATGGTATTGCATCCCCGAGCCCAGAATCTCCTTGAAGGTCTCATAAGTTTGTTTTTTAACCCAGCAGTCAATATACATGCGCTCAGGCCCAAACTTCACCATCTCTGTAGGGAAGTCACGCTCCTACGCAAAAGTCAAAGGAAACAACATCTATAATTTTAATTTAAACAGTCTTTTGTACTAGGAATTTCATACATCTCGGCGAACTTTATTCTGACTGATAAATTTGGCACATCAAAACCTTTCAAGTAACACAGTGTACGTATGCTAAAGATTGTATTTGTTCATAAAGCAGATGCACACCTACAGTCAAATCTCATGTAGAACTGTAAGCTAATATTCTTCATGATTACAAAGTTCTTAAAAAACAAACGCTCAACTTACATCTTTAAAATTACTTTAGGAATTCGACTTACCACCAGGAAAATCAGTTCCAAGTACAGAAGTCACCTTTAAGTCAGAATACAAACCTCATTTAGTCTCTACCTTACAGGTATTTGGGACAATGGAATGTAACAAGTGCTAATAGGTGACTCAGATCCTTCTCCAGGCAGAATCCCAGAGGTAACTTCAAATTATGCCAGTCCTTCTCCTTAGCTTCCACAATATTTAACTATTCCCAGTCTTTTTTCAACATTCCTAAAAAAAGCAGTTCTAGTCCACCTATGTGATCTGACTACCAAATCTCACTTAAAATAGCTTTTTCCTGTTTCTTTCACTGAAACAGTAATTCTGTTTAATAATAAAATTGCTTTCACTGAATTGTACACTACATATTTTGAAGGTCTAGATTGTAACTAAGATAAAAGAATCACCTCAACAGCCCGCAGAACGTCTCTGAAGACAGATCGCTGCTTTCTTTTATCCACTTTGGCCCGGTGCTTGTTTCCATCAGTAGCCAGAGCTCTTAGTTTCTCTGTTAGAAGGTCCATATCTTCATAAAAGAAATCCTAGGTTACCAGCAAAAAAAAATGTTTTTTAGATTTTAGTTTATTTTATGGCCTTAACCTTTTTCCCCACAGGTAAGAAAATGGATCTCTTTAAATTTTGGGCGTGTAGATCTCTACAACCTCTTACTTTAATCAAAAAGACAGAAAGCACTTCTGCAGTTCCATCTGCAGCATTGAAACCAGCAAGAACAAAGTCACAGCACCCAGTTTACCAGGAAGGGCACTAGCAAAGTCTGTTTGGTCAGCCATATATGACCCATACAGCTCCATCAGTGGGCATATACACCTGCCAATCTGTTCTACTCCAACTCCAGTAATTCCAAGGGACTCAAACTGCTAAACAGATCTGCTGAACCACTCCTGCCAAAGAGCTGAGAGCACTTTCATGTTGTTATCACAGAATTCCTGCTGCTGGAGACAAACTGTGAGACACCACTGGACTGAGAGTATAGAATATTTAGCTATAAATCTTGTATGAAATGGGAAATTAATAAGCTTTTTTTTTAATGCTTAACAAAACACTAAGTAAACTGTAATAAACAGCTTTGTCTTATTCATTTAATTAATTAATATGTGCTTTACATATATAGAAATATTTTCTCCACTGCCCTTAATTCAGCAGTAGTTCACCTGGACTAATAAGAATGCATGCAAACTTACGTAAAAACAAGTTTTTGTGGCTTGTAGATGTTTTTAACCTGAATGCTTTGTCATATCAAGTGACTAGAGTGAGCTTACTGCAAGCTTTCTGAAAGGAACTTGTCAAAGGTAAATACATCCAAGTATTTTAAATAAAGGATCAAGTTTTGGTTTCCATTTACTTTTTTTCCTTTCAAAGTTGACTTCCATAGCCAAGACTCAAATCCACACTGCTTGCATTTATACAGAAGCCTCAACATTGTTTCATGTTATGCTGTGCTAGTGTGTCATGATTCCTGACTTAAATGAAGTTATCCTTTCACTTTAGGCAGCATTCTGGCAAAGCGCAGCAGCCTTGATTGAGTTGGGAGCCCTTCAGGCAACTCTCCCAAACTGTGCCATGCGTAAGCAGAGGGAGGCTGTTTCCTTCAGTGCTGTCAAGAAAAAAGTCTGAAAATTAATAAGGCATATTGAAGAATGTAAATGCAACTTTAGCTGTGGAAAGCTAATAGTGAGCAGTTTGCACCTAACCCAACTCAAAGGCAAACTCCAAGAAATCTCACCAAATGAAGTATTACTGATATCTGTGTGAAATTTGTGCCAATTCTTTAAAAACCTCCCCCTTAAAATGACTGCCTAGTTCTTAACTCACTAAAATAGTCAAATGCTGCGAAACCATCATGCAATACCAGTTATTCTTCTCAAGCTACCTAAGTCAGAATACTGAAAAAACAATACTTAAAGTCAACATGTTTTCTACCTAATGATAGATTTTGGTTGAGAGCAGAACTGTGCAGGCTGTGAATTACTCAAACTTGTCTGCATAAGCATCTGATGAGTGATCCCACTACAGTAAACAACACTGTTTCATTCTGGAATCTCTCTAGAGGTGTCTTTTTAAAATTTTATTTTAAAAGTGGGTGTTGGATTTAGATTTAAATCTTGCATTCTCTATTTCTAGTTGCTATTAAGTAGCATTTGATGCATTTTGTTATACTGGCCCTGTTTTGCAATATAGAAATGAAGTGTAAAAGATGATAGCTATGAATTATTGCTATACCCACTTAGACTGGGGCAGACTCATTAGAAGGAACATAAACCATGGAATTATTTGCTACTTGTTGAGATCCAGGGTGGAGTGCAACACAGGTTAAGTAATTTGTCTCATCATTATCCCAATGAAAAAAGGTTTAGCTACTGACATCTACTTACAGCATCTGTTTCACGTGCCAGTTCAAACAGAAGTGCTAGTGTTTCTCCAGCAGCTATTCTCATGTTGAGATCATCACAAGACAGCAGGCTTGGAAGTTTATGCAAGTGCCTAAGGAGTAAATCATATTCCATTAAGACCTAAATTTTACTGACACTGTTTCATTGCATATAGAGTCATTATAAATTCTGCTTTCTAAGAAAGATACTCACATCTCAATTTTCTTCTTCACTTCATTCATTGGACAAATGGTCAACAACAATGTCCATGCCAAAAGAGCACTGACGTGAAGCACACTATTATGGGTACTTGATACACCATTAGTGTCTCTATCCCGCTGATAGGCCTTCATGAAGATGTTTTCCAGGCATTCCATGGTAGAGTACAGCTCCTGTACAAGTGAAAAATACCATGGAAGTGGTTTAGGAGTCACACATTTTCATCTTGTCAGTTTATTACATTTGAAAGGTATCAATCATCCTCACCGTAATGTCATCGGTCACGATGAAACAGCAAATCCCTAAGCAGGTTGCACACTGAACACAAAAGAAAAAAAGAAGTGTCAGTATTTGACAATAATGTTACAGTTTCAAAGTTGACCTTTGAATTTTAACATCTGGAGCAACAGAAACTTGAGATAAAAACCTGAAGAGTCTAGAAGTCCCCAGTCCTTAATTCACCTTCTCTGTAACACTTAGCTCCCAATTCCCATCTACTCTCAGGATGATTTTAGAGCATCTGCTACTCAAAAGCCTTCACTTTCCATGTATTATTTTTAAATAGGTTACAAAGCCCTTGAAAAACCTCCATGTGGCATTGTTTTCACCCGATTTTAAATCTCACTAGGATTTACAAGCAGAAATTATGCTGATAATTATATGATATTTATTAACAGCTGTGGAAAATAGTTTCTCCTTCTGACCACTATTTCAATTAAATAGCATGGAAACTCTGCCCTTGAAAAGCCTTTCCTGGAACTTTTCAACTTCTCCTGCAGATCTGTTTCCTATGCTCCATATTCTAATCCAGTTTCTCTTACAAAGAATAAAGAGGAAACCGTTTGAAAGTGATGTTTGCACCAACCACACAGGACTCAAAACTATATTTGAACAGGACAAACTTTAGTAGCTTTTGTCTGTAGAAATAACTACTGTTGAACTAATACTACCTTCCCTTTTGCAGCTGACAGTATTTGTTGTGCCATACCTTGACTAGGAGTAGCCAGCCACATAATGACGAAGGAAAGTTGGAAAATATTAGCTGAATCTCTGAAGTTTAAGCAAAAGAAAAACTTCTGGCAAGTGCTTTGGACAATCTTTCCTCACTATTTCATGCATACTGCTGAGGTATAGATGAGATGACCAGGCAAAAGTAACTTAAAAATACATTTGGTAGAATGGCTGTATTGTTTATGTAGTTTCCAGATGTGCTACGTGTGATTTTACCAAAAATAAAATGTAAATTCTTAAGTAACATTCCTGTGCTGTTTAAGAATAAAATTAAATTTCAAGAATAAAATAAAATTAATACAGAAAGGATATATCACTCAGTAGGAAAATGTTTTCTAGGACCTCAACATCAGTCCCCAGAAGTAAGGAAGCTGCAATACAGTGAGATCAGACACTCGACAAAGCAGTACATGTAACAGCTGAAGAAGAGAATCATGTTCAACTTTCAGCTGGAACTTTTTAAGCCAGTGAAAAGTGCTATGCATCATTGAGGGTGTATGTCAACATTTTGAGTGCACACTAGTGTGGTAACCTTTAGTCCTGGATTACACAACAGTGAGCTGGCCAGAAGCAGCCCTCTGTCCCTGCCTGGCAAATGAACATTTCATACTTACAGCCTGTCTGGCCTGGATACTGGCTGTTCCATCACAGACAATCTTCTTCAGAACTGGACCAAGGGTCTTAAAAATCTCCTCGCTTTCAATTCCTGACCCCATCTGCACACACAGAAGACAAGCCAGCCCAGCAGCTGCACACTGTTCATCACTCTTACCTAGGGATTAATTAACACAGTGATGAGCTACCACCTTTTGCCCTGCCTGTCTCCTTTAATCTTTTAAAGATAATAGTCTGAAAGCATTTAAGTGGAAATTCAGAAACCAAGAGATGGAAGATAATTTCAGTTAATTTTCTAGGACAGTTAAAGTGTGACACCTGCATTTACAAAGTAATGTTACCTAAATTATTAAGCACTCTGTAAAGTATACTAGAGAACATTCACAATCTCAATTTCTTCTAAACAATGTGCTATTTCATAGGGGTCATTGCTTTCTAATAGCATGCATGTTAATTACCTTTCTTTATGCAGCGCTCAATGCTATCAGTTAGGGTCATTCTCCTTTCCATGATAAATTCATATAGTATTTTAGAAGAAAATGCACTTTTCAGACTTTCAAGGGCTGCTTGTCTTGTCTTTGCACTGTTAGAAGAGAAAAGGAAGACCTGAAATCAGCACAGATCAGCTAAACCTCCACCCTTGCTTTACGGCGATTTATATTTGCCTACCCCCAGTAGTAAGAGTAATCAACAGAAATACTATGAAGAAATTAAATGCTCTGAATTGCCTTCTTACTCATGGACAGCAAAATTTTGTTTGGAGACAGAGTTCACAGCAGTGTTGCTGGCCAGAAAGAAAGTCACTCTACTTCAATATATTAGAAAAGGAAAGTCTAACCCATCCTAAAAAAATCAGTATAACAAAAAAGGTTCTTTTAGATACAGAAGTCCTCTCCAGAATAAAAATCTCAGTAATTTATAGAAGAAGTAGATTTGATGTGTATTTTCCTTATTAAATCAAGCAAGAAAACAATGTATGAATGTGTTTCTTCAAAGCAGACTATACCTCTTGTCCAATGTAAGATCAATAAATCCCTTCAACTTGTATTCTAAGTCTTCTTGAGTAGCTTCTTCATCAACTTCGGGCCCTAATCCAGAAGAAATAATTTAGTCCCACTGATACACATTTTATTAGCAGACACAGTAGTTCCAACACAATGCTTTTAACACTAATAAGAAGCAGCCCAATATAGACAACACCTTCAGAATTGTTCAGTATCACAGCAGCATAATGGTGCTAAACCTACTACATCAGACTGCCCTAAAATACTTCCATAAAAATTGGTCTATTGATACATTTGTGCTGCTCCTGGATCTGTTTCTTACACATGTTAAGAATGAAGGAGGGAGCAAATCGGGTCTTACATAAATTTTCTCCATCTGATGACCATCAGCCAATCCTGTCAACACATTTTCATCCAGTCCACTACATCTAGCCCTGGAGTGCTATGAGGTGCTCACAGCTGATGCAGTGAGTCAAAGCAGCCTGTCCCACAGAGCATCAATTCAGACACCTCTGCAAGAGGAGCTCAGTTAAGAGCAGCATGCACCCAAAGATGGCTCCCTGCTTATCCCCCTGCTTCAGGCTTTCAGGTCCCCTCCTCTCAACAAAATGACATTACAGTAGTCCAGGTTGCAAAGATGGTAGAGGAGACAAAGCACAAATTTAGCTCAAAACAGGCAAATGTGACTCTTCCCATCTTAAACTCTTCTGCAGTTCTTACTGCTCCAACTACCTCTTATGAAAATTCATGTCTTGCAACTCAACTTAAAATTCTTACTGTCTCTATAGCAGCACTCTACATCTTATTGTCTCTATATCTATATTCTATTCTAGTAGAATAGAGCCTGATAGTTTCACAAGGCTCATGAAACCTGGAGTAAATATTTATATATGTATATAAACCAAACAAAAAAACTCCAGCCACTGGATTAGCCATCACAGTATTAATATGTCTTTATTTCATTATTGCTACTTACAGTCTTCTACTTAAAGCTACTAAATCAGCTCAGGTTTTATGTTTTTAAAAGATGAATAGATATAAATAAAAGAATTTACCATCCTCAGTGAAGCTAGCAGGATCACTGAAGCCACTGCAGTGGCTCATGGTTTCAATTGAAGCATCTTCATCACTAAAAGGCTGCACGTTTCTGGGCTGACCACCTTAAGCAAAGATGAATACAATAGTTTGGTCATTTCTCTCATACAGAAAAGGAAGATCTGAGCACCAGAAGTAGACCTGATGCCTCCCAGAGCAGATTTGCTTTCCCTGACCCAGCTACAGAAAGAACATTTCCATCTGCTGGTTCCTTTACTCCCACCTATTCTGAACACTTTGTCAGTTCTGTTCTGGAAGATCATTTATGAGAAGTGAGGAAGGGCTCACCTAGTACTGGTCCAATTCCTACTCCAGAAATTGGATGAATTCCTACTGGAAATTTAGGGTCTTCCTACAACTTCATGTTAATGCAGTTTTCTGTGTCTATGCTTTAAAAATAAGCCTTTGTTAATTTAACTGTTAGAATGAGCTATCTAAAAAAACTGCCATGCACTCTTTATTTTTTAATTTTGAGGAACTCCAAGACAGTGTAAGTCAAACCTTTGGGCAAACATACATTATCCAGTTCAATGCAGGATATATGGGATTAGGTGTAGTATGTGCAGGATCAGCTATGTATAACCCTTTTACTACTGAATTACAAGTACATCAAATGCTTCAAAGGGGGATAAAAGTTTTTCCCTCTCAGGATGAAGAAGACCTTGGTGCAGCAGCTTTCAGGCCTTTTGATGAAAGTAGTCTTTTTACCAGTGTTCATCTCCCTTTTCATATCTGTTACTTCTCCAACCGTTCCCCAAGCATCATTTACAGAACTCTGAATTCTGTTCTTTCAGCTATTTTTTTTTCCTAAATTATTTAGAAGGTTGCACACAGGGCTTACCAGCTTCAAGCAGACTCCCTGACTACCAAGACCCCAAAAAACTATTTTTATCTAGGCAGAATCACCTTTCAGTTGGATCAGCGCCCAAATGCTTTCCAATTAAGTTAGTCACACTCCGGAAGTTTTGCTTCTTTTAGCTGTATCCACTTGTATCATTAACCATAACCCAAAAAAACCCCACCAGACAACGCACGAGCAAACAAACTCGGAGGCTCATAGGTCTCACATGGCCACCTTCTTGTTGCTATCAAACAGGGATTCAACAAAAGTGGCAAGAACAAGCCCTTCACAAACTAAAATAAGAGCAGTTGCAGAAACTCCCTATAAATTGCTCACTTCCTGAAAATTGGTATTAGAAACCAATGCTACACACAGCTCTGCTAGCTTGAAGGACAATTTCTCACCACCCCACAAAACCTCCGTTCTACCCAAGTAAAAACACCTCAGACACGCACATTCTGCATTTGTTTATTTTATAGTATCCTATTTTAGGCTAGAAAAATTATTCTTTTCTTTAAAGACACAGTAGCCTTTCGGGCACGGTGACACACAGCCGCAGCAGCTGCCGGTGGTGCAGCGGGCGGACCCGCGGCCGAGCCGCCGCTGCCCCGGGCCGCTCCCGCCGCCGCCAGCGCGGCCGCGCCCGCCGGCCCCGGCTCCCCAGCGCATGCGCGCAGCGGCGTGAGGTGGCGGTTTCAGGGACGGCTCCTGTCACCCGCCCGGCCCCGGCCCGGCCAGCGAGAGCCCCGCGGCCGCTGCCCACCCACCGACCGCGGGGAGGCGGGGCACAGCCGGGCGGCGCGGCCCTGTTCCCGCGGCCACGGGAAACGCCGTCTAGACCACGCGCCCCTACCCGCCGGCCCGGCCGCACTCACCGGCTCCGCGCTGGTGGTTGCTCCCCCGCTTCTTAGGCTTGGGCATGGTCGCAGCGGCGCTCGGCTCGGCTCCCGCGGCCCCTCTCTGGGTCTCGGTTTCCCTGCTCCCCCCCGCCCGGGAATCAGCGACAATCAGCCGATAGAAGAGCAGGAGCGCTTTTTACTCCAACGCCTCTGCGAGGCTGACTTCTCGGGCCGGGGCAGTGGGGGTGATTGGCGAGAGCAGGCGGAGGGCGAACCGGCGGCAAAGGCAGAAATCCCCGTGGAGGCCTGTGAGCGGAGTCGATGCATCTTTCTCCTCTCAGACACCCGGGGCTAAAGGCGCGGAGGGGGCGCCGGAGCCGCTTTTATAGCCCCACCGGGCTGCGGGGGCGGAGCCTCGCGTCGCTGGAGCCAATAGCCGGGCGTTGCGACGGTGGGCCGCTGACTCAGCGGCGCGAGCTCGTGACGCGCGAGCGCAGCTGCCCAGTGGCGGGGCTGAGACGTCAGCGGCGCCTCGCGACGCGGTGCACGCCGGGAGCGGCGGCCCCGGCGCCAGCCCAGGGGCGGTGCTGGGGGCGCCTGAGGCCGCGCGGGGCGGGGGACAAAGCGCGCCCGCCGTGCCCGGCTGCTCCCTCCGTGCCCCTTCGGGTCCCTCCGTGCCCCTCCGTGCCGGCTGGGCTCGGCTTCGGCCCCGCGCAATGTGCGCGCCTGGCTGCGGGAAGAGCAGGCTCGGCTGGGCCGCGTGCAGCTCTGTGGGTGTGCGGGGCCGCCGCCGGCACTGCCCGCCGTGTAGGTAGGGAATGCCGGAAGGATTCACACAATTCACGCACCGGTTTGGTTTGGGAAGGACCTCTGGTGATCCAGGGTCACCTGGAACAGGTGGCGCAGGAACATATCCGGGACGGTTTGAATGTCCCCAGAAGGGAGAATCCACAATCTCCCTGGGCAGCCTGTGCCAGTGCTCTGACACTGTAAAGTTCTTCCTCGTGTTGAGAGGGAACTTCTTGTGTGTCGGTGCATGGCCACTGCTCGTCATCCTGTCACTGGGCACCTCTGGAAAGAGTCTGACACCATGCTCTTGGCTCCCACCTTTGAGATACTGACGTGTGTTAATGCGATCCTCTCACAGTGGTCTCTAGACTTAACAGGCCCAGCTGCTGCAGTCTCTCTTCATAAAAGAGATGCTCCAGACCCCAAATGATCTTTGTGGGCCTCCACTGCACCCTCTCCAGTGGCTCCTTGTCTTTCTTGTACTGAGGAGCCCAGAACCACAGTGTGGTTTCTCACTTAAAAACAGATACGCTGGATAGATGCTTTACTCCTTCATAGCAGGTTTTCTTCCAATGCAGAGAAGAGTTTTGTCAATTATATCTTCCATTGTAGAGGCTTGTATTTTATGGTTTTTAATCCCAAAATTAATTTTATATTCTCTGCTGGATATCGAATAAATAACTAAATTAATTAATTAATAGAAATACAATAGCTTTGCTGTCCACCAAACAGAGATTGGTTTATGTTTCAGAGTTCTGAATATTTGCAAGTGTTCACTGATATGCCGTATCAGATCTGCAGTGTTTGAGGAAGGGAAGGCAGTTTTGCAGAACTTGCTGAAAGGTTACATAAGACACAGTTGTGATTACACTGTTTAAATTCTGTTGTGTACAAAACGTATTAACACTGACTTCTAGAAAGGCAAACTTCCATAACAATTGTCTGTATATGCCACATGAAAAACAAAGGAGTTAGTGACCCATTTGTGCAGGCTGGGTCGGGAAATGCTGGAAGTGTCTGTTTCTAGTAAATGTTAGCTGGCTGTACCTGAGCCCAATGTTTTCCATTGCTGTGCAGTGTGAGACTCCTGGTGAACAATTCCCTGGACGTGGGAGGTTCAAATCCCTGGAAAGGCTTAGCCAGATCTTTTAGCATCCTGTTTAAGAAGAGCAGAGACAGACGTCAGTATGTACGGCATCTATACAGGACAACACATTAATGTCTCAAGGGTACCAGTTTTTCTCCCTCAGGAGGAAGTGTTAGAGCAAAGGACAGCCTTCCAGGTAAGTTGGCAAAGGAGTAGCAATTAAATGCAGAAGGCAAAAGCTGCTCTTGGGTACACAAGACATCATTAGAACAAGGGAGCAGCACTGGGCACCCTACAACACCCAATAGGAGCCCAGCAAGTATGGTGGGAGTATTTGAGCTGTGAGATGCCAGCAACACTCGAGTGAGAGCAGCCATGGCAATTTCCTCTATGTTCACCTTCATAATATGCAGATTGATTTTGGGGTGCAGGCTGACTGGCCTCAACAGAATTGAAATTTTGCCTTCCAGCTCATAGCCCTGTCTCACAACTGCTGTCTGAGGCTGCCAGCAAGGATTTAGTTTAATGCTGAAATCCTTGCAGGTGTGACAGTCTGAATAATGTGCTGAGCTGTGCGTGTCCCTGTGGCAGCTCAGGTGCGACACCAGTGCTACCTCACAGTGGAGGTGGAAGAGTTAAGTGTCGTAGCCTTTGTATACTTGGAGATGGTCCTGCCAGGAGAAATGGAGCTAGTGCCCTGGAGAGAGAGAGAGAGGAGAGAATGCTGCAGATGAGGTTGGAAAATCAACAGCTAAAATATGAAATGCTGTTGCCAGATTTAGACAACTAGAATAAAATACAAAAGGTGACAACTTGGGACTCCTTTGGGTTTGTGACCACTTTGCATTTTACTTGGGCTTTTGAAATATGATGTCTTCAGGTTACTGAGATTCCCTGATTATTTGACCAAGAGTTAAGTGAGGTCACATAAGAGGAGTTGTGTATCACTGCTTAGTTTTGCTGTCTGTCTGTGACAGAACAGACTCTTTGTCTTGATTGCTGACTTCTTGCCCACTCTTCTGATTTATCCTATTGGCAGGAATGCATGGCGCCAGTAGGCTGGCTCAAGGCTGCTTTCTAACAAAAATCTTTGGCTAAAAGGAGAGTCACATGGTGTCTGCAATACATGTTCCTATTGTCTGGCTTGTACTAGAACTACTGGTGTCAGGAGTGTCACAGTCCCAGAGGCACCAGTGATACCAGTGGTAGGTGAGAGGTGACATCCTTTGGAGAAAAGTGTTTTATGGAGTAGCAAGGCAAGCTGGCAGTGGAGGGTGACAGTGAGGCATGCATGACAGTGGCTTTACTAACAAGTACCATAGCACCCAAACAAGAATAGCAAAGTAATTCTGGTGGTGGCTAGAAGTCCAGCCAAGGGTACAGATCACCAGTAACCATCCCAGTGAACACAGTGGCAAGGAGATCTGAGGTCACGCCAGAAAAGCCAAGCCAGTGAGTCAGGGTCAGAATGAGGTTCAGTGACAATAACCAGGACCAACCAGCCGCCGGTCTGGTCATCGTTAGACAAGCCCACAGTGATGGGAGGGATCCAAGATCATCTCAGTTGGGTCAGGATCTGGATCAGTGTGTGTGGCCAGGAACAGTCATACCTGTAACATAGCTGAGGCAAGGACTGAGGGAGAGTGCTTCAATGTAGGCACAGCTCTTGAGCAAAATAGGTGGCTCTCAATTCTTACAGCTCTTTTTCAGGCAGCACTCTAATCCAAGGTCACTCAGCTGCACCACCACAGAGCTGCCTTTGAGCATAGGCAGCTTAATGCTGACTAAGCCCCCAAGAAAAGGTCTAATTTAGAACTTCACCCCAGCTGAGGGATATACATATGTGACTGACTCAGTTTATGTGGCTTAGTATTTGTGTGCCAGAGTTTATTTTGAAGACATGTAAACCATCATAATTTATGACCAGCTGGAGGCATGGCCAGGCATACTCTCTGTACACTATTAAATGTTGTAAAGAATTCAGAATTGAGGGAAACATATGGATCCTTTATTCATATGAGTGTATTTGCCTCCTCTTTTGACACTATGCTCCTGTTTTCTTGACATACAAAATTCTTTGGATTTTCTTTTTCCTTTCTACTGGGCCTTAAGACATGACTGTCTTTGAACTCAGAAGAAGATCCCAAGCTCATCCAAACTTGGAAAATGAGCCATGCTAAGGCATTCTCTGAACAAATATTGCAAAATACCTGTGTTTTTAATGACCTACTAGGATTGACAGGCCTTCAGAGTGTGTGCCTCAAAGCAGTGCTGTGGTCCTCTCTCTGGAACACTTAATGCTACAAATGCTGTCAGCACTGACATGTAGTCACACTGCTGAAAATAAATTGCCTATGATAAATTACAGCCACAGCCCCCTCAATTCTGGCTACAGTTGCTACAGGGGAATGCTTGCTTGGGTGTTGACTCTGCAGGCAGAAGGAACTCATTCACTTCCTTTGCATAGGTAGGGCACCCAGTCTTGTGTCTTGGGAGAATAAATAAGACTTGGAAGGGAAAGCTCATGTCAGGTCATCACTGGGAAGGTGCTCAGATGAATGCATGTACTTCCAGGTGTACATGCAAGACGTATCTGATCAGTTCTCACAGAAATCCTCTTATTTCTGAGGTAGGGATTGCAAGTGACCTGGATTTTTAGTGTGCAGCAGTAGCCAAGAGGTGCATATTGGAGGTAAGCAGTTCCTGATATAATATTTCAGGAGTATTACACTGCAGCAATAAATACAAACCACCTGTGTTGGAGGTCCTTTCAGATTTACATTACTTATCTCTTGTCTTCTTGCTTATATTTTGGAAGCCTGACCAGTTGTGGTCCAAGCACATCCAAGAACCCCAAGAATGAAATAATGTGACGGCAGGCTCACTACTAGAGTTACTATTATTAGTTCCTGAGGGAGTTTTGGTCTTAGCTGACGGATTAACTTCAGACACTGAGGAAAGCTCATGATGTCTATAGGTGGCTGAAGTCCAAAGCTGTGAGGTGCAGGCACACAGTTTGTGGTGACTGGGAGTGGGGCTGCAGCACAGCCTTATCCCCAATGGGTACAGCTGTGAAAAGCAGGTGAGCAACACTGACAGCCATGAGCCAGGGAGTGCCCAGGTGCACTGACCAACCACCAAAGGGAACAGAGGGCACACAGGTGCAATCTATGAGGGGTATAAAAGGTTGGGCTAAAGAACAAGTAGGGCATTTGCTTGAAGCCTTCTGAAGTGATGATACTCTGTATGGGCAGATGCTTAAAGGCTTCTGAAATTGTATGGTGATACTCTGTGTATTGTGCCTGTCTTAACTGCAACATATGCTGTGATAGCAAGGTGACACAAAACCAGCTCATACTTTTTTTCCCTAATTTCAGCAGCCCTGGGTGTATGGACACACAGAAAACATTTTGAAGGGAGAAGAAAGCAGTTAGGAATGAAGTTCAATTATTTATGGTGAGCAGATGGATTTAGAAAGTTTACCTGCTGAGACAGAGGCATGACTGTGCAAATCAGGTAAATGCTTAGTGGTCACAGGTAAATCCTCTCCACAGCCTTGGTACTGTTCATACCATATGTATGGTGCTGCAGATATATTGCACTCAAATTTACAATCCTTTTTAATTTAACAATTTCTGCAATAGGGTATGTGTAGACTTTATGAAACGCTGGGTATTTATGCAGCTGAGCACCTCCTCAGTGGCACACTACCCTTTCTTTCCTGGCAGAGGGTTTTTAGCTGCCTTTATAATCCCGATATTTTGTCTCTTTTCATCTAGGTTATACTGATACTTACCTCCATTTTCTGAGCCAGATTCTTTGCTCCATATATATGATATATTCATGCTAAGCTTTCTTGGACCTCAGTAAGAATTATTCCTGGTAACTCATGAAGAAACAATGCATACTTAGGCTCTCTGGTACATATGCTGTTATTAATTTCATGTCTATATTTGGTTACCTGAACTTTGACTGTCTCTGCCAATAGCAACTGACCACAAACATTATCCTTAAGAGTAACAGTGTTACAGAGTAACTGTGACCCCATGGAAAAAGAAAGATAAGACTGACAAACATAAGGCCCTTGTAAACATTTTGCAATAGCTAATAAGATTTTGTTGAAATAAGGATTACTGCATTTATTTTTTTACAAAAAACATACATGACTCTGTGTTTGTCTCTAGCTTATTGTTTCTTGTGAGGCAAGCTGTAACAAACAAATGACTTTGAATAATGAATGTAATTGCTATTGTAAAACTGTTGTAAGGTTGTGTATTTGCTCCTCTTAAGGCCTTGTGTGTTGTCAGTTTGTGTCTTGCTTCACTTGGTTCTCTGTCTGTTGCAAAACTTTGTTTCCTAATATCAACCACTAAATTCATGCTAAGAATTACCCAGGAAAGCCAGCTACCTTCTGCTATTCTGTAATGAAATATATATGTAGTTTTAGACACAGGCTCAGGTTTAAACATAAATTTCAAAATTACTTTCATCCTTCCAAATTATTTAATATACCAGGGTTGCATAGAATGAGGGGACTGTGACACAGCTGTTCTGCAGCGTGCAATACAAAAATCAGGAGTATACATCTTGTTTCTTTTAGCACACATTACTATTGCATTACAATGCTGTTGACCCAACTGGTTAGCCAATATCAGTGTAGGAGAATCTGATATTTCTCTGTTTCTGCCACATTGTTTTTTTTCAATGTGCAGAGCGAGTCATTCCATTGGAAACCAGGAAGAATTAAATAATAGGAGACAATGCTCCAGTCTCATTTCTACCAATGCTCCTGCCCAAATCCTTCTATGCTTACATTCCCATGTCCTCTTCTCTCTGTTTGCCAGGCCCTTGGCTGTGCTCTCCCACCCTGTTGGCAATACACAGCTGTGATCAATACTCCGTGTTTGTGTTTGCTGGGGCACTTTTAACTGCTTGGGTCAAGCACTTCAGGCTTGTGCGTGGAGCTGGTCCATGGACAATGAGTTTCCATTGCTGCAACAGGCATAAACTGCAAAGACACTAACTTGTCATCAGTTGTACACCCTACTGCACATGCTGCCTGAGCCAGTGACAACTGGGAGCATGCTGATAGCATTTCTGTTCCTTCCAAACAGCGCCTTGCCATGCATTTGCCCATCACTTAGGAGAGCTGACCTCCCTTGCCTTGGGCAGCAAGCATTTTGCTCAGTTTGCTGAGTGTAGGTCAGTTGCTCAGCTGTAGTTGTTTTTTGTTTTGGTCTGGTCCCAGGAAACAGATTTTTCTGTCCTTCCCCTTGATGCAGATGGAGAAAGACAAGGCAGCAACACGTTACAATATTTCCTTTTCAAAACACATGTAACTTTATAAGTCCCTATTATGCCAACCTAAAGGATTAGTCCTATTTGTATTCAAAACAAAAAGTCCAAATAAAACAGCATAGCAAAATAGATGAGACAGGAACTTTTTGTATCTGCCAGTCCAAATGTTTGCTCTTTCAGGTATGTTCATCATATAACCTCTTAAATGAACACATTCAGCTGCATTTTAATTCTAGGCAAGTATCTTATTCCCCCATCTACATATGGAAAGCTATTTCCAAAGATCTCTCTTCTGTTTATCAGAAAAAAAAAATATTTGTGCCTAGCATAGATCAGTTTGTTGTGCTGCTAAACCTCACCTTGACCTCTTCTGTGATGTTTGCACTTCTGTGAGCAGCTGGTTTCTTTCAGACCCTCTGTTTTTCAGGGTGCTATGCACATTCCCCGGAGCAATATGCTTCCTTTGTAGTTAGAGTATTTAAATAAATCATCTAATTTAGAAGCCAAGTCAGAACTTAGGTAGGCTGAATGACTGGAGGTGACCATTTCTTTCCATTGACTACAGGAGACCCTGGTCACTGTGCTCCAATTTTATGTGTCTTTTGTGAAGTGCCTGAAGTTGGGCAGCATGAATCTGGGCTGCAGTGCTGTTGTTTGTTGTCTCCTGACTGGACTTGAAGTTTTTCTGCACTGGTTCCCATGGCAATTCTTCTTTCTTGAACATTGATGACCAGTATTCCAAATGAATTCTTCTAAGTGCCATTGATTGCTTTCCCATCTCTCTGTCAATTGGAAGTACCCTGTCTGAAATAGTTTGCCATTATGTTTATTTTAAACAGGCCTGAAATTTTTGTATTTCCTTCCTCCCTCCCCATGATATAGAGTTTATTATCACCCTAGCTGACGCCTGAAATGCTTTTAAATCCTGGAATCCCTGACGTTTCACCATGGGTTATTAATTCTTACTTTATTTCTGTCATCGTGGACTTCCTAGTCAATTCTCCCTAGGCAGTATTTAAAAGCTCCTTTATAAGGGTACCACCTTCCAATTTACATGGCAATTTTAAGTTCCATTAACAGCCCCTTGTTTCTGGTGTCCTGGTAATTAGTGGCAGCATTAGGCTGCTTCCTCTGAAGAGCAAGAAATTCCTGTCAGAAGTCCACATTTTTGCATAGTTGCATAGTTGCCCACTTGTTGCTTATACATTTGCCAGGCTGCCCAAATAATGAGTATTGAAAGGTGTTGTTTCTTAATCATATTTCTGTTCTTGAAATGGAGGGAAATGTAACAATAAGGGTCTTACCATCTACCATGTAATTGCAGTTCTTTTTTTCATTCCATCATTGGCAACTGCTGCTTGTCTGAAAGATTATTATTTAATTGCAGCTTATATGAAAGGTGATTTCTCACTGCAAGTTACACTGAAGCTGTGGGGCCCTGCTGAAGCTTATGTTCCACACTCTGAATGATATGCAGACTGCATGCTTCTCTTTGCACTGAAAATTGAAAATATGAAGAGTGGTTCATTGTTGGAGAGAAAAGGTTGTTCCAGCCGCTGGCTTACAGAGAGCTGATTAAGCAAGATAGGGAGACTTGTCAAGGGTCATTTCCAAGGAAGGGAGAGCTGGTCCTTTTCTGTTGTATCAAAAGAGATGGTAGCTACATGGCTTTTGTTCTACCAAAGTCAAAGCATGGAAGTATCAGGCTGTATGCTTTATGGTTACCTCAAGATCAAAATCTGGCACATCCCATATACTTCTGCATTCCTGTCTTTCTCTTCCCCACAGGATGACTGAGTGACTCCCTTCTCATCTCTCTATTCACTGTCTCAAAGCTCTCCCTTACTCCAGGCCTTGTATCCTGCATGCATCTGGGTGCACTTTTCCTTCCTCAAGTGATTCAGTGTCCCTTGTATCCTCTTCCCTCAGAATGGTCACCATGAGTCTCCTTTCATCCTGCTCCCCTCTTCTTTCACAGATTTATTTGAACACTTGGAACTTAAACTGAGAAGATTGAGATATTCTCAATGATTTCATCAACTTATTTTCTCAGAGGTGGGCTATTCCAACTGCTGTTGGAAGTGCTAACATGGTAACTAGAGGCTCCAACTACTGCTTTCTGGTTGGCTGGTCTCAGAACCAGGCATTTCCTGTCCAAGGATGTCTGTAATATTCTCTCAATACTCTGTAAATGATTGAATGCCAAGTTGTACAATGACCCTACTACAGGCAAACATAAATTAGCAGACATAGCTGTGAAGGGGTTTTGTGGGCCCTGGCCTCATCTCCCAAAGGTGAGGACGCAAAAGCTGCATTGCCATTTCAAGCACTGGTGTATAAAATTAAGATAACCAAATTACCAATGATAAGTAGTCACCATTTGCTCAAAGAGGAGCTATATAGAAGAGCTTTTACACCAAGGGGAGGAAAGTATTTATCCAGCAGGAGTTGGAGAGCTCTTTCCAACAAAAAAAAAAAGAATCCTCTCAGATGCAAATAGAGAAGAGAGCAGAAATAGGATGCAACCCATATAAAAAACTACTGTGCAATCTACGGAGTGCAGAGGATGTACAGTGCAAGAATGTTTAGATTTTCCAGTTACTGTCAATGCTGGCCAAAAATAATGACTCATTCAAATATGCTTAAGAGCTGCATTTTAAAATTAAGAATCTGGACAGACAGGTACTGACATGGAAATGTACACAACAGTTTGTTTAAACAGTGTCTTTCACAACCAGCTACGCAGTGACATGTGACAAGCCACAATACTTTTGCCACGTCAGTCACCTATGCCACGTGTCCCAGCTTTGTCACCTGGTCTGGGTCCGTGCTCAGCCTGCCCACTGCACTGATGTGCCTCTCTGCCACACAGGTCTCATCTACTCTGAAGCATGTTTCAGACCTGAGGACACAGAAGAACAAACTTTTAGGGCACCCGATGTCCCCATTCTTTCAATGTTTTTCTATGGCATATGAGCAATTTTTTTAGGTTGCTTAAGAAAAGCAAAATTTTATCATGAGAAGTTTTGTGTAAGTATCCATCTCGAAGAGAAACTTTTGGAAAATACATGTGTGTTTTCTGTCAGAAATACTGAATTTCATTTGAGGTCTGTGAGTAAAAAACATTCTGTCTTCCTGATTATTCACAGCAAAAGAACCTTAAGACAGAAACAGAAAGAGGAAACTGTTTAAAAAAAAGAGATAAGAAAATGTGTCCCTGCAACAATTTCATATTGAGTATTTGCACATGTGTACTCCACCTGGGTGAGATCTTCTGCCTCCAGCAGCTTGCTTCCTCATATAAGAGAGAAAAACACTGAACATATGCCTGTTGGACCCTCATCATGCACTGAGGAACATGGATGTGGCATCTCTCAAACAGACAATGTGCCTGCAGACTCAGAGATTCCCTTGTGGCCTCCACACCATCACTTCTGATGAGTGTCCCTGCAGGCAGCAGCATGGAGGGGTTGCACCCCTGTCCCTGAGGGGGTTCAAAATGCCCAGTGCTGAGAGTGTCATAAATAGTGTAGCAGAGACACAGTGGAAATATCCAGAGATGAGGGCCTTGTGAGCTGCTTGGTTGAGGTGGTAATCACAGTGTGTAGTGCCAGCAGCATTCCTCTGCCTTGAGGTCAGCACCCTAAACCAGTCAGACTGATGCCAACACCTCACCACACCTGCCAGTAATGTCATTAAAACCCACATCCTCGTCTCCAAAAGATCATCACTAAAGCCCTGTTCAGATCTTGACTGCCTTTTGGCAGCCCTGCTCCCAGCCATCAGGCATGTCCATGGGGATGGGGACAGCCTAAGGCCAGGTTGGGACATCAGCCTGCCTGTGTGACAGGGTCAGGATCAGGCCTGGTAAGGGATGTCCTTACATCTAGCAGCTCCACTCCAGCACTCTCCCTGCTATTTCTAGGACAGAGACAGTGGGATCAGGACTGTAAACAGTATGGGCAAGGCTAGAATGGAAAAAATAAGATATTGCAAGACAGAATGCAGTACAATGTAGTACTGTATTGTGTAAGATATTACTACTGTGGTTATGAAAGTTGATCAAATGACAAGGCAGGACAAGGTCATGCTGTCAGGTTGTTTTCCATGTGTGTCATTTTTTGTTGGGTTTTTCATGTGTTTTTTTTTTTTTTGGTTGGTGGTAGTTGTTTTTTTGTTGTTGTTAGATTTCACTACTGAATTTAGAGAAAGCTCCCTTTTGCCTGGTGACACTGGTGAGATCCCATCATTATTCCAGCCTGTATAATAAATCTGCTTCTAAATACAGGTGTTTCAGAGGGCATCTCCTTTTTAAAGGAGGCTCACAGAAATGTTCTGTGTTGCTACTATTAAAGGCAGCCAGCACCTACACTGAAGCAGGGAGAGGGGTGGAGCTCACAAGCCTCCGAGGTCCTTTCCTCCTCCTGCAGGACAAAGCTGATGGAGCAGAAAAGCCAGAGCAGGCCCCTCATGCATTCTGCTGTCCAGGACCTCCATGCTTCTCTGTGATACCACACCTCTCCAGGCCTTTTTGGTCAGCATTGAGAAAATCTCCTCAGAGGGCAGTTAGACACTGTTTTCTTCTTCCTGTATCACAGAATTTTTCTATTTATAATTGTACCTAGAATTATTAAAATATCTTTTAATCTTACTAGTCTATTTATGTGTTATATAATTAGGGTGGGAGGCAACATACCAGTAATGCTACATGTACCTTCCTTTTCATTTTTTATTTAAAAGCATCTAAGACCAGTAGGATAACATGCTGAAAATATAAATCATGTTGCCTTTTGATGCAATGGAGGAGCTAGAAATAAGGAAGAGAAACACAGTATTATAGACCTATGTATGATGAATACTCACTGTAGCTTGTAGTAAAAATTTTAACACAGGTAGTAATAGGACATAATTGCAATTGAGGTGTTTAAGAAAGGGTGCTTCTCATACAAACTAACCACAGGAACAATTAGAGGTGCAAAAGTCCACGTTCCTCATGTGCTCTTAGTCACAAAGTATATTCAACTATGAACAAACCCAGAGGTTGTGATCTTCTGTTCTGAAAATCAACTAACCTCATAATTACAGGTTTTTATATAACTAAAGGAGGCTTCTTTTGATCTGCATTTCTTTTAGACAGTTTTGCTTTAGATCAGAATAATCACTGACCTGGGTTGCACAGGGGACGTCTCTGAGCAGTATAAGTGAGATTTTCTTGCATTAAAACTCCCTTCACCCTGAGGGTTGTGGATCTTTAATTTACAGAAGGCAAAATTGCTTGGAAGTCTCTACCATTATTGAAGTGGCTTGTAGTTACAAAAACCATGTATTTCTCCTGGCAATATTGTCATTTTTTGACTCAAGCAAGCCCCATAAAACCTTAGAATATAATTTGTTTCCAGTAGTCACAACTGATTTCTCACTAATGGAAAGAGTGCAATGCAGGACAGATTGATTTCCATAAACATGATTTGTTGTGTTATCTGTCTCATTAAAACAAGCAATTAGCCAAAGCTTGAAGTGTTACAGACTTTTCTGTGAGGATACATTGATGATTAAAGCACGTTTGTTCAGGACGGGAGTTCCTTTTCATTCGCAAAGGCAGCAAGATGACTTACAGCCCCAAATTTGACAGGAAACATGACAAGGAACTCTGTGTTTTCTCACCACTCCAATTCTTTTTCAGGAGAGCACATAACTAGCAACCTTTACCTCCTTACCCTTTGTGGGGATATGTGCCCGTGGTTGTCCTAACTCTGCTGAAAGGCATGGACCAGGGCAGAACTGGGACTTTGCCACAGCCCCCAGCTCCACTACTCCTTCTGCTCAGTGGCACACAAACATTACCCCCTGGTGGGGAAACTCATTTTCCCCATATGTTCTTAATTTTGGGCAATAAATAAATAATATGATTGGAACAAAAGCTTGTAGCTGAGGCTGAGACAGTTTTGCATTTATCATGCATGATAAATCCTGGCTGTAACACAGCCATCCATGCCAGTAAATTTAGCAGCTGTATTACCCTGAAGACTGGTCTGTATTTAGAAGGGTAAATAAGATTCTTTTTTTCCTCAGTGGTGGCTGACAAAGTTTGTAACAGGTCTAATAATGCTTGTGTCCTGTGGGAAATATGTATGGTAATTTGCCTGTGTAAACACTCATTTCTCCTAAGTAGATGTTCTGTCTGGCTCTGCATGTCCCTTCACCTGTTTTATAAAAACAGTTAAATAAGCAGCTTGCTTCCTGTGCCTCTTTTCACAAACCAGAGACATGGGTCAAAGTCCAGCAGCTCCAAACACCATCTCTGACCTTTGTGATGTTTTTGCAGACTCTCCCCAGCCCTCTTCTGCTCTAGACTCAAATGCTTTCTCTTCCATGCTGTGAAGATCAGGTGAATTAAAGCTACGTCAGACCATTTTGCTCATGGTAGCCTGGGAAAGTCCTGCCTTCCAATGGTTTTATCTATTGACGTCTATCTGTGGCCTTTGGAACTTATGTGGTGAAAAAATGACCTTCAGATCCTGGGAAGGGATCCCATCATTCCTTTCACGTTTCATAGCTCTTTTTTTTAAACATCTTTCGGTGTCTACAACTGTGAAGACTGCTTTGTTTGGTTTTTCAAAACAATTTTTAAACGTTGGTTGATAATCATGCTGTTGTTGTCGCTCAGCACGGGAGATCATTTCTGAATGGAGGGCATTAAGTGGTTTCCATTGCTGCCATCTCCTGGCACAGTTAATGAACTCCACACAGCAATAACAAAGGCACATTAGAAGGGAAGAGAAATTAAACAAACTAAAATAGCATATAAATTTTCCTGAAGGCAGCTGGTAGATGCCAGGAAAGCGTCTTAAAAGATAATACACGCCAGAAGGACCACTGCCAGATGGAAATTTCAATGCTCTCTGGAGCTGCCTTTCTTGTTGTTGTAGTACCAGTGTAACATCCATGATGATATTAGAAAACATATGGAAAAAAAATATATTTCTCTGTGTTTTGGTAGGCATTTGACATAATGACTGCAATCAATTTTATGGTTTTGCTGAAGTAATTTCTCTGCTGTTTGAAGAGATCTTTCAGAGTAGGAAAAAAGAGAACATCTTGGGGTTTAAGCAGGTGAATGCTTAATGTTTTAACAATGGAAATTACACATGAAAGTTCAAGGAGAGGTGCAAGGTTAGAAATATCTTTAATTAACACTTCTGGAATGGATTAGCTGACAGTGTCCCTATAATTGCTGTTGTTTGGTAACTGTGGTAAATGAAAGAAAAATTAATAAATCTCCTGGAGTTCAGTAAAGGCAAAATAAGAAATTCAGTGAGCAATAAATACATAAATAAATACCTTTAGGTGCTGTTTTTGGTGCATACTCAACACATTTCACTGCAAAAATAAATAAGCTGTGCTATGTTTTGCAAAGAGAGCAACTCCATGAGGTGCACAGCTGAATCCAGCAGGAATCCACCATACCAATAGAAAATACAGTGAATTTCTGCCCTTCTTTTGTGAACAAAAGCACAGTATTCTGTCTGTATTCCCTTCATTCATGCCGTATTTCAGATTTTTTAGAGTTTTGTCATTGCTTTGGCTTGCTTGCAAGTTCAAATAAATTTTTAATTATTTAAGAATGCAAAAAAACACTCAATGTTTCCTGACATCACACCTATACAGTTCAACTGCAAGCTTCAATAATCCTCAGCCATTCATTATGGGAGAGATGGAGCACTTGATAGCTTTTTGATCTCTTCCACAATCATTACTCCATTCATCAGCCAGCCAGCTGGCTGCATCAGCTCCCTTTGGAGTCCCTTTCCCTGACTAAGCAGTGCTGCCATAAAACTGCATTGTATCCCTGTTCTCTGCCCTTCCTCCACAGATGTTACTGTTTCAATGGGCATACACAGTCCCTCAGCAAAGCTAAAATACTGCTCTGCCAAGTTCCTCTTGGCCAAGATACTTCCTGATGCTTATTTTTTTTGTTTCTAAGAGCTTCTGCAAACCATGTACCTTTCCCACTCCAAGGACAGAATATCTTTGGTTTACCCTGGCTGGCAGCCTGCCAATATGGCATCCAAGTTTCTGGAGTTAAGAATGGTTTCCATATGATCAGACAAAATTATTTTGGGATCAAAAAAGTTTTGGCAATGCACAGCACTCTTTGGAGCATAGTCATTTAGGCTCAACAAATATTTTCGTCTATAAATAAATGTAAACCTCAGAAATGTAAAACTTAACCTTTTAGCTGAGCTATTTTCTTTGCATTGTGGAGTAAAGTAATATTCCTCAATAAAATGTTCTGTAGGAACCCCTACCCCATTCTATGAACTAAGTAATTTTTACCTGTAAATCTCTATTTTTTAATCCCACTATGATTGCCATGTGAAATACAACTTACTCTCATTAAACTGCTCGAGAATAACCAGGAATTTGGACTTCCTTTGTATATGCTATTCAGAATAAGATAACCAAGGATCCACTTCTCTTTGCTCTACTTATGGCCTTCCTAGTTCATGTGTCACAATAAGAAGGTGTGGACAAGAATAAGAATTAGCACACATTAGAGACAGGTGTGACCTACTGAAGATTCATGAGGGGGCACAGGGTGAGCAGGGACTCCACAGGAAGTGCACTGTGACAGCCATGGTGGTGGGCAGATGTCTGGTGTGATTCAAGGCTGCTCACAGCAGTGAACATCAGATTTATTGCTTTCTCAAACAGGTGAGAATGAAGGTACGCAGAAAATATAAAATATGTATTGTTTATTTGCTTTTTCATAACCACTATAAATGGCAGACTTACCTGTGGGAAAACTCCCCCTACCTTTGTCAAAGGCAGATGCCTGGGAACATTTGCAGGTGGATCACAGCCTGAACAGAGCATTTCAGTGAGCTCTGTGTGTGCATGTGGAACAGGCAGAATGCTGGAAGCACACACTACATTCAAGTGTAGTGGCTCTGCAAGTGAGAGTCAGAGCACATTCCAAAACGTTTCCACTGCACTTGCACTGCTCAGTAATTTTAGCATTGACCCCAGGATGGAAATGGGAAATAGGCTCAGTGAACAACAGGCTCACCCTTCCCTGGAGGTACTTCTTACTAATGGAGAAAATGCTGTTTTTCTGTTGGCTCTGTTACACCTCTCCCCCATCTAAAGAAGGGACGAGGGTTGCCATGTTTTCCAACTCAGCAGTTTTCCCAGGCACACAGTTTCATCAACACACAGGAGTTAATTCCAAGTGTTGGTTCTATGCACAGAGTTCCCACAGATCATTTCAAATGGTCCTCCCACACATCCTGGTCACCTGCTCACCATCTCTGCACTCGCCTGCATGTAACACTGGCCATATTTGTGCTGTATCTCTTACTCTTTCCCTCATTTCTGTACATCCTGTTTTCACTAATTCCTTACTGGTGGTGGTGCTTTATCTTCCTCTCATGCCTCTCTATTTTTGGCAGCCCAAGAGGCAACATATGCTCTGTGGGGTTCAGAGCTCCACGGGTGCTGCCCTTTGTGCCAGCGAACTCATGCTGTTCACGCAGCGGAGCCGTGCCTCCTGCAGTGCAGGAGGGCTGAGCTACCCTTTCCTCTCCTCCTCAGTGGCACTTCCTCAGCCCTCTTTACCAGTCACCTGCATTTTTTGATCCTTGTAGGAACTAAATATCTTTGAGACTCCTACTTCTTTGGCAGATTTGGTAAAAATAGCAGGATGGCTTCAGGAATCTGCACAGTGGGAAGGCAGATAGAAGGAGAGGCAGTCACTGCAATTATACTACTCTGATTCCTTAGAAAATAGAGCTAAAAATTACTTTGAAAAATGGATCATAAGGGACTGGACTCAGTATCCTCTCCTTTTGTCTGCCTACCACACTTCTTGTCTCTCATCCTGACTTTGTATCACAAGATCCACAAGCCAAGAAACATATTTTTGCTCTCTGTTTTCTCTATTACAAAAAAAAAAAATAAAAGTAGTAGCAGATAGAAATACACAGGACTTGACTGGGGTTTTTTCTATATGGCAATTGCTTCTTACAACACTGTTTTAAGAGCCCCAGCACATGGAGCCAGTGAACTGAGAACTGTAATATGGTGAAGATACTGCAAGATGCCCCTTGATCTCTTCCGAAGCTGCTTCCCCCTCCCCCATGCATTTTTGGTTTGGTTTGGTTTTGGTTGGGTTTTTTTTTGCTACAGTGACCTTCTGTCACTCAGCATGCCAGGTCTCCATTCCAAATCTGTTGTCATGGAGATTTGGGCCAGCGCTCCTGGGGGACAGTGTGCCTCTCTCAGCCATCCCAGTGACAAGTCCTGAGCAAACATGGAGCATGGTCCCCAGCAATATCTGCCTGCAACATGAAGCCTGCTGGCACCACCAGGGAAGCACCTGGTGAGTGTAATGCAAGGAGACAAACCCTGAATTGTTAAAAACCCAGGGTTTTTCCAGATTTCCCTGCAAATCTGCAAGCTAATCGCAGGAGGTCACCCTCTGGCTGGCTGCACTGCTGCAGCATTGTTATACCGAAATAATAAAGCAAGAAGGGCTGTGTTCATAATAATAACATCTCTAGGGGGGTCTGAAGAAGATGAAGTGGCTGAAACTTTGCCTTGATATTCTCATTGTCAAGGGACTGAGGATGAGTGACACCGTAAAATAATGAGTCAGCTTACAGTTGAATTTTCTTTCTTTCTTTTCAGTTTGAACTGTAGGATAAGCGATTGATAGTCTTACGAGGGGGACAGAAAGACAGGGATTAACTCACACAGGAAGAAAAGACAGTCTTAAATATCTCATCAAGATGAATGTATGAAGAACACTGACAACAGATAAGAGTAAGCCTCTTCTCAGTGGTTTGAAATATGGCAATATTTATGACCGCTCTTCAGCAAGTTTGCCTGTCTCAGGTAGCTTGTTAAATGAAAATTAAAATTTCTCTTTTTCAAAAGTAGCAGGCTAGAGCTATGATGCTGGATTACCATTTCCACTCTTCTGTTCCTGTGTTGAAGGTCTTGCCTGCTCCTTGCATGTTAAACCATGCCTCAAATCCACAGAACTCATTATGTTCTGCCTGTAATCCAGCCCCGAGGCGACAGAGGATATTGCTGCTTGCACCTGCTAAAGCAGAAGTGAACTGGAGCTGGGGAGTTTCCCAGAAGCTTTGTTTCTGTTTTTATGCACTTTGGATACCTGCTGTTACCCTTAGATTGAACCCAATAACTCTGATGGTTGGCGAGAGGACAGATACAGATATCACACCAGACAGGCCAAGGGCTCAGCCATCTAACTGCACGGTATTATTGGCGCTGGCCCTTGTAAAGTTACCCATAAAGACTCTCTGAATACCAAAACTGCCCCAGGGGTAGCTGGAAGCCCCTGAGCAAAGTCCCATCCCCTGTGTGTGAGCCCAGCAGAGTGGCAACACTCTGCCTCAAGCTAGCTCGTAGTATGGGAAGATGTAAAGTCCTGTCTGATTATTAATTAGAGACGGTGGGAGGAGCTGATGTGCTCTTTGTTCAATGTGGACAAGGAGGACTTCTCAAGGAACTTTCTGGGTGTGCTGACCCTCCCCAGCCCTGGCTGGCAGGTGGATGCCATGGCAGGCAGTGCCCCGGTGGGCATGGCCTGGCAGCAGAGACACATGGCCAAGGGCTGCAAGAGCATAGGGAACAGCACAGGCAAATCCTGCTGGCTTCTCTGGGCTGGGCTTGGCAATGATAGCTGCTTTTGCTTTCTGCCTCCAGCTGTGAGGCCAGCTGGGGCCTGCTGGGTGCAGGCAGGAGGAGAAGGTTCCTGCTGTAGCTCCTGGGGTATTGCCTGGAAGGAAGACTCCTTGTTTCTGTCACTTTGCAAATCTAATGATCCAAGGACCTTGCCCTTGGAGAGGTGAAGAGGTGTAGGTTTGAATCAGGCTGGTGTGGGAGCTCAGCAGCCCCTGGGATTGCCCAGAGACCCTGATGTGCTGTGGCCACCCCACTGCCTGCTCTCCTGCTGTCCCCATTCCCTCTGCCTGTCAGTCTCTGCTGGCAGCACATGGCCAGCCCTGCAGTGTCCAGCAGCTGTCAGCCAGTTCTGTTAGGGCAGGTGGGCTCCTGAGAGGCTTCATTTCTGTGACTGCAGCCTGCCTTGCTTTCAAGTGTGGCTGTGGTGCACATGTGAACCTCACCACAGCTCGCTCTACCTCACACTGAATTTGCCTTCCCCCTGTGTAAGGTGGGGAGGTTCTGAAGGCTGCTCTAACACCACGGCCTTCTCGCTGTCAGGATACCTGTTGTCAGTTTCTCTGGGTCTGGATTGAAGGCACTTGAGACAGTAGTTCATGTTCTGACTCAGGTATTTATTATTTCGTATCAGTAAAACAGTCTCACTGCTGTGAGTGTGGCAGCTTTTCATTCGAAGGCACAAAATGGCTAACAATCTCTTGTTACAAGACTAAACTATCCAATTAAGAAAGGACACCTGGATTATTTTCCCTTTTAACCCAATAACTGATCCCAAAGAGCCCTCAATGCAGACTTTTCTGCCCAATTACAATTACAAGATGCCACCCAAACCCATAAAGAAGAAGGAAGAAGAAGCATGAAGAAGAAACCCAGGATGACACCCTGTGCCCTCCATCTTACTTCCATCCACAACATACTAAAAATCCCAAAACCTAAATTTCTCACCAAGTGATACACCTGCACTACTCTCAATAATCTATTTCACACTTTTGTGGATTCTAGTCTATCTTGAAGTCTAGGAAACTTTCTCCATGAATGAGGGTCAAAGTCAGTGCTCCCCTGGGGGTCAGGGCACCCCAGAGCAGACAGAGAAACATTTCCAGTGCTCTGGGTTTCCACCCTTGCTGCACTGCCTTTCTTCATGTACTGCTTGCAGTGCTCCTAAGAGAGTTGCTCTCAGTGGGTGCATGAAGCCAGAGCTGGGGTGGGTGTGTGGCTCTCACTGCCCTTGCCTCTTGCCTGGCGTGGTGGCAGCTCACTCTGTGGCAAATGGCTGCTGGGATGAAGCTGTCTCCTTCTTGGGGCCACACACAAGAGCAAGAGAAAATGAGAGCAAGAAAATGCTGAGGTTTCTCATAGAAATTAGTAATTAAACATGCAGCCTTTGAGGCATGGCTCCTGCCTGTATGCATGTGTTGAGCTCTGTCAGCCTTTGGAGAATAGCAGATCACAGTTGCTGACACAATCACTCTTCCTGGCTGGTTTAAACACTGTGTAAAGCTGCCCAGTGCAAGGGCTGCTTTGCATTCAGAGGTGAGGAGAGGAACATCCCGGTCTGTTATGGAAGAGCTGTGCTGGTAGGAACCCTACCTGAAACGCAGCACCCTAGGAAAGTCACAGGAGATCATGTCAAGTCGTGTGCTTAAGTGACAAGTAGGTACTTGGATGCTCAGGCATGTACAGCTTGCATTGCACCCTGGTTTAAATTCCAAGGAAGTAATGAGACAAAGAGTCACTGAAACTTGTGTCTTAAACAGAAAAAGTCCAATCCGATCTGCGTATAATTTCTGATATTATTGCAATACATTGGATATAAAATACTACTGTCAACAACTATTAAAAGACTCTGAACATCCTAAAGCCCATTCCCTAAGGTGCTAGTCTGGAAGCTACTGTAACTAGCTGCTTGTCTTTGGTGCTTATTTCTATCCTGTTTAGCCTTAGGGTAAGTCATTCAGGCCAAGACTGATTAAAGGAAAGGCCAGGCAGGACCAGGAGCTCTCTGTATGTGAGAGGATGGGCAGTAGCATGGGAGCAAGCAAGGACAGAACAACCACTGGCTGATCTCTGTATTCACTGGGAAGTCCCCTCCAAGAAGGTGGTGGCACAACACAGGTAACCTGTAGGAATGGATGAAGAAAGAACTGTTAAGACCTATGACATATGGGAAGTTACAGTCTTATGTGAACACTGAGTCAGTGGCTCGACAGGATTTTGCAGGCTGCTTGGGCAAATGTTGCCTGATGAGTGTGCACTGTTTCCTGGCTCAGCTATGAAACACTGCTAATGGCATAGGAACACACGACCAAATAATCAGCAGGGTGCATGGGCAAGGCTTCTCTGCAGAGGAGTGTCCTAATCAAGGATCTTCCTCTGAACCTCTCTGCCTGGCTTGATTTATAAGACGTGATGTCCATAATCCTGCTGTCTACTTCATGATGGCATTGTGACTGCACAGACACTGCCTCCTACAGCCTGCCAGACCCTTGGCACTTGTGTCCTTTGCCTTGGCCCCCTTCCAGGATGCTTGCTCTTCCTCCTCTGCTGGGAGGCCACCTTGATGACATCTTTCTGAGCTAGAATGAGTTCAGTAGCCATGTACTCAGGAAATAAGGCTGAATCAGGCACATCCTTCCTCACCTTTTCTGGAATTTGAGTTTTGGCACCAAGTTCCCAAAATGTTGTTCTCCTGAACTGACTCTTTTGTAGACATCTGAACCACGTGAGCCACACTTTTGAATCACTCTTCTAATGATTTAAAACATCCTTCTTGCTTCTCTATAAGTAACATGAAAACCTGCTTTCCTTTTCCTTGCTTGTTGATTATTTTTTGTTGCTTCCATGCACTGCCTAGTGAGTGAGAACACTTCAATCACAGCTGCTTTTCTAACACAACTTTTTCTTCTCACTTTTGTAGGTCACACTCTCTCTGCCAGAATGAGTTTCTTTTTTTATCCCACCTGTCTCTACATTGCATTTGGAACCAGCTTGCCTGAAATAAAGGTTTAATATAAAAGAAATTGCCTCACATTGTACTGAGAATGCAGCTGGGCTTTCATAACACCAGAGACCAACAGGGTGCAGTACCACACTGCATGCTGTGCCTCACAGACACAGCACATACATTGGCTTATTATATGGGCAGAAAGTAATTTTCCAGTTACAAAACATGAAATTCACTTGGTTCTCCCCAGCTTAACAGCTATTTCTCAAGCACATGCGAGCATTCTCAGCTAAATGAATTTGAGTTGGGTATACATAAGAGTGGGCAGATGAAAAAATGGCTTCTTTTGTAAAGGCACTTACATACTTTTTACCTGTTCAGTCAAAACCCTCACAGCAGCAATTACCCACAGTGTGTTTTCCTGGCTATACAGCCTCAGCAAATAGGCCTGAGTCTTGACACACACATGCTGACTGCAAAGGGGATTTAAAGTGATCTCTTATAAATACTTAATGCAGGGTAAATGGAGTATAAAGAAAAAGAATTGCTAAGCAGGAGAAAGAGAATGGTATCTTACATATGCCTGGCACTTGAAGTCAGCCTGAATGCTTTTACTCTACCACAATACACTAATTTCACTCATGGCTTGCCATTTCAATCTTGCAGCTCAGCTAATACCGCTGCCTGAAAATTAGAGGAGCTGCAAACCCATGTTTGCCATTTGCATCACAGCATTCTGGGGAGCAGGGACATGGGCTGCTGTGGAATGGCATGGTTCCACTGAAAACCAGAGAAAACCTTTCTGGCAAGGCACTGCTCTCTGTTTATGCTCACACCATAACCTGCTTGGCATGGCCGGCTTCTTTAGTTTTCAGTCTGGAGGTATTTTAGTTACCCTTGACAGTGAGAACAAAGAGCCCAATGAGCCTGTGTGTGAGCTATCTAGAAACTAACTCCCATGATATTTTAATTTTTTTTCCATCTTCCAGATTCTGAAAGCTAAAGCTACCTATAAATCCCCTGCACGTATATGCAGAAATGCCATGTATTTGGGGGTTTCACTTTCTAGGGACCACTCTTTATTTCTGGGGCAAGCAGAGAGCCCTCCAGCAGCAAGGCTGGCACACACTGACTGGGAGCAGAGCTCCTGTCTGCAGAGCCTGTGTGGAGGAGATCTTCCTCCACTGTTACATCAGCAGCTGGTGCATTTGGGTTGTGCACACATGCTGAAGTTCAGCCCTCCCCTTGCACAGCCCACTTGTGTCTCTGCTCACACCTGCAGAGAGGCTTGGGTAACCAGCCTGGGTGCAGCCACACAGGTACCACCACAGCCAAAGCAAGCTGCAGGAAGGGAGTCCTGAGCAAACTGCCCTAAGTCAGTGCCTTCCATCCTGCTTGTGGCAGAGCCTGAAATGCATCTCCTTTGTGTGGAGGCAGTTCTAGTTAAATGAGTACTTATTGCTACTTTTAAACAACCACAAGAAACCAACGTTCCTCAGATATTTTCTTCATTTTTAGGTTGGGCTAAGGAGATTTTTTGAAAACCTGTTAATGAATAAGGAAAATGGTGATTCCTACTAACATTCTCAGGTATTTGCAAATAACATTATCTCCCTAAAATTGTTTTGTTCTGTTTCCTTCCTGGCTTCCGTGTGCCAACATTGGTAACAAGCAGAAGACAAAGGACGAGGAAGTGAGAGTTCAGTTGTTCAGATATGAGATCATCCCCAAGGAGAAAAAGCCTTTATTTTTGTAATCTCCTTCCTTTTCTCCTCTAACTTATCTTCAGCTTCCCATTTGTTCAGTCACAGTGCACTGCCTGAAGCAGAAAGAAGGCTTTTAGTAGAGTCACTGTTGTGTCCTTCCATCTCTTGGAGTTCCTGACCTTTCCCACCATTTTTTGCCCTACTGTTAACAACAACTACAGTCAGCAAAACTTGCTGTGGGACCAAAAGGGGAAATAAAAGCACTTTAGGAAAAAAAAAAAAAACCAAACAAACAACTGTTAGGCACTTCCATATTGGCAGTATTAGGAAATTTTTAAATAAAGTTTTTTAGTGTAGGTGAATGTAGCAGTAAGCATTGTCCAGGCAGATACCAAAGGGTAAAAGGAGTGGGGAGACCAAAACCTACTGGAAAAATTACCCATGGGGAGTTCTGATGATTCAAAAAGCTAAGACAAACAAAAGTCAAGCTTGTTACTCATACCTCTCTCCCCTGCTGAGCAAACCTACAGGATTTGGCAGAGAATCTGCCCAAAGATGTGGGCAACGCTGTGGTGGTTGTTGGAAGGAGAAGTGCCACAGAACTCTCCTGAGACAGAGATGTCAGTGACATCTTTGATGCTGAGGAAGTATTTAATTGAGGAAGATTGTCAGAATACCAAAGTAGGATTAAAAGGTTCTGAAAACCTTTTGAAAGCCTTTGTACTGTTTCTAAAAAATATTGTGCCTTTTTTCCTTCTGTGCTGTCAAACCAACCCTTCAAAAGTCATAGTCATGGAGTAGAGGTGGATTAAAATGCTACTTAAAATCCATTCTGTTTTCCGTTGACTTTTGCTTAATTTATGTCTTAGGTGCATCCATGTTACGTTTTTATGCTTTTGATTCCTAGCACAGAGTGTAAAGTCACCCTCACAAAAAAGGAGATTTTAATTGCAAAAATGTGCCACATTGAGACATGAGCAGAATATTTTCAAAATTTGTTAAGGGAATGGAAGTTCCTGTTGCTTTGTCCTTTATAATGCATTCATGCCTACCCTTGTGTCAGCTCCCTTTTTGCCAGTGGTGAGAGGGAGGCCATCAGCAGGGCCCAGCTCACACCATGCTTTGCTGTACCCATGCAAGCAAGTGCTTCCCCCATCCCCTGGCTTTTAACCCAGCACAAAAACAGTACCCACAGAAAGACTCTGCCTTGCAACTAACTCATTTCTCCATAACAGTGCATTGAATTCCACAATGAGACACAGATTCTGGCAAATATCAATTTTAAGGTACATTTACATTTTCTTCATTATCTGTGGGGTTTTTTGTGGTGCCTTGCAACCAAACACCAGCTTTTGTAAGTAGGGGGCAGCCCTGGCTTTCTGTACTCCCAGCAAGCCCTGCAGCATCCTAGTTGCTGATGACAAACCACTCTGATCTCCTCTTTTTGCAGGATTCTACTCAAAACTTGTAAAAATGTGAGGGTGACTTTCAGGCCATCAATGGAAGAGAGTGACTGCAGCAGCAATACAAATGATTAGGGAGGGTAGGCAAAAAACTGGTGAGGTACCAAAAAGTACCAAGCTGAAATATTATATATCTTCTTCTTCTTCTTCTTCTTCTTCTTCTCCTTCTTCTTCTTCTTCTTCTTCTTCTTCTTCTTCTCTTTGATGTAAACTTGGCTCCAGTCTAAACAGTGTCTGCAGCGCTGACATCTCCAGCCTGAAGGATTGTAATGCAGAAACAAGAATTCATGAAACACTGTGCTGTATTTGCTAAATCTTGCCTGTGTCAAGGTATGTCCCTCATGCTACATACTAAGTAACCTGGATAAAATGTGGAAGCAGTGTCTTGGAAAGATATTTCCATTGGAAACAAAATACATGAAACTAGGATGAGCTTGTCACAGCAGAGAGATGAATTCTGCAGTATTCTGGATTTCCTGCATGACTCATTTTGTGTGTCTGTGTGCTCCTCTTTGGCTGATGATGCGGCAGAACAGAAGGAATGAGTTGTTCATATTTAAAGCTGGTTTGAATTCTGCTCTGGGTTTCCATCAGCATTACAGTTTGTGCAGTTTAGTTATTCAAGTGACAGTGGTTTACATGGAGGATTAGATTTTTTTCTTTGATCTTAAGCTTTCTCAAATGGCCTGTCCAGCATAAGGTAGTATTTGTGTCAGCAGAGAAATAGACAGATTATGGTCTTTTGATTTATTCTGATGGTAATTTTAGTGGTAATGAAATGATGCTGCAGACATGAAAATCATGATCTGTTATTTGTGTGACCCTGTCCATGATCAGGGTTAAAATACCTCATTTTACAAAAAAACTGGTCCACCTGAAAGGGCAAAACACACAGGAACTAGATTGTTAAAGACACCATAGCAGATTGTTAGATCTGTCTTGTAATTGTTCACCCAAAGGGAAAATTATTTGGAACCACCTCTGCAGACACACAGACATGTTTTAAACTGGTTATCACCGTCCTGTCTTCTGAAGCTTGTACCAAGGAACAGAAATGAGGCCAGCTTCTCCCTTGTTGCAGCCTGAGAAGACTTGGTTTAACACACCTAAATCTGAGCTGTCTCTGAGTCTCTGTAGTTATGATGTGCTTATTTTATCTGACTGTCTATGTGTTTTTGCTGCCAGATTCCCAGAGATCTCCATGATACAGAGAAGTTTGCAGCAGCCTCAGTCCTGGTGCCTTGGTCAGGTTGCCTCATGCACTGCCTTGTGTGTGCAGCCTTCATCCTGAGATTCAGCTTTGAACTGAGGAAGCTGCTGGGGCAATGGTCTCTGCTTGGCCACAAAGGACCATGTTCTCCTCCTCATCTTCACAAAGCTCTTCCCCAGACATGACTTCCTGTGATTGCTCTGTTAGGAAATCTTGGTTTTGCACCTACCACTCATGGCAGTTGCAGGACCTTCCACTTTCCATGCAGTTTTTAACTCCTGATAATGTGCTCCAAAATACATACTAATTCCAAAGAAAGACACTTATTTTGATGTATAGTCTACTAAAGATGTATAGTCTTTTTTTAACATTAGATATCTGAAAACACAAGCATCTTAGCACACAGCCATGGCTGCAGACAACCAGATTGAGATGGGGCATCTTCCACTGTGCTAGCTGGGAAGTGTCAGACTCTTCTTCTGGAGAAAACAAAGGAAAGCTCAAAGCTAGGCTTGGGTTTGGCACAGCCCTGGAAAAGGCCTTTTGTGCTGTGTGTGGAAAAGCCCCTGACAGGGACTGGAGAGGTTCCCAAGCTTTGGTGCTACAAGGAGGATGAACTGATGCAGGGAGCTGCTGGGGACAGGTGGCAGCAGCGGGTGGGTCTGTCTGGGCTGGCCAGTGGCACAGTGTGATGCTCTCCAGAGGGGGAACTAGCTTAAGAAAGATTTTGGTTTCCTTTTCTTTTCCTGGTGTGGATGTACAGCCTGAGACATGACAAAGTTACTTTAAACAAAACAAAACAAAACAAAAACAAACAAACAAACAAACAAGTGCTTCCTTCTAATGCTAATGTGGGCACTTGGTTTTGGGCTGTACATCACCATGTTTTTCCAACAGTTTACCTGATCAATATTTCAGATTCAAGTTTTTGTAACTGCCTGTGGTGAATCTATTTTAGGCTTATCTATTTCAACCAGCTCAGCAAGTGTTTCAGAGCTTTCTTAGGCATTATCAAGCTGAGATCCTATTTTTTAAGGAAAAAAGGAAAAACGTTTCCATCTTTTAAATGAAATTAGGTCCCAATTGCTACATAGGTTTCAAAGCAATTGCCTTCTCTTCCAGACATAGATAATGCCCTAACAATACCTCTAATACTCAAAGAAACTGGGAACTGGCAAACCCACTGCTGCCAGCAGGGATTGAGGTTGTAAAGGGTTTGAATATGTGTGAAGATCCAAAAGCAAATGAAGTAAGAGGCCTGAACTCTGGATTCTTGAGCTACAAATATGGTGGTTTTTGGTTTTTTTTTTTTTTTTTTTGTTTTTTTTTTTTTCTGGTGCTTCCATGGCTCTGCTTCCCCATGAAGCAAGAACGAACGCAATGTTCAAAGAAAAAAAAATCTTCAAAAGAGGCAGAGGTAGACAGTGGACTCAAACCTGAAAGGGAAACATCATAGAAAAGAAGAAGCTGGCATGGAGCCTGTTTCCAACAGAAGGGTTTCACAAGCAGTCAGCCAGGCTGCCCCTTGCCTCACTTGTTTTCCTGACTTACTTCTAGCCTTGTAGAGCCTGATTTGCAAAACAGCAGTCTGCAAAAGGCTGTGCACAGCCCCTAACTTGCATGTCTGATAGCTGGAAATGCCAGATTTTCAGGGCATTCACAGTAATTGAGGATTTAACTGAGCCCTGCTGTTGTACATGAACTTTTGAGTGCAGCCCTGGGCAGTTATCAGGGCTTTTTCTCATGTCTGGGGATCATTTTGTGTCTCCAACCATAGCAGACTGTTCAATGGGATTAGTATATGAATGATTCTTAAAAAGGACTTGACAAGTTAGGGTTTAACCTCTACCTCCCTGTCTGCAGGCAGAGATCAGAGATGGTATTTCTGGAATGGCCCTTTCACACCCTCTTACTGCGAGTGAAGATTTAAAGCAAGGATGTTTAGTCAGCACAAACTTCTAGCAGACCTTACCTTGGCCTTTCCCTAACACAGACATCTTTAAGTGGTTGTCCCAGTTTTGATACGCGCAATTTTTGTAACATGCAGGCACCATGAAGCAATTGGCATAGCTTGAGGATTGTCTGCAAGGCATAATAGCATACCCAAAAGCTCTTATGTGGAGGTGACATGGTGTTTCTCTACTGAATTGCCTTATGCTAGAGATGTACTCCCATGTGTTTAGAGTTGGAAAGGTTTCCAAATTAAACTCAAAGCAGCCCCAGGTCAAGTCAGGAAAAAAATATTTGGCTAAAGAGCCTAAAAATATAGCCATGGTTTCACAGCTCTCCTTGCAGAATAGCACAATTATTGTAAACTAGCAAGGATTTTCCCTCCACAGATAATGGAAGATTCATATAAGACCCCATGTGTTTCAATGACATGTAGAAATTGCAGAGGGAAGATTAGAAATGATTCCTCATTCCCACTGGGTAACTATGGGTTTTCATTCAAATCCCTCAGCTCCTGTTGAGCAACACCTCTATTTGGAAGAGGCTATTCAGGATCTAGTTAGTAACAACTGCAGAGTATTATCCCATGTGAATGCAAATGAATGTGTATTAGAAATAGGAAAAGTTTTCAGGATAATATTCTAAAATAATCATTGCAAGCAGACACACAAGTGAGCAAAGATGGAGAACAGGTTCCACCTGATCCTGCAGGATTGCCTGGGATTCTCACATCATAGTGCACAGTGTCTTTCCCTCTTGCCCAAAGTTTATTACCATATACCTATGGTGTATATTGCTCTACTGTCACTATATTTAAGTATTTTAGCATATTTAATTCAAAGAGCTGAAGAAATGCAGTGTAATGCTTAGAAATGCTTTTCATCCTCAGCCAGCACCACTGTCTCAGCCCTTAGGTGGACCCAAACACAAGTGCTGGAAACTGGGAACAGTGCTTGCCTCCTCTCCTATTAACAGCCTTAATGACAAGTGCCTTATTGACTCCCAAGGCATTCTGGAGAAGTTTTCCTACAAGGGCATAGCTTTGCACTTGACTCCTGCATTTAAGGGTTACACCTTCATCTTACAGTTACAAAATTTGCTCTGCAAGAAAACATTTTTGGCAAATTGTTCCAATGCAGGAAGTACAGTCATACTGATAAATGAAGACACTACAGTGGAGGGGGAACTGAAGTCCAGCATCTTTCTGTAAACTGTCCAGAAAAGACCACAATGTTACCTAGGCTGCTTTTGCTCTTCTGTTTGCAGTTTTATCTAATACAACTGCACTTCCATCTTCCTTCCCCCCACCCAATTTTTCACTAAAAAAAGCCAAGTGCTAACACAGAAGTTTTGGGTAGCAAACTTCTGAGGCTGGAATAAACTGCCTTTCTAATACAAAGGTACAAATATAATGAGGAATTTTCAATTCCCTTCAATTTCCCAGAAGAGCAAATGCAGCTGCTCAGCCTTGTATGCTCCTCTTAGATTGCCTGACCTGAGTTAAATTGCATTGCACTCAAGCAAGTTGGAGAGAGACTGTCTGACATGTGTCCTCACAAAAATGAGCTGGAGCTGAGTGTTCTATGAGGCTGTTGAAGGAAAAACAACTACCAGCAGATAATGTATGTGCTTGATTTGCTACTCTGAGTACAAATACAAATATTTGCTAAAAGCATTCTCAAACCCTCAAACTGATTTCCTGTAAGAAAACCTTTTGGAAAGTCAGAGAGACTAGAATTTATTCCCAGGAAATTAATTAAAAATATAAAAATGCTAGACACTAAGGGGAGCAGGGATGAGGGCACAAGCTCCAAATGTCTCCTTCAATAAACCTACACTTGTGGTGAACCCCTACATACTCTCTCTGCATGTGTTGCCTGCAGAAACCATTGCAGTGGAGGTAGTTCAGATTCCACATCTTACCTCCTGGATGTTAGCAGATCACTGAAAAGCAGTGAATATGCACGTGTTTAACATTCTGAAATTAATCTCCTGAAAGCCAGGAGATGCCTCCGGACCAAGTGTCAGATGTTACAAACTTTGAGCTCCTGATATAAACTTTCAGCTCCTGAATGCAATTTAACTTCCCTTGAGCAAACAAGCGAAAGAGACAATCAATAATGCACAGGAAAGAATGAATAAAAGATCATCAGATGTATCATTGGTTCAAAATAATTTGAGCTGTTCTTTAGTGTTACTGGGCTGAAGCGCTTGCAGAATGATTTGAGTTCAGTGACCCAGATTGGTATCTCTGAACATTTACTTCATTAAAAAAAGCAATGCAGCAGGAATGGTGAGATGAAGCACTGCACAGCTGGCTACAGGGGTTTCAGCCCCACAGCTCTTCCTGCCCTTTCACCTCTGCCATTTACCTGTTGTAGTCTATAGGAAACTTTTATACAACTGAACGTATTTTCACACAAAACCTGCTAATTCTCATTAACCAGAAACTGGGACACACTTAGTCCTTTCATTTCTTCTGAGAGTTCTGTCTGTGGTTTCCAACCAGGTGCTCCAGTGGCAGCTTGCAAAATGACTGGGAAAAGCAAATACATATCTTTCATGTGTGACTCTGTGCATGTCACAAATTTCTAAGCTGTCTGTGCCTCCTGAACACACAGGGTTGAATATTCCTGCTCAGTACTATTCCTGTCAGCCCAGGAAGCTGGCATTTCAAGCTTTCTACTTCAGTGACAGTGGTTTTGCTCATCTCAGGTAGAACTTGCCTTGCATGCTAAGCAATATTTGCTGTCAAAACATCACATCTGATTTTTTCATAGGAAGTTTGTAGCATCTTGCATGGAAGCAGATGTTTCTACTTTTCTCTCAATGTGTTAAGTGACAGTAATGGATGCAGAGCCTAAAGCCCCAACTTTCTAAAGGTGAGGCAGTTTGCAATCTGTCACTGGTGACAAAACCAATTTCAAGTAAGAACAGCACGGCTACACAGAAAAGGACAGGAGGGACCTCTGCAGCTTGTTAGTCCAATAATGGCAAACTTGTGGCAGTTGTGTGTTTTTTACCTTTGCAACAACTACCTGCAGGACCTGGAGAAGTTAAACAGCACTGAAACAAAAAAGCTGCCTTGACCCCCAGAGTCAAGGTGAGGCTTATTAAGCAAAGCTTATTAACTCACTGTGTAGTGGCCCAGAGAGCCAAAGCAGGCGAGCCCTGGTCACCACGCTGTGCTGTAGTGTCTCTGCACTGCACACCCTTCTTCCACTCTGCTCATGTGGGGGGGCTCTGGGGCCCTTATGAGCAGCTCAGACACTGTGTAACAACTCTTAGGTACCTGCCCTTGCCACAAAATACAGAACTCCAGCTGCTACCTGCATTCCCTGCCCAGTCCATAGTGCACACTAAAGCACAGTAAAACAATGCCCAAACCAGTCAGCAAAGGGAGCCAGCAGAAAAGATGTTTGCATCCACGGTCTCTAGTGTAAAGTTACCTGTATGAGGGCTGCAGAAATTCCATCTAGGTGAGATATGGAGCTCACAGTCTTCCCTGGAGGTTGTTTTCATCTGGTTTTAAATTATTGAAATATGTTCATTGCTTGCTTTCATGCTGTGGGAGGAATTGCTATGTAAGAACCTAGCTAGTACAGATGCATAGGGAGTGGGGACTTGGTCTGGCACCTTCCTCTGCCTAAAATGTTTAAAGTGTTTTTTGCAGCTTCATCTTAAACATTTTCAAGTCTCTTGGATGTTTTGCCATAAAAGAAGAATGTGGCACCAAAACAGGACAGGTCTACACCCCCATGCTGAAAGCAGTCAGCCTGGAGAGACAATTCCTGCTTCAGAGAATAGCATAAAATCCAGACAAACACTCACTGGAGTTAAACCAAATAATTTAAACCTTGCTTATTTCAGTTTTAAAGCACCCAAAACCTTACTTGGGTATAACCATGAAATTCAGATATTTCACTGAAAATAATCTGTGCATATGTATGAACTTCTATATCAGCAGTCAAAAAAATATCAGTAAGTAGTGCTTTAGTTGTGTTTTTAGCTTGCATATTAGCTATTGCCCTCAAGAGTAAGGAGGGATTAAAGAAATCTGGAGCCTGACAGTGAACCATCTGCCTGCAACCCCTACACCACCTGATGAGGCAGGGACAAAAATGTGTGCTCTGCCTCAAAACAGAGAAGGGTGAATATAAACAATATCTCTTGGAAGAAGAAATCAGGAGAACTTCTCCTTCTTCTGGCTGTCCTTGGGTGATGGGGAGGTCATTACCTTCCAGCACCACAGGAAAAGGTGTATTTTGGACAAGGCAAGTTGCCAGTTAGCTGCAGAACAGGACAGAAGTGGTGTCATTCACCTGCTGGAGATGGGAGGGGGGAAGATTAGTATCTTTCCCTTCCTTGGTGTCTTTGCAAGCACTTGTGTGGCTCTTTGTCACAAAAACAGGCACTGCTCCCTAGAAAAATATCTTATAGTGTGACATATTGCAGTTCCTGGCTGCAGCAGTCTGCAAAGGGAGTGAATACATTGGGTGACTGAATGTGAAAGCAACTCCTGGCAACTCCCACTGAAACCATGGGAAACCAAAGGCCCTCAAAATCTTCCAAGATTTGAGATATCAGGACTAATAGGCAGGTGGGAAGGGAAGGAGAATTTATAGGAAGGGTTCATGAGGTCTGGGAGGTTTTATTTCTGGTGGTCTGTCTATTCCTTGGTATTCAAGTGTAAACAAGCTACATCTACTTCCTAAATAGGCCTTCTAATAATTTCTGTGTGCTAAGTATTCTCAATGTCTCACATTCCTGAGAATTAAAGTTTAATTTCAGAAAACAAAAACTTAATTTCAGATTTTTGCAAGATTTCTGATTATTCTGGAAAAAAAAAAGCATTTATTGGCATGCCTTTGACATTTTTGGAAATGCTGCATCTCAAGCTGTACCACTATTACATGGCTTTTCCCTTTTCTCAAATTTATATTTCCAGGTTCTAAGCCTCCTGTCTTCCACAATATGTGATACAAAAATTAAGTAAATGAAAAATAATTAATAAAAAAATTAATAAAATGAAAGGAGCTAAAGATAAAGGGTATTTTAATTCAGTCACTGAAAATGACATTTATTGGACCCCTTTTTAAACAGATGGCTGCCTTATCACCATGTGTCTCATCAAGGACCACTTCAATTTCTATCAAAATTCAGAGGGGCAAGCAGTGTTTACCCTAAATACCTGGACAAAAAGTTCAAGTCTCTTGAATGGACATAGCCTTCTCAAAGGAAGACATAAAATACTATTTGATTCTTTGAAATTAGAAAAAAACCCTAAAATCCAGATTCCTTTTGCTATTTGTAGTATATGCTCTTACCAGAGCATCAGTTTACAGCCTGCACAACAGATGACACCAGTCATCTGTTTATATTATGCTCCAATATTATGTCCAATGATTAGTACATATTTTATCATTATTGATTTAACAAAAGCCCTTTTGCAAGACAAGTAGTGTTAACTACTGCTTTTTACACAGATTATCCCATGTACATGCAGAAAACTTGCCTTTTACTTCATGACTAGAGAACACCAAAACATTTAAGCCATCCACCTTCCCTCTGCAAAGCCCTTAGTCTGCATAGGAGGCATTCTGCACATGTATGAAGATCTACTAAATCCTTAGCTCAGAGTAACATTGGAATGAGATTTAGTCTAGCTTTCAGATGAAAGACAGCAAGGTAAACCTGACTGAGGAGTGAGAGGTGGCCAGTGGTAATGGGAGGGATGGTGGCAGAGGAAGATATGAGGAATAAAACAGTAGAAACAAGAGAGGGCAGGCTCTAGAACTGTACTATTTTTAATCAGCACAAAGCCCCAAAAATTTAGTAGATAAACACTGTCACATATATTAAGGAATGTTGTTTTTTTTTTCCAACCAGAAACAAAACTAAACAGCAGGAAATCTTTGCTCAACAGGATGCTAACATTCACTTTAGGCATTGATTGGAATCCTATCTAAATGGTTTCAAATCAGTCATTAGGGGCATTTAAACAACTTTCCCAGTGTCACCAAAGTCTAGAAGGCAGAAGGAACATCATCTCCTTCATCTTTTAAGATCCCTAGGGACAATCCAGCATCAATGGAAAAATGGTCCATGCTGTTGCATTGCAGCATGGATCCCAGCATCAGTCCTTCCACAGATTGCTAACTTGAAATGTAACTGTTTGTCTGAGTGGCTCATGGTAAATTAAAAAACTCAAGCCTCTGGTAAAGATGCCATTATTAACAAAAGTACCATTGCAGCAACTTTTGAGAAGAAAATATCCAAGTATCATCTCTAATAATGAAAAGAAGACCTGTCTCAATCAGACTTTCCTATACTGAAGGAAAGGCGAGGTACATGCAATAACAAGCTTAAGTGAGTCTGAGAAATCTAATCTACCTCACATGTATACTTTTTGAGAAAAATACTAAACCTTCACCTGAAACCTTTTTAAAGAGCTAGGATTTTAAATAGAGACTGCTTATAAAGAAATGGATCAATTAAATGAATCAAGGGATGCACAGCATTTTGCAATATAGTTTCTTTCTATAATCTCAGCAAACTCATGGGTTTACACCTTTTAAGGCTAGAGCAGACTAGCATGGACATTTTCTCTCATCTGTGCCAACCATGGGTACTCTACACTATGCAGTCATTTTTTTCTTACAGGAAAACAATTTTCCTTAGAATGCAACTGAACACTTGGAATATCTGTAACATGACTAAAAGCAGAGGATCTTCTACAAAATATACATTCTCTACTTGAAAATCTCAATTGAAGGCAAATTGGAAATATTCTGAAGATCTGATTTGGAAGTTAACACTTTAAAAAATGTCATTTTCAAAATGTTCAACATTTGTTTCCTTATGGGAACGTAATCCCAATATTAAGTTGCTTCTTCTTGAATGATTAAACCTTTTGACTGTGATCTAGTCACTTTCTGAACTAAATATTTCAAATTTGAAAGCCCAACTAATGCTGATAAGCTGCATGCATACACTGGAATCCTGTCTTCTATGTGTGGTTTTCCTCCTAAAAGTTGTTATCATATAATCTCAATCTTGCTGTTTAGGAAACTGAGGCAGAGGGAAGTAATAATATTTGTCAAAGAATGCATAGTAAATCACTGTTTGTAAAAATACATTGTCACATGTTCACAATCCTTCCTCACAAATGCTAAGCTCCATTCATGCTTATCTGCTCTTCATTTACCTTGATTCTAACAAAAAACAGTTTATTGCAACAGGTCAAATATTTGGGAAGATCCATAGCAATACTTCCATAAGTGGTGTGAAGACACAGATATGCAGGAGAAACTTACAAAATGACCTCAGTACAACTGGAAGCCTAAATTTAAAACCACCTAAAGGTTAAAGCAGTGCTTGGCTCTGCAAAGCTGTGCAGGCACTTTACAAAGACAGACTCCCTAATGAGCAATTAGCAATTCCTGCATTATTTATTCCTAGATTGTTCTGCTATTTCCAGAAAGCATAGAAATAAAAAGTAAATCTCCTGACATTCAATGAAGCTGTGGCTGGAGCTGATACCAAAGATCTGCCTGTAGTTATTCTGAGAGATTTCACTACACACTCATGAGATGTGATGTGACAGAAAAACGCTCTATGTGACCACTCTCAAAATGTGAAATTTTGAAGCACTTGTTTATACTGAGAATTAGAGTTGAAGCATATCAGTGTTCCAGCAGTAACACTAGAAATCTGCCACTGGCACTTTAGCTGAACAATGCTAGGATCCACAGACTACATTTATTGATGATAATGCAAGGTTAGACATTAGACCTGTATGTAATCTACACATAGCCAGCTTTTCAGTCTCAAAATCATAAACCAGATAGAGAGAATTGTGTTCAAAGGTACATTTGTTGAAGGAAAGCACTTTTATTTTTATCTAAATTTATGCAAACAAAACTGATGTATTTGTAGCTGTAAATATCCTTAATTCCCCTGCTCTTCTTATAGAGTGAATTTATCAGGGACTTAAAATATCAAATGTGAATTCAACTAAAGGGTTACATCTTAATCATTAAAATAGTTACCTTGTCTGCATCTTCATGAGCAAGGGTATGGCAAAAGATGTAAAATCCAATTCAAGAAGCAACTAAAAATTTCTTCCTGGTGGAAGAAGTCAAACTGAGCACAGCTTAGTAGAAGAAAACTTCCTACAGAAAGGAAAAAAACTGCACTCGAAAGAACAGTTCATTGAATGCTCATGAAAAAAGGGAATAATTTCACATGCAACCACTGCTGCCTCTATTTCTACAGCAGCTGATTTTAATGACTACTGCATGGAAGCAGCAATTCCTGCTAGGGCTGTAAGTTACCTCTTGCATGTGGCAATTGTTATCTAACCGAGTTTAACATACCTGGCAGAGTAGACAAGGCATAATATGATAATTTGACCAACAGATGCTACAGTTGTATTGATACTAAGCTTCAGAAAGCATCCTGACTTAACGAAACCTCCTGGGGAAACAATGTATTTTTCATGTTGCCAATGTGAAATGCAGCTTTTCTCCAGGGATCTTTGATTCTCTTTGGCTTCTGTATACATCTCAGTAAAACGCAAATAACACAAGGCCCTTTAACATAGCATCAAGTCATGAGCAAAGCCAGGGAATTTGCTGCTGTTCATTGGCAATAGACAGTAGATAATGCCAAGGTCTATGTCCACTGTCTGCTATGGACCTGAATTTGAGAATGGACACTGGTAACCTTGTTTACTTCCACTCAAAGTCCAGTCTCCCACCGCAGATTTAGGTCAAACACTGTTAAATGGAAGAAGGAGAGAGAGAGACTGTAACAAACACTTCAGTCACTAGCAGAGATCTGACTGGAATTCAGAGGCAGCCATGACACTGAGAGAGGACAACAGCAGACAGACTTGTCAGAGACTTAGTCTGGTGTTTCTCACGTCAGGTACCATTTAGGCAGCTAAGAGAAGATGCTGACAGCTCTCACAGCATGCCACGCTAATGTAGACAGAAACAGAAAACAGTGTCTTAAATGGAAGCCAACAACCATTAACTCCTTAAGTCAGATTAAATCTGTACACTCAGACTAAAATGAGTGTGGAGAAGCATCAAAGATATAATTAAGGTATTTGTAAAAAGGGCAGGAAGGATTACCAGTCACCTGGACAAAAGCATTCTTCTTCCTTTAACCCAGGTCCTTCAAAACATGGCTTTAGACACAGAAAAGTGAATGTGTATAAGGAGTCCAAGTCTAGGCTAGGAGGAATTATTGTAAGAAATGTTCCTTGGAGTTAAACTAGTGCAGATTTTTCATACCAATTTGAAGTACTCATTCTCACGATCTGACTCTCTCAAGAGCATTTGCCAACCTGAACTCTGTCCACTCCAAGAATTAAGGCACTATTATTTTTGATGCAATGCTTCCAAAACCACTCTTATTTTAGAAGACCATATTTGCCCCTAATAACTGTATGCAGTCATTACTGTGTCCTCTATTTATGACAAAAAATAGCTGCAGTTTTAAAACAGATAAAAGGACAAGAATGCCTAGGGAAAATTGTGGGCATTATATGAACAAATAAGTATGCTCCAGCAAAATGACAAACATCATTGTGCTAAATGAAAATGCTTGATTTTTACCCTAGAATCCATAACTAACCCTCTCTGTGAACCTACAAAAGACTTAAACTTACTTTGTTGCCTGTTCATAACTGAAGTAACAAGCTCCACCCTAATCTGGTTCCTCATGTTCGTGATATTTCAAGTGAACAGTTATACACTGCTTATGAATTCTTCCTAAGTCCCTTTCTCTCTTTACTCAAAACAGACAACCAGTCTGTGTTATGTATACAATTCCTCTTTAGATAGTCTCTTAATTCTACACTGAAGCATTGCTTTTTCAGATTCCTCTTAGAACCAGAACAGCAGTCATTTCATACTGCTAACATTGTTTTAATTTGGTAGGGATTTGAATGACTCAGCACCACATTCCTTATGATTAGGAGATGTTTTGCCATTTCACTTTATTATATATCAGTAAAATTTTATGCTCCCCCTTAATGTGCCCTGCTGAGATGGGCTTGCCATAAAACTCATTGTGTGCTGCTGCCATAGTTCTTTTGCTGACTTTTTCCATTGCTCAACACACATCACTAATGTAAGCCCCATTAACTCTTATTCCCTGAGCTAAGAATCTGACTAAAAAGCAAAGACTGAAATAAATTTCTAAGTTAGGAAGAAAATAGCTGCTTGGAGAAAATTAGGGGGCAAAAAAAGCAGCAACAGCCATTGCAATTGCTGTATGAAATTAAGAATTTTACAAATGTAAGAAGTACAGATCGTAGCTTATTTAAGATGGTCAGGAGATTTTAGTTCAAAAATATTGGGCTTGTGCTTGCTCCTCCCAGGTTTTTGTACCAATGCAAACATATGACTATGACTGTCCCCTTTTTCTGTCTGTATTTTCAGCACCTGCTGCACTTCTTTTATCCCATTTCCTCTTGACAGAGTCAGATACTGCTTCTGTCTCTGTTTCACTCTGCAGTTATATGGCTGATCTGTCTTACTCAGTGCATTTTACTTACTCAGTATCCTGTTCGTCTAATTTATTTCCAGAGCACCTGGGCCTGAGAAAAATACAAAAGAGAGAGCAAAGAAAGGTGCTAGAGGGTGATGTGTAATGGCAGGAGAAAACCAGTCCAACACAATTGAAAAGAAATTGATGCAAATGAGATTGCAGGGTGAATTAGGGGGACACAGAAGCTTAGCAGAACATGGGTAAAGATTTGCATTTTAGCCCCTGCTCCTGGGGACTGCTTTATAATTCACAATATCACCATAGAAAGACAAACAACAACAACCCTATTGATAGCAAGGAATTCAGGTAATGAGGGCTGCTCAAAGGCAAAGCTGCAGCTTTGAATCTTCTCAGGCAGGGAAGGGCACTGAGCCAAGACTTCAATTCTTTCAGCCAGTGCTCTAACACTGACCTGAAGAAGAAAAAAAGAATGTACTGACACTTTTGAAAGAGGTTATACATATTATGGAAAGCTAAACCTTAATGCTGGAACTACTTAACATTTCAGGAATACTTAGTTTGGATCATCCTAGCAGGACCTATGCTCTGAGCAGCTTTACCCTATCAAGATTGAGATTCTTTCTGGACATGGCTGAAGACCTTCTGCCACTTTGAGAACTTTAAATATGACGACTTTTCTGGACTTGAGATTTTTAGGATTTTATTTGTATCATGTGTCTGCAATTTCCTAAGTCATTCTTTAAAAATCTCAGTTCATAACCATACAAGAAATATACTTTCAGTTATGTAGATTTTTGATCCAACCAATAATGCAATTATTCCTAAAATAATTAGACTTCAGATTGGCAACTTTTCTTGCAGTCAGATATTCATGGGGCAGGCACAGCTTTACTTATGTTTCTGAGCTAGTTTTGAGAACAGGCAACATATGTCCTAAATAGTGATGATTAATAATAGAGATATACAGATTTATTTTATATTCCAAAAGTTGTAAGGTAAAAATGAGCAGGATTTCCTTCACACATCAGACCAAGAATTACATTTTCTGTCTGCTCTCTAACAGCAACAGCACACAGCAGATTTACTCACTGGCTTTACACATTGCTGTTCTCACCTTTCACAAGGTGGCCTTAAAATAGAACTCATATTCTGATTCATTCAGGACAAATTAAAAAAAGATGAAAAATTTGTACATAACACTAAGGGGATTTGAAGATCCTAGCAGAAAAATCAAGCATTCAATTTTAAAATGAAGCTAAAATTTAAAGGAAGATGCACCAACAAAGTTAAGACTTAAATTTTTATTTAGGATTCACTTTTAAGTATTTATGTTATCATAATGTTATCATTTATGTTATATAATGTTATCATATCCTGTGATGATAACATTTGTGAGTTTAACTGTATTCCAATAGTCTTGAAAGGGGTTTTTTTGTTTTTTTTTTTTTTTTTGTCTTGCAGAAAAAGCACTAAAAGACAGCCACTGTACTTCCAAGTCAAAATTTCTCCTGATTCTTGTTCTCTTTCCACAGAAGCTGGTTTAAAACACTGCTCTGTTTGAGAGCTTTTAGACTGGATATATCTTCACTTACAACAGGCACTTCTTCACTTTGATCCTCAGTTTTTGCATCTTCACTGTCTGACAGTGTACACAGGAGTGTATCATTCTCATACGTAGGAAAATAATACCTGAAAGCAACAAAACATGATTACTACACAGTCACACATTTTGTTTGAGAGGCTGAGACAAGAAATTTAAAAAGGAAATATGAGCAAGTCTGGTTGTCTGGAATGAGAGTAAACAGCACACCCAAAAAAATCAACTGCACAGTGCAGATATGCACAGTGTAGAGGAGTCATAGAGAAGAGCTGACAACAGATGAGCCCTTCCTCCTATTTCTTCAACCACATGATATTACAAAAGAGACTGCAGATCCATATTTGTCCCTCAACAAAGGCTGAACTGAGGTGTTTGAGTTAGAACACTCCCTGTGCTCTACCACCTGGTAAACAGCATCATTCCCTGGACCCAAACAGCTTACTTAGAGTCTGAACCCGTGTTTTGTTACACTGTCTCTCTATTTTCCATGGAAAAAACTATGGGTAAACTACCAATTTGGTTTGATGCCTAAAGTTAGGTAGACATAATGCATATATCTACATTAGACATGCAAAAGAAGGGGTTTGACTTGGTTCTAGAACAATTTTGCAACAACAAACTTCTCTAGGATAGGGGCTTGAAAGTGCAGATCCCATGTATAGGAACATTGCATCTTGGATGCAACTAGAAGAGCAGTACCCTATGTTCATTTTATCTTCAGACTGTATAGAGATTTCTAATTCTGAGTGGTTCTGAGACCATTTATTATTTTATCTGGGCCACTAGAGTAAGGGAGTTCAGGGCACTGTTGTATTTGCAAATCCCAGAACTTACTGTTCCATAGAAATTATCAAGTAAAAGTCTAAATGCTGGAAGAAATGTATTTGCCCTTACTGTGGTTGATCCCACGTAGACCTGGCTGGCAGGAATGCAATGTGTTTGGTCTCTTCCATATGACTTATCAATCCTCCTTTGGATTCAAATTTCTCCTGGCAGTTGTAACAACGACAATGATGGATTTCTCTTCTGATGAAATTCACTAGCTTTACTTGCTGATAGAAGTTCAGACCTGGAAGAGATGGTAGTGAACAAGCACTTGGGCAACATAAGTCTTAGTTTAAAAATGCTTTCTTGGATCAAGCATAAGGATTGATAAGAGTTTACTGAAGACAGCACTGCCTGCACGCTGTATCTTAGAAAAATAATAAGTGTTTATTCCTAGCTGCTGGGAAACCAACCCTTCTTTTAGCACAAAAACTACAAACATTTTATTTCCTCTCAGTCTGTCTTTAGGCTTAGTGACAGGGGTTCAGGAGGAGGCAAGTAGGTTGAAGAATCTTGGGAAATGAGAGAGAGACTGACTATAGGCATTGTACCCTGGCTTCCCTGGGCCAGGCCCAGCAGGCAGACAGGATGCACGGTTTGGAGGATCCCCTGCCCTCCCTGTGCCTGCCTGAGCACGGTGACTTCAGGGACAGGGGCAGTCTCTTTCAGCAGACCTGTCTCCTCTGTGACTGCCCCATGTCCCCAGGGGTGACAGGTGTGGGCCCCTGCAGGTGGAACCCAACAGTGATGAGGACAATGGTTCACCCAGCACAGAGGTGCTACCAGGGTTAACTCAGCCTGTGCCCTGCAAAAAAGCTGCTCCCATAAAGAAAAAAATACAGGACATGGTCACAGAAGGTTCCCTGCTGGAGGGAATGAAGGCCAAAGTGCCAACCAGACTCACTTTTAGGGGAATTCTGCTGCCTCCCTGGCAGCAGGTTCAACATGTGATGAGAAACCTTCCTGCCCTCATGGGTAATTATCAGTTAGTGATTTTTCAGGCGGGCAGTGACAAAGTTACAAGAAGTCCCAGGGCAATCAAGAGAGACTGCAGGGCCTTGGGAAGACTGGTTGAAGGATCCAGAGCATAAGCAGTGTTCTCCTCTGTCCTTCCAGTTGCAAGGAATAATGAGGGAAAAACAGAAAGAGCCAGCAGATCAATACCTGGTTCCAAGCCTGGTGTCACTGGAAGAATTTGGGGTATTTGGATCATGGGTGTGTCAACAGGTCCCCAGGCCTGCTGGTGACAGATGGGGTACACCTGTCTCAGAGGGGGAAAGGGATCCTTGCACAGGAGTTAGCAGGGCTCATTGAGACAGTCTCAAACTAGATTTGAAGGGAGTAAAAGATAAAACATGTCTAAAGGCCTGTTAGAGATGAGCCTGGGTCAGGATGTCAGTGTGTTGTGTTTGACAAAGTTAAGTGCTGGGTCCTGCAACTGGTCACACAACCCATGCAGAGTTACGGGCTGGGGGAAGCTGCACAGTAGAGGAGGACCTGGGGGGGCTGGTGACAGCAGCTGAACATGAGTGCCCAGGGGGCCAAGAAGGCCAATGGCACCTGCCTCGTATCAGCAATAGTGTGGCCAGCAGGAGCAGAGCAGAGATTGCCCCCCTGTTTAGCCTGGAGAAAAGGAGGCTCCAGACTGACTCAATCACTCTGCAGCCACCTGAAAGGGCCAGGTAGGGGTCAGTCTCTTCTTCCAGGTAACAAGTGATAGGGAGAGATTTAAGTTGGATATAAAGAAAAAATTTCTTCACCAAAAGGCTTGTGAAGCCTTGGTACAGGCTGCTCAGAGAATTAATTGAGTCACCATGTCTAGAGGAATTTAAATTATGTGTAGATGTGGCACTCAGGGACATGGTTTAGTGGGGACTTGGCAGTGCTGGGTTAATAGCTGGCCTCAAGGATCTTAAAGGTCTTCCACAACCTAAATGATTCTGTTCTATAGCAGAAAGCAAACACTGGCCAAACAAAGCTCCTGGCTTGCAAAGAAGCACAAACAGGCATAATAATAATAACAACAACAAGAATAAAAAAAAATAATAATACTTCCAAGTCTCCAGCAGCCAGATCTGGAACTCAGAGCAGGTATTTGTAGAAACTACTCTGCAAAAGAATCCAATGGGTCTAAAGAAAATAGCCCACATCCTTGGCAGCAGCAACAGTTCCATAAAAATAAAGAGTTCTTGGCTCGCTTTTGTAAGCTGGCAGAAACAGTTTCCATTATGGAAAAGTTAAATGTCTCTACAAAAATAAAACAGATAAACTTGTTTTCCACTATTCTTATGATGTGGTTTTCTCCACACTAGTGGCAAATGCTGACAATTACAGCCCCTCTTACTCACCATGCTCTGACTTTATTTTAGGAAAGTGAAATCCATGTGATTTCTGGAGAAAAGAAAAAAAGGAAGAAAAAAAAAATCTTATTTCCACTACTTATACTATTCCAAGTTAAAAACAGCTCAGCTTTTCATGGGCTGACACAGACATACACATACAGACACACACATGAATGCTTGAAACAAACCCCAGAAGTTTTGGTTCATCAGAAAATTTTGCATTCATATTTAGTACTGTTAAATAGTTGATTAAAACTGAAACACAGATGCTAACTATAAAATCTATTAAATCATGAAACCACTATGATATCAAAGATGCTATTTCTTTACTGCCTGTAGCAGTCTGTACACTCACAAGTAATAGCTAGTCATACTCTTAATGTAAAGCTTGACTTCTCTGCATGTTTTAAAGAATAGATGCTGGAGGTGCATGCAGTATTTTAGTTCTGTGCTGAAGAGGACATTTTAATGCAGCAGCTGATTTGACCTTAATAAAGATGTTACAAACACAATTTTTAATGCCACAGTGATGAAAAAGCTGTTATTTTAAAAAAGTCTTACCTGCATGTGAAGATAGAGTTTTTCTGTGGTGTCTGCTTGCTGTTCACAAAACAGGCAAACTGCACATACAGGATGCTCTTCCCAGTCAGACCAATCTCTTATGAATAAAAGTCAAAAAGATTCATTTAGTCTTAGGAAAGAGAAGAGACATACTGAGAAAGGGCATTTCAGATTCTACTTTCACTAGAAATAAATCCAGAGAAACTGAATATTTTAAAGGGGTGGAAAAGACAGTGTGGATTTATAGCTGGATACATGATTACAGTCTGGTGTAGAGTCTAAAAAAACTAGAAATTTGATAAAGACTAAGCAGTTCATATTGGGTAATTTCTATGCAGACAGCCATTTAATCCTACTTGAAACTGTCTGCAGTAATAAACAGAATCCTAACTTCAATTTCTATCCAGTTTGGCAAGTCATTTAATATTGCTTTCAGTATTTACTTTTCTAAGGTCTTTTAAAATTCCTGTATACCTTTCTAATCTTTCAATACACCAGCCAAAGTCATAATCATTAGGCAGAGCTGACTCTAAGCATTATTTACTTATGAAATATTAATTACTCACTTATGCTACATTTAGACAAGTACACAGAGAATACTTTACCAAAACATCCATTTATATCCTAATGCTACTGAGAGATAGAACTATTACTGCACCAGGCAGAGTCAAGTAAAATTAACCTTAAGTCACAGAGAGAACCAGGAAGATCAGGGACCTTGATTCCCATAAATTACTTCCTGCTTATTCAATTTTCTATGGCCAAGGTAATCACCTCTGCAGTGATTTGAGGGCTTGGACCACAGAAGAATTCAGAGGAGGTGGATGTTGCCCTCAATCAGCACTGCTGAGAAGCCTCCTTTGAAATCCTTCTTTAATCTCGAGTTAGTACCTTTTTATCCATTTTTTAATACAATTTCTTCTTCATAATGACACTTTTGATGCTTACTTCTAAAATTTGAGCAGAATCTGTTCAATTGTGTTCTTGTGCAAAACTAAACAAGAATGCATTTTGTCTACATTATTACAAACTCAGAAGGTTCTTGTTTGAGTTCTAAGGAAACAAAAAAACAAGCTTGTGGTTGAAACATGGAGTTTATAGCTCTCATTGCTGAGAAGTGTTTTTAATGAGGCCAATTTGGAGTTGATTTGATTGGCTTAAATGAATTTAAACTGTGTGCTAACTGTGCACAGCATTTTCCCTGCAACTACTTCAAAAAATAATGGTCCTGCAAGTCTGTGTAATAGGTACATAAGTAACTCTTACTCTTCTAGGTTATCTAGTAATTCCCGGTCATCCTCTGACTGCACTTCCTCCCAGGACTTTCCAAATTCCTGGGGAGAAAAAATAAAAGAAAAGAAAAAAACATTTCCTGATTCTCATCACACACTGTCACTGAACTGAATGAACATCTCAGAAGTCACAATCAGTATCTTATTTTGGATCACTTCAGTATTGCTGTGAGTAAAAGGTAGTCATACAACACTGCTTTAGTAAGAATTTTTTAAGTAAGAATTATTTTCATCATTTAACAGGACACTTCCCACACTATAGCTAAAAGGAAGACAGTTTGGCAGAGTTCTCAAGAAAACTGGTGGTGCAATGTTATCATTATATAGCAAAGGTTCCATAACATTGTCTCCTTATTGCAAGTTTCATACCTCCTTGATGTTTCTCATAGGCAGCTCCTCCAAGCACCAACCCTTTCTTCTTCCCACAGTAGCCAACTGACTCCAGTTTCCCTCACCCAACCAATCCACTCTTTTATAGCACTCATTCTTATTCCCTACAGCTGTGGCCTGTTAAAGTCAGGCCTGCTCCTAATCTTTAATAATTAACCCAGCTGCAACTCTTTAGGGGGAAAGATTACTTTCTATACTACCTTTATTTACTTATATTCTATTCCCCTACAGTGCAACACCTCCCAAGTGTTCCTGAGGCAGGTATGTCCCTCAAGTTTGCCCTCCCACTTGCTCAATCCATCTGCCCACCTTGCCTTTCAAGCAGCAGGGGCTGCTCCATGCAGCTGTCCCACCCGAGGCTCCAGCTGCAGCACTCAGAGCTGTGCCTTGCCAAGGCTGTACTAGTGCAAACAAAACATTTTCCCTGCAACTACTTCAGCTTAGCTGAAGTGCTCCAGAAAGTGCTCCTGTGTCAGCTTACACAGAGTGCTCCAGAAAACAGGAGAGACAGGCATAGAGCTCTGGGATGGACTCCACTTTGTGTTCCCTCCTCTTCTTGGACATGAACGTAAGCACATCTATTCATGGTGTTCTGTTCCTCCTTTTGCTTTTTGTGTTGTTTATTTATACCTTAAAGACATTCAGCAAGAAGTATATCACAATACATTTGTGCAGCCTTCAGCACAATGGCAAGCACTCTCAGCAGGACTGAGATATAAATAACAGGCAATAAAAAGCTGGAGGGCTCTACTCAAATACCAGCAGTGATCTCTAGCTAGTGTTTTTCTTTCTTGGGATTCTTCTTGTCTACAAAAGTAAACCCAAGCAAACTAATCAGCAATCAGAATAGTATTTTTGAACCTGATGGCTATGGAGGATTCACAAAGATTACAATGGATGATCTTGTCCCATAAAAAAAAAGACAGCTAATAAAAAGACAATCCTTTAATTGATTTTATTAAAATATTCCTACTAATAAATATATTTAATAACATCCTTAGTAACAAGTATGATTATTGCCTTTAGGGGTGTTTGGAAAAAGAAGGAAAAGATATCCATCATTTAACAATTTAATGAGAATTTTTAAAGTTGTTAGTGTCTATCAGGAAAATGATAAACAATTGTCCCTAGACAGCTCTAAACATAATGTCATCATATATTACAGAATGAAAATTGTGTAATTAATTCAGTGATACTACATGGTAGAGTGCAAGCTCTCTGAGTGAGAGGGGAGACTCATTAATGTCACCATTAGTGTGAGATATCATGAAGCCATTACCACCTCTCACCACATGTTCCCCCAGCTGCACACTCCTTTCCCATGTCTGCTAATGCTAGCACCTTAATGAACAGAATGTGGCTCACAACCACTGCAAAATGAAGAGGAATGCTCACCATGTTTCTCCTTACCAGCTCAAAGTGTATCAGCACAAGAGACTATGTTCAAAACAGCAGCCTTAAGCTTCACCTTTTAATTGAAGGTGAAAGGGAAAAAACATGCCTGAGCTTTGTTATTGCTGATGATTTTTATGGTGTTTCTGTGAAGAAGGCAGAGAGGGAGCTTGTAAGATGTCTCTGTTTCCCTCATCTATTTATATTCAGAGAGGAAAAAAAAAAGGAAAAAGCTAAAAGCTAACCAGGTCTTGTATCACTGGAAAATTGCATGGTGAATGGATAACTAGGAACACGGTGATGAAAGTGCCAAGAGACTGAATCTGAGCAATTGGGTGGAAAAGAGTTCTTTGAAACATTCTTAAAAATCCTTCAGGTTTTTTAAATTTATTTTTTTAACACATTTTCAGTTCTCCAGCTTGATGGCATCTGGGACCAAGGGTGCCTTTGTTAAGTATTCAATTTTCTTCGCATTTTCATCCAAGATGCAAGAGCTGCCAGGAATGATCTCTAGAGATTCCCAATAAATTCTTAACAAAACCAGAGAAAAAATGAGACTTGACATTGTTAATAGTTCAAACACTAGAAAATGCATAATTAAAAAAACCCTGAAGGCCTTACTATATATTCAGGAAAAAACAACTTTTTCTTTTAAACACTTTCTGTGTACCTCACAGAGAGGATGATGCTATAGAAAAATGAGAACATGCAAATGTGTGTGGTTTGATTATTTCCTCTTCCAAAATGTAGTCTAAATGCACAGAGATGAAATGCCTCACTGGCAATTTACCTTTGCAACCAGAGTGCAGTTCTACAGGAAGAAAGTCTGTGTGTCTCACTGAGGCAACACATCCCAGCCTGAAAAAAGTGCAGAGATGGGAGAAACTACAAACAGCAGCTGGTATCTCAAGCAGTGTTCCCTAAAGAGCAGTTCCCAAACTACATGCAAATGGAGATCCAGGCCTGCGCAGCTCACAAACTCCAAACATATGTTGATTTCCCCTGCAAATTTTCCCTTTTTCTCACCTGACTTGCTGTGATGATCTGAGTTATGTTATCTGGTTTATATTGGTGCATCAGGAAGAAGAGATGGCCTTACCCCAACGTTAGTTAATCCACGTGGATGAATTTCAATATGAAGCATTCCCCAGTTGGGGGATTTTATTAAATCTTGAATCATCACCAACTTATGAAGGGTGTCCCTTTACTATTTTACAAAATACACAGTGTAAATCAAAAGAGGTTAAATATAAGAAGGGACTCCCATAATAAAATATTCTTCCCCTGCCTCCCAACAGATAATAGTGATGACCTAGAGCTTGGCAATGAGGAGAATACATATTTTTATTTTTGAGGAAAATAAAAGCTTTATGAAAAAAGTTTTCTAGTAAGTAGCAGGTACCATTTCTCAGCTGCCTAGTTTAGTTGTAAGTGTATTAATTCACTGATGCTACATACTGTAGATACATGCCATTAGTCAATTTGAAAATAGACATCTGGGCTTCTTACAAAGGATACTCCATACCTAAAAGTGCTGCTGGTAACAATCAGGTGAATACAGAAAGGAAGGTCTTGTCAGTCTGGGTTTGCCTTTGTTCCTCTGGGAATAAGAGACTTTTAATACTGCCTTCTGTTCTTTCCTGGCCTCCAGCAGCACCACATTACAAAGTTCTTCTCTCTCCATTTTTACTTGGCTCTTTGTGCCAGGTGTGCCATGGGGCCACAGGATAATGCACACAGAGAAACAAGGAAATTAGGTGTTGTTTTTTTTTTTTTTTAAGGAAAGAAAATAAGGAATTCTACATCTATATATAATAAATACATTGTTGCTTAGTTCTTTGCACTACAGTACCAGTTCGTCTCTCTGAATTAACACTTCAAGCCATTCTGTAGGATTGGTATAACATTCCACACTTAAACAATACAGTCAAAAGACCTCCAAATCCACTGGGGAATCATTTCAGATGTGATATGTAAACCATGTTTGTATCTTTGAAACTGCATAATCCCCTGGACATTTAGAGCAATGTGAAGCACAGACCTCTAACACTCATTGGGAAAAATGAGTAAATCTTGACAGTACACACTAAAAAAAAATTCTGGTAAGTTGTGAGGTGAGAGAGAGGTGAGGTGAGGTTGTGAGGTGAGGAGAGAGGAAGCAAAATCACTACATTGAGCCATTACAAAAAACAGATCTTGTGTAATGTCTAGAATTTACTGAATATAGCTGCAGCTTGAAAAAAATCCATCCTATCACATTTAATATAATCTACTGTAGAGCATGTATGTGCTCTACAGAATATTTCCTTCTTAAAATGTAAATGCCAATCTACTGAACTCCTAGTGAAGAAACTGAGGTTCTTCCTTTTAGTCTTCCTGTCTCTGTGCAGAAAAAAAAGGGTTGTCAAAGGCTGTTTGGAAAGCAAACATTTTCCATGATGTAGGAACATTCCAAAAAATTTCCTGGGTACATTTGATAGTGAAGCATCTTATAAGTGTTTAAGACAGAGTTTTTAGTCTGTTTTTGATCTTTTAAAAAAATTCTTTCTTTAAAAGAAGAAATGTCAGAAATTCTGATGTGGGTATAGTCAGAAGGATCAGAAAGGCTGAGTAGAAACAGTCCCCTGAGTAGACTGTAGGGGAGACAACTGAAAATGTGTGGAAAAACAATGTGGCTGTAGCAGAGCATGTAGAGCCAGACAAAGAATTGTGATCATTCAAGTATGTCCCAGAAGATGTACTGGCACAGATCTTGCATAAGCAGTACCCACTGCCCAATTTTTAACATTTTGGTGGTTTGACATGGCTTACCTGAGTTATATTTACTATTGTCTGTAATTTCCAGAACATGAAGGAATACATGTCTGAGTGATGCTACTCAGTGACCAATACCTGAGCTGGTTCAGGCTGGCACATGAAAGCACCCTGCCAGGTCCTGGCCAGAATCCCAGCTGCAGGAAAAGGGAACCAAGGCCCTGACTGTGAAACAGTTTGCAAGGTCTGGGGCCATGCAGCAGCATCACTCAGAGCACATCTGCATGTGGGGCAGCAAGCACAGACCACAGACCATCCTCAGGTGATATGGGCAAGGCCACCAGCTTTGGAGCAACTGGAGAAAAGAGGTTAGCTATGTGAATCTTAGCCTTGCTGTTGTATTTACTTTGGCATATTCTGCTTATTAACATGACACAGCCATTGTATCTGTATCCATGTTATGACCTCCCTGCATGTCTCTCAGATTTCTCAAGTAGTGCTTCATGGTTCTCAGAGATCCTGAGTAGTAACCTAGCTCAATTTCCTGATCTAAGATGGAACAGATTAAAATGTAAACAATGAATGCAAATGAGAAACAAAAGATAATTTAAAAAGATGCCAAGTTCTGAAAACAGAATATTAAATGCAGGACGAGCAGAGAAGAAAGAAACTATTAAAATCACTAAAAATAATTATATGAAATTAAAATCTGTTAACTTCCAAAGAAGTAAATGCTCAGTTCTGTTGAGGATCTAAGAACATCTACCCTACACAGCTTCACAACTTTTTCCTCACTGTGCAGCAAATACAGGTCAGTTTTCAACATTGTGAAATTTGACTATCTAGAAAAAAACCTCCAGGTCTCAGATCATTGATCTTTGGAAAAAAAATATAAAATATCACCAAGGGAAATCATTCTGTCTTGGATAGAAGGGACTTGGCAGAGCATTAAACATATAAATTTTTGTTCTCAGTATTAAAGTAACACCTATGGAGAGAAATTAAAACAAAAGAGTAGGTAAAACAGTCACGAATGCCTATTTATAACCTGGATATTAGCACATGTAGAAGGCACAAAGACTACTTCAGGTGAACTATAGTTATTTCTGGGACAGAACATAGCAGCTTTTGAAGCAGCTCCTATATTCATAAGCTGAAGGCAGCAAATGAAAATCTGTTACATACACATGCACACACTCTCAGAGGTCTGAGATAGAAAAATATTTAGCAACATACACCTACCTGGAGGCTAAAAACTAACTGTTTTTCTTTCATCTCTGTGTCTTTCATTTTCCTCCTCTTTGCATTTAATTTATCCTCTGAAGAGCACTTCCAGCTTAAGGTTTGTAGAAAATGAGCTCGAAGCCAACTTGCCTTAAGTTAGGCCTCCATTTACTTAATTGCTCAATCTCACCTTCCCTTCTGTTTTTAAAGCAGAGACTGAGCACTAATGACATGATGATTAGTGTCTCTTCAAGCTACACTCTTGCATCTCTCAAAATCAAATCTCAACAAAAAATGTTTACTAGTGCTTAGTTTGACAATTATCCAGAATATCACACCATAAATGAGCATACTTCATAAGAATCCTTCACTTGATTTTTGACCTTTATACTAATTGCTAGTTTGGATTTATTCACTTTTAACTAGATAATGTCTGTATCTCTTTAGTCAATTTGCTTATTATTCACAGAACTACTTACCAAGTAATTAATGATATAAAATTTGTCATACTCTTTATTTTTGGCATTGATTCTGCGATGCTGCTTCTTTCTCATGTGATCTTTAAGTGTGTTTTTGTCTCTGAAGACTTTTTCACAGTATAAACACTGCAAGCTAAGACAAAAAGGTAAACGGGTTAAACTGTTAAACAGGTTAAACATGTTAAACTGAAAATAGTGTAAAATAATAAACTTAAATAAGCTGGAGTTATATATAATACAATTAACCTAAGCATGTCAGAGCAAACTAAAAGAAACAGAAAGCTTATTTGAAAAAAAAATTAAACCAGATAATCTTAGATCACAGTAGAGTCAAACAGAAATAACAATGACAAAAAATGAAAAATACAGATAACAAAAAATTTTACTGTTTGCCCCATATGCAAAGTGGGAGAAAAGTCTGATTACCCAGAGTAGGCACAGAAAGGCTGCTGATTGCTCACTGTGTGAGCTCTGTAACTCAGCATGGACTTCTAATCCATCTGTAATTGTTTCTTTGTAATTCAGATTGAAAAGAAACAAACTGTGAGCATACTACTTATCTTTGGAAACAATCTAAATTAGCTGAACAGAAAGTTTTTATAGTTGTACCTCAACAGGGAGGGCAAATGAAAGTTTGCCAGGGTGGTCAATGGGTTTTGAAATCCTAAGTAAAATTCTGTAAGTAAATTCATATCCACACACAGAGAGAAATATATATAATTCACAGACAGACATACATATACATAGGTACATGCATACATGTACATAGACAGGAAAGTATTATTTATGTGTATATACACATTACTTAAGAAGCTGAAAACATTCATTAACAAATGAGAATTTTTTTTCACAGTATGTCTTCCAGAGCAAACAAAACAGACGTACATGTATTGCCTTAAATCAGCATCATAAAACTGTTTTGGTTCCAGATTCCCCTCAGATGTTTTGTGTGGAGCAGGAATTCAGGATTCTCAGTATCATTCTACCTTTCAAGACATTTAAGAAGTTTTGAGCTTTCCCTATGCTTGCAGACTTCAAATCAAGATTGCCTTGCTGGTGAAACAGGTCTGATGCCAGAATACATCTATGAATTTTAATATCTGCTTTGCTCCACCTGCTATCAGCAAAGTGTTTGCTCTACTTGAGAAAGGCATTCCCATGAAGAGTACAGAAGGCTTTCTGTCAGCATACATAATGCAGCCTTATTTGCCTGAAACAACATTTTTCTCCCCTAGTAATTTATCCTAGAAGTAATTTGTCCTAGAAGTACTATTCTACTAGCATAGCTAATATGCCTATCCTTAGCTGTAGGGGGAGTGGCCTTTCATTACTCTGGACACAATTTCAGCATGTGCATTGAACTGAAAGCCTCAGGTCCTACTAATAAACAGTAGAGCTGCAAATTATCAGTGAGCATGGTAATTCAGTGCATTAGGCAACACCAATGATAAAAGAAAAGGCATTCTTAATATGTCTTCTTTTCTAGGAAAAGTTAACATGTATCTATCCCCTTCTGCCCTGGGTTTGCTCTCTAAGCAGTACAAAAGGGAGAGACCAAACGTCCCACAGTAATGGTAGATGGAGGCAAATGAAGACTAGAACAAGGACTCTACATTCAGTGATTAAGGAGATGTTTAGCAAAAAGTTTGTCATGATGAGAAAGAACATTAAGGCCAACCGTTATGAGAAAAAGGCATGTGCTCTTATTGATGTCAAACTGCAACACCTAACTGGAACATGGCACTTGACTTCTTACTATTAACTGTTAGGAACTGTGTCGCTGACATCTTTTGTGAAAAATCCTTTCTTAGGATTTTTCCTGCTGGAGCTGAGAAGAAGCTCAGTAACAAATGTAAACAATTATTATCTGCTGCTGTGGAATGCAACAGGTCCACCTGTGATTGGTTTTCTGTAGATGTTTGGATTTAGTGACCGCTCATGGTGGAGCTGCTGTCGCTCTCTGCCGAGAGACAGACCTTTGTTATTCATTCTTTCTATTCTATTCTTAGCTTAGCCAGCTTCTGAAGAAGCTCCTTTCCTTTCTATTCCTATGTAGTATAGTCATAATGTTATATATATATCATAAGATAATAAATCAAGCCTTCTGATAATGGAATCAAGATTCCTCGTCTCTTCCTTCCTCTAAAAACCCCTGTGACCACCGTCACAGAACTGGCTTTCAATAAGGCAACAAAAAGACTTCTAAGAAGACTCACAATAAACTTACACGCTCTCTTTGCTTCTTCTTAACTAGCCACAAATGTGGAATTTATTTTTACTTACTATTTGCAAGTTAAAAGAAATACAATCCAAGTTTATTGAAAACAAACAAACAAAATTCTACTTACTTGTCAAGCTTCCCCTGCAATACAGCCAAAAACTCATAGCAGTTCACAATGTTATCTGGCAGCCCAATGTTAAAGGCATGCTCTCTTGCCATATGATTGAGAAGAACAGATCTACAAAAGACATTCAAATAGAATGTTACATATTTTTGCATATATATAAGAATTATTCAATTACTGATTTAAAATACACCAATGGCTCTAAAACTGCATAAAAGCCAATGTTAAATAAACAGTAATAGTTTTGCTGCCACTGCTAGGAAATAAAGAATGCAATTTTATTGAAACAGGAAGTTTTTAATTTTCAGCTCTGCTGAATGTTCAGTAACATTTCAACTGCTCCATCCACATGCACGAAATATAATCCTTTAAATGAAGATTACAATACAGTTTATTTTGACCCTCACTGTTAGCAAAGCTCGTTCATTACCCTGTATAAGCAAATCACATCTCAAACAACCCTCCTGAGAAACATTCTAAAAAGCCTTTTGTCAGACTTCTCTCTGCTGGTTAGCAGAGCATAAATTCTTGGATGCAATGTGCTTTTACATCAATATTGCTTCACACAGCACCAGCAACATCAATGGCATTCAAAAGTGTACACAAATAAACATTATGGATGTCTAAATAAGATATTCTTCTGACAGAGATATACTGGTTAATTCCTTAGGTGCCCAACCTCTCTATATGCCTCAGCTTCTGCTTTTGAGGACTAAAGAAATATCTGAACGTTGACACTTGCTTTTACCATTGCCCAGGCATGATTTTCAAACATGCCCTCTGCCTGTCAGACTCAGGAGGAAGCAGAGGATGAAACTCCTCTACTGTCACCAGGCAGTAGAGAGGGCACTCACAGAACATTGGGATGACCTGCAGGAAAATGAGCCCTGGTGCTTCTACCCTTCCAGATTACCAGAACTACCCATACGAACAGACTTAGCCTCTCCAACTGAAACTGATTTACTCTGAATAAACAAAGTTTCTTTGGACCATGCGCTTACGTGCAATTCTTGCTTACACTTGACTGATGCTGTGAAGCCCTCTGTTCTCACTCTAATTTTCCTCTCCTCTTTTTCATTTGATATTCAAATTCACACCAGATAGGTGAGAAACAAGAGTAATATACAACTGGATAATTTTTTTTTTAACCATCACACTGGCTTACACAGCTGTTCTTGTCACTAAAACAGTCGCCAAAAAAAAGCTTCTCTTTAAATGGTTTGTTCCCAACTCCAGCACACTGTGTAGTAGAAATAATTGCACTGGAATAAAAAAAAAAAGTTTGAGAAGTAGGACAGGATCTATTTAAAATGCCACTTCAACTGAAAGAAATATGTAAACTACACCTTAAAGTTAATTCTACCTTCTGAGTCCTACCATTATGCATTAACAGGTTCAGTGACATTGAAAACATAAACAAAGATGCTGAGTAGGTATCAAAAAATAAAACAAAACCAAACAGGGCAATAAACAAACCTGTTTCCTGTGAATTCTTGATCACAGAACATACACATACTACGAAAACTTGTGTCATATCTCTCTTGTTGTTGCTGTTCCAGAATTTCTCTCTGAAAAGGAACAGATACAGTTATTCAGACAAAACCATATTCATAAAATCATTCCATCACATAAGTTTATTATATATATTTATCCTTACTTGTAACAATGAACATATAAAATTCAAATGTTAGTTATTATATTTTGAGTGTGGGTTCTCACAGAAAATCCAAATTTTTCCAAAGGCAGTAGGTGTCCCAGCTAACTTCCAGTAGAAATCTCTTAGCTTTTGTATATATGGTGCATGGAAACAAATACAGTCCATGGTGAGATCTTATGCAATGATCTAAATAATTTTGTATAAAATGTATCAGTTTAATGTTTCTACCTGTGATTCAGCTTTACCTCTGGTATCAATGAGCAGGTTTATAGGTAACCACCTAACACCCCCTGGAATGGCAAACTCAGTCATACACAGCTAATTGCAGGCAACCTAGAGGACTTTTTCCTAATAGAGGACACAGCCCTGGCAGTTTCTGTAAGAAGCTGCGGCACATACCACAAGCACTCCTGATGTCGCATTACACTAAACTGGACTAACACCTCCTTCCCTTCCCATGTATATCTTCAACCTCCTGAACCTTGTCTCAGCCTCAGACTGTGAAAACTGGGGATCACACAAACAGCTCTTCCTGGGAAGCTGGTACAGCTTGGAGTCTTGGTGACTACTCTTCGGGAGAGGGAGAAAGAGAAGCCCCTTCATCTAAAACTACCAGTCAGACGATGGGTGAATAGCTGTATGCATGACAGCAACACAAGGTCAGTGCTGTTGTAGGAAGTATGTATTTTCAAAAAAATAGGTCTGGGATGTTAGTTTTTTTATTTAAAGAAAACACCCAGGTGCCTTATTCTGACACTGCCCCTCCATGTATCCTCAGTTTTGCTGCCAGGACTTCCTTGCCTGGTAGTGCTTCACAACTAGGAAATCTTTGTCAAGACTGTGTTTTTCCAAAAGACTGTATCTGTTTTGTATTTCACAGCCTTGTCAGCTATTTCAGCAAGCTGTGCTCTCTAACCTACTTCAGGCTCATTCCTTGGACTCTCTCAATACATCACAATCACCATTATGTCTCTGCATGACATCCACCTTGGCTAGCTCCCTGCTGCAATACAGCCTGAAATATTCCTAAACTGGAGTTTCAAAACTGCAGAATGAAATGCTTCAGGCAGCACATTTTAAAGACAGCATTTGTCCTTGTTTGGGCTTGCTGTTGGAGACAGCAGCTAGGATTCAAAGGATGGAGAAAAATCACCAAAAGTTGTATAGTTCATTCTACGCAACTCACATGAGCTCATTTGCCAGCTTACTCTTAATTGCTGGACTTGTCTGGAGGTAAAAGGCTTTACAAAACAAAATATCTATTTAACTTGCAAGTCAGCACTCAGATTGCAGCAAAGGGAAATGAAAAAATAAACAGACTTTATTGCTGTAGCTAAAGCAGTGACTCCATTAGCCCCAACTACAGCTGCAGCTCGATTTCACAAAATCCTTCTGTAAAAACTGAGGATACAGTTCTGAAATTCAAAACAGTGTAACTACAAACTATTTTGCACTATAATAAAAATGCATATTTCTTTATTTCCTAATTTAATTACTCTGTAAACAAAACCAGAACTTGCTTTGGGTTAAATTCTCCACTCATTCCAGAGTTTGAGGAAATGTCTACTTGCAAAGCAGCTGAGATTGCTCACCTGCCAACAGACTCCTCATGCCCTTGGCATTGCACTGGAAAGAAGGCTTAGTTGGTACAGAATTGCATAGTAAAAAACCCCACAAAATCAGAAATAAATGCCCTTTAAAAAACAAAAAACTACAGTCCAATTTATAGCAGCCAGGAAGTATTATTTGTAATAAGATGGTTCTGTGAAAACATCAGCTGCATGTTCCATCACAACCCTTTTTTCTCCCTGAAAGCCACAGACATGGTATACACTTGGGAGACAAGTATCATTATGACACTGCATGCCCACATGCTAAATTCAAGGTGTCTTTCACAAACCCAAAAGGATTGTAGAAAACTGTAGAAGATACAGAGAAGCGCAGAAATGATGCACTGTGAAGAACCACCAAATAGCATTCCTCAATCTCAGATCACCTAATCACTGAGGTTGCAAAGGATCTCTTGAGAGCAACAAGTCCAATCCCTGTGCCCAAGCAAGGTCACTTCTACCTGGCTACCCCGGAGTGTGTTGAGTTTTCTTTTGACTGTCTGCACAGAGGAAGAGTTTACAGCCTCTTTGGGTAACTTGCTCTAGTGTTTGACCACCCTCATAGTAAAAAAAAAGTGTTTGTTTTCAGGGCGAATTTCCTGATTTTTAATTCATGCCCATTACCTCTTATCCTGTTGGTGGGCTCAGGTGAGAAGAATCTGACTCCTTTTTCATTCATCAAGTATTTATGTACATCACTAAGTTCCCCTGTGAGCTTTGTCTTCCAGACTCAACAGTCCAAGCTGTCTCAGCCTCTCCTCCTATGCAGGATGTCACAGTCTCTTAAGCATCTTTGTTCCCCTGCACCAGAGCTGCTCAAGGAAGTGGATATGTTTCTTGTACTGGGGAGCCCTGAGCTGGACCCAGCACTCCAGATGTGGTCTCAGCAGTGCTGAGTAGAGGGGAAGGACAATCTCCCTTGACCTGACTGCAACACACTTCCTAAACCAGCTCAGGATGCTGTTATCCTTCTTTGCCATGAGTGTGCACTCCAGCACAGGACTAATGAAAGACAGAATGTAAGGCAGATAAATCAGGAGACAAGTCATGAATGGTTTGGATAATACCAAGGACAAATTCTTCACCATCTCTTCTAATACAAAAACCTGCCAGGTGTGACATGACAGGTTCAAAATGCCCAAATAGAAGGCTCTCTCCCAGTGTGGGGTCAAGCTGCACAACTCACTCCTGCAGGTAGTGGGGATCCTGGAAGTTGTTGTAGGTTCAGAGTTGGAGGCTCATATTGCTGAATTCAGAAATTTTTGAGCTGCCAATTGCAGGAGACTAAGTGAGTATTTTGGGAAAGGATCACCACTAGATCAGAAGACAGCAAATACCAGAGACACTTAGCTGCTGTCAAGGGTAAGATTCTGATCTAGACAAACCTTTTTTACTGATCCCAGACAGCTTTGGAAGGGAAGCATCCTAGGCATGACTGTATTAGCTGTTTAATTGAGTCCATGCTAATCCAGTGGGCCTATATAGGAAGGCAGGTTTCAGCTCAGGTAACTAAATCTGAGATGGGAAATCTCCAGTGGAAGAACTACCACATTTCTCCTTTGCAGGGGCAGGGATCCTATGGAAAGCTGTGTAAGACTTGTACATATTCCTCCAATTCTGGGAATTCACTAGTCATGTCCTTCAAGCTGAAGAATATTACTGTTGCCAGCAAAAAGAAATAGCACTCACAGAGTAGCTGAACCAATTGGATTTTGCCTGCCAATCCCAATTTCCCTAGGACTAGAATTTAGGTTTTGTAAGGTTCTCCTTGATTCTGAATGGACATAATTTACTGTGTCTTTATTTGCATACTGTGTATGTACAAACTTGTAATATAAACATACCAGAAGAAACAGAACAACAAAGGGTTAAAAGGCCTGTGTTGACAATATTCAGGACATGGCTGCCAGCACTAAACTGAGGAATGTAAAGACTCTAAGGGGCCTGCACTCTCACATCTCACAGTACACACACAGGGTATTCTGGATCTCCAGTGGAATTCCCTGCATCCTAACATGAGATTGTCAACAAGGCTGCCATGTACCATGTAACATTTATTTCTAAATTAGCCCAACAGCAAAACCAGACTCCAGATATGTATTTCAAACAAGAAACCTTAAAAAAAAATGCACTGGCCAACAATCTGGCTAAGACTCCCGGAAGCTGTTCAGCATGAGTTGAACTTGAAGGACCACCCATTCAGAACTGACAATGCCTAAAAGTTCAGCAAGGTCTGTCCACAGTACTGTCTGTCCACAGGTTGCCATCAGGCAAGAAGAACCAGAATGGCTCATGTGGACCTGAGAGCTGGCATTTCACGTCCTTTGCATCTCACAGAAACAATACTGGCCAGACTTCCTCCACTCACACACCGCTCACCACGGCGCTTGTGAGTACGAGACTGTGAATTAATGAAATCTGGGAGAGGGAGTGAGAATGCACACAAACAGCTTGCTCAAAGGTTTTGTAGGTAAGTATCACCTTCTCTGCTCACAGTATCTCACACCAAGTTCTAGTTTGCTAATTTCCCTGGATGTGTATTATTACATGAAAGATAGTGTGTCAGTGCATTGCAGATCCATGCAAGCAGAAACATGTTCAGCACACTCAACCTTTTTCATTGTTCTGGGTGTATTCTCCACTTGTGTGCAACACTGACACACAACATGTATATTTATCCCAAGGAAAAATCTATAAACAGGGGATTTCTGTATGGCTGTGCAGCAGTTAGGGAAATGAGCTTAAAACAAAATTCTGAATTTTGCCATCTCGCAAAATATGCTTTCAATTTAAAATGCCTGCTAAGTTACTATATATTATTCTAATGGAATGTTTACCTTAAAAAATGAAACAATAATTTCTTACCAGTCTCTTTTGCTGAAGCTGTTCTCTAAGTAATCTGTCTTCTGGTAAAACATCACATAAAAGAAAATAATTGTCTTGTTCCTCTAATAAGAGATTAGAAAGTGTGAGTAAGGAATGGGAAGTTGCAGCTGCTTTGAATATTACTGGCAGATAATTTGCTAAGACTTTGGAATACATTAACAATGTAAGAATGTGATTTTTAACCTACAAAGGTCAGTTACTGTAATTTCATAACTTAATGAAACATGTTTAAATATTTGTGCATATTTATATTGGAGTGTGAAGGCAAAAGTCTTGCATAGCTTTTCTTCACTACCAGCTTCATTCATTTTTGTGATGGTTCTTCTGGATACATAAAACAATTAGCATTTAACATTGGTTGCAGATTAAAGTCAGCATGAAAGAAATATGAAATCACCATTCATTTTATCTTACCAGTTACTTCACTAAGTAATTATCAGTTTTCAGTAGCTATCATAATTTGGTTTATCCTCCCTTTGCTCTGATCTATCACATTACCTTTTACCATCAAATATTTTTCCACCTGTGGATATACACAACCATACATTGAGACTTGCCTAATTTATATTTCTAACCATATGTTTTACAGGTATTTTATCTTTAGCAACCTTTTTACTATTTATGGTCATATCCAATTGAAGAAGGCAACCAAATTTATTCAAAGGAATTACAGTTACTCAGCATGTAGGAAAATACAAAAGATAATGGGTTAAGATATGAACAATTTTCTGGAGGGAGAGTGAGGGGTGATGAGGGAGGGAGAGGGAAAGAGAGAAAGAGAGAGAGAGGGAGAAAGCTCAGTGATATTTCATAATTCTGCTCTCCAGGTGCTTGATTTGCAGTTTTCAAACTGAGTGGTAAGTGTTTGTGAGAGAAACAGAATGATGATTTTTGGAACGATTTTCATGTTTTCCAGGGCTACTTTTTAAAAAATTACTTTGAATAATTAAGAAAAATTACTTTCATCCATTTTGTACTCAGTTTCCACTTTGTAATCATCTCTGACATTAGCTGTATGCACTGTTTCCTCTCTTTTAAGGTCTCCATTGAAAATTAAAGATGCAAAAAAGCCCTAAAGTTCTTATCTGTTTTAGGTATACTGTGTTTTTCTGTTAGAAAAGGAAAGCCAAAGTAATGCATCAGAGCTACTTGTGGGAAAAACATTTCCTTCACACAGTCAACACTGTCCCAAGGATGGAATGTGCCACCACACCAACGCAGCAGAACAGTAAACTAAGGTTTCAGACTTGTGTTGGAGCCCAGGAAACTGCACAATTGTATGGCTTCTGTGAGGATGACATCTCCTGACACTCCTGGGGCAGGGAGCACTGTGGCAGGGGAAAGGAAGGGGGATGTGGCCCTGCTGTCCAAGAAGAATTAGCAGCATCAGTGCAGGTTGTGGGCAGGGTGAAGTCAGAAAAGGCAGCTCACTGGGAATGGTTCTCATCATTTTGGAAGGACCCTCACTGATGTTCTATGCAGTGGGTACCAACACCTCCCCAGGCACGATGTGAGCAGCTCTGCTTCCAGGCCTTGATTTGCAACAGGCCCCAGTTCACAGCACATTTAAGCCTGTATTGATCTCATCCTCACTCAGCACAGTGCTGAAGCACGTGTTGTAATCCTTGGAAAAGGTAAGTTTAGATACCTGCTTAAGAGTTAAACATTACTTCTGTGGTTTTCTGCCCTTAGTGTCAGACACACTTGGCTGATCAAAGCAGCAGTATATGCCAGAAATTATCCCATGATCTGCCCATCAGAGAGTGAGCAAGCAGCATACTTACCTAATGGAGCTTTTGAATTGGTTCTTATCACACTACAAAAGTCTGTGATGGGCTGTTCTGCAAACCTCCTCTTCCAGTACAGAATGTAGCTTTAAAAATAAGAGGGAGATGATCAGTGAAAAAGGAAACACTGAAAAACTTGTAATAAAATATTGATTAGCTCTTGTTTTTTTCATGCTCTAAATTCTTATGTATTTTTGTTTCATTTTTTTAACTCCTGTGACCTTTTTTCTGCCTTCATATGAGTTTTCAATTTTATGAAATTAATTCAGTTTCACTTAAGCTGGGTTTAACCATGCTGTCAAAGTGAAGAACTCAATAAGCAGATCTGCATCAAGCTTTGCATAAACACTGTGACCTATTCACATCTACAGACAGAAGTGCCACTCAGATGCATCTTTACTGAAAAGATATATTACAGAGCATTCTCAAATTCCCAAAATATTGCGCTCTGTGTTCTGCAAGATGCAGTCAGGAAGCTGAAACTCAATAAAAACACCAACTTGACAAAAGTGAGGTTTTGGCAGGTCTCCTGTGGAGTTACAGTGAAAGCTGTAGCTTGGCAGACAACTAGAAAGACAGAAAAATGAAGTCCCTGAACACCTGGGGGTAAGACAGCAGGCAGAATAAGAAAAGACCTAAACACATCTTGAAAGTTTAACCCATCAACTACAGTTGTTTAAAACCATTCTGTACTATCTTTGTTGGTATTACAGCTGCATCAACAGAACACAACTGAGATTAGATTTCCACTGGATTAGGAAGCTACTGTTTAACCAAGAAGAAATCATCACTTCATTTATATGATGAAGGGAACCAAGCAACTCTTGTGCTAATTATTCAGAACTTTACTATAAAAAATAATCTGAAAATGCTTAAAAGTGCTTGCTGAAATTTATACTCATGTAAGATATAAATCATGTGAGAGTTGGTAAGGTAAAGGCTATTCAATGATTTCTTCTTCTTTTGTCCCACCAAATTAGGAAAAGGATAATTAAAAAATCAGATATCATTATTATGAGAGCATTTTTAAATAGCTGCAGCTTTTAATACTTGTGCAATCTGTAAGTTTACTTGCCACACCTATCACATCCCATAGTGGCTCACACTGCCTCCACCATTCTCACCTAATATATCTGAGGACTTCAACTGCAGCAGCCAAGGAATCAGCACATCTTTCTCTCTGCCAAGTCTGACATGGAGAGGACTGACCTGTGGTGCAGCAGACAGCTGAGCACAGTGAAGCCAGCACACGTGGCTGGGGCTCCTTCAGCAGCACCATCAGATGTCAGTAAGTGAGAGGTGAGCCTTTCCTTCTCCCCCTGCCTGCTCCACTGTTTGCAATGCTCACTGAAAAAGCTGCTTAACAGAACTGTAGTTCTGCCAGACTAAGTCATCCTTGAGCTTTTAGGACATAAATGTGCAAATTGAGAGATTTCAAGAGCTCATTTAATAAATGTCTCTCCCTTGCACGGAGAGAAATGAACACTGGTACAAACTCACCTGCCCATAACTGTCTGTGTCACAGAAATTACAGTTAAGGGATTTCATGTGGTAAGACTTAACCCAAATAATCAATGACCAGATAAAACCAATGCCTTGTGATACTTCCAGGGAGCCAGAATGAGTGATCATGTTGAGTCATGAAGCAGAAGCTTCTTCCCCTTACCTCTTCCCTCTGCCCTTATGCCAACTTATCTTTATTCTTCAACGTTAAAAAGAAAATAAAAAATTATCCATTAGCATTGGTCTTTTCTGGATTATCCACTTCTTGCAGTTCTGTCAAGAAATGTATTCCTAAGACTGGTGTAACTCATTGCTAAATATAAAAATAATACTATCTTTACAGAGTTGATCCCTGTATTTTCCTCACCTCAGTTCAACACCTCAGAATATATTCTCTTTTTTGTGCACAGTATTAGACAATTTTACTAATACAGCAAATCAGAGAAAGCACACTTCAGAGCAACAATTCCATCATTTCATGTCCTGGGGCCACTTTCTGTAAGATTTGGCTACCTTCCAATTGCATTAGCAGCAAAAATAATCTAAATGGGCCCTTTTTGAAGGGGTGATTTTAAAATACATTTCTATTAATGCAAAATAATTCCCCCAAGCACTCTTAGACTGGTGGTCCATGACTGAGCAGCTCTGATTCCTTTACTTACCCAAAGATACTAGTACTATCTCCAAAGAACAGTACATTCTCCTTCTGCCTGCCTTCAGCAGAAAAGCAAACAAAAACTACCATCAATTTTCAATTTTAAGTAACGTTAAGCTCATACATTTGATTAAGGATTTAATTAATATGGCTTACATTTCTCTTCCTAAATTATATTGTATTATTTAATTTCTTTTTGAGTCTTGATAGACACAAGGTCTTGATTTTGACTTAGTAACTAGTGACAGAAGACCTACTAGAAAACTCACTTTAGTTGAGAATTTATCTGTCTAACACTTAAATATTATAGCAGAACTATCTACAGACTGGCAGGGATTGTCTAGCCTTCCTCCTGGCCCACACTTTACTGTGGAAAGCAAAATGCCAGGCAAGTCCCTTGTCTCTGAGGTTACAAGCCAGCTGGGGCCATGCCAGCTACTGGAGGAAGTTAAGAGAGAGAAAGCCAAATGTGACCCTGGTGAGAGGATCAATGACACAGCTGTAGAAGGAGTCACGATTGTATGCAGATCACAGTACTGCAAAGCATAGTTAAGGATTAAATGTAATTTTGTTGGGGGAATACTGTCTTAAAGTAGCATGTCACAGACAACTTTTATGAAAAATCCTTTCCTTAGGATTTTTTCCTCCTGAGAAGCTGAGAGGCCTCAGGAACAAATGTAAACAATGGTTATCCGCTGCTGTGGAATGCAACAGGTGCATCTGTGATTGGTCTCATCTGCTTGTTTGTAATTAATGACCAATCACAGCACAGCTGGCTCAGACAGAGAGTCTGGGACAGCTGCCTTTGCTATTCATTCCATTCTATTCTTAGCTTAGCTAGCCTTCTGAGATGAAACCTTTTCTTCTATTCTTTTAGTATAGTTTTGATGTAATGTGTATCATGAAATAATAAATCAAGCCTTCTGAGAAGTGGAGTCAGATCCTCCTCTCTTCTCTCTACATAAGACCCCTGTGAACACCGTCACAGTAGCACAAACAAATTTCATCCCAGAGTGTGAGAGATCCTGTACTGAGCACCTTCTGTGTACAATACACAGCTTTAGGACATTGTACAGGGATAGAAATAGTTTTGCCCTACACAAATAAAACCCCAGATAAGGAAAGCTGATTGTCTGGTATGGGCTTTGCTAAAAACCAGCTTTCTACTTTGCACACAACTTGTTGATTAGTGACAGGACCTGAGAAGACCCTAGGATATATTAAAAAAAGTCAAACACAGGAATTGCCATGTATTCTAAAACTGAGCTCACTAGTCCCAGCAACATCTAGGCACTAGGGAGAGGGAAGGAAATAGGAAAACAACCTTACAGCCCAGCAGCAAAAGGCTCATAAGCAGAAATACTCCCACAATGTCTTTTTAAAAAGATGGTCTCTACTTTTCCAAAGCTTTCAATAACACCTGCACACATACACACTCATTTAAAATTACATAACCCTTACCTTCTAAAATCTGCCACCAGTTTCACATCTGCTATGACGAGCTTGTGTTCAATAATCATGTGCTTCAGGAGCTGGTTTTGTTCTGCTAAGACATAGCATTCTTTGCAGAAAATACAAGGCACATAGAGAGAACTTTCTACTGCATCAACACCACCTGGACTTTCTGGCAGAGACAGAGGCTCCAAAATACACTCAGTATCTAAAATAAGAATAAAAAATAAAAATTAATTTTGACTAAGTAAATAAATGTACATCTCTTGGAGTACTTTTAGGTAGTACATGTAAAACCTGTTTGAGTCTCGGTTTTGCTGCATGGATCACGTGAGGAGCAAGATGCTTGTAAGCAGGCTGACTGCACTGATTCCATGAGGGACTGTGGGAGGTCAGCACAGGACAGTTCTCAGGTGTCTTTCTCAAATGAAAACTCCCAGCTGACACCAAGTCAGTCACATACAAGTGCTCTGCTTACCACTAAAGAAATTTTATGATGGGAAACCTACTTTTCTTCTTCTCACTATCTAATCTACCTGTTGATACGAATGAAGCCACTCTTTGTGGCTCCCTGATACTCTGAGCCACATTGCTCAGTGTCAGGAAGGATTTAGACTGTATAACACAAACTGTTTTGCATGTTAATTTTCCCAATTACACTTTTATTTATTGCAGAATACTTCTATAATTTTCTGACTGACTCTTGAAGATATTAATTTGTCTTGCCTTTTTTTCCCCACAACATCTAATTTACTGTTCTATGATAAAAGACTATTCTTGATCAAGATTACTGCCACCAGATGCTTATGCCCACTGGAGCACTTTCTAACTGTACAGACGCTGAGGAAGGGGCAGCCACGCTCCACGTGGAAAGGTGAATGGCCCCTGTTTGTACCATACTGTACCAGCCAGACACAGGTTCCCCAAGTGACACCACACAGACATGAGTCACTGCCACATGCTGTCCTGGGGTTACATGTGTGTGTTCTCCATTTAAACAACACTGGTCTAAATTCATAAGCTCTTCCATAAATTAGTATAATTCATTAAGACACACTGATCAAGAGAATTAAACAGTTGGCCCCATTAGCCTAAGCAAATTCCAGCTGTCCAGAAGTAAACTGTGGAGTTCATTTTCCAAATTAATCCTGCCTCAGTCTTGGGTTAGGGTTTATCTTGGAAGCAGATGCCAATTTCAACACGTATCTTCAATTTTAGATACATTAATTTTGGATAGCAAAAAGCAAACATAAAAAAGCTCCCATGTTCCTGCCCTCTTGAAGTTGAAAACTGAAAACATGGGTGTCCTAGACTCGGGGGTTATGAAGTTAGCTTGTGCAGCAGGAGAATAAACTCTGTGTCTCTGGATTCCTGCAGCAACATGAACACCTCTGTGGAAAATGAAATTTCAGAGAATGACAGAATGGATGAGATTAGAAGGGACCTCTGGAGGTCAGCTGGTCAAGGAGGATCCTCACACAGGACCATGCAAATGGCTTTGACTCCACAACCTCCCTGGGCAACCTGTGCCAGGCTCAGACACCCTCACTGTGCAAAACCATCTCCTGATATTCTGAGAGAACCTCCGGGGCATCAGAAACATCAGGTTTCTGAAGATACCTGAAGAATTAAGAAAAAAGCCTTCTCTCAAGTCTGTTATTTTGTCACACATGAATTTTAATATACACATGGTTAAAGGAACCTTAATTTTTACCAGATAACTTTCACCCAACAAAAATCACATATATATGTTATACATTGGCAAGTATACTAAATCTGACAGTCTGGTAACTTGCTTACATGGAAAATTTAAAAAATAATGAAAAAAATCACAGTAATTTAGCTTCTTTCCTAGGAGAAGATCTTAATGTATCAGGGCTCTACCCCCCATTCTACCAAGACACTGAAATAAGCAAAGAAGGGCTGGAGAATCCCATTGAGAGGCAGACCTGGGAAGCCCCTGTGAGTTCTGTGACACATCTGTCACAGGCAGAGGAACAGGCACACAGAGCTCCAAAGCAGCCACAGCACAGGCAATGGCTCAATGGTGATGGTGCCCCAGGGGACTGAGGGTAAGCTGGAGCTGCTGGGAGCCACAGGTGGTAAAGGGGATAAAAGCATAGGAACACACCTTTATCAGCTCTATACTGCTCCTGGAACAATATATATATTATGTCCTGCACAACTGTTGAGGTTTCTACTTAGGACTTCTGAAATAAAGAACGTCCTGGAAAGGCACTGCCTTGACTGAAGACTGATGGCTGAGTTACACTGAATTCAATTTATCACATAAAACCAAACACTGTGGAAGGATGGCAGCCCACAGAGCATGGTATTACCTGGAGCAATGCAGCTGCTGTGCACAATCTAACACTTTTCTTCTCATAATTTTATCTACACTTCAGCTCATTCCCTTCCCTTATAAATTTCTTTATTAAACTGGCATTGCAGAAATTGTTCCATTTGTCCTATTTTAAGAACAGCAGTGGCTACACCATGTGCTAGAGCAATCCTCGTGAAAGGGTCAAATCTCCCAAGCAAAATTGGTGGTACCTGCAAGAGTCCAGCTTTGTCCATTCTTACAGTCAGTTCTGTTGCCTGAAGAAGCATTACACCATATTTACTGAGAAAAGTAGAGCTTAATTTCCTTTGCAATTGCTGATGCCAAGTGAACTAAGAAGATATTCTCTCAGCCAGTTCAACTTAACCCAGTAAAGAGCAACACTGCTTATTGCTAATTTTTGGTATGGCTCTCTTGTAATAACCTATTTAAACCATTAGAAATCCAAATAAATAAGCACATATCTGCCTCAATAAATCAACTTTCAACAGATAGGTGCGTCAGCAGGACCTGGTAAAAAACTTAGACAAGGAGCCGTGTTTAGTAAGGGTACTTGTGAATAGCAACTGCTTGAGCTGGAAAAACAGAACTGCTCAGTCTTTAACTGTAGTCATGAGTTGATGAAAGGAATAAACTGGGGTGAAGGCGTTTTTTGCTGCCCAAACAGAGTAGCTAATGCTACAAGAGAATAACTTTAGGCTATCAGTGCAGTTTGGCAAATGCAGAAGCTTATGCAATTTCTTTCGAAGGCACTTAAAAGCGAAGGAAAAAAGAATCCATGTAAATATCTTTTTACTCATCTGCTACAAAAAACACTGAACAAGAGAATAAATGCACAGAGCTGAACAAATGCACAGCCTTTAGCACAGCACTTACTGGACTAATGTAGAACAAACCTCAAAACAGTACAAATAAATCCAAGCATAATATTGAAATCTCTGCAAAAGCAGCTAATTTTGTTTCTATATTTGGAGCAGGGTGGCTACAGGTACTGAATAAATGCTGTTAACTGTAGCACAGCTTAGGGCTAACAGGGAAATAAAAACTCTGAGATGTATTCTCAGACTCCAAGACTCCTACATGCAGAGACATTTGAAAATGAGGGAAAAGTAGCAAGCTTTTCTCTTAGAATTTACTTCAATGAGAATAACTTCACAGAGCAGGATTAAACACCCCTCTGGTGCATGTGCCCTGGCTGAAAAGGGTGAGAAGCAATTACCTAGGAATGGCATAAAAATAGGGCAAACAAACAATAATCACACAAATAAGATAGCCTTCCAAAAGTCTGAATATGGAGAGTTTAAGTCGAAGGCTATATGAGCCCCTCAGAAAAGCAGCTTTTATTTTTTTTTCTCCATTGACTTATTCCTGGACTGTTTGAAATTCTTGGTTTTTTAACACCGACAAAAACTTGCATCAACTTTTCACATTTTTGTAATGATTTTATTAAATTTTTCCTTTATTCCTTGATGTCCTGGTTCAACTCAAGGCTAGTTCTACTCTACCCTTCATGTAATGTGGTAAGAGGTAGCCTGAAAATGTCCAAGAGTGGAAGAAAATATGTTTCTAAATCAGCACAGATTTTTTTTCTTTTTTAAACTCTCTTATATTTAGCTTTTATTTCTGGTATTTCACTTGCTTTTAGGATCATTGAATTAACTACTGAATTCTCTTCAATGATTCAGTCAGTCTCCTAAGTTGTGAACCAGGTGTAAATGTACAAGCCAGTGGTCATATTCTTTGTGTCTTCACTCCTGTGTGTTACTTTGCATTTGTTAACATTGAATAGTACTTTTTTGGGTGCAATTTGCTCAAATAACATGAGATTTCATGCAACGCTTCAGCTGGCCCTCATGCTTACCACTTAGGAAAATAAAAGGTGTATTGACAGCAAAATACATCACCTTTGCTTACTGTGTCTGTGATGAACAGCACAGGACTCATGAGACTCCCTATGAGAAGAGAGCCTTATAAAACCCATCCATTAAATTTTGGATGAATCATGTTGTTCTCCCTGAGTTTTTCGTCTCTGCCTAATAGAAAAGCAGCATGACTGTTATGCAACGGGACATCCCAAAGGCTTCACAGAAAGCCCTCTGAACTCAGAAAATAAGAAAATCCCTTTCTCAGTCACAGAACTGGCAGCAGACACCATGTTGTTCAACCTTTAACAGGACAGATAAAACTATGGTCTTTAACACCTAATTCAGAGCTAAAAAAGGTAGATTAGTAGAATGAAGAGAACAGAGGAATAACTTCTTTGAAAACTAAAACTAAGAAGTATACCAAGTTCTTCAGGGGAAAATGAAATAAATATTTTGAAGGTATTTGAGAATGAGATGGTATAGAAAACAATTTACCTTCAAAACTAGAATAAGCACTGGGTTTTTTTTAATAAGCACCCACAGGATACCCAGTACAATGGATTTCTGATTTCTGTACACAGGGACTGTATACACCATTACAACAGTGAGGGGAAAAAAAGTAAATTAAAAAAAGCTGCCTGTTATAGAACTTATATGACCTCATTTTATTTTAAGAATTGTTATAATATAGACTAGTTAATCTTCACAGCTAATGAAGCAACAAGATGAAAATGGATTCATTTTCCTTACTGGAACATTTTTACTCTTGAATACAACTATACTAAGCTCCAAAACAATGTTGGTTTGCACAATTAAGTAAACATTCCACCCACACAGTTATAACACAGCTACAGCAGGGCAGGCAATGCACTCCACCTGCACAATCCACATGCAATTATCACAAAGCAATGTGCCAGGCAATGTTATGGCCAATACAACAGCTATTATTATCAGGAAGAAAAGGAAGGAACGATTTGGCTTTTAAATGGGAGTTTTGAAAGGCAAGGTCCCCAGAGATGGTCCCCAGTGCAACCACTTGCTGCTACCAAGAAGCAGAGGGATGTCTCATTATCCTGACTTTCTCCACCTTATCCCACAACTCCTACCCATCTACCATTGTCCTTCTGCTTGTGCTGGCTCCCAGGCTTGCCAAATCCTTGGATGAGTCAATCCAGCTCTTTACCATTAAAAACCATTCCTTCCTTCCTTTTTGCTCAAGAATGTTGAAAATGCTGCCTCAAGAGTCCACCAAGGGCAAGAGCAAACTAAGGAGTGCACAGTGAGAAGCAGTAAGGTGAAAGAGAACCTTCTCAGCTTTACAGCCTCAGCTGTCTCATACAATTTTAGCACAAGCCTGCCACAGTGTGCGAGGTTTCTTTAAAGGCATTACACACAGGAAAAGAAGTCACCAAGATTTTATCACTGCTTCCTAACAAGGACACTCAGCACTGGCTTCAGTTTGCAGAATCCACTGATGCCAGCATGGGCACACCTAACACACTAAATGCACACTAAGCACAGAGTGGAGCTCTTGTGCTCAATTCTACTTGGTTGCACATCTGAACAATCTGCTCTCACTAGCTCTGGGGACAAACTGAACACTGCTGCATGAATTACACTCTCTGACTAGCAAGTGGAGGTATGTGGGCTCAGATCAATGAAGTAACTCACTGTTAGAACTCTGCACTCACACAGCTTGGCCCTGAGGTGTGTCTTGCAGCCGTGCCTCCAGTGCCAGAGCGCAGGGAGAGGCAGGCTCTTCCAGCAGGCAACCAGCCAGCTGAGGGAGGAGCTCCATGAACTGGGCTGCAGGGAATGCTGAGGACAGGGCCACTCACATCCTTCCTCCTGAAGCTTTGCCACTAGACAAAAAGGAATGAGAGCCACAAGACCAGAGGAAAAGGAGGTAAGTCCAAAGACAAGGGGTTTTAACTAGGGAAGAAGAAATCAAACTATTTTAAAACAGATGAATCGATTTATTATTAAATGAAGAATACTTTGAAAATTCAAGGCATTGCAAAGTCTGAGAATTGAAATGATGAGAAAGGAATTAATACAAATTTGCTTAAGACATATTTATGGGTTTCCTGTCATCTTTTTGTAGTCTATGGCGCAGCAACAAGGCCTTAGGCTGAAGACTTTACGATGTAAATATCCCACTGTTGGTAACACAAGGATAATGAAACAAAATAAGAACATCTGCTGGAATGTTAAGTGTCTTTCTAATTAAATCCAATAGTTGAATGGATCAATTCATTACCAACAAATCTGGTTTATTATCTCATTAATACAGCTGGTTAATATTATGAGGAGATTAGCACAAGAACTTGAAATGATCCTAAAACAAAAATGAACACAACAAAGACATACTGGTGAATACAGGAGTCCAAATAATGAGCAAAAGACAGGTTTTTAGACACGTAAAGAACAAAGGGCAGAAGGAATGACAGGAAAACAAAAGACACCTAGCAAACCTGGCACTCCACACTAGCAGCACAACAGATGCTGAATGGAAAACAAAAAGGCTGAGCACCCTCCCCCAAGTTCTCACTGATCACATGGCAAAACCATTTAGTTGCCAGAATGACCAAACCCCTCCAGAGAGACAACGGGGAACCAACCTGTATTCCTATAGGTAATTCTGCACAAAAGAGTGCTGCTTTTAAAACTCTTTAAGAAATGAGTAGTTTCAAAGCTTTGTCTTGGAATCAATTGTTTTTGAGATGATGCAAGAGCATCGAGAAGGATTGGATTGACACTCGAAATACATACATGACAGCTTCCCTGTTTTGCAGCCTTGGCACTGCAGCATCTATTTGTTGGCACAGCAGCATTCCCTAATTTGTGGTCATATTCTTGGAAGCAATTTTACACTGATTACAGGATTTTTCCTTTGTTTTCCAGAGCACAAAAGATGGATGACTAATGACTTGCCAAATAAACAGTATTCAAAGCCAAAACTCAGAATAATGAAAATAAAACACCCTGTCATGGTCCTCACCAATACTACATGCAAATATGCTTCCTAATGAAAGAAGAATCAATGCACATAATCATCTCCTACCTCAATATATTAAAGCCCTCAAGTACTTCTATTAAGTTGAATTAAGTCTGAGTTCATGAGGAATTATTTACCTATTACTTCTGCTTGTTAACACACTATGAATGATATTTAGTTAAAATGTCCATGTGCTCTAGGGGACAACACATCCTTGTAGCTTCCCCCAAGATCAATCAGTCCCAACCGTGCCTGTTTTTTCATTGAATGCAAATGAGCACTTCAAAAGAACACTTAATCCTACAGCTAAAGCTTGTCAGTTTTACAGACACTGTACATATTCTGTAGCATTTGCTGTCTAGGAATATGAGAATTTGATTCCACTTAAATGACAGCTTTAAGAAAAGCTGTAAGTTACCGAATCCTAATAACTCAGAACAGAGTTTCTGTAGGGCAGGTGTCTGCTGGGAGCTGGAACTAACAGAAATACAACTGTGCTTAATAGCCATATTTAACAGGGCTGCTCTGTCGGGGAGCTTAGGATGTTGCAGTTTCATTAGCATTAACAAGTGTTGCTATGGTACCGCAGCACAGGCATCAGAACACAACTGAATAGGACTGGGAAAGTGATTAATAAAAATGTGAAGTGCTGGAATTTTAATAAAACAAAACCAATGTGCTTGCCAATAAGATCATGTTTAAATAATTAGACCAGATTATTGCCCAGTTCAGCAGCAGATACATGCCGCTGCTTGTTGTCTTTCTGCTGGAGCCCAGACAAACCCCCACATCTGTAAAGACCAGAGCAAACCTACTGTTCTCACACAGAGGGACACGCATGCCCACACACACGCACTAATGAAAGTGACCCCAGTAACTATTCATAGTAATATTTAAGTGCCGATGTTAATACACAATTTATAAATATTTAACACACTACAGCAGGTTCAGAGCTGTATAATGCCTCATTCCTGGGTAAATGACAGAGACTTACATTAGGGTAACTAAAATCAGGGTTTTATATTTTGGTCACAAATATGAAAAAAATATTCATCTACTTCAGCATTATATACTGAATAATTTTATTATACTTTTTAGAGCTTCTGTGATTTCTTATGGCTATTGTTAAACAAAATTTCTGTTTACATTTCCTTGTTTAGTGTGATCATGTGACTTGGTAGACATGGAGAGCTGAGATCCACATTATCTACTAAAATAAGGGATTAGAAGCAATGATTAAACCCTAGACTATTATCTGGAAAGATTAACACAGTAATTATGTAGCCTGAAACTCAGAATGTTGAGTTACAAGCAAGATGAAGAAAATATCCAACAGAAGAATCTGAAATGGAAGGACAAAAGGGACCATCCAGGTTCTTCTTTTGTACTTATCACCCAAATTTATCTAACAAAAATTAGCAGGTTTTTTTGTGTTAAACTTGCTATTTTGTAAAAAGGCATACCAGAGACATCATAATAAAGCATAAACAATGCTGTTTAAATTTAAGGTATAAAGATTGAATTTCCGCTATTTTCATATGAAAACTCCTGGGGAAAAAAAGAAGAGAAAAAAAAAGGTGCACAATTTTGTGTCAAGGTGCTCTAGACCATAATTTAAAAAATGTTAAAAAATACTACTGGAAGGCATCACAAGTAAAAAAATGTATATGCAAATGTAGTACTTGTGTATGTTACCACCGCCACTGTTCTGCTTAACCCTCTGCAAAGAGCAGCAAGCTGGAAAAAGGCATGTCTTACTTTCCATGTTCTGTCTGTGACCTTAGCTCTCCCAGAAAGGAGGGGTCTTAACAATATGTTTAATATAGACAGTAATACTTCATTGCTATAATTCGTCTTTGCAGTGCCTTTAAAAATACTGTATTGAGCCTATAACTTCCATGCCAGCATTGCTATGTAAAGCAGGTTAATTACTTTACTCTTCTTTTTATTGTGATCATTTAGTAGTGATCAATAATGCTTTATTACAAGGATTTTCCTTTTCTTGTCAGATGTTTAATATAGACAGTAATACTTCATTGCTATAATTCGTCTTTGCAGTGCCTTTAAAAATACTGTATTGAGCCTATAACTTCCATGCCAGCATTGCTATGTAAAGCAGGTTAATTACTTTACTCTTCTTTTTATTGTGATCATTTAGTAGTGATCAATAATGCTTTATTACAAGGATTTTCCTTTTCTTGTCAGATGTTCTTTTCCTCTAACAGGATTCAATTTCCAAGCACGTTTATCCTTTTGATGTTAAAAGAATTGCCTTGTGGTCTTTCAAAACAATTGCTTTACTCTCTGTAACTACAGGAAAGGCTGTGTGATTTGCCTTAAAAACATAAAGCCTGCTTTAGCTGTTCCTGACATCCCCACGTCATTATGATGGGAATTTCTGCCATGCTCCTAACTAAAACATTTGCATTGCAGGGTTTACAACTTTTCCACTGGTAGACTTTCCTTGAAAAAGGCAACTATGTGAAAAAAACAACTGCAAATAGTGTGAAACTTCTATTTTAAATAGCACTTAAATTTTTTCAGACTCATACAAATTAGAACTAACCTCAAAATGCATCCTGAGAGGTCTTGTTTCTGGCATCTTTGTGTGTGTGGGTGTCCTACTGACAGAACAGGCTGAAATCTCTCTCAGATATTCTGACTGAGCTTCCTGACACACAGAGAGCCTTCAAGGCTGAATTAAGTAGATTTTATACTTAATGAAGAATCTGTATGAAGAAGAGGCCCTGTGATGTTAGAATTTCTGTGGTCTGTTGCTGCCTTCTCAATGAACTGCAGCTTTTCCAGATGGAAAGTAGCAAAATAAGTTGTTTCTACTTTTAGAATCAAACCTCCATAAACTGGTATTCAAACTGGAAAAACAGTGGCTCAAAGGGAAAGTTCATTATAGTGTGCAGTGATGTGAATCAACATACTTCAGCATGATATCATGATTCAGGAAAACAAAGCTTTGATTGTACTTCAAATAATCCACTATTTATACTCTTTACGCATACATTTTTGAAAATTATTTAGAGAGGAAAGTATTTTTAAGTCAGGGCTCAAATGATTATATCTTATAGATCCTAGAGACATCTCACAGCAAGTTATATAAAATTTCTATGAGTGTATTCTGACTTTGTACCAGAGTTTGAAATGAATATTTTTGTGATACTGACCTCCATGCATTCATTAACCATATAACACAGATCTTGGCTTCCTAAGTATGATATATGCTTGCTGATACTACTAATGTAGCTCAAGAACATGGATGATACAATAATTGAAATTAACTTCATCACGGAACAGAATTAGAATGTTAGAATTAGTGAAACAAGTTGCTCATATTTTTCAGACACCATTTTACTAACTGTATAAATACATGCGGGCTCCTGAATATTAAATTAGTACAGTAATAATAAATAATAAAAATACAGCACAGACTGCATGTTTTCATTCTGTATAAGACAAATTCAAACCTCCAGCAGGATGGTTTTTTTTACACACTGGTCTTTTGAGAAAAAGCTCTACCTCATTTATTTATGCATTACAGAGTCAAAATTCGGCGCTGGCACACTGGTCAGGACAAATGCTAGCAAAATGCTGCTCTGGCAGCAGCATCACTTAGAACTGCACACATTTGTTTCACAACCACTGCTGTTTCTATATTGTGAGCCTTGTGCACTTCCACAGCCATACCCTGGGGCACATTCCAGGAACTTGGCACGAGGTTCTGGATGGGAGGGTGCTGTGCCAAGCTTCCCTATGCTGCCCACCAGCCCTGTCTCTCCCCTTGCACCCCAGCACAGCTCTGACCCTCACAGGAGTCTTGCAGCCCCCAGTCACTCTCCAGCTGCTTTGTGCATTGGCTGGGTTTAGAGATCAGTTTCAGAGCATGTGAACAGGATTTGTTTGGAGCTCAGGTATACGAAAAATGCATCCCATCCCTTAACAGAAATGCCTGGGTCTAAACCAAGGGGCTGTTCAGTGTGGGAGCACTCACTTCATGTGAGCAGAAATGCCAAACCATGCAGTATAGTTGCAGGGACTGTGGCACCTTTATCTACTGTGCCTTATCATTTGTTCAGGTAACAGAGCCACAACATACCAGAAAAAATCACGAGGTTGAAACAGATGCATGTCAAGTTATAGAGCTCCTATACCAGAGGGATAAAGAGGAGGTGTTTAACCTGCTACAACTACACAGGGCAAGTGGCTACTCCTTGGGTACAGAGTCTCCAAAGACAAATGGGAAGATGACATCTCAATGAGCAAGAATCAAACAGAAACAGCTGGGCCATTTCACACTGGGCTCTGTCTGTGAGTCATAAAAATATCAGAGAAGAATACACAAAATTTAAAAAAAAAAGACCAATTGGAAGATAGTGTCCAGTGAAAACAAGAGGCAAAAAAATCAAAAGTAAAGTTTCAGGAAACACAGTTGAAATGTATTACAAACAACAGACAAGTGCTTGTGGACCACTGAAGCTACTGACAAAACATCTACTACAATTTCTAACTTAAAGGTCTACTACAGTAGAATATTAGAACAGAATGGCAAACAAGCAGTGATCATGGAAACACCTGCTGTAAAATCAGGTCTTGGGATCAATGATTGGACTACTGCAGCTATACCATCTCCTATGGAAACACTAAAATTAACACGCTGCTATTGTTTGGCTTGGAAGGGACCCAAAAGAGCACCTAGTTCCAACCTGCCCCCACCATAGGCAGAGATGCCACAGCACAACTTCAGTCTGGTTATGTGGTTTTAGTGGTACTGACTAATGCATTATTTAATACAACAATCATCAGGTCATTGAACACTAGTCTTTTCCTATTCAAGTGACTGTAATTAATTATTGACTGACAATAACTCTGCAAAGAACCCAGACTTTTACAAACACATTTCGCTGATTTCAGTGAGACACTGCTCAGGATGATGTGCCCAGCTCTTCAGAGGCACAGACCTGCTTTAAAGCTGTACAAAACTCACCACATTTTTTTTCTCCCTCTTCTTGAATGTCATGTTCTTTCCTCCATTGTGTGAGGCTTTTATTGATGCAATATTTAAAGCTACTTTAAAAAGCCCACAGAAAGACATTCAAATGCTTTCAGGCTTTTCTCCCAGATTCAGCCTGCTGGGAGTTTGTGGATGAGAATGTGAAGCAAAAACCTCAGAGAGAGACTGGGAACAACTGCAGTTTTAGGATATAAATGGTCACACAAAGTTGCAGAGTTCTAGCAAAGGTTTCAAGACAAGACATGGTGGAAGGAAGCACACAGGGCTGGGAAAGGTTGTGAAGGCTGTTTGGATAGACAAATCTACCCTATACTGAAGTTAAAATACTTAACGCTTGTAATTTCATAATTATTCATTTTTCATTTCATACATTCATTCAATTTCATAATAAAAAAATTAAGTTTTTTCTTCCTTTCCTACTGTTCATATACACAACCATGTGCTAGTTTATACCCTACATCCCTTCATCAAGAAAGCTGGCTGAAGTCTCAAAGGGTGAACTCTAAGCCCTGTTTATACCACAGGCAGACCCTGTGGCAGTCATCATTGCTGACAAGAATCTACAACTTCGATGCTCTTCCAGAAAACCAGTACTCCCCAGGAAAAACAAAGCAGTGAACAAGGTGTTTCAAGAGGCATAACAAATTATCCTGGCATCTGTGTTACACTCAGAACATTCAGAACACTTGAAATGCCTCTCTAGCCTATACCTCTACATCTAAATAAAGCATGTCCACGTATATTATTTGTTCAAGTGACGAGAAACACTTTTTTGGGGTAGGAACCAGATATTCTCCCATACAGAAACAGTTTAAAGGTCCTCATCAGTCTGAGGACTGATGAAACACCACTCATTCTTACTCCACTGAAGGTAACTGCAAGACTGAGCAAAGGTTTCAAAGAAGTTGAAGGCTTTAACAAGCAAACAAGTTACCATGTTTGAGCCTTGTACCGGCTCACCAGGCAGTCTGCAGCAGCTCAGTTCTAAATAAGCTCTGGTTAGAGTATGGAGGAGCTGATACTGTGTAGTTTGCTCATGTATCAAAGCCTTTACCTGCTACTGAAAGGGCAAGAATTCGCTTAGTATACCGGAATGAAATACAAAGATAAAAGCCTTCTATCTTTGCTTTAGAGCTATGAAAGTCTTCTGAATTCAGAGAAGACCAAATAGCAAGTCTTTATTGGGTATTTTTGGGGAATACAACATATCCTATGCCTTGTGCTAACAGAAATTATGCCTTCATGCTGAGGTGTGGGGCTGCCCATTGTCTTCAGGTAAAATACACTGCACATTTACAACACAATTATATGTAAAATTATGGCAGCAATCAAGGGCACTTCAGATCTCTATTACCAACCAATACAATCCATCCCTTATTTTATTACACCATTATGACCTGTTTAATGCAATATTTAGTTTCACTTGTATATTCTTCCATCATCAGTTATTTAAGAAATGTGATGTGAAGGCTAAAACCTCTCAAATATTACTGCAACAGTTACATGAAAGGATTCTGCCTTTTCAATTTTCAAACAGGAAAGCACATAAAAGGTGATTTTTACAACAATAATTTAGTAATTTCCAGTCCTCCAAAAGATCCACTTGCTTATCAGGTAAATGCTCAAAATTACTTTGAGATTGGATTTGTAATTAAAAATCACAAAAAAGGCTCTTTAAACATTTTTAAATAATACTGCTTTAGGAGATCCATTCTGGTAGTCATATTAAAATAAATTGTGTTGCACTTCCAGAATTAATTAGTGAACCTGTCCTCCAGGTGTAATTGCTAATTGTTCAGTTCACAATGATTAAACTGCATCCTTTACAGAGCTTATAATGCCTACTTGTAAATGGACTCTCTTCTCTCTCTGTCCAAAACCTGTAGTATGGTGGAAGCCTCAGTTCTTGAAATGCTCTACTACACACAAAGTTTTAACCTGAGAAATCACCAGTGGTATTCTGGATGCTTGAAAGTGCCCTGTGGGAAAACAACTGAGGATGCAACCCCATGTGTGATCATTTGGAACAGGAGGGGGTTTTTAAGGAAGGATACTGAGAGGATATCAACCTCTAAACCCATGAAACAGAAACGGGCAGATACACTGGGCTGCTCATCAGGCCAAGATCTGAGTGTCTCTTGAGAATGACGAGACAAGCAGGGGCTTGCGCCCAGAGGCAGCTCTGTGCTGGGGGCAATGGCTGCTCTGTCACCTTGCTGGAGTTTTCACCCATGGACACGAGCAGCCAGCAGCTCCCCACTCACCACCATGCATGCTGTGGATATTTTAGAGAGGAAAGAAGTAAAACACTCAGCCTGATCTGAATAGGAGTGATAGTATAAGGAAGCGGGCTGGGAAGGCATCTAGTGCACCAGTTACTTGGTTAAGGACTATTCAGTATAAAAGAAACAACAAATAACAAGGGACATGGTAGATTGCACACAAATGTTAATGAGCAGGTGAAAAGAGACAGTAAGTTGTCTCTGCCAATATGAGAACTAATGGCATGAAAGGGACTACTCACACATACATGACCAGGATCAAGATGAACTTTTGTCACTGATAGGAAAGGGGAAATGGTGACTATCATATGTACAATGGTATTTTTGAGGGTGTTTGTGGATGGGATCACAAGGTGATAGTGAAATTTTGTATACTTAATGAAATGGACTTAAACAGACTTAAGAGCCCACACAGGCACAGGAAGTGGCCTGTGAACATGGGAGTGCTTGTGACTCTAATGAGGAATGCAACCATTAACCTGTGTGGAGAAATCTTTTGGGACTGAGAGTACATGGGACTGCCTTTAAGTGACCAGGAATGACAAAACCCTGCATTCCAGAGCCCACTGAGTTGAGCAGCTCTAATAGCATCCTTAACAGAACTTAAAGAGTTGAGCAAAGTAGTGGTTGTACTACCAGGAACGAACCAGCTTTCACTGGAATACCTCTAGGTAGAACAAAAAGAAAAGTAGACATGTGCAAGATCAGTCAAACTTTTGTCTTCCAGAGTAAGCTGAATATTCTTAAAAATGAGGTATGAGAGAGAGACACAGAAGAAATCAAACATGTTGTGCTTGGACATGGTGCACCCCAGCAGCATGTGTTCAAAAGCACTTGAGCACAAGAAGACCTTGAGTAGGAAAACTATAACTGTCAGACTACCGATGCAACAATGAAAGACACATTTCCAGAAAAAATACTTATTTTAAAATCCTTTGACAGATGCTGTAAGAAGTGTTGATACGCAGACTGAACAAACTGTACTGTGGACAGAGATATATTTATTAAAAGCCACTTGGTGAAGGCTGCTGGAAGGAACTAACTAGAAAGCAACATTGTCCTGGATTTTCTGTAAATAGAATCAGCAAACCAGGAAATAGTATATTATTTAATTTTCCTAGATGCTGCCTCCAAGTATGTGACACACCTCAGGTGCACGTGCAAGTACAACATGTTGCTAGAGAGAACAGTTTTGTACAAGTTAAACCTCTGAATGAATAAAGATTTTGTTCAGAGGCAGATAAATAATAAATATGAGGATGGCATATTTATTTGCCCATTGAAAATGTGATTTATACTCTTAAGATCTCTTGACCCTAAGTAAGTGTGTTGCAAACAAATAATTTTGAAAAGACTGCTGGAGCAATTGGACACTCTTGCCTTTGTCCAAGGGAAGACTGTTGATGCTGAAGTCAGTCATGGTTAACATGAGAGACAGCAGTTACAAGGCTAGAGCAAAATTTTATGACTCCCAGCCAGCATGCTGGCAGACCTGTCTTATGGGGAGATGAAGCACATGGATGGACATGAAAGTCTATAGGCTGACATAAAAGTTAATTTAGCCTGACATCTATTATTTTGATATTCAACAGTGATTTTTTACATACTTCATTACCTAGAGAATCCAAATGATCTGCCAGGAAATGCAAAGTGAGTTTGGGAGCAAAGACAGAGAAAGTACACTAGTCATTTCAACAAGTATTTGTGCTCAGTAAAAGGAAAACAGCACAGGCCTCTGAATTTCCATTTTCCTCAAAAAAATTACTTTTTTTCTTTGAACTGGTGCCAATATCTTTACAAGAGTTATCTGAAAAAACCTCAGGGTAACCTCATTATCTCTAGCAGTCCACAGACCAATGTATACACAGAAGAGTTGCCCAGACTCAGGCACATGTTCTTCACAATAGTTAAAACAGCAGAGCTTTGCTTCCGAGTGCAATTGACACCAGTGTGGTAATGCTCTAAAAGGGTCTGGCTTTTCATGAATGAGGCTCATGCCAACATAGTCTTACACAGGAAAAAGGCAAGAGTACTGCTCTAACTACTAGCATAAATTGGTATTACTTTTATGAATAGAATAAGGGCACACACTAGACAAACAACACAAATGTCACTTGAAAGACCACTCACTATCAAAGGCCCAAACACAGAATAAAAGTGCTCTAACTCTAGGTTTGAAACTGCCTACTTGTACATGACTTCCTTTCATTGTGTCCTTCACACTATCAATGACTTGACAGTAGAAGTCAACCTAAACTGAAAGCTACTCTCTTCAAAAACATTAAACTATTTTTTTCATTTGGATCAAACCAAAGAAACCCATAAAATCTCTAGATACCACTTCAGAATATTCATTTCATTGGAGAACACTTTTCTAAAGCCAAACATACTCATTTTATAGACAACTAGTACCTGGTAAGCCCTGCAAAGCAGCATCATTATCATTGTTTTTCTCCCTTTTTTCTGTCTGTGCCTTTCCACAGGACCAGAAGAATATAACCTAGGCTACTAGTTAGCTCCTGCCTCAAACCACGCAGGTTTCTCTTAGAAGGACCAGTGTAGCCTGAGGATTTCTTGCAGTTTATCCACGGTGAGCTCTAACTAATCTCCTTCCAGGAGGGTGCAGACATACAGACCTTTCGACAAGGACACAAACCCTGCTGTTCTTGCTGCTTACGGCACCTGGCTTATCCCTGCAGTAATCCCCCACGGACCATTTGTGCTCCACGCTGCGCACCGCCTGCTTTGCACTATCTCTGTGCGTGTGTGCGTTGACAAAAAGATTTAAGTGAGGAGCCAAAATGCTCCCCGGACCATGAGCCCCACGTCCCACCGCTCTGCCGGCATCAACTCCCTCTCCCCTCCGACTCGCTATTGGAAACTCTCCCTGTCCCCGCAGTTCCGTGCGTCAAATGTGGAAGGACAGACACCAGTAGGACCAGAGCGACTCACGTCGCTGTAACCAGCGGGAGGAGGGTACGGGGCTGTCCGCGGCTCCCTGCAGAACCCCGCTCCGACAGGTGACGAGCCAGCCCCACCGCGCCGGGCCCTGGCGCTCCCGGCTGCCGCACACGTGTCCGCCGCTCCCCATCCCAGGGACGGCTGCCCCAGCCCCGTCCCACCGTCCGAGCCGGGATCTCGGAGCCGAGGGCAGTGGGGGAGCGCAGCGTGAGACCCCACGCCTCCCGCAGCGCACTCACCTCCCCGCACCGCCGGTCCCGCAGCCCCACGGGGCTCAGCCATGCCGCCGCCGCCGCCGCTCGGCCCGCCCGGCGCGGGGCGGCCCCGGGAGCCGCGCCCCGCCCCGCTCCGCCCCGGCGGAGAGCGCGGGGCCAGACGGGGCTCGTAGTTTCTCCCGCGGCCGCGGGCGGCGAGGGGCGCGGCCGCATCGAGGCACTACGTTCCCCGGCGTGCAGCGGGACGGGGAATATAAGTGGCTGGCGGCGAGCGCGCTTCAGTCAGTCCGCCCGCCCGAACAATGCCTTCGCCGCTGGGGCCGGGCAGCCGCGGCTGAGCGCGGCGGGAGCCCCGGGCAGCGGACGCGCTTGCCGGCCACCGCCGCTCCCGGCGGAGGGGCTGGCGGGGGAACGGGCGCTCGCACGCCGCGAGCATGTGGATACCCACGGAGCACGAGAAGTACGGCGTGGGTGAGTGAAAGAGAAGGCGAGCGGGGCAGCGCGGGGACGAGGAGCGGCGCTGCCGGCGGGGAGCGCATCCCGGGCAGAGCGGGCTCGCCCCGCGGGGCGCTGCTGCCGTCTCCCGCTGGAGCGAAGGCAGCTCCCGGCCCGTGTGGGCGCTGTGGTGGGAGCCGAGGTCCCGTCAGGGCACGGTGGTGCGGCCCCTTCCCGGGGACACAACAAAGGGCGGCCGATGCCCAAGCCGCGGCTCCGGCGTCTCCCGCTGCTGCCAGGGGATGGGGCAGGGGCCGGTGTCCAGTCTCCGAGGTGAGCGCTCGGTTCTCCCCGCCGGCGCTGGGTGAAAAGGTTGGCGTTTCACGGGGAACAAAGCAACCTAAAAACATCGCTGAGAGCGGCGACCCGGTGGGAGACGGTGTCCGCCGGCGGCCCGGCAAGGAGCGGCGACGGGGCCGCGGGCATTGTTCGCGCGTCGGGGGTTTTGTCGCTGCTTCGCTGGAAGCCAGACAAAGTGTCGCTTGTGGGAGCCGCGCTGCCTCGCCTGTTTGTTCCCCTCTGCCCGGTGCAGGGCTCTGAAGCCCGCGGGTTTGACTTGCGGAGCGATCGGAGAGACTCGCAGTGATTTTATTTTTGTTGGCACCGCCTACGCCAACACCCGGTGAGCGCCGGCCGCTGGTCCCGGACAATAGCCCCCTCTGACACGGGTGTAGCTGAACTGTTGTACAGACCTGCCGGCGTAGTAGGCAGCTCTCCGTGTGTTTACGTCGCATTTGAACGCGGAGTTGTTCATGTTGGAGAAAAGCGGGAGGAGCGCGGAGCCCTTCTTTGTGTGTGTGTGTGTATAGCAGCGCTGTGGCGAGCCGAGAGCGCGGGGCCGCTCCGTCCCATCTGGAGTTGAGCCCAGATGTTGCCGTCCTCCGAATGCTAAATGACACAGATCATCGATGGGATTTTTTTTTTTTTCTTGACTTCTTTATTTATCAGGTCAAAGCTGGGTTGCAAGATATTGATTAATCCTGCCACCCGCCTTTCTTTACAAGGATGGGCAAGAGGCTTAAAAATCACTCTGGGACTCCCTGGAATGGCATGCTGGATATTAGCAGTCAAGTATTTCAAGCTGCAGCCCTCCTCTCTGGCTATTTCTTGTTTATTTTTATTTTTGATCCTAGTGTGCTATTTCACAACGGAAAGCATTCTCCCCCTGCCCCCCAGATATGAGCTAAAAATCACTATCTTTCTTTTACTGAAAAAAAGCAGATTAAACTGTTCCCCCTATTTGAATGACTATCCCATCGTTGCTAAACAATTAAGAGATATCCCTTAAGTAAGCTTTTCTACGTTTAATAACCCTTTTCAGGTACTTAGAGGTGAATTGAATTGCTCTTCAGCTTTGCCTTGCTTGCCAGAGCTGGTGCCACTGAAGTCTTACTCCTGCTAAAGGGATACAGTTGCAATTTCTCAACAGAGAGCTTCCTTTGCATCAACCAGAAAATGTGGCCCACTACAAAGATTGTCTTTATTTGTGCAAATATAATATAGTCACCCAAACGATGTGTATTGTTATTTAAATTCATTTCCTGGTTTTCTGTGATTTGGCTTCCAAAGGCTATTCAAGATAGTAACAAAAAGCCACTGTTCAAATTGGTTTCTCTGTACCCCTTGGATGGGAATGATTTTATAGTTCAATATGACTATTGCAAAATGTTGAACTGCTAACCTAAAGAAATTTAATTTTTCTCTTGGACTGCTTTTTTATGCTATGTGCTCACTCACCTGCATGATGAGTGCTGTCTGCAAAATCTTCACACCCACTTACCCTGTAAGCTATTGTACAACATAGCCGCGGAGGGGAGGCAGGAGGAAGGCTTGTATCTTGCTGCATAATTGTTTAAACTTTATATGAAGTGAACCTCATAAATCAAACTTGCATTTTGCACCATAGACCAACTTATGTGTTTTCTTTTTTTTTTTTTTTTTTTTTTTCTGATAGAATTATTACATTTCCAAACAGCTGCTTTCATACTTGTATGTTTATCTGCTCTGGAAAAATGGGTGTGTTAGGAAACGCCTTTGAGAATCCTGATTTGTACCAAGCATATGCATCCTTTATGCAAAGAGCTCAGGACTTGCATCAACATCAGACCTCATCTGCATTTTCAGTCTGAATTCTGCAGCACATGCTGTGTGCTGCACATTTCTACTGTGATGCCAAAATGGATGAATAACCAGACAACAGCCACCTGGTTGCACTGAAGGGTTGCTGGTACCAGGTGGCTGTTGCTCACTTGCACAGCCTGACTGATCCCACTTTGAGGGGCAGGTAATACAAGTCACAGTCTTCTCTTCTATAATTTTTTTTAACTTCTGCCTGCTAGGTATTGATAATATCTGATAATATTGATAACATTAACTCACAGTTCATTTACTAATAGGCAGACACACTGCTTGTTCATTTCGTGGTAGACATTCATGCTCCTATGAGGAAAACACTACTGCAAATTTGTGTGCCACCTTTTATACTACAGTTGTGTGTTTTTATTTCCAAGGCTACAGATTTTGTCAGTTATGTTGTATTATTCATCAGGATGCTAAAAGTGAAGTAGGACTATTTCTCCAATATTGATAACTTGCTTTGTTTGGGTTTTGATAGCTGTATTTTCATAACAGAACGTTAAGCCTGTATATTTCACTTTGAAATTACATATGTTTTGAGTCACACCTTCAGCTGTGGTGGCATTGTACCAAGGATCCTGAGGTCAGTTGTGTGGGGTATTTAGCACAATGTATGCTGATTAAAGGGTGGGAGAGGTAAGATTATTTTTTGCTGTTTATAATGTTTAAATGTGGTAGATGTAAAATGGAGTTGACTTGCATGAATACCATATGCTGATCTATGTGAATTCAGAACCCAAGAGAATCACAGGTTCATTTAGGTTGGAAAAGCCCTCCAATATCATAGAGTCCAACCAATGACTAATATAGAGTCTAACCAATATTGTTTAGAACAATCATCAAATGCTTTGTGAAAATGAATAATTTAAGATTGCCTAGCTTTGGATGCTCTGCAGGCAGTAAAGCAGTTAGTGTAGCTTTCAAAAGTGATGCTTACTGGTTGGTGTGTACTAGAAAATTTAGTCCAGTGATACATAAATCACTGGACTAAATAATTACTTTGTAGCTGCTGTTTGGAGTAAAGATAGAAGTTCTGTTTCATCCTCTATATTCAGGATATCTGTTTTTCTTTTTGTCTCACCAGATCTGCATGTTGCCATATCATCTGTTTTCTTTGATTTACCTGGATCTGTAAGGGTGCAGATGTGTTTTCTGCAAAGTAGGCATTTTACCCTTTTTCACTGAGCACAAAATTTCTCAGCATTTCTCTGGAAGGCATTTTTTGGATTGAGGTGGAAAGATTAATTAAGGAGACTAATTAAAAATGGTTGCTGAATGTATCACCTAATATATAAGCAGAATGGTATTCCAGATGCTGAAGTAATTCTGTACAGCACAATATACCATTTTAACTCTGCCAAGCTGAAATAGTGATTGATATTTTTAGTGTGGTTAGGCCATAAATGTGCTTTTCTGAGAGGGCCATGAAGTTTGGGCATCTCCTAGTTTATAGATGGAGAAGTGTAAGGTTCAAATGGCTTTGTACTGTAAGCTGAGGTTCAAAGGAGGAAAAAGACAGAGGCCTATTAGTTGATCACAGGAGCAGTATTGACTTGCACATAGACAAAAGCCACATCAATTGGCTTGTGTCCTGTTCTGAGTTGCAGCCAAACTAGTCTTGCTAGCAGTCCTGTTGAAAGATAGCAAAGATATCCTTATCTCCATGCTGCAATCCCCTTTCTGACTGCACTAACTTTACTGTAAATGAACTTGGTTTGTTTAGCTCAACAGTAGCTCTGTCAATAGCATGGTATAATGTGTTTTGTTAAACATAAACACTTCATTTGCTTTTCCTGTGTTCCTCTTCAAACAATACAAATAAAGTCTTCAATCAAGCTTTATTTCCTCCATTCCTCTCCATTAATTGTGCCTCACATTTCTATGTGGAATTCACTTTGTATTTTTGTCTTAGGCTACCATATTCACTGGAAATGAGCTATATCCAAAACTTCTATCAAGTTGTCTAAATAACTCTTGAGAGTTGAGGCAAGGCAGAATATAATGTATTTGTGGGTTCGTTTAACTTGGGGGCAGTTGAAGGGTGATTTTTGCTTTCTTGTAACTGTTTGTGTGGCTGGTGACTTGAAAGCAAGCGAAGGTGTGAGGTTCCATGGGGCTCCAAGAATGAGGCTGACAGATACCAGTGCTCCCTTTGCCTCACTGGGACGGTGGGAGTCCATTATGAAATATTCCCCCAGTTCCAGCTATCTGAGATCACAAAGACCCACACATTTTCTATAGGAACATTTTTGACACATGACACATTTGCCATGGAGGCTTTTATATCAATTTAGTATGTCAGTCAAATAAAGGTGGTATTTTTTCTAGTCTTTTATATAAGCAGTAACTTTCAATGTCTTTAAAAAATGGAATTATCTCAACTTACAGCTTTTGGACAAAAAAAATTGCTGACTGTGTTCTGTTGGAGTACAGAACATGAAGTTGAGATTCTTAAGTAATTTTTGGTCATAAGAATAGTCTTAGACTAAACAAATTAGATGGTGAAATAACGCTAAATCAAGATTTTAAAACTAATTTTAAAAAGCTGCCTCCAAAAAACTGTAGACTTCCTTATGGGTTTGCAATGTTTTGAATGTCTTCACTATTTCCTAAGGACAGCTCAGAGCTGACTGGCTTGTTAGCATGATATATAGTGCCCTTCAGAGACCCAATTTTTTCCTATTCTCTACATATCTGGAGCTACTGAGGAAAATTTCTGGTGGTTATTTCATGGTTAGCTGTATACTGATGTCACTCTTTCTTCCTCTTTTGCTGTATTGAGGGTTTTTTACCACAGTTCTCACTGTTGGACTTGTGAGGCTACTAGCTGGGCTGGATGTATCCAAAATGTGATAGAACAATGGTGAATTAAATGATGTAAGCCATGAAGGTGAGACTGTGTTCTCCCTGTGGAAAAGGAGATTTTGGGGTTTTTTTAATCTAACAGAGGCTAATGTAATGTGTGATTGTTTCTGCACGCTGAGGCAGCATGAGATGGAGTCACTAACTTCTCTGTCAAGGAAGCTATAATTGGGTACTGGACTCCTACCATGCAGATCTCAGCAGCTTTTTGCACTGCTGCAAGAGTGTCTGCCATTGACTCATCTCTCTGCTTCCCTAACCTGCACCCCAGAAAGGAAACTTCAGAATAAAACTGGGCTTCATGTTTGCAGCCTGGTACAATGTTTTCTATGATGTTCCATAGTTCCCAGCTCATTTCTGAGTGTAATTCACTATGTAGGTTTTGTACTATAAAGTTCTCTGTAATTTAAGTTTTGGGATTGGGGAAAATCCTGAGAGCATTTGACTGCTTGGATCATTTGTGACAATTGAATGTATTCAGCAACTGAGACAAGGCACATTGAGCCGACAGTTTGCACCCTTGGGAAATGTGTTACTTCATTTCTTTGGTTTTTAAAGACTTTGTGTTGCGGGTTTTTTTTTGTGTGTGTGTGTTGTTGTTTTTTTTTAAACTGAATTTGTTGGTTCTGTGAAGGTACAGGGGAACAAACTTGATAACCCATCAAAGCCTCGTTCTTCACAGAAGGGTTGACATGCAAAAGTTTTGCTTCAATTTCATGGAATTTCTTTTGTTACTGTGGGATTTTTTTTTTTTACATGTAACTTTACATCATTGAGGAACCTTTTGCTTTTCTTCATTTTCTTGCTATCTGTTTGTGAGGAGCTGTGCAGAATGACTTTGAGGTGACCATCATCCACTTCCCAGTGATTTGGAAGCCAGGTGACTAACCTGGTGGGAAATGTCTCTATTTGTCACATGCATTTAATATGTCTTAAAAGCTTCTAGCGTAATGTAATACAGAGGATTGCTTTTCAAGTTTCTTTTTTCCTGAAAATGATCAATAGAAATATAGAAAAATGTTTAGGAAAAGTTTTAAGAGATTTAATCTATACTGCTTTCTCAAAGCCAGGTCAATTCTAGCTGTCACTTCTGGAGCATGTTTGCCAATATGTTTTTTAAAATGCTGATAGCAGAGCATCTACAACTTCTGCAATCTCACTACCTAGTACGTGTTTAACACTGGACCAGTTTTTCTCCTGAATGTATCATTATGTATATATGAAGACTTGCCAGGACTTTTCTTTGTATGAAGTAACTCCAGATATTTCATTCTGTCCTTGTAAATGATAAGTTCTTATCTATCACCAATTGATACATGTTCAAAACTGGGCAGGGAAGCTTTATCAGGTAAAGCATGAGCATCTTAGTGTGTGCTTTAGGTGATCTGTCTTGTCTGCTTGTCACTGCTGGTGTGCCATGTGTTCCTGTTGCAGCAGCCTTGCTCTGACTCACGTTCAGTCGGGAGCTGCTGATCAATCCCTCAAATCCTTTTCCGGAATACGCTTGTCTAGACAGCCCTCCTTCCATCCTGTATTTGTCAGCTGATGCTCTCTGCTTCTGTGTCTTTACTGAATGGCACTTCTCTTTCATGCTATTTATTCCATTTGTCAGCCACACTGACTCCCAAATTTCCCTTCTCTCACATGCCTGTTGGAAGCATCCTACTTGACAGGTTTGAGAGATGAAATTTAGGAGCTGTAGTCACTAGCAGAAGCAGATCTTTTTATGAGAAGCACAGCATGATAAGCAACCAAAGATGCTTGGATGCCACAATGATTTGCCATTAGTTTGCATTTGTATGTTTCAAGGAATGTATTTTTCAGATCTTTACAATGACAAGAGACCAAAGTCAGCTGCTTGAGTTTCTCTTCATAATGCATTTTTCTGCTTACTTAGAATTTATGTCCCCAGTTATATAGTTTAAAGATTATATGGTAACTTGTCAACTTTGCATTTTTGGCCATCTGTAATATTTTGTTTCAAAATAGTACTAATCTAACTTCCAGATGCTCATGGGTGAATAGGAGAGCTGCAAACAGTGTAGCTGTGAAAGTCACCTGTGCTAGAGGGACAAAGAAACAAGCTTGGATTTTGCAATCTGTAATGCATTGTGCTTGTTTTTTTTTTTTTTTTTTTTTTTTTTTTTGTATTGTTTTTTTTTTTTTTTGTGTTTTTTTTTTTTTTTTTTTTTTTGAATAAGAAAGTAGGATAAAAATAAGTTTTGCGGTATTAAAAAATCAAAAGTCTTGCTGTAGGGAAAAACCCCTTGCTGATACCGATTGCACCTTTCATCTTTCTCGAGTTAAGGAACCAAGTTGACGGACTTTTTTGGTTTCACATGCAATTATTTATCTACTTTAATAGAAACTACTGAAATCACTTCAACTGAAAGTGAGTAAGGAGTGTTTACTCAGTGCAAAGAATTATATTTTTTTCATAGTTTTTGTGTAGCCAACACAAGTAGATGAACCACACTAGTAGATGAGGTAATAAAACTGAAAAATGGAGTTGTTAATTACCAAGACTTAGTTAAGGTGTTTGAGGAATAAATTTATTTCGGTTCTCCTTTTTGTGTTACTGGATTTCAAGTGTGTGTTTTTGTGCTTTCAAGGCTCTGGAAGGAGGTGGCTGGTCTAATGCAGTCAGTAGCTAAATCATGTGCTTGTTCAGTCCTTTCTGCAGCAGAGAAAAAATGTGGTGCCATTTGAAATCTGTTGCTTGGGATTTCTTGATTTGAATTTTGTTTTTGTTTGTACTGAAATTATGATTTCTGAGTTTTATTTAGAAGTGCAATATGAGTCCCTAACTATAAGGGTCTATACTGATGCATTTTCATGAATACTTATCATGGAGTAAGTGAGAATCTACATACACTGTGAACAAGACATTATAACTGCATAATAGGGGCTCTTCCATAATAGAAATTATGGAATTCTCCTTCACTGTTTTTAGAGCAAGGCATTTTCTTTTATTATCATAAATCATTTACTACATAATAGAGTATTACGTAAAAGATACTGGTTTATTCTTTTGCAACTCTTAAATTACAGGTTACAGTGCAGAAATTACATGATTATTCCATAAAGTCTTATTTTAACTTTTCTCCTGAGTAGTGTTGTGAGGTGAGTATGTGCAAGATGTTGGACAGATTGGACAGGATACACCAGTATTTCTAATGCTTTGTTTTGTTCCATGGCCTGAGTGCAGTCTTCTATTATTTCATTGTTTTTATTATAGAAACCTAATGGGTAACATCTTGATCCATGATCAAGCAGGAGTTATGCTATAGACTATATAAGTGTACAGTAGTTGTATTTTTATGAGGTAGCATTCATACATCTTTAGGTGATGTTACCTATAAAATAAATACTATGAACTTTTTTTTTCTGAGAAGAGCACTGTGTGAGGATGTCTATTGGGTTTTAAGTGCACTATCTTATCTTTTGGAGAAAAATATGGCATGGGGTGACGTAAATGTCAGCAGAGGTATCCCTATGAACCACAGAATCCATAGGTACAGCTATGAGGAGCTCTCTCAGACTTGTAGGTGCAGCTCTGAGGTATGCTGCTTGATACTAAGCAGGATAGAGATGGGCCACAGGCTGTAAATGCTATTTTTTAGTAAGTGATAATGATAGTTTTGATAAGAAGTAAAGTTGGATAACATTTTGTAACTTCAAGGAATATGCCTCCTTTCCAAGGCTGCATGGTTCCTTCACATCTGTACTAGGCCTGTCAGTACATAGAGAATACAGAGCTTGATATGCAGTTTGTGTTTTTGCATGGGATTTAGAAAGGCTTCTTCTGGTGTTAAGATTGTTTCCTCTTACTCTGATAAAGAAGAAATATGAGTCTGTATTTTTGAAACCATTTAATGGACAACAGTTGGCAGAGCTGCTCTGTTATTCATGGTTAATAGTGGAAACTTCTTAAACATTCTTTACTTATCTGTTTCTTCCCTGTTCCTCTTCATTCACCCCCTGCCCCCAGCTTCCTTCCTTTTTTTGGTCTGTAAAGCTTAGGACAAAAAAAGAGGAAATCCTAAGGTGGAAAACAGAAGATCCCTGTTCTTCTGTTTCAGTGTAAGAAGCGCATGTCAGTTCTCTATTGGGTTTGTAACCTCTATTCTTCCACCTACCACTATCAGAAAAAAAAAATTACTGGCTGATTGTGAGTCAAACCACAATGATATTGATGTCCTCTTTTCCATTTGGAGTAAGAAGACCTGAATGCTTTTTCTCATTGGGCCATTAGTTCTAAGTTCTCAGCTGTGTTGAACAAATGGGCTTATTCCTGTTGCTTGCCAGGTGAAATAGGTGAGGTAAGGGCAGATATATCTGCCTGCACATATTTTGCCATTTTATTTGTTGTGCTGAAATATGCCAGTGGTAATAGTAAGCATGTCAAATTACAGATTCTCTGGTTGTTTCCATTACTGGAAAGCTCAATTAAATCACTTAAATTTTGATTATTTTTTTTCAGATTGAATTGGAAGACAAAAGACAACAGAGTTAAGCTTTTCATAATGATTTAATTATCCAAAGACAATTTCTTCTCACCAATTAATTAAAAAAGCATTGTAAGAGATGCTGAAAATATGTAAAATACCAAAATAATGTGTTTTTCCAGGCAAGTATGTGATGTTCTTGCATGTGAGACAGCTGTTGGTTTTCGACTTTAATCTTCTTTGGAGATAGTGTTTGGAAATGTAACATGGTAAGCAATATCGTGAGGAATCTGAGGTAATGGATTCTCCAGCCTCAGACATGGTGACATGGAAATCACTTATTCCATAATTGCCTGTAGTGTAATTTCTTTTAAGCTGCTGTGGTTCAGTGGTTACTTCTAGAAAACACTTGTTTTATGGGTTTATTTTTTAAAAAATATGAATATTAGCTTTATCTCAACCTGAGCAAATATAATGTGTTTCAAGAAGCCACACATAAAACTTGTTCTCTTGATGAAAAGCCTTGGCTTCCTGGCGGCATGAAGGATGAGCAGTGTCAGTCGTGCTGTTCCTACCTCTCTGTTCCTCAGTGTTGGACTGAATCTATTGCTTTTGTATCTTCAAGCTTAAGTGTACTCTTGCTTGTTTACATTCAGAAAATTCCTGGAGAAGCCTTTAAGACTGAAAATTGTTCATCTTTTATGTGTTTGCATGCAAAGAAAAGTATTCCTTTGTTTCACTTCTGCAAAGACTTGGTTCTGCCAAATTGGCTGGGGGTTGAATAGCAGTGCCTCTAACAATGTATATCTAATAGGTGTATTAAATAGCAGCAGTTTTAATAGCTGAGATAAAGTGTATCTGTTAAGCAGGCACAAATTATGTTGGTCCCTGTTTTCCCAATCTAATCTAAAAACGTAATCTAGTAAAAAGGAAAAGTGCAGTTGCAACATTAGAAAAATTGCACCGGTTTTCATCATGATTTTTACAAAGATATGTTTGGATTTATATTGATAAATATTGCCTCTAGCTCTTTTTGAGCAGCCAGTTAACAGCATCATAATTGACATGCAAATATGGTTGTACAGATGATAGAAATCTGTGGTCATTATCAGTGTGCTTTGCTTCTTTTTGAGTCTCCCAGCAAAACAGTGACCAAATAGAAAGGGACTGGATTGATGAGGAGATGCCTCTTTTCAGAGAGGCAAAAGTCCAGAATAAACTTATTTAGCTGATATGTACTGAATGGACTCTTAAACTAGCAAGTTAGGATCTTTTGGTTAGTCTATGAAGTGGATTTATTGTTTGCTGAGCCATCATAAGTTTGGCTTGTTAATGACCTTTTTAAAATACCATTCATGTTTTTATGTGCCTTATGCAAAACCTTAAAAAGCACTCTGCAGGCTTCAAATAGCAGGTTTTGTGTAGGATATGAATATGCACAGCCACCCTACCAAATGTTAAAGTAATCCAGGAAACTCGGAATAGCATATTGAGCAGAATGTCTGGGAACCATTACCATGGCCAGGCCAGCTCTGGGGCTCGCCCAGCTCCGGCCATGTGCTTCCCCCTATGTCTTTGTAACAGCTTCTCTGATGAGCAATTGAGAGAGCTGGTCTGGCTGGAAACTGATCACTGTTTTTGGCAGGGAGGTATTTACCCTGCATCAGCACCTCTGGCTGGGTTTGGATTGTCTGCCAGAGTGAGCGTGCTGGTGTGGGGGGAGTGAGGGAGGGTGCAGCTGGGAGCACAGAGGATGGCAGGACCCCAGCACTCTGCTTGTGCCTGCAGGCACATCACATGAGGTGTAACAGAAAGCTACAGCCTGATGAGAAATTTAGTTGGCCTATCGAGAATATATCACACTTTTCATGGGGCAGGAGCAAATAACAAACTGATACATAAACTGTATGTCATCTTATCCAGCTGTTTGGTCTGGATTCATGTGTGTTTTGTTTTTGTTTTTTACACCATCTACTGTTAGTTATAAAGCTCTTACACATTTTAAGTTTCTGCCAAGCACAGGAAATGCTTTCTTATTTCAGAGGCTACTTTGTGAGCAATTACCACTTTTTAGAGTCTCAAATTTTGTCTTCCTTGCAACAAGCAGGACTGTCCAAATATGGTTTGGACATGAAGTTAAGATTGATTTTTCTGAGCCCTTAGCAGGCTGCTAAAATAGTCTGAGTGTCACAAGATCAGAAAATAAAAACCGTAAAGATGTAATTTCAATTTAGTGGATGTAAAACCAGTCAAATTATGCCATGGAACAGAACTTACGGAAAAAGGTAGAAAGTGACAGAACTGAGAACTGGTACATCAGGAGTCCTGTGAGATGTAAATAACACAGTAAAATAAAATGAGCACTGATATCATACTTCTAACAGAAGTATGAGAAGTCTTTGTCCTACTGCTGCATTCAGAACTTAAACAGGTAAACATAAGGTGCTTTCAAAATCAAAATATGCAAAAGAAAAAATGAACAGTTCTTCCTGATATAATAAAAATATTTGATATTTGAAAATTTCACAATAAAATTTCTGATGTTATACAAATACTTTATAATAAGTATTTTATAATGATGGCATATAATAATGTCGTTTTTATGAGAACTTGAATGAAAACTACTGCTTCTCCAGAATGAGGGCTCTTAAGCATTGCCATTGCCTCTTCAGTCAGCATAGATTGGGGAACAAAGTTGAGGAAGGGGCCTTGGCGGTTTCTTCTTCCAAGTATCTCTATTAGTCTTGTCCCATTTCTTACTGTGGCTATTTCTGTGTGAGCTCTCCTGGAAACCAGCAGTGGAGTGCCTGAGCCACAGTCATGTTCCCTTCTGGCTCTGCTGCTGCCGAGCTCATTTGTCTCACTTCTGGCTGTCAGTTTTTTAGGTCTGAAACCTACAACTCAAGCTTAGACAAAATACTCTTTGCTTAATTATGCATTGTTTGTTTTGTACCAAACTAAGTTTTGGTTACATAACAAGAACCTTCAGCACAGGAGGAATTCTTTGATTTGGCTATGATCTATGGGTACCAGACTTCTTAGTGTCTGTTAAATACAAAACGGCATCCTTAGGACTTCTATGGTAGCTCTAAAGCTGGGGCATCTCATACTGGAGGCATTTTCTTCAGTGTCTTCTCCCCTTTTAAATTAGTCTAGTTATGAACTGACTTTTACTGTGTTCAATGCATTTTTAAAATCTAAAACACCCTCTGGGAATGGGTGTGTCTAGTGTAAAGAAATGTATGAGAATAGGAACTGGAATCCCATACATAAACTGTGGATTTTTTTTTCTCAGTTTCCTCAAATTGTCGGTCACCTTGCTTGTGATACTTCAATTATTAAGTGTGCTTTTGACCAGTTGTCACACAAGGTTTTGAATGTGTGTGTCCCTGCTGTTCAGCCCTACCACAATGAACTGGGAGGGGAGGAGGAGAAAAAAGGAGCTATCATATGTCTGATAATTGTTGTTTGGCTCATATCCAGGGTTCTGTTTATAAAGAGTTCTATAGTGTGATCTTAAAATATGGAACTTGTCTGAAAATGTCAATATTTACTTTTCTCGTGAAGTCTTGATTTGTTGAAGAACCTTTAAAATTTTAGGGGCAAATAGTTATCAGGCATTGGTGTTCCTTTTGCTTTTTGCCAAGAGTTTAGATAACCCTTAGCCTTTTCATCTGCATGCATGTTACCTTTTTGGTTTTTTTAGACAACTCTGCCCTATCAGTTTGCAAAAGGAAGTGTTTGGTGGGTGATATCTTTATGGAAGATTAGATACAAAGACAACTTCATGATGAAGTACAAAAGTGGTTTTGAAAGGAATAGCTTGGTCTCCTCAGATCTATATTTAATAGGAAAGCTGTTTGGGCAGGTCTGGTTTGGCTTCTTTTCAGTTACAAAGGCTGCATACTGTGTAATTCCATGATGCAGTCATTTTTCTTCCTCTCTAGAGAACTTTACCTCCAGAAATTCATCAGTGTGTAGTTCAGCCATAAAACACTTCTGCTTTTTCCTAGTATTTAGTTATTTTGTGCTAGCTACAAAGAAATTTGTGTTCTGTGTGGATGTTGACTTAATGAACATATGAGGCATTCCTGCAGCCTGTGGTATGTCACGGGGGCCCTGGGGAGGTGAGAGGAATGCTGGGGCTTCAGATACGGCCCTGGAACGCTGACACTGCTACTGTGAAATGTTGCAGCACACAAACAGCGTAGCATACCTGATTTAAATACCTTGAATTCCCCAAGTTTAGAGACGGACCAGAATTTCATAGAATTTGCTTTGTTATCTCACGTCAAGCTCTCCTCAAGGCAGCATTATACACTCGTGTGTGAGTGGGCGAATAGCACTTGGCAGGCTTTGCTGGCACTTGGCTCTTCTAACATCTCCTACAATAATGACTTCGAAGCAGAACTTCTACCCTTCCCCCTGCTTAATTTGCCCATGTGCTTCTCCCAAATATCATGCTTTTTGTAGTTTCTGTATAATGTCAATTTCAGGCAAAATTAACTTAAGTTTATCATAATGTGAAAAAGAAATTTACCTGCACAGCTGTGTGGAGATATAGACAAAGGCCTAATGCTAATTCTTTTGTGGTTACTTGCAAACTGCTTTTTACCTAGAAACCTTTTGCATGTTAACCTTGCAAAGGTGAACTGCTATAATTCATGAAGTATGTGACCTGAAAACGCTTATGTTAAGTGTGTATTTTATTTGTATTTTTGGAGGGGCTTTTTGGGTAAGTATGGATGCAGGTTGTTGTAGCAGTATCAATTGGAAATGAAGGGAGACTTGGACACATGTGCCTACAAATTTAGGCTTGGCAGACCCAGAAGAAAATTGAAGGTACTGGGTTTCAGAAGAGACTGGATGAGGGATTATGGAGTGCAAGTGAAATGACAGGCAGGGGCAGAGAGGTCAGAACTGCCATGTGGTTTTATCAGGGTTTACTAATGAACTTACAGGGGAAAAAGCTGATAGTCAGACACAGAGAGTAAGGAGGAGTTATGGCTATAGTGAAAGGCAGAAAAATAGAGTATGGAAAAGTTTGTAAGAAACTTTTTTTATGCTCCACTGATGGCCTGTTTTGTGGCATCTTCTGCCTGCCTTTCCAGTAGGGGAGTTGTAATTAAGGTTTGCTGCAAAACTTGCAGAATAAGGACAGTGGGAGAAGCAGATCTGGGAAGTGTTTCTGGATGATGTGCTTGTCAGGGATTATGGTTTGGAAACCATATACATAAGATTACTTCTGGTGCTAACTGGATCCTACTAAAATATACTTCAGAAACAAGACCATGTCAGGATTTTGCAGTACTTGATTCAGCTTGAATTTTCCTGGAATCATGTTAGCTGTGTGGTTTTAGGTAGGGAACTCAGATTTGAGCTTTTTGTAATCAGTTGTCTGTATCTTAGTTTGTAGGTCATGTAGGTTTTAGTTTGCTAGATAACAACTCTGAGAGATTCTTGAATGTTGCTAATGAGCTTTGGGCTAATCAAAAGTCCTCGTCCTCTGGCTCAGGGTTCCCTGCTATCTGAACAAACTGTTCCTGAAGATGCAGTTTCTTGTTTCCCGAAGGGTGCTTGGAAACTTTTGGCTCAATACTTAATTGTGACCAAAGAAGTGACTGAATTGAGAGCTCAGGGGGTAATGCTGTTTGCTGTATTATGTGCTCCAGCCACTGAGGTGCTGGTGAATTTGCTAGAAATAGGCAGCATTCAGCTGCAACTTGAGGATTCAGTCACTGTGTGACCTACAAATGACAGAGACAGTGGTAGATGTTGAAAGAATTAGACACTGCAGATCTTAGCTGCAAGATGTTCATGCTTTTTTACCAAGGTAGTGGATTCTGTCAGGGTCTTGTGTCTGCCAGGAATTGAAGTTGAATTTGGTTTTAAGTATGGTTTTGCCACTTGGAAGTTATCTTGGTTAAATTACACATTCACTTGGCTTTAAAATAAATGCTTTGTTTGCTGTACAATGCACTACCATTCCCTGAATTGTCACCTCACTTCACCTCAGTAAAATACAGACTAGTAGAACTTGTGTACTAAAAAATACCATTTATTAAATAAAATGAAGAGTATGTATTTGTTCAGAAGTGTAGGAAGTAATGAGTGACTTGATTTTTTTTTTTTTTTGTAAACTAAGATTGCAGGATTCTTTTTTCTTTCAAATTCCTTTAAAAAAAAATTTAATAGGTTTCTGTGTAGAATGAGCCTTCAGTCTGCTGGCAGGCACTCTTGGTTAAAAAACATGGCAAGCATGTGTGAGTACATGTGTACCAGTACTGCTCAAAATATCATCACAAAAGGCTGTGGCAGAGAGTGATAAGAGTTGAGTCTGTATCATCATGAACTGTGCAGCAGAAGTGTGATGAATGCCTATAGAGTTTGTCTGATGACCTTTTTGTTGAAAACAGTACCTGTTTCATAAAAAATTAATACTTGTAGTTGAATGTTTTAAATGTCTGTTCTTACACAGTTCACTTCTGAAATCCTAAATATGTGTTTGAAAATGCTTTCTGTTTTCTTATCACAAATGATTTAAATTTTCAAGTCATGCAGCTGTGTGTGTAGTGGAAGACACTGGTGACCTTACTGAAGACCGAATTCAGGCCATTCGGCTGCCATCCAAATGCTCTGCCAGCTTAGCTACTTGACCACCTGCTTCTGTTTTTCCATTCCCTTTGCAAATGTAGGTTTTGTTCGTTTTCTGGCATCTCATCATTGCCTTTCATAAAAAGAAATCAAATTGTGAGGATAAGGTCTGTACTGTAGACCACTTGGGTGTTTTTGTGACTCTTGTAGTCATTTGAGTTTTCATCAGCCATTCAAGCGTGGGCTTGTTGGAAAAGAACAGACGATGATGCCTTCTGCAGCTCCATGCTTGCTTTCCCCAGCCATGCTCCTACACTTTGGATTACAAGACTCAGTGGCAACTGTGTAGTTGTGCTCAGTCTCACTGTAGCTTTCCTGCTCTGCATGAGCCTGGTGGCTGTCCTCAGTGGAAAACATAGAGGTAGTGCTGATGTGCTGTTGGAGTGTGTGGATAGTCCTTTAACTCTCAAAACAAGCAGCTTAAATTCTTTATCTTTGTTCATATCTTTTCAATACGTAAAACTGGAAAAAAGGAAACACTGGTCATAAATATATCTTTGAGACCTAATGGTAAATGCTTTTGAGTATGAATCCCTTAATAGCCCAATGTAACTGGAGTGCTGAATGGGGAATCTTCAGTAGTGAGTTACATTCCCACATCTACTGATCTGCTCGTTGGCTGCATCCAAATTACATGACCTCAGTGCCTGGTTTGTAAAGCAGCACTCTGAAAAGCAGGCTAGCACTGCTGACTGAAAGCTTGTGTACTTGTTTCAGCTGACATAGCTGAGATGGTTCAGGAGTTACGTCTGTGGTTGGTTGATGAAAATGAAAGAAAAAATGGGTGGCTGTTCTGTGGCTTCTCATGCGTTAAATGCTGCTGGTGGTTTCTAAAGTTTTTGTCCCATTTTTGTCAAGACATATAACCATGATGCAGTGATTTGGGTGCACTAAATTTTAAACTAGAAACATCATAAATTACTTCTGGTTTCATTATAAATGCCAATGGATTGTTTTTATCTTGCACTTTAAAAATGCATCAGTCATGGAAAAAAGTTGTCTCCTGCTTTTTTTCTATTGCATCTGAAGGCTGCATTTGGTGTTCCCACAGGCTTGGTCTAGTGGAGTGGATAGAGTGAAATAGGAAGGTACTGCAGAAACTGTGAAAATGCTTGATGAGCTCTCACTTCGGTTTTGGTATTTGTTTCCATTGGATTCTGTAGAACCTACAGTAGATGTCATTTTTCAAAAGGTGGCTTGACTACCTGGACTGTCTTTGCTGATGGTTTAGGCAGGAGAAAAGAGTGAACTGAGCAGTGAATCTGATCTAAATATAGTCAGCTATGCACATACTTGCAGCATTGTCTGAATGAATGTGAATTTTGTAATCTGGCAGTATTACTTGTTAGACAGATTAGCCACTTGGCAATGCTGAAGTGGGAACTTTGATCTGGGAGGGACAGAGCTTGGGTTGGAAAGTCTGCATGTTCTGCCATTTGAGAAGGTATTTGGTGTATTAAAACCAAACCAGGGGATCTGGCATCAGGATGTGGTTGTGCAGACTCTACTAGGAGATGTTGAGGGTCTGCATGAGCTCTGTGTAGGTGTGGGGCTGGATGTTTGCTGGATTGCCATTGTAGTGTCTGCAGGTCCCTCTGACATCCTAGAGGATTCTCAGGAGGGTCCCAGTTAAGGTGAGTCAGTGTTGTCAAGAAACTGAACTTCCTCTAAGCTGTCATGCTACAGAGGCTTCAACAAAAATATTAAGAATTCTTTGAGCATATCTTACATGTTTTGATAATTTATTTAACCGAAGTGGAATAATTGAGCTCCCACTCTTAGGCTTTTTACAGTAAATATTTATATTCTCTTTTGATTTTTATCTCTTGGGTTCCAAAGATGAACTTCAGAGATAGTGTTCATTCATTTCTTTACTTTCCTGCCTTTCTTTGTAAAAGAATCTACCATGGAACAAGCAACATGATAAAACTTTGTTAAAAAAAAAAAAAAAAGCAAACAAAACCCAAACAAATAAAAAACTCACCAAAACCAAAAGCAAATCCAAAGCAAAACTCCACAAAAGATTCCTATAATAAAATACAAACCAGTTCAACATTTACCAGTTATTATCCAGTATTCTGCTTTCAGCATATTAGAAAGACAGTGCAATTAAACAATACACATGGGAACAATTTTCTTTAGTTACTTGTGAGCATTCTGAACCAAGTGTAGGGATAAATGTCTAGCTTGGTGTCATCTGATACAGGGGAAGATTTCTGTGCATCCTGTTTATAGAGTTTTTGCTTCCCAAGTGGTAAAACACTGTATATTATAAAGATGGGTTAAGGAAAACATTACCTCTTTGAACCATTTGCTATTATTGTTTTGTGCAAATCACATGCTGTCAGCTGTTTGTTTTTTGGTTTTTCTGGTTGGTTTTTTTTTGTGTCAAATGTAGATTATTTTCCTGTTCACAATAGTGTCCAGACAAGTAGCGGATTGCTGTATGCCAGTGATGTGCCACTGCAAGTCTGAAGTGGTAGTATCTGGATTAAGATAATGAATAACAGCATTTCTTGGTATATCTTAGAAAGTGTTGGTAGAGCATCCAAGCTCTCCAGAGATTTACTTCTTTTTTAACTGGCTTTGTGTTCACCATACTCAGGCTTTAGCCTGGATATACTTCAATACATATGTGCTAGTAAGAGTTTGAGTTTAAAAAGGTAATATGGAAAAACGAACATTTTGTTTTCAGTTGTAATTGTAAACAATCAACGTAAAGCCAAGTTATGTTTTTGTGACTAAATTTAAGGCCTTGCTTCTCAAAATAAATGCACAGATCTGGAAATTCTGTGATGCAATGCCTGTTTTGTCTTATTTTCTCTAACCATTTCAGTCAGATATTTGGATAAGAGATGCTATAAATGTCAAAAGCCATTAGGTGTAGCAGCATCTGTGTTTGAGATTTGATTGTTTTTATGGCCTACCTTGTTAGGTTATAGAAAGAAGAAACAGGGTCAATATTATCTTTGGTATTCTCCAGACAGTGTCACTGGAGAAAGAGACTAAGATTTAGCCTGGCTTAAAGATTTGACAGCTGACTTTGTTGTGCCACATTAACTATGATGTGAGTGTGCTATACATGAGCTACTGATAATTTTTGTGTAGTCTGGAGAAAGAGTGGTCTTGGTTCTCAAGCTGCTCTCAAGAAGCAGAAGAGTTTTCAGTGCATGAATAAATCATCAGTGAATTAGTTTTGGTGTGATAGATGGTCTTCAGTGTGAATGACCAACATTTTGTGGAGGGCATGGTGGATTTGGTTTGGGTGGTCAGGTTTTCCTAGTGGCAGAGGGGTGCATCTTTGGTAAGCTGCCAGAATCTCTCCCCTTGTCTGACAGAGCCGATGCCAGGCAGCTCCAAGACAGACCCACTGCTGGCCAAGGCTGAGCCCACCAGTGCTGGTGGTAGTGCTGCTGGGATAATGCATTTCACACTGGAGAAGTTGCTACATGGCAGCAGCTGTAGCCAGAGAGAGGAGAGAGATTACATGAGAGGAAGGGCTCTGCAGACTCCAGGGGCAGGAAGGAGGGCTGCCCCAAGTGCCACAGCATTCCCACGCAGACCTGGTGAGTCAGACTGTCCTCCTGCAGCCCATGGAGGTCCATGGTGGAGCAGAGATCCACCTGCAGCCCATGGAAGTCCATGGTGGAGCAGAGATCCACCTGCAGCCCATGGAGGAGCCCAGAGCAGGGGCATGCCCAATGATGGCTGTGACCCTGTGGGAAGCCCATGTGGGAGCATGGCTCCACAAGGCTCCTGGCAGGACTTGTGACCCTGTGGAGAGGAGCTGGAGCTCTGTGCTGGAGCAGGCTTGGAACCCTCTGGGGGCCCCATTGCTGAAGCAATGTGTTCCTGAAGGACTGCATCCCATGGAAGGGACCCACACTGGAGCAGCTGGTGAAGAGTTGCAGCCTCTGGAGAAGTTTGTGAAAGACTGTCTCCTGTGGAGGGGACCCCCATGCTGGAACAGAGGCAGTGTGTGAAGGTCTCCTCCCGGAGGAGGAAGGAACAGCAGAGACAATGTGTGGTGAACTGACTGCAGCCTCCTTTCCCAGTCCTCGTAAGCTGCTGGGGGAATGGATAGAGAAAACGGAGAGTGAATTTGAGCCTGGGAAGAGTGCGGAGGAAGGTGTTTAAGATTTAGTTTTGTTTCTTGTTATCCTACTCAGATTTGATTGGTAATAAATTAAATGAATTTTTCTCCTAGTCAAGTCTGTTTTACCTCTGATGGCGATTGGTGAGTGATCTCTCTCTGTCCTTACTCTGACCTACAAACTTTTTGTTCTATTTTCTCTGCACTGTCCAGCTGAGAAGGGGAATTATAGAGTGGCTGAGGTGGGACTTGGCCTTCAGCCAGAATCAACCTGTCTCAGAGGGGAAGAGGGGCTGATGTGTTTGGGAATACTTATTGCAAAATAAAAGGAAATGGTGCTGTCAGGTCATTGATTTTGGGTCCGTTTTTAAGCTTCTATAAAGTGTGGACCTAGAAAGGCCTTGTTAACAAAGGCAGACTTCTTGACAGACAGATCTGTGGTTCCTAAAAGGAACCAAACTTTGATTACCCATTGCTGTCAGTCAGACTAGAAGTTTATTAGCTGCTCGGAGGGGGGAGCAAGCAGACAGTGAGGAAAAATGGACAAGGTAAAATTGGAATTTCTTCAGAAATGTCCACTTATTCTAAGGTGTTTTAAAAATGTTTTTATATCCTAATGGTATTTCTGCTTGATATGAAGATTTTGATTGTATCAGTAATGCAGAATTGGGGTTAACATTTTCAGCATGACCGGAATTATTTCCTGACAGCAATACTTCCATATATTTCTAGATTTGTTACAGTAATCTTAAAAATCCTTTATTGGTTCAATGAGGTATATATTCCCTGCAGAAGCACCTGCATTTGTAAGAGTAATAGTTTACTTTAAATAGTTTTAATTTCATATTTTCCTTGGTTTTTTTTAAGGTGCTAACACTATCCTGTGTTTCAGATAGCCCTGAGATTGTGTCCTTAAGCATTTATATGAAAAACCTGTTAGTTCTCCCATTTTACTTGGGAATTAGAGATTTTTCCCTGTAGTTTCAGGAATACAAAAAGGCTGTTGGTTTTGAGCAACACTCAACAGTTATCTCTAACATGAAACAGTTATTTCTGAAAGTGATAGATAAAAGGAGCCCTTGAAGTGTGCCTCTGTTGAAGTGCAGGTATTTCACCTCCCTTGAGACTTTTTTATTAGCTACATCCATTATTTTGTTATACTCTGCACATAGATCGGACATACAAAGCAGTAACAGACAGAAGAGAAAAAATGGTGGAAAACCCCTGAATTTGGTAGGATGAAGCCAGAGCACAGACATGTAAGAATGGGAGCTTGAAACCATTAGGGAAAGTATTTGAGAGAGAAGACCTTGGGGGCCAGGATTTGTGGGGAAGGATTGACTATAGGGGAGCTTTCTGCCTTTGGCTGTATTCAAACTCTGCTTAAGCCCAAGGATGTGGAAAGATAATTGAATTAGGAATGTCACTTGTTGTCTCTGGTTTATCAGAAGCCTCATCGTTAGCTATTTTAAAGTAGGGGACAGTGGCTATGAGATTATGTGCAGCTGGCACTGCCAGGCTGAGAATGTGGGTGCTCTGGTTCGTGCTCTGTGCAGGCATGTTGTGTTCTGCTGATGTCCTGGATTGCTACTGCCTTTTGCAGCCTGGGCTAAGCAGGTGTGCTCAGCTCTTTTATAACATCTTCCTCAGTTGGTTCCCAACTTACGTCCTTGTTTCCAGCTCTTCTCTTCAAGCTCCATGCCTTGCAGCAGGTTGCTGTAGAGAGAGCAAGACAATGCTGTAGAGACAAGAAGACAATGAGACTGATTTGAGGAAGTCAAAGGTTGGAATTAGAAAAGCAGAACCATCTCGGGCTGGAGCTTCAGGAGAGGAAGTGAGAACAGACAAATGGGCAGATGCCTGTCCAGGACTCCTTGTTCTAACCTGTTTGGTTATTTTTCATCCACATACTCTCATCCCTCTGGTGCATGTACAGGAGCCCAGGTCTGATGGCGACAGACTCCTGTTGCTTCTCTTAAGTTTCTGATTGCCTGGCAAGTGCTGAGGCATCGATGTTCCTCTCATTCCTCAGGCCCTCTCAGTACTAGCTTGGAAGGTGGTGGAAAGGAGCTGCAAAGACAGTTTTTCTTAGTACCTGCATGCACTAAGAAAAGTGTTTGCAATATCCTTTGATGCAAAAATGGAGAAGACTTCAAATTAAGTATAGCATATTACTTTCATGTCATAGTTTTTACAGTTCCTAGAGGACAAGAATAGTGGTGGCTTAAAAGCTGTAATGAAATTTATTTAGTACCTAGCATGCTGAAGTCCCAAGGACTTCAGGCTCCATTGTGACAGAAGTAATGGCCTTTATTGTGGTCTTGAGGTCTCCACCCCCATTCATACCCAGTTTTTATGCCTTAAAATGACCATACTTGTCTTCAGTATGAATTCCCTTTGACCTGCAGTCACAAAACATTAGTGGATTGGTGTAAAATGTTCTTTGAGAGCTATCTGAGCTCTGTCAAGCAGTGGATAACTTGAGGCTGCACCAGGTAATATCTGAGAATAAGTTCAAAAATGCAAACCTCCCAAGTCATGATGTGTCAACTCTAGACTTGAACTTGAGAATGCTTTGAATATGTAATCAAAGCACTTTTATAAGCTCCAAATAATTAATTCTGGGTTAACATTCACTGCATACTTGACTAGACAATACACATGTATATGGGCAGAGGTTTTTGTGTATCATGCAGTGTAAAGTTGTGGAAGACTGCTATCCTGGACTAGCAGGGAGTTAAGTAGGTTAGTGCCTTTGTCAAGCCTCAAGGTTGTCTGGCACATGGGGACAAAAAAGATTTCCAAGGGGCTGTCTCATCCTTGTGAAAAGTGGTCATCTTTCCATGTTTCACATCCCACCAAAGGCTGTGACAGTTTTCATCTAGTCTCAATGCATCTGGGTGTGGAAGTAGTGGAGTGAATATCATTCTTTAATGTCAGCCTGAAGTAATAATAGTGAAGATACTTGACCTTACCTAAACCAAAGAAAAGGAGGGAAGAACTTGTCTTTTTTCCTTAGACACCAAGTACTTTTATTTTCATAAGCAATTGATTATTTTTAATAATTCATAGATATAAATGTATAGTAAAAACCGGATTCTTGGAAAAAATTATTGGTGTAACTTCAAGTAGATGTATTATTTTAACAAGTAGTTTTGATGAAGTGTTATAATTTAATTGGCAGCTTCTCATAATTAGCAGACAATTTCATTCCTGCCTAAATAGATTTTTTTTATATTAATGAATGTAATGTTAATCAAAAACACTTTAACTCATAAAAGCAAGCTAGTGAAAAGAAATAATTACTGCAAGCTACAAAGATTCAGGCTTCTCAGTTAATTTTAATGACTGCTTCTAAAACTCCTGGAAGAAGAGCTTGGAGATCTTTTTTTATCATTAAACTGTCTCCATTTCTCTCCACACAGAGAATAAACAGCCATGTGATAGTTTTCAGAACCAGTTGTAGTGATTTTTTTTTCCAATGTGTCTAGCATTTCTTGCTGTGTCAATGTCCATATAGTACAGTCATTTTTTTTTTGTACTGGACTTGTTTGTGCTCATGACGATTCAAATGATTGACAAAATGAAGTAGGGCCTTTGTATTTTAAAAAGAGGAATTGTGATAGAGATGAGCCTTGTTAAAGATCTATCCTGTCTGGATTTATTAATCTCTGCCAATATTTCTGTAAGATATCAGAGCGCCTTTATCTTACGGAGGAATAAATGCCAGTCTCTTTTTCTACAAATTCTTCGCAGGGAAAAATGGTTCTTTTAGAGTAGACAGTGCCTAATGTAATAATCTAAAACTCTTCTTATGAAGGGTGGAAGTGGTCCTAAATATTTGATCTACTCTGGAAGCAAACTGATATTTGCTTTCCTTTTTTCCAGAATCATAGTGGAACTTAAACATTTAAAGTATCCATTTACCTCAACAAGTATATTGGATATAATTGAAGAAAAATTAGTGCCCTGTACAGATTGAGAGAAGACATTCAGAGCAGCCCAAAAGAGAAGCACTTGGGATTCTCATGGCTAAAAATCTGAAATGAGCCAGCAGTCCATGCTCAGAGCCCAGAAAGCCAAATGTGTCCTGGGCTGCATCAAAAGCATTGTGGGCAGCAGGTCAAGGGAGGGGATTTGGATGTTCTTCTCTGCTCTGCTGAGACCCCACCTGAAGTGCTGCAGCCATCTCTGGGGTCTTCAGCACCAGACAGACCTGTTAGAGTGGGTCCAGAGGAGAGCCATGAATATGGATAGAGGGCTGGAGCACCTCTCCTGCATAGAGAGAGCTGCTGGGGTTGTTCAGCCTGGAGAAGACAGGGCTTTGGGGTCCCTTCCACTACCTAAAGGGGGCTTAGAAAAAAGAAGGAGAGTGACTTCTTACACAAGCAGATAGTGATAGGGAAAGGGGGAATGGCCTAAAGTGGTAAGAGATTTAAATAAGATGTTTAAAATAATTTTTTTTTACTCAGAAGGTAGTGAGGCACTGGAACAGGTTGGCCAGTGAAGTTGTGGATTTCCCATCCCTGAAAGTGTTCAAGGCTCAGTTGGAGGGGACTTTGAGCAACCTGGTCTAGTGGCTGGTATGCCTGCCTATTCTTTTGGGGTTGGAACTGTATGATCTTTAAGGTCCCTTCCAACCCAAGGATGCTGGATTCTGCTTCTATTATCTTATTATTTTTCCCTCTGCCACTTTCTGCAAAGAAGTGCCAGCCTAGGTTGTACCTCAGCAGACTTTCTCTTTTCTTTCCTTTATTACTTGTCATAAAAAGTTTTATGCTCAATGAATGTTGACAAGCATGTAATTATGCAAAGCTGTTAAAACATCTTACTACATCTTGCTTACTAGCATTTTTGCAGCAAGTTTTCTTCAACTCTTCATTGCAGTCCCTTAATCACCTTTGTGACCTTTTGTTGGATGCTTTCCAATATTTTCCTGTCTGTTGCCCTGTGGAGCTCAGATATAGGTACAGTTCCACCTGTTTCATGTGTGCCCACCCCCAGTGCTGAATAGGAGGGAAGGATCACCACTCTTGCTGGCAATACTTTGCAGCTCAGGGTATCATTGGGCCCACAAGAGCACACTGCTGGTGCGTGTTCAGCTTGGTGTCCACTGAAACTCCCAGGTACTTCTTTGCCAAGCTGCTTTCCAGGTAGTTGCCGCCACTCCCTGTATATACTGGTCCCTGGGTTTGTTCTCTCCCAGATGCAGGGATTTGCAATTCCCATGGCTGAGTTTCAGGATGTTCCCATCAGCCCATTTCTGCAGCCCATGAGCCCCCCACAGATGCACTGCCTCTAGTTTTGTGTCATCAGCCGACTTGCTGGGAGTATGCTCAGCCCTTGTTGAACAGGGTTCTGTGTAGTGTTGGCTCCTGGGATGCACCTCTAGTTAGCAACCTGATTTTGTGCCACTGGTCACCTCTCTCTGACCACAGCCCCTGGGCCTGGCCATCCAGACAGCTTTCATCCACCTTGCCATTGGCTCATCCTGCACTTTATCAGCTTCTCTGGGACAGTCTTACAAGACATGGTGTCCAAGGCCTTACTGAAGTCCAGGTGGACACTACCCACTGCTCTCCTCTTGGCTACCAGGCCAGTCACTGTATTTTGTAGCAGGATATTGTGCAGGTTTGTGGCCGTACACATGTGTGTTTGTAATGTTTAACTTGTAACTCTTGAAGCATTGCTCTCACTAGGTTTGTTTCAGAATCTGCACTGTATAGACCATAAATCACTTCCTGGGCTTCTGCACTTGAAGCTATTAACTCTACTAGCTAAGATAAATGACTAATGCTATGCTCAATGGGAATAAATATATTTTATTAAATGTAGAGTGCCTTAATGATAAATTTCAAGCTTTGGAACATTTTCAACTATTTAAAATTATTTTTTTAAAAAATCATGAGAAGTACCTAAGGAGTGATCTGCCAAAGCTATTCTTGCTTAGTCTCATACATGATTAAGCTGATTTTAACAAGCCTTGCACTGTTCAATTAAAATATAAAATTTTAAAAAGTCCTACCACAGCTTTCTGCCTAAAGGCTTAATATTAGCAAATCTGAAATGAAACTGAAGCTTGAGAACAGCATTATATTTTTCCCCATCTGTTAAAAACAAATAACCTCCCCCCAAAGCATCCCACAGTTGCTATGTTGCCATGGAAACTAACTTCTTACTGTAGGGTTTCAGAAATGGATGTGGTTTATGTACACACTTGAACTGATTTAACTGCAGCAAAAGTAATGGTAAATACACTGTGTGAAGATAACCTTAAACCTCTTGCTTATGTACTTTTTGTGTAAGTCTTTACAATGAGAGAGTTCGTGCAATAATATTGTACATTATATGCATTGTATACATTTCTGTTGTACTTGTCATATAGAACAAGGGTTTCTGTTCTGCTGACTGGCAACCTGCTTTTTCTGAAGTTTTAGAATTGACAGAAAGTTGTTGTTGTAGGTGAGATTGCCCTTCTGTTTCTTCTGTGGCCCTTGATAGTATTTGAAGCAACTAAGCTCTTACAATCTCCTTTTGCTGTAATTTGGCTCAGTTTTGGCTTTTTTATTCAGTTGTGCTTTCACAGAATTTTCTTGGGTAATTTCATGTTTTGGGCTTTATTTGAGGGCATTTGTGTGTCTCTTCACTGAATTTGTAGGAGTAAAACTAAGGAAGACTTTGTCAACTAAGTACTTTTAGTTTAAAGTTTTTTAGATAAAGTATCTTCACTTTGCCACAGTAGTGAGCTACTGAATTTGTAAATAAGTTGAGGTATGTAAGGCATGACTGAAAGATAAGGAAACCTAAAATATTTGCATTACTATGTAGAAATGAATGCCCTTTTCAATTGTAGGGGAGTTTTCCAAACTGTAGCTCATGGTGTGTGGCACAGGGTTATGTCTTCCACAGCAGAGATACAGAACCTCCCTAAAGTCCTGCTTGTCTGACCTTAGAGATGGCCATCAGGCACATGGGGATATCAGGTGGGGATACCTCTCCCCACACTGCCTTGTCCCCAGGCTTTGAGTGTGTCTGTGGAAGGTGATGCATGCATCACTGAACATCTAATATTCTTGACTGCACACTGGGAAATAAAGACCAGGTTTTTACCTCAGCCACTGATGAACTTCAATACCTTTTTATCTGTTGGCACACTCGGCAAATAATTCAGACTTAGTAAAGACGCTGTCCTTTGTACCATCAGATTCCGAAGGGATCAAAAACTTTTCATATTTATGAAAAGTGATTTAAAGATCACTTTCATGTTCAAGTGGGGGATGCATTTCTTTTTATCTTTGACTTAATGTCTTCAGTAGATGCTGCAGCCCAGCAGTCAGGGTACAGAAGATGTGATGGGCCAGCTGCTTGCTTCAGTTCTGCTTTAGCTGACGTTAGCTGGCTCCAGGAGTGCCCTGGACAGCTTGCTCCTTCCTGAGTGCTCACATCTGTGCTGGGTGATGGGCTAAGAGCGTGACTTAATTATGTACCTGTTCCCAGAGCTCCTAAAGAACAGGTCTGAGGAAAAGGCTTTGGGCAGGACCCTGTCAAATGTTATTGTAGCTGAAACAAAGGCCCAGGAATGGTGAGGATTGGTGTGTCTGTGTCTAAGTATTGGTACAATTTTAATGTGCAGGTTTTTCAGGGGATTGAAGTATTTCCCCTCTACAAATGAAATGCTTGTATAGATTTGATTTGGGGGAGATTCTTGGAGTTGTTTTGGGACACCTGACAACTGTAGACCAAGCATAGAATCAGATTGTTTATGATTAATATTTAAACCTTAACGTCTTTATCACAGGCTTCTTATTTCAATATTTAATGGAGACAAAACCTCTAGTTGCCCTTTTCAATTTTGAAAAAACCCAAATAAATTTCTTTAGGGATTAAAAAAGGTATTTTAGGGACTTCCACTCTGGGATTTGCATTGTTCATTTATGTCCTTTAATTACTGTCTGGCTGCTGTCAGCCACAAATTGCTTGCTGTATAGTTTTAGCCATAGTAATTATGCCATAATGTACAGGGCCTGGGGTGAGAATAAGGAAACTGTGTTCTATTTTGGTCTGTTCCTCTGGTTTTATGACACACAGCAAATCACCAGATCTCTTTGTATATTCATTTGTAAGCCTAGGAAAAAAATTCTATCCTTACATTTGTGAAATATTAAAATTTACCTCAGACAGTTAATTGATATGTACTGTATGTATTCTTTTACTCCTTCCAAATATCTTTGTTTCTATTAAATAAACTTTGTTTCAGAGGATAGTAATAAATTAAACTCCTAATTTTTATATTTTTGTATGAAAGGGAGTTTCTGGATGTAATGGTTGAGATAAACTATAAATAATATGTAGTATGGAGTTTTGAAATGCAGTTGTGTGTAAAAGTATCTGCTTGCTAAATAATCAAGACAGTAAACAACATTTGGTATATTTTAGTTGTGTTCTTCTCTTCCCTTTTTACAATGTATAAATATAAACTCGTGTAACTGCATGCAGTTGCATCCATATTTTTGGAATGTGTAGAAATGACATGCCTTCAAAAAAAAAAAGAAATGTGATAGCTTGTTAAATCATAATTAATAAATATATATTTGACAAAATATGTTGTATTCCCAAGATGAGTTGTAATTATTTTGAGACAAACTGCTAAATCCAGGGTTTTCTCTATTTTTTAACTTTAGAGTATAGGTTACTTGGGCAAAATGCAAGGAGGAAGAAAGAGTGATTCTTTGTTATTGAGTCCTATTTTAAGTGTACTTAGTCACTTTCAGTGCAAGGCTTTAATTTGGCTTTTGCTCAGAAGAAAGTGAATTATTTTGGTCAGAAAAACAGGAGAAGATTTGTGATGCCATGGAACCTGACTCACAGGGAGGAGCTCCCTTCTGTCTAAAGTACTTGATCACTGCCTAAGATACACCATATTACTGTTTACCGAGGGAGTCTGTTATTTTGAAATGATTGCCACGAACAAACCCCAGCTGTATGTGGATGCAAGGAGCCATTGTATTTACATGGCAATTGTTTTTTCTGAAGGCATATTTTGAAGTAGCAGAGTTAATGGAGGTCAAATGCTTGGCTGCTGTATTCAGGCACAGTTCCATTAACTTGAGCTTCTCCTCTGGTGAACTTACCCTTGGACGATAAAAATTTACGGCCCTAAGGCTTTTTGTTTTTTGAAAGGATTGAGCATGGACTTTCACATACGCTTCTTTGCATAGAACAGGGAATTTTCTTTTTTATTTGGAGCTGTTTGGTTGTTGCTTGATGAATGGAGCGGTGGGGAGAATTCTTAATGTGGTCACTTACGTCACAGGTAAAACGCATTTTAATTTATTAGCTGAATACATTCTGCCTGACCTAGACAGGCTTCACTGCCAGCCTCCATTTTTCTGTGGTCTACCCTTAAATGTGAGGAAGAATTAGACCATTTTCTCAGTGCTCAATAGCTTTTTTGTATTTCCTGAGTCTTCCACAAGAAGTAGGGTTGAGGGGAACGTGCATCTCTGAATTTGAACTAATGGTGCCTGTGGCTTGACTGAGTGGCAGATCTGTAGCCCCTCACAGGGTGGGCTGAGGCTGGGCAATACTTCCTTGGCTCCACAAAGGCAAAGCAGCTTTTTCACTTGGGTGTTGGTGGCTAAGTCCTGAACTGTGGCTGAATGTTTATTCATGTTAAAACAAATACATTTTATGCAGAGTATGAAATCAGACATTTGTACTAGAATAAAGCAGGGAGGGAGAAGAGAATAAATCTTTCATTTTTATTGAATGGTATGCCATTAAATGTTTAAAAATTTCACTAGAACTGATAAGTCAGCATGTAAAAGTTATACATGTACTGTTTAAACGTGTATCTCCACTCTCTATATCTGCTTCTGCTGGCAAAGGAAAATGAGAAGAAGGACAGAATGATGGATTCTTTAAAAGACTATATAACTTCAGGTGATAATATTTAAGCTATTTAGCAAACTTATCCATTTTATTTTTATTGTGCCTAGTTTTATTCTTTGAACAAAGCAGTTCTTGAATCCCTTTGTAATACGTTTTGGAAAAAGAAGTTAGGGGTTTTGACTAAATTTCAGTACTTGGGCCCGTCCTGTCTGAAATTAACAGCAGTAACTGTCAAGTGATAAGAACTGTACAGGAAATATCACAATTAATTTTACTAATATTTAGCTTTGTTGGAAGCGATTTCCTTATTTCTGTAATGAATTTATGATATTCAGCAGAATTTTAGTTTTTTGAGTAAGTTTCCATAGGTCAGGATGTCAGTAGGTTGATATCAGTTGAATTCCTAATACAGCTTCTGTCCCTAAATTTTTATTTAATTTAGAAAGAAGTACATGGCATTATTTTCTTGTGCTTTTTACTGTAAAAGTTTTTCTGTGCTACTTGGGTACAAGTCAACAGTGCCTTACCTAGCCATTTAGGTTTCATTTTGTCCTTTGAAAATGAGAAATGCCTTTTTCCTAAGAAGGCTTTAATTTCAAATGTGGAAATTAGCATTTAGATAAATTTACTTAGGTTTATAACATATACTGAACTAATGTAGAACAGTAAAACTTCCTTTTGAATTGTAATAATTGTGTGTGTGTATTTTATGGTCTGGTCTTAAAGATCTGTTGTCTTCTTTGTAACATCATATGTTTGGTGGTGATAATGAGTTGAAAATGTATATGGAGGGAAGTATTACTCTTTGGTTTTTCTCTTGTTGTTTTTCCTTTTAAGAATTGCTGTGGACAATGTTCTTGGAAGGAAGATATTTTTGGGTTTTGTCACTGAGCAATTTCTAGGATATTGAGTAAGAGTAGAAGACACAGTTCAATCTTTTGACATGTTATAATGCAAAGAAAAACAATACCAGAATAGAAGAAAATACTAAAAGGAGACTTAAACATGTGATTTCATGCAAAGTGTGTGAACTAGGATGTGCTTTTTCAAAAGGTGCCAAACTTAATTAAAAGAAGTAACTTGGTAGACTTAGGCCCTTTGGGAAGTTATCCACTTCTTTTTTTGTATGACTCTTCTGGGTGACACTTTACTCTTTTGTCCCCATTATACTTTTGTTTCCATGATTAAGCAATCACTTTGCATACAACTTCTTTAATGTAGGTTTGCTTTTGCATTCACACACTCTGCACGCAAGGAAAAGAAAACAAATATCAAAGACTATAAACAGTAGCAGAAAGCTGAGATTAATTATTTATTTGTTGCCATCTTGAATAGTGATTCTCAAATTAAGTTTTAGAGGCCTTACTGTTCTGCTCCTCTATCAGTTGCAGAGTCTCCATGTGTAACTGAACAAATTCAAGCTCTGAATTCTCATTAATAAGATATTCTCAATGATGCTTCTCAAGGTGGCAAATTATCTGAATCATTGGGTGGCCTGGGAATAATGGAGCTGTTTTTGCTATTTATGTCATAGAAACTACAGAGCTGGTGTCCATGAGGATGAAGTTTTTGAGTAAGGGCAGAATTTTCTTTTTACTTCCTTTAGAGTTTTTCTTGAGTGTCTGTGAATGCAGCTCTTCTGGTATTTTCTATTTTTCCTGATAATTGGGTGTGTTTAATGTGTAAAAACACATTAAACACACCCAATGTGTTAAAGACATTAAAAAAGCAGTTTGCAAGATGGCAAAGACCATCCAGGTAATGAAAATGTAAGGAATGAAATCTGTGGAGTGAATAGCTGGTATTATTCATGGTGTTTTGGGATATAGGAAGTGAAAAATTCATGTTATGAATTCTGATGGAACTGGTAGCCATGACAATGGTGTCTGATACAGACTGGACTGCAGTATAATAAATGGTAAAGTGTACTGAGGAGGTAGTTTTCTGGGGGTTATTTCAAATTTTGCCTCTGAACAGTTTGAGTTGTGTCACTTGAGATTTGTAATTCTTGGTTTTATGAAAATGCTAGCTTAGTGTAGTGCATAGTAAATTAATCTCAGCACATAACTCTCCCAAAGTAATTTCTTCTTTTAACATTCCTGCTGCTCAATTGAATATCTTTCAACTGTTCAGTTTTTCTATTTGATACAAGGACCTTAACCTTACCATATGGAACAATCCCTTCCCCTTATTTTCCTGCAGTTCAGTAAAGTGTTGTGTGTGATCACTTTGAACTGTTCCCCATACCTGCTTTGTGTGCTGTTCTTGGGCTAGAGATTTGGCTACTGGAACAACAATAAATCGCTTTAAATTAACTGAAATCAGGAATGTTCAAGTAGGGTGTAGTAGGAGCTCAGGAAAGTAATTATCCATCAGAGTTTTACAGACTGCTTCACTTCTGCATGTTAACATGTATAAAACTGGAAATGCTTCCATTTGTGACCTAAGCATCAAGAGTATAAGGCTGAAAGCTTAGAGGGATTGACTTGTTCAGCTGTGTTTATTCTGTTTTTCAGTGTCTTTGAAAGTTTGTAAGGCTAATTATGAAACCACATTGCAAGTTAAATTAATTAATTATGTAGGTATGACAATGTTCACTTTTTATTAAATGAAGTTATATGGAATAGCCGGCAACTTTTCTTTTTATTGTGACCCCCACCACCAAAATAATAATCTATAATTAGAAAAAAAATTGACTAAGTCACCACCAAAAATAAAACAAAATTCTCAACCTAGGTGCTGACAAGAAATGGAAATTGATAAGTTGAGGTAGAATTTGTATATGACAAAATTCTTTATCATGGTTAATGCTATTATTGACTGAAAGAAAACGACCTCTATTTCAGACATGCTAAAAAACAAATGAACTTTTTTCTTTTTTGCACACAAGAAAATTTTAATATGGAAAATTATTTCTTACAGATGGATCATGTAGACTTTCTTTTACGTATATGGAAACTGCATTTTTAATTGAAGGAGTGATTAATTTCCAATAAACCAGGGTCTGTTTCAGTGGGAGGTGTGAAGAGAGCTCCTTGGGAGGAGGTGCAGAACCTGCCAGTGGGGAAAGGCTCCTTACTTGTTACAGGGTAATGGTTATCACCTAGAGCCTGGAGGTTTGTCTTCTTTCAAAATACTTCTCATTTTAAATATTACATCTTATGCTGCTGGGGACCCTTGCAAATATCCATTTTTTGGGGGGACAGTTTTACTAAGTGCTTGCCTTCTGTTTCTTGTAATTAGAATAATTATTGTATAAATAAGTATTTCTATATAAAGAGGTTTTTTTTCTGTTACCAGTATTAATGTAGTTGCATTGTCTACTTTTAATTTAATGAGTAATGTTGAATAGATGTTCCTGACCTACTTTTTCTGTGCTGTTCATTATACTGTATATCTGTACCATGTTTCCTCTTTAGGGACTTTATTTTTCAATGGGAACAACTCCTCTACCCCTTCATTGGAATACATTTCTACTGCTCTAATCTAAAATTTGCTTTGGCTAAACTAAGAAGCTGTGGTCTCCCTATTGTCAGTCCTCAGAGAACATTATTTTCCCTTTTTGGCTACTGGTAAGGAAGCTTTTGAAAGGAGATACTTTCTCCAGGGAAATATTCTCTTCTGCTTTTTTTCATATTTCACTGATAAAACATGCTGCTGTTAGGAGTGGGAATACCTTGCTGTAGGTGGATTCTCTTACTTCTAGATACTTTACCACTATTTCTCTTACCTTCTGGCAAGATAAAGATTTTTTCCAGGATAGAGGAATGAGCTTTCCTGTATTTAGATACTGAATTACATGTGTGCAATTTTCCTTCTGCCCTCAAGGTAACATCAGTCATAGCTAAAAATCACAGCATGCTGTGACTTTGACTATTTTTCTTATTTCACAAGTTTACTTCAGTAGAAGACTTAAGGAAGTGTGAACTTTTGTCTGGCTCTTCAGAGATTTTGCTTACAGCTAGGAAAGCTGGCACTTTGATTGGACCTAAGCAATGGCTTTTGTTGAATTTAGGGGTTCATCTGGAGCGACTATTTACAGTGCTATTTCAGGTGCTACTTCAGTTCTCTAGACAAACCCTTTTCTGATAATGGCTTTCTCTGTCCTGCTGATGCATTAGAATATATGGATTGTACTCATTCACTGGCTCTCTCTGCTCAAGGCACCTTGGTACGGATCTCAAATTCACATGGCTTAGTTTTCCACTGTCAGTTCTTTATGGTAGGCAGTAGTTACTCTTTGCTACACATGGCATAGTGGGAGCTGGTATGGGCAATAATGCTTCACTGGCAGCGTGGAATTTCTTTTGGCTTTTGTGTAAATTTACTGTTCAGGACAAAAATTACTTATGGTCACAGGAATAGGCAATTAGGAAAACGGACTTCTCTTTGTGTTTCTGTGTATTGGGACACTTAACTAATCATGTGGGTAATCTTTGCCTGATCATGGATTGGACCTGCTCATTTGTCAAAATCTCAATATGTAAGAGATTATCAATGTTAGATTGGGTGAAATATTCAAGAATGAAATTTAAATATGAAAGCAAGCTACTTGCTTTTGAAAAGACAGTTCATAACAGGGAAAAAATGTGTTTAACTTCCTATTCAGAAAATATTTAGAGAAGAGAGGAAGGAAGGAAGAGAGGAAGGAAGGTACCCACTATACCTTAGTTTAACTCCTTAATTATTTTCTGGCTGGTTACATGTGTGAAATAAAATCAAAAGAAAATAGACAAAGAAATACTTCGAAAGTACTCTCTAGACTTCCTTCTGGGAAGCCATGGAAAAAAGGCTTCCTGTCAGTAATCATGTAGTTTTGTTTTTCTAAAACCAAAGTCTGGGATCAAGAAGAATATTATTCTATTCAGAATTGCTGCCTGGAACAGATATTCTGAGATGGCAACATGTCTGTAAGCAGAATGCACCTGCTGCTGCATTACTTGGAAGTCAGCAGGGCATGAGATGGGGCAGCACGACAGGGGCAGGGGCCCAGCAGTGCCCGCTGCACGTCTGTCTGTGTTAATGTTGGCTGCCTGGCTTGGATAGCCACAGCCATAGAGAGAGAAGCTGAGGGACCATGGGTCCCCTGTAACCTTTCCTGCCTGGTGGTGCTGCTGCACTTGTGTGACTGTATGGAAAAATTGACCTGGAAGCAGCTGTTTGGACTTGCTTTCGCAACACAGTAATTGCAAGCCCTGAAAAACTATCTTCCAAACAGCAATTACTGATAGCCTCTGAGCAGCAGTCATGTTCCTTGTCCCAGTTCATGTATGGGTCTGTGTGTTACTGGGTTTAGTGAAAGTTTTGGGTCTTGGGCCTGTGCCAAATGGTAATGGTGAGCATCTCACCTTAGGAGGAGAGACACATAATAGAACCCTATCATGGTATGAGAGATTGCAAGACACTGTATGTCTTGCACAGTGTATGTCAACCACCCAGTAATCATGGTGGGAGCTCAGAAGTGGGATGCCCTATTGAAGAAATCTAGTTTGAAATCAGGTGAAATGTGAATTTTATGCTGTAGAGAATGCATCTATAGGGCTGTCATTTCAATGCAGTTCCATGGGAAAGCAGGGAGGTTGGGGGTGCAGCTCAGCCCCCAGCTGTAATGAGCTTCTGTAATGATTATGAAATACTTCTTCTGTCTTCCTACTCCCTCACAGGGAGTGATACTGACAGTGCTGGTTCCTTTTTTCCCATCATGGCACATTTGGAAACCAAAGTATTTTTAGAAACCATTTTTCTCTTGTTTTCTTCATCAGTGTAGCCTATCCCTTTTGGAACATGTAACCATGTTCATACGCACTGGAGTCCTTTGTTTTTTTGAAAGGGCTGTGGAAAATTAACTTTTATGGGGGAAGTAGAAAAAAAGCTGATTTTAATTTTTGTAAACATTTCTTTTTGCTGTCTTCATTTTGTTTCCTGCAGAAGACAGGCTCTGAAATCTGAAAAAGCTGAAGCTGTTGGGACAGAACTCATTCTCCCACTACCAGGGTTGCTTTTTGCAATAAGGTTTATATGAATATGCAAATTCAGAATAAATGTGCATATGAAGAAGAAACAAGGCAAGATGTAAAGAGTGTGTAGATAAACACTAAATCAATCCATAGCTGAGTCGGTAGCTACAGTCTAAAGAAAATCTCAGAAAAATGATATTGTTTACTCCTTCCATGCATTTGACATGGAAGTACAGGAAATAACAAGATTGTTCAAGTTCATTATGTCTATGATACCTCCTCTTTGTCCCCTTTAATGTTAATTTTCTCACTTAATATGAAGTTACTGTTACCACAGTGGTAATAGCATTCACAAAACAAATGCTAGTGAGACTTAAAATACAGAATGTCTGTGCACTTTCTCCCTTGTCTGTCTAGAACCTACCAGTCTCAGTCATGGAACAATTTTTTTGCTGTATTTTCTGAGATAGGTTGGTGATGAGCTGTGTGTTTGAGTGTCAGTAGCCTTGTTGATGTGCCAGTTGGTGAGCAGTCAACAATGTGTGCAGTTCAAAGCAGCTCTGAACATTGTGCAAGGGGCAACATTGACATAATTGAGAAATCTGGTTGAGTGTTCTCTGACATACTTGGTTTCAGTCTCAGAGTTTTGGTTTTTTTTTCTCCTTGAGTACTAATTTAATTTCAAGTATTCCAGAACTTAGTTCCTTCTGACCAGTTTCTGCTTATTCAGAAATGGGGGAAAGGCCAAACTAATTATTGGCAAGTGCAAAATGAGTTAAAATCTCTAATGTGGCTAACTGGAGACATAAGACTTGAAGATGAACATATTAATAAAAATTGCTCTTGAGAAGAATTAAAGAAATGGATTCAAAGAATTGATGAGATATAGACAGAACTCTGGCTTGAAGTCAGTTGTTTGTTACTACACTTGAGCTAAATATAAATGCAAAGGAAAGATATTCCATCTGATATGGGAAGATAAATAAAGATTTTGGAAATAAAATGCCCCATAAACTTCTGGATTTATTAGTTTTTTTCAAATATCAAAGTACTGAACGAAATGTATGAGAAACATCTACTGTTTTTATGAAGAAACGTCAAAGTTATCAGTTATGCTCTAGAAATTAGAAGTTGGCTTTATAAGGTTGAAAAATACCAGGAAGACTCTCCTTGGCTTAAAGCTTCATTTGAGAATTAGTGTTCCACACTACAGCACACTTGATGACATCAAGTGTCAAGTGGAAGATACCGAAACTGCTCTGGTAGAAAAGGAGGAACAAACAAAAAGACCAACTGTGAAACAACACTTCCTATGATGCATACTTATTGCAATTTACTGTTTTTCAGTTGTTCCCAATGTTTCTAGAATCTTGCTTTAGAAATCGATTGTAGGACATCATGCTGATCTTTTTTTGACTGCTTGGGGGATAGTATGTGTGTGCATCAGGAACAATCATAAATGCACAGCTGCTTCCAAGAGGTTATTAAGGAATTGCCTCCATATATTATTGTTTTGAATCAGTTTCTCCAGTAAGTAGTGATTTTGATCCTCACTAGAAACTCTTTTAAAACTAAAATAGTTTTTTTGGAAATGAAAGAAGCCATTGGTAGAAAATGTCCTCTTGGTTATAAATGTGAGCTAGGTGTTGTTACAATTGATATATGGCTATCCAAAAGCAAGCCCCCTCTGTTTTGTGTCACAGTATTAACATTATGAAAGAACTAAATACCTCTTAATGTGTTAATTGTAAACAAATTTCTTTTATTAAAGCTTGAAAAGACCTTCTTCCTGCTGTCCAGCTAGATTGAGAAATAAAGAATTAGGAATGCATTGGAAGGAAGCTTGGCTTCCAAGCAGAAATTTAATAAATAAAGGAAACACTGAACCACACACTTTTTCTACTGCAAATTTTACACTTATATAAAGTGTTGTTCTGCCTTCTACAGTTTGTCTTTCTGAATGAAACAATCTTCTGCACAAGTATTTTCTGTTGCTTGATGTGTGTGTGAATGCACAGGTACCCAAAATCCCTGTTTCCCTGTCTCTTTCTGCCTCTTCTGAGTGTGGTTGTCTTGTGTGTCCACAAGCACAGGGGATGCTCAGAAGAAGATGCTGGCCAGATTACAGCAGGGTAAAGGCCAAAAAACTGCTTGGTGTAAAGGATTACTGAGACATTGAAAATGGTAATTTCAGAGAAGAAATGAGTCTCTAACTATACTGGGGGTGTGTGTGTGTGTGTATAAGAAAACATTTGGTCTTTATGATAAAGTTCTGTACGAGTTTTCAAGAAAAGATAATTTGAAGTAAATAGCTTCTCCAAGTATATTAGGTGTACATTAAGTTCTATAAAAAGGGTAAATGATGGGTGTATTGAAACATTTACATGAAGTAAAAATTTAGCTGGAACCCTGAATAATGCTTCCTATCATATTAAGTCAGATATCCATTACAATTCAGAATTGTTACTCTCTGCAGTAGGAAATCATTAACAAAATCTTAGTTCTATGTTTATAGCAGATGAAAGCAGCTAAAACCTGGTTCAGGTAGGTCAGACAGAGGAATTAGTATTTCAAGAAAACTGGTACTAATGATATACTGGTGTGGTGGATTGACCATGGATGGGTGCTGGATGCCTACCCAGCTGCTCTCACTCTTTCCCTCAAGCAGGCCCTGATGAATGTAAGATGCAAAAGCTTTTGGATGAAGGCAAAGAGGGAGCAGAGTTACTGTTACAGGCAAAACAAGGTTGACTTGGAGAAGGCTGCATTATTGTTTATTGAAACAGAGCATGATAGTGAGAAACAGAGGCAAAAGTTGTACCACCTCTTGGCAGTTGTCTCTCTTTTCTTCTCAGGCTCAGCTGCATTCCTTCATTCCCAACTCCTGCATCTACCCAAACAGTGCAGGGCACTTGCTAACTAAGTCCATAACAGCTCCTTCCACATTTCCCCTGCTCCATTACGGGTTCCCCCCAGGGTACAGTCCTTCAAAAATTGCTCCAGTGTGGGTCCTTATCCCTGACTACAAACAACCTGCTCCTGTGTGGTTTCTCCATGGGTAGAAGCTTCATTCAGGACACTTCTGCCTGCTCCAGTGTGGGGATTCTCCATGGGCTGCAGAGGTACAGCCTGCCTCCCCATGGTCTTCTGCAAGGCAATACCTGCTCTGGTGTCTGGAGCACCTCCTCCCATTCCTTCACTGACTGGGGTGCTTCTTTCCTCCTCTTTAGTTGCCCTTTCCTCTCTCCCTCTGGCATTTGGCCCTTTCTCAGGTGGTTTCCCTGAGTCACCACCACCTTGGCCATACCCTGCCTGGTGCATTGGATCTGTTCATGTCTGTGCATCCCAGGCCTGTCCTGGCTGAGGCTGCCCAACAGCCAGCCCTCACCTAGGGCACCCTTGGGGCTGTTGGATGTCTCAAAAACTACTGTGGGATTGCTTGGAAAAAAACCCAAATAAGCAACTATCTCTGGTATGTGAAACCACTGTTTAGGAAATCCTACAAATACCCCGCTGGGGCTTTTTAGGACACCTTGCTGGGCAGATGGGGCAGCTCTGGATTAAGGAGTAGTGAAATCTGGGTATGGAACCTGTCAGTGCATCTATGTGGATTTAAAACTCTGAGTGCTTAGTGTTCTTCATCTGGCTTTTTCAAATTTGATGAAAAAACTTGCTTAATGTGATTTAATAAGTAATAATTTTAGAGAGACCTTGCCTTGAAGAAGTGTGAAATATTTATGACCATGTACTTGGTTTCATGTGGGTATAAACATCTCTGAGCTTTTAACACAGCCTTTCCCAAGCAGACTGCAGTTGTGTGTCTGTTCCTATTGAAACATAAGGAAGACTTTGAACACCAAAAGGAGTGGAATTCATCATCCCTCTGTCACCAGCTTAAAGACCTGTCAAATTCTTATCTTCACCCAAAATAGAATTTGGACTTTGGAATCTGTCTAGAGAGTCATTAAATTTGGGCTCTTGCTGATCAAAAATGACATTAATTCAGGGGCAGATTTTCTGTTAGGAAAAGGCTCATGGGCAGCCCATGCACAACACAATTGAGAGCAAGTGCTTGGGCTTGAGTGACTCTGCTGAGTGTCTTTTGCAAAGCATGCAAAAAAAGGATTTTTTAAAAAATCTTTTTTGAGTAAAAGATAATTTGTGGTAGGTACTTTAAAATGCAGGGCCCTAAAATAAAGACCATGCAATTGCAACTACTGGCATTTCAATCTGGATCAGCTTTCCAGCAATGTAGGTACATGATGTTCCTCCCCCTTCTTTGAAATATTAATGTAGGACTTAGTGGATCTGTTAGCTTCAAATGTTCTAGAGTGCTCTGTCTACACTGGCAGCTATCTCAAAAATTATTGCTATTTATTATTCCTCATATAAATATTTGGAGCTATTCAAGAAGCAGAAACTTATTGTGGAAAATCCACTTTTTTTTTTTTTTCCCCTCAAAGCTATTTCTCTGGAAATAGCTTTCTGGAATCCCAGACTGTGGATTCTGTGTGGTTAACTGTTGAGCTGCTTAAATACTTACTGTGTTACAATGAATACTTTAGTTTGTGGCTTTATTGTTACCTGGAAGTGTGTGTCTGAAGTAGACTGTCTGAATCGAAGAGCAAAAGTTCCTGGAGAAATATTTCCCTGAATGCATATGTATTATTTCTCATTATTTGCATAATCATCTTCTTTGCTGATATGTGTAAATCTGGAGCAGATGTTGCAGTATGCTTATACAGATATAGACTAATGGAAACTAATTCTGCCTAGGCCCTTTGGACACTAATTCTTGTACATGCTTGTGTCTACAGCTGATAGGAAAGGCTTGAAAAGGAAAGCTTTTCTTAGACTTCTAATATAGTGGATATGAAAAATCAAATCATAATTATTTTCTCTTTCTAGCTGAAACTTCTAATACAAATCTCAGACATGTCATGATGAAGACATTTTCTCAGAGTCAGAAGAAGTTACTGACAGTGTATTGTAAATAACAATTTAAAAACCCTCAAACACAATTTTTTAGTATGTTAAAGTGTGTTAAAACTTTTTCCTTCACTTCATCTTTCAGGCAGGCCGTGTGTTGTAGCCCATGGCTATGGAAGCCAAGTTGCCCAACAGCAGTAATTGTTACATGTTGAGGGCAGGCTGTGAAATGATGTGGGCTAATTGGATGTGACTTCAGCTGAAAGATGCCACCTTCAGGAGACCAGCCCTGGACCTTGCACTGAAATACTATTGTTCCTCCTGAAATGAAGTCTCCACTCTGAACATGTTTCTGTAATTGTTTATTTTAACTGGACCGTGTAAAATGGGTGTACCCCAAAGAGGCTGAGAAACTAGGGAGTGCTAGGAACATAGCACAGAAACACTTAAGTGACTCTGCAATATTTGCCTCATGTTTAACAGGATTTATTCACCACCATTAACCACGCAGGACTTGAAGTGACTTTCAAATCAAACAAGTGCTGTTGCAGGGCTCAGGTTCTGCACGGGTGCAGCAGGAATACAGGGACAGCAGGGACCTGTCACGGTGCCCTGGAGAACAAAGCTGTGCTGAAACTGGTGTGCCTTGGAGTTCACATGCCTTGGCTATGCTTGGACAGACCTGGAGAACTCGGGCATTCTGCAGCCTGGAGTCCACAGCAACTCAAGGATTATGTTCTTAACACGCCTGAGCTGGTTCTGCATAAAACTAGCTCAGCTTTATAGTCCAAGTGGGTAGTAAATTTTCCAGATCCATGCTGGTACTAGAAGTGATACAGATGTTAATCTAAGCCTGTGATCATTCTTCTCTCTGCCATTATTACTTTGTTACAGGGAAGCTAACTACGATGCTTGAAAGCTGACTCTGTCTTTGAAAATGTTCTCTAGGTCTTCTATCAGCTTTCTTCTAAAATTTAGCAAAATGTTGAAATCATAATTGTCTCATCTTGCTATTTAGTTGTATCCTACATAATGTATTTAGTGAAATGTTTTTAGTGAATCCTACATAATTCAGCCTTATTTTTCTGGCTTGCTTACTGATGCTTTTTCTTTAAAAGAATTGTTCACACTTGTCTTAAAATCTGAGAGAATTAGAATGGCATTCTCTAAATTCTGTAAATGGCTGCTCTGCCACAAGAGCCTGTTAGAGCTTCCCACTATGTCCATGGAATTTGAACTTGAATTTAAAAGAGGAAGCTTCTTCTGTGCTAAATTAAGAGCAAAATACAAATTAAAACTTTAACACTTATGTCCTGTCATTCTCCATATATTGAAACCTCAGTGATTAAAAAGCAATCCTAATAAACAGCTATGGCAATACATTTAAATCAGGTATTAAACTCCCCCTCCCCCCTTCAGTCTTTTAATGCTTAGTGTTTAAAATAAAAACTGGGTGAACCCAGCCAAAACTAAGAGAAGTCCTGTAAGAAGTAGTCATTGGCTGTGCCTCTTTTCTTTCATGCCCACTGCTTCCCAGTTGCTGCCATTCTCTTCAGGATTTTCTACTTACTCCAGCAGTTCATTATTCACTGCCTTTTTTTATTCCTTTTTTCTTTTCCTTGTCTCTTTTCTCTGTGCTTTCCCATCCCACTCCTTGTTTTGTTCACAAAGGATTTAATTTTGTAGAATATCACAAGCACTCTTATTTTAGACCAAATTCTTCTTCCCTGCAGGCTCAATCATATTTCATCAAATCTCAACATCTAAGGATGTCTGGTTTTTATGGTTAGTTATGCAAGTTGTGTGGATTGTACCCCTGACCTTTCATCCTTAATTGCAGCTTTTAGAGATACGATTTGGCACAACATTTAAATAGTACTGGTACTTTTAATGGCTTTGCTGAATTTTGACATGGAACAGAAACCACAAATGCGAGTGAATGAGGGAGAAAAGCAGCAATTCCAACCTTGGAAACGTAAGTAGATAACCTGGAAAACCCTAGTCTGGGTCTGCTTTGTGTTCCCTGCAAAAGGCCTTGTTTGGTGATAGATGGCTTTGCAAGGATTTAGGTACTTATGAAAGAGCTGTACTAGATGTGGTCTTCTTTTTCCACTTACCAGCTGCTTCTGTTTATTTTGAAAGTACACTTTTGACACGGAAAGATTTTTTTTTTAAACATGTAAGAAGCTTAATGGAAGCAATCGGTCTGGATTGGAAGCAATAAAGCCACTTCTTCCATTATAGTAAACTTTTCAGAAGTTCTCTAGTTTTCAGCTACAGGTCTAAGTTAACAGGCTTTTCAGTTTGTTCTAAGACAAATTGGAGTCTCATCAATATGTATTTGCATGTTTTCCCTTTCTCAATTATGTAAGAGCTGTAGGACTAGCCTCTGCTATCATCAGTTCTTGTTAGAAATGAAGAAGCAGTTGATGTAGTGTATTGGGTATAATTCCAACTTTTCTATGACAACACTTAAGCTACTGTCTTGATAGTAAAATATGTGGCTGTATTGCCTTTATTTATATTTTGAGGAAAGGAACAAAGAAATGCTATGTAAAGTATGTTCATTCTTTTAAGAATTTTTTCTGTCTTGTTTTCTGTGATCACAGCTGTAGCTTCATCTCTGCATGTGATGATGCACATAAAAACAAATCTTGTGGCATATTATAAACCACTATGAAACATTTAGAGAAAGTCATCTGGATCTCATTTGCTTGTTGAATTGCTATTCCAGCCTGTGGTTCCTACTGTGAACTTCACTACTGTGAAGATGGATAAGAAGCAAAACAAAATAGTAATTTGTATGTCATCCAGAAGGAACACTAAAAACAAATAGTTAAAGCATGCAATCTTTCACATGTGGCTGATGTAAAAATCTTGCTGAATTAGCTCTTTGTTACTGCTGGGATTCTGGATGTAGCAATTTGTTGTATTTCAGTGAAGACATACAGTGTTATCTGCTTTAGCTGATGTACTAAGCGTGTGTGTTTCATGTTCAGAAAAGTTTGTGGTAAATTATTTTACTGTTTTCTTCAGCAAATAGGAACTTAAGACTCAATTTTTTTTAATGGCATTTCATTATATCTGCAACTACTTGATGCAGTTTGCAAGTGTTTGAAGATTGAAAGATTTCAGTAAAACCACTAGATATTAAAATATCCATATTCTTTAATAGTGCATTCAGGTTATGTTTTTTAATATATGAGAAGTTATAGCAAGGCTGACAGCATAAACTGGAATCAAAGGGTTGAGGTTAAATTGGTTCTAAAAGGAAGAAATGTTTGGTTTTATTTTGTATCCATGTCTAGATGACTTGTATAAATAGTATTAAGAAATACAGACATCTGGCTTGATATCTTATGCTTTCCTGGAATTGTATATATTTTGTTAAACAGCTTTACTGCTTTAGTTCAGTCTGGAGGATCGTAAGTAACATTAACAAAATTATTTCAAGTAAATACAGTTTCAAAAGCTACTGCTATTAAGCAGTGGGTTTTTTTCTGGTTGTGGTTTTTATGTGCTGAAGACTCTTGAGCCACCATCTCAGTCTCTTATTTTGAGATCTGGACAGGATGGTTTAAAATGTGACAAATCTACTTTTAGCTCTCTCTTGAAGCATCTTTTACAAGTCTTGTGCAAGAGTTCTTAGGAAACAGTTACTGGGTTACCTGTTAATGCTACTGTAAATGTCTTGATGTCACATATTATTATCAGGTGAATGGTGATTAAGTGTCATGGCTGGGACTAGTACTTACATAATAAATATCAGATGTTGATATAACTTCTTTGACGTTAAAGCAATCATTATTGTTTATAAGATGTTGAGCTAGCAGAAGAAGATAGGTTTCTGAGTTAATGAAAAAGAAAGATTGCAGAGGAATTAGAATCCATTTATTATTGCAGCATTTTGAAAATTATCATAGAATGCTTTTAGTACCTGCCCACAGCTTTGCTGGAAATTGTAATTAGAATTGCAATCAGCAGTTCCCAACATTGCTTTCTGTAACTCTTGAGGTGTCCAAAGCCTGCTAGTGAGAATCAAGACTATTGTTTTCCCTCTAATAATTTCAACTTTGGTTACATCAGTCTGAGGAAAAATGATCAATTTTCCTTAAATAACATCAGAGCCTGCATTTGTGATAACATTTCATTCAAAGCACTTGTAAAAAATTTTGAGTTGTTTATGCCTACCAGTCTCTGTTAGTTATGCTCTGCCCTTGGCTTTTACTGTTTTCATCTTCCTACTTGTCCCTTTCTGTTAAACCTCCAGAAATCCTTCAAGTTCAATTCTCATGAAGTATGGAGAATTTATTTTTTCTTCTCCATCTCCCTGCACAGCCTGCCTTTATGAATTCCATTAATACTTGATGTAACACTTCCAGATGTATAAACTGAATAAAATGTTTCCAATTTTAGTACAAAAAAAAGTGGTAAAATTACAGTTGAGAGATGGAACCGTAGCTTTAAACTTGCTAGTGGCTGCATTGCTCTTCTAGAGATCTTGTGTTTATGACTAACTTCAAATCAGCTTCATTGGATGCAATGAGCTACTGAACTAACGTCTCATTTAAGTTTTGTTTTCTTGATTGCCACCGATAAGTAAACTTGTGCTTAGATGGGATTATAAGAAGGATCTACTAAAACATCTTTAAGTGCTAGATAAAGCCTTTGTTTGAAAATGGATATAATAACTTTAATCTGGCTGCCATAAACACAAACATGCACACATGTAATTCAAACAACTCGTGGGAGAGTGTTGAGTTTATTCACGTTGGAACATCATCAGAATTGTTAAGACTTAATTATTTCTGCCTGTAACTTAACTTTTACACCTTCAAAGACTGTTCTAACTGATTCAACATGCTAATCTTCATTTTTGGCATGCTGATATAAAGGAAGAAAAATGCAGAGAGAAATGAATGAGAAAGGGGTATTTCCTGCTAAGCAAAATACCATAGTGTAAAAAATTCTGTTGTATTCTATGAACTAGTCTTTAAACCCACCCCCATTTTTTAATAGAATTAGTTTCCCCTGACTTCTTTAAAGGCTTTCATGTGAATTTTTTTAGCTCCTGTAGATTGCCAGTTTAATTCAAAAATTACTCTGTTTTGTTTTTCTTTACTCTGTTATTGCAGAGGGAGCTGCAACCCTGAGCTGTGCTGGCACAGTAGATTAGCTGTAACATGACTGCTGTGCTGTCTTGTCTATTAGAGCAGCACAATGCTTTCCAGTCTTAGCCAGTGCCTCTCAGAAAGGCTTACCAAGGAAATGCTTTCATCTTACTGACTTGTGTTCTTTTTTGTCATATTCATAGAGAGGAAATGTTGCTTCATTCTGTCTCCTGGACCCAGACTGGGTGCAGCAAAACTGATCAACTCAGATCCTTGTTTCCAATCAATGCTTCACTTTCCTCAGGGATCGCGAAGATAGTGTAGCCACATATAATAGTACTCTGCTTTAGCACTGATGGAGGTTAAAGCTGGCATCATAGAAAATAAAGCATCATGCTTGGTACTGTAGAAGATCTTTCAGGACAAAACAGTGTTAGAGTGCTGTGGTTCAGATTTGTAGTGGAGTGGTACAATGGTGGAAGGTTCTATTTTGTCTGATATTTTGGTGTAACAATATTTGTCATGGATATGGTATATGCTAACCTGAATTTTGTTTTAACTTATTATATTTGAACATGCTGGTATGACTGCAAGTAATCAATAGATCATCAATAGAATGAGATGGTGCTTCTGTCTATGCCAGGCTGAAAGGTGATATGGAATTGTACTCCTGCCTCTGTGTTTGAGAGGGGCCAGGATCCAGAGCTAGGATAGGACCCCAAAGGTGCTGAGATCCATCTTACACCTCTGGTCCACAGCAATGAGACCAAGTCAGTTCTGGATTGCTCTGCAGCACGGGGCTGCAGTCACGTTTGGATACTTGGTGCTTGTGTTTGGATGGTTTCTGGGGCAACAGTGGGACTTGCTGTTCCCTGTTTACTAGAGGCGGATCTTTTTTCTGGAAAAACCTAGTGAGTTGTTTTTGAGTTTGGTTTTTTTTTTTTGTTCATCTTCCTATATGTTAAAAAAAATCAGTAAGTTTATAAATCTGATTTGATATAATTTAATTTGCTGCAAATACTTGCAAGACAAATGTAGAGGGTTTTGGGCTTTGTTGTTGTTGTTGCTTTTATGTTTGATGTTTTATTTTTTGAAAATAACTTTCCTTTTCTGCAGAAGAGAATTCTACAGTTATAATTTTCAACCTCCAGCTTTCCTATTTACTATGACCCTGGAATGCACATTGCTGCTGCTGTGTTTGAGAAGCTCTCTGGTGCTTTAAAATTTAGAATTAGAAGTTATTCTTATGTTAAATTTCTTTTGTGCATCCCAGACTAATTAAGAATCCATTAACGTGAACTGCTTTGCCACTTTTTATTGGTCATAGGCCTAGAGGTGTAGAATAAAACCCTCAAAATGTATTTCACCTTCTAAATAGAGTCATTAGGAAATAATTTCTCAAGTAATATTCCAGTAGTGGTAGCTCAGCACTTGGAGGCTGGGTACACACACATTTCAGTATATTGTAATAATGTGGGAACTCTGCATTAATGTGTTTACTTCTACTTTGATCCCATGCTCTGGGTGTGTATACTTTTATAAAGGCTTTTTCATACTAGGTGTGGCTTTCACTTCTTCCTTTTGCAATTAAACATCTGGAAATAAAACTTTCTTGATGTTTTTAGTCCTCACTCAGTGGTGTAAAAGGAAAAAGAAAATCTGTATAGTCCTGCAAGTTCCACACGGAAAATACCCATAAATATAACCTAATTACTATATTCTGCAGGATAATTAAAATGTGCCTGTAACATAACCAGTTAGGGAAAATGGCAGTAATGTAGAATGTGTGCTTTCTGCCCTTCCTACTGCATTATTACAGTAATGCTCAGCATTCCTTAATACAATGTAAATGTAGGTAAAGGGCCCTGAGCCTTATGAGGCTTTTCAGTCAATGTGGATTTGCACAGCAGTGTAGATAGGGGGTTCCTTGAGCATCAGGTTGAAAATCTCATAAATCCTTAAAGAAAACAAATTACTTCCATTATTTTTTAAATTTTTGGACACTAACCAATTGAGATAGAGATCAGACATGAGATTAGTTTCAGAGAATTGATATTGCTATGTTAGACAATCAGTGTATAATTTTGACAAGTATTTTACTTTAGTTAAACTTAAATCAACTGAGTTCTTAGAGTTCTTGAAGCTTTCTAGTCAGATTTGAGGACAGGCTTCTTTCTTCCTCCTGGGTGCCTCCTGCTCTAGTAGAAGACATTCTTTTGTTGGATGCTAGAATACACTTGCACTACCATACAGCAGCCATAAAGACCGGATGCTCTTTTGTAGCTGAATTTAACCACACCCCCCCACAAACAAATAAAACCCCACCCTCAAAAAAAAGGCCAAAACCCCCCCACAAACCTGGAGTAATTTATTGCTTTAAAGAAGCTGAAGCAATATCTGCAATGTAGGAATCATTCAAGAAATGTTTAGATACACATAGTAAATGTAGATTCTGGAAATCATGCATTGATTGTAATTGAGCATAATAGACATACTTTCCAATGGCCTTCTTGTCTCCTATTTTTAGATTACTTTCCATAAAGTGATCTACATTTTTGTCTTCACCTGAGGTGAATATGTTTAATAAGTTGGTATTTCTTGTTCGAGATATTTAATTTAATAGTATTGTATGTTAAATATGGATTATGGATTGAAAGGTTCCCAGAGTAGTGGGGTAAAGGCAAGAGGTGATCAGGATGCCTTAGCTCCCCAGGCACCCCCATCCCATTGAGTGGGAAAAGAGAGGATGCTCCGTTGTCCCTGGGGTACCTCGGTCCGTGTCTGGGGCTACACAGTCAGGTGCTGTGGGCAGCTTGTCCTGTGAAGACCACAAGCTCCTTATTCCTCTCTCACAGAACTTGGTGACGCTTTTTGCATTTGCCTAATATTTGATACTCCAACACACCACAGATTTTTGGTTTTTTTTTGCCAACTGAGCCAGACTTCTGTGGATGGGGGAGGAGACTTGCATTGAGCATGTGGCCTGTGACTGATCACTGTGCTTTGGAAATCTGCAGTTTTGCAGAAGCTGGTGGGTGCTGCCAGCAGTATTCAGTGTCCCTTTTTGTTATACTTGTGGCTTCTTCTTCTTTAATAAAAACTCATCCCCATTGAAAATTCTTTGAATCCACTGCCCTCATTTTCCATCCCCTTCCATTTGTTTGCACTACCTTTTCTCATTTTCATTCATTTACTACCTGGCTCTGCAAATTGTGTCTTACTTTGCCTTCCCAGTAGAGTTTTTTATTTTATAGAGTAGGGTTGGAGCAATCCTTGCTGCGGACTCCTGGGGGCAAAACCATTATGAACAGGATCATAAGCCTCCTGTTTGAAATGGGAATGAAGGGCTTTTCCCTCCTCTTGCCTGTTTCTTTTCTGGAGGGAGAGGAGGAAAACAAAGAAAGGAGATTGCTGCCATGGCCCCAGCTGCTACTGCTGCTGTCATGATCATTTTATTGCTGCAGCCACTCTCACTGCTAGCACATGGGAGAAATTAACACTGATTAAAAAAGTGAAGCACACCCCACTTTACATATCTCCATGCACAGGCAGTAAATCAAAATGAGAACTCAGCAGAATTACACAGAAGCAACTTGCTACTCTTGGCTTAGTTCTTGGGATGACAAGCTTGGGTGGTTTTTTGTTTGTTTTCAAACATTAATTGATAATTGAAAGCATCATATACTGTATTACTACAGAAGTAAATTATTAATGTAAACAAGGCCCTCAGCTGCTTGTAAAGCATCTCTCATAAAACTGCACTGCTGGATCTAAAGGCCAGTGAAGATACACTAATTCTACAACAAATTACTCTAATTTATAGAACTGTTGAATTATATCAAAGCTCCAATCAGAAGCCATCATTGTTCTGTAGCCCAGTGTTAATATATCTGTTTTTCCATTAATTGCATAATGACTGTTAACTTAATCTACAACAGATCAATGGTAGTGAACTATGGAGTATGTTATTTCTATTGAGTAGTAAGTGAATGGGGTGTTTGATCTAGCTTAGTGCTCTGTTGAAAAGGACAGCAATTGATTGATGTGAAAAAAATGAGAGTAGCACTACAGAACATGTGCAGATTTTTTAATGCCCTTTCTATGATTTTCTGAATTTTTATTAAAGCTATGGGTACTTGTAGGTCTCATGCAGAGGTCTGTGAAATCATCCCTGTCAATCTACAAAAAATTAGATGCTGTTTGCTATTTTTTAAAAGTGTTAAATTTCCTCTGCTCAACTCTTGTGGCCAGCTCCTCCCTTGTCCTATACAGAAAAATAATGTAATTATCTTCCTATGACTCAAAATGCCAAGTAGCAAGAAGTTAGCTGAAAAATCCATTTAATTGAACTGGAGCTTAGTTGTTTGAGCAGCCAGTTTACAGGTTTAGTTTCAGGCCCTTAGAATTATTTTTTTTTCTGTGATTCCTTTTCTCTTTGGTTTTTTTTGGAACCTTAGCACTAAAAATGCAAACAGTCTGAGATTAGGCGTGGGATTTAAGGACTGCTACCAAGAAGAGTTGCAGATGATGAGTCCACTTCCTCCTTCTGTCAGAAGATAACTACTGTTCTGCATTTGAAAATTAAAAATTTCTTTATAGCACATCATCACCTAGGCTCCATGTAGTACTTAATGTAATGGAGTTTTGAGCATGTCTTCCAACTTCTGTGCTAAAGAATTTTTTGTTTTATTCTATTAAAATACTACCTTTTCTTTGTACTCTTAAAGAGGCAGTTAGAGAAATTTACTGAGATTTCTGATCTGCAGCTGCTGAGCAGGAGGGAGCACAGAGCCTCTTCCACAGAGCCTTGGTGATGTGCAGTGAGGAGTTACTGTGATAATGATTATGTGTTATCAAAACAAAGAGAGTCACTGTGATAGTGATAACGATGGTGTCTGTGAGGAGAGCAGCTCCAGTGTACCTGGCTGGCCAGAGAGAGCAGAGCAGACTGCCAGCTGCCTCTTGGTATGAAGCAGCAATAAGGTATAATAGTTCAAGGGCTGAAAAATATCCGTGGCATCTTTAGATATAAACTTACCCTCTTCAGCTGTCAACAGGAATTTTGATAAAGGGAGGTACATGAACACAACATTCTTTTGACTAGTGTAGTTGTTCTTATAGAAAATTTATAGAAATGTTTGTAGGAGACCTGATAGTCTTTTAATATTTTTTAAGTATTATCTAATAGGGGTACAGAAGTCTAACATTATGCTCATTTTCAGTAAGATAATATTCTTTAAAACGGTCTGAAAGCCTGCATGCTTTGTTCTCAGAATTCACTGATTGTCAAACGTTATTGCTTTAAATTAGGCTCTTTTATTATTAAGGGGTTGATGTAAGACAAGCAGCCTTTTTTACTGTTAAGAAGGTTTTCAAGAATTCTGGAACTAATAATTGTCATGGGCTGTATAAGGAGCATCTAATGTCTTAAGTGGAGTAAGAATTGCTATCACTCATTGCTAAGCAGTGGAAGCTGGTGCTAGTAAGGCACTGAAAATGCAGGTGCATCACACTACAGTGATACGATGCATTTAACAAATGGTTTTGATGTTAACTTGAATTAAAAAAATATTAAGCTCCCACTGGCTTCCAGTTGCTTATTCAGACTACTTGCTTTTGTCCTCCTTTGCCTTTCTACCTTAATGTGGTAAGAGAGAGAACATAACAGCTTTCTGTGAAAAACTTCTCAAAACACTGGGTTGGTTGATGCTTAAAGTGTAGTAGGTTTGGAAAAGTCTCTATGATATCACAGTCAACAGGAACATTGCCTTGCTATTTCTGACTTTGTTTTCTGTGGTTTTGAAACATTTAGCAGAGGCAGAATACTGCTGGCCTTGTGTAACTGTACAAAAGGGGTAGGGAAAGGAGAGAATGTAGTTCTTGGGTATCATCACTAGATCCAGGAGCACTGATTAGTGTGGCTGGTAGTGGCAGCCTTCCAACTTATGTTTCAGATATCAAGCCCTTGGGACAGAAGAAAATTTGCAGGACTATCTTGCTTTCTTTGTGGCAGTGTAGCTGCGTTTGTGCTTATTCTGTGAGTTACTTAATCACAAATTTCCTTGGTCAAGAAATTTTCCCAATAACTGAAACTGAGACTGACCAGCTAGACTGTCTAGAAAGTGCTCTTCCATGAAAATTGGGTTTCTTCCAACTTTGAACCTGTGATAGCTGTACATTCTATTATGGTTAGTACTTAGGTTGATATACCTTATGTCAACAGAAAGAGATCATCTTTCCCTAGCTAGGGCTCTGATTGTATCAAAAGAATGGTATCCTTAGGAGATACCATGCTGGGAATGCTGTAGCTTTGACCTGGATTCTTGTCATGACATGATTAAATAAAATTGTGGCCTGCCATTTCCTTTCAATGTCTATTGTTCATTCCACTCATAGCAAAGTCACTCACGTTTATCTGGTTTTTGTTTGGTTTTGAATGGTGAAAGGAGCCCATCTGTTCAGACGTGTACAGCTTTCTGACTCATAGCTGTGCTTTCTTCAGAGATCACAGAATCACAGGAAAGCAAAGGCTGGAAGACACCTGCAGATCATCTTGTCCAATCGCTCTGCTCAAAGGAGGCTCAGCTATGGTATGCTGCTCAGGACTGCAGGCTGTTGGGTTTAAAAAGCATCAGTACTAGTTCAGATTGGGTTTTTTGTGAGCAGAATTGCAAATTGTATTTAAGTCATGGTGAGATTTGATGATTGAGGGAAGACAGTTCATTAATGCTGTACCTGCTTGTTGTTGCCAGTACGTGGTGTGGGGTAACACTTCACCAGCATTCCAGGAGCTGACAACTTTCTACTCTAGTAAAAGCTTTCTGCTAATAGAAAAAATTTCCAGATTTTAAAGTAATTTTCCTTTTTGTATCTGAAATTTATTGAAATTATTTATTAAAAAATAAAAGTATTTTGTGCAAATCGATGTTTGCATTGGCATTAGATATTACTACATCTGATTAGGAGGATGCTTCAAAATGCTATTCAAGTATTCTCATAAAATGATAGCAATGTGAGTCACAGTTATTTTTATATAAGTAGTTTCTATAACTTATGGAATTCTGTCTTGGCTTTTAAGAGCTGAAGACAGGTGAGGACCCTTTTGTGTGCCAAGGAGTCTCCCCAAAAGGGCCCAATGGTTTTGCTGACAGCTGAGCTAACCTACTTTAGCTGGAAAGTGGGACAGGGTTCAGTCGTGCAGATCGTTTCTCACACTGAGTTATTGACTGCATTCATCTCCTCTGCTCTGGGAAGTTTCACATGAAACAGAATCAAGTGTATATGCAGTGTCCAAAACCCAATAAAATCTGAAAAGTACCTGAGGTCTCAAAGTTTTGTTAAATATGGAGAAATAAAATGGTAGCAAGGTAATTTCAATACTAGGTTTCCCATACTAATTTTGATTACCATTCTTCAGCTGCAGGAAACAATCTGATATCTACTAGAAATAGTATGTTTAAATGTTAGTAATGAATGCATTTATTTGCAGTGCTCTATCAGTTTATCTGTTTATTGTTTTCCTAGGTATTTGGGAAGTTTATTCCATTTCTGTTTTCTGGAGACTGAAATAACTGAAGATTTTATTTCACGGTGCACAGGACAAGTTAAATTGCTCTCTCTCTAATTCAGGCCTCCATGATAGGCATGTCTGACGTGGGGGAGCTCCCTGGGAGTACAGAGAGCTTACTTGATCCGCATATATTTAATGGCTGGAAACAGAACTTCTTAGTGACACAGGCTCCCCTAAACATTGAAGAAGTCTGTGTTGCTAAGATTTTAATGTCGTGGGGATAGAAAGGCGCTCTCTGTTCAGAGAAGCACTGATTTATTTTTCTTTGACTTGCCATGACAGGAAATTCTTTAGTAGACTTTATACTTCTTCCTAGGGAGAACTTTTTCCATCAAGTTTGTCCACATGAGGATGTGCAGTTAGAAGTAAGAATGGCTTTTCTTTTCCTTTGGACCAGGTAGACTAAGTAGTCCAAAAATAAATACTAGGAATGCCTTTTGCTTGTGCCATTTGTTGAGACAGGACCAAGAGGAGAGAAGTGCTTTCATTACTTAATGACTTAGGGACTATTAGCAGCTGAAGATTCAGGTTCCATTCAGCTAAATGCTGTAACAGTACACAGAAATATATAACTGCAGTTAAGTAATCTTCTTCCACTCCACACTCTTTGTCTTTACTTTTTTATTTCTTTTCTATGAGATAATGTCTGGGAATGTTAGACTTGCAATTCTGTGAAGCAATTGTAATTGGTACATTGGGGCTCACTGCACTAGAAAAATGAAATAAAAATGATTTGCTGCACAGATATTAATGTGAGCTATGAAAACCCTCTCCACAGAAATGTCTCTGAGGCAGGTGGCCATTAATAATGCTGAGTTTTGTGATGATTTGAAGAGAGCCTTTCTCTGCCTGCCAGGGGAGACAGCATGAGGATTAAAGCATAAGTGCCAAATGTTCCATAGATTTTCTCCCTCAGATTTTATGCAAATTCCATAATGGATCAATTTGCATATTCCCAGGTAGTTTGCCTATCTTGTTTAAATGTGTGGGTTTGTTCTGAAAGTTAAGCTTAGTAAATTAGTTTTATTGTTTCAAAGCGAGATAGGGATTGGACAAGTCTATTACTCTGCTCATGCCTCACCTTGATCCCAAGGGCATGGGCTCTTTTTTGAGTAAGCTGGCAATTTGGGCTTTCACTATCTGGTTTATTTTTTGCAGTTCTGCGAAGCACTAGATGCTGCATGGAGTTTATGTGGTGGCAGTCATCTCTGAAATAATTTGCTTAGGAGGTGCCACCAAGCAGACAAATGACATCAACACTACCAATCACAACACACTGATGTGTGTGGGCCAGCAGTAAATGTTCAGCTGAAAGAAGTGACACTATAGCAGTAAAAATGCAAGTTAAGAATTGAGATCCACCTTTCCTGTCAACTGAGTTGAAAGCAGAGTCTGCTGCTGGTCTGAAACTTTGATTTATGGGGAAGAGCAGTCTGGTGAAAACCCAGCACAGCCACAGAAATGTTGATGCACAGGCAATAAAAGCCTGTGAGTTGAAGGTATGGAGATGGTATGGGTAGGATTTATCTGAGTTATGTTTACATGAGCCTTTTCAGGATTTATTATGAAGTTTGTAAACCCTATTTTATTTTATCATTAGATTTTGTTTGTTTTTCTTTCTTGTCGCTGAGGACTCCTGAGCTATCTGTTATCCCAGCTTTACATGCTATTTTCTCCCCATAATTGCTTGTAACTGGTGTTACCAGTGTCCCCAAGACTCCTTAATCCCATGAAATTATTGCCTCTAGAATCTTCCCTTGCATTCATTATCTGTATTGAATTGGTATTGGACAGAGCTGCTGTAGTGGAAAGTGGTGCATGAGCTGAGCAACTTTTAGAGCCCTGTCTCAATATACATAGTGAGAGGAAAAAACAATGGGATGAAGCAATTTCACCTGAGGAATTGTGAAGGTTGATGGAGGATGGCTGGCAGTGCAAAGCAGGAGGGTACTACAAAGAACAAAACTCACAAATGGAAATTTTTCCCTGTCACTGGTGACTAGAAATTAAATACAATATTTGCATTAAACAGCACAGCTTTTTCCAATGGGGTATATGCAATCAATCATCCCTGGAAAGTGCTATTGACTGGTGTCTAAATTAGATTGAATGAAACATTGTTCATTCAATCTAATTTAGTGTGTACTGCAAGATATAATTTTTTCATTGGTAGAGGAATTCACTAGTGACCCCATAGATAACTTTTCTTCCTAACTATCATTCACTTCAAATAGAGATGTAAAATGTAATTTCTTCATTGAGGAGTTACTTGGGTAGAAGAGAAAGTATGACTTGCTTTTTTTCTCTACCTCCAGCTTGACTTCTGAGCAATGTAACAACCTACTCTGTGTAGAACTGTAGGAATTCCAGATGTCAAGTTCTTTGTATACAAACAGGATCACCTCCTCAATATCCAGTTTTTTGGGAAATACCTTGTTCCCATCTTTGATTCTTGTTTGCATGTTTTCATGGATGCAGCTTGATGATTGTGTGATGGTGGGGTGGTGGGGTTATTGGGAATTGGAGTGGTTTTTCATGTTTGGGTTTGTTTGTTTGAAAGGGAGTCAAACTTGAATGCAATATGTTACATAATAGACCTATTTTTCATCAGTCTCATAGTGAATAATTTTGTTGCCTTACTGTCTCAGTTTCCCAGACTCAGCCCATTACCAAAATTTTACTTATATTTATATGTAGCTTTTAAGTGCAAAAGTTAAAGACCTACTGCTTTTCAGGCATTGTTTATATTTGATACTTTGTTCTGTTGATGGTTTTTGAGGGATAGGTGTTGTTTTAATGCATTTTCTCCCATCCTCCCCTTTGAGGTAATAGAAGAAGTCTCTCCTGCTGTTACTTTTATTTTAGTACACTTTTAATAACGGTAAAGTGAGGTGAAAGGTAGTTCTGTTTGGTTGTCATGAAAAACTGAAATCTAAAGTCCAGATGTCTGGTTCTAGCTCTACTTGTTGGAATTTGTCATTCACTGTTCTACTTTTAATACAGAAGTGATTTTATCCACTTCTCTGGTTTTTACGAACTTCTTTTTTTCCACAATAAGACTGTGCTTATGCTTGTTTTGTGCTAATTCAGGATGTACCATACTTTCTAACAATGTTGTTGTCACTATTTATTTATTATTATAAGTTTTATTTACATCTTCCTAATTTGTTGTTTAATGTATGTCTGTATTTTGTTGTAGTATGTGCAGTAAAGTGCAGATCCAAATAACTTGTATGTTGTCTTTAACTCTTTTCCTCCACAAACCATTTATATTTTGATTTTACATGGAGGGGAAGGTGTTGTGTATTGCTTTGGACATATCTTTATGATTTCCTAGGTGGCCTCCAGTAGGTAGAATGTTGTTACATCTTTGTCATTTTGGATATCAATTCTGTCACTAACAGCAGTGTTTACAACTCAGATACATGTACATGAGCAAGACCTGGGAGTGCTGTTGATTCTAGTGGTTCATCAGAAATTCCCCTTTCCCTCTTTGAGAGCAGGGCTCAGGCAAACCACTGCTCTGAAGAGCAGAAGAGCTTCAGGCTTTATCTAGACAAGTTTGTCTTCATTTAAGTACAAGTTATATTCAGTGTAGTCTCATCTGAACTGGGTACAAAATGTACCCAGAAACAGCTTTTAAAGGATTTTGTGGGAATACTGAATAACAGTTTTTTTCTTCCTTTTTTTGAAGATCAAGCAGATTACCCTTAATGTTGCTTCTGAACATGACAGCAGCCAGGAAAGCTGTAATCATAGTAAAAGGATTCTTCAGCATTTAGTTGCTTATTTGTTTCAGGTTTCCTTTATCCTTTTCACGCATGATTTAGAAATGTATTCACAAACTCAGCTTGGGAGCTCAGAATAAATCACAGCATATTCAGGATGGAAGGGACCTCAGAAAGTCTCTAGTCCATGTTTCTGCTTGAAGCAGCATCAGTTGTGAGATGAGACCAGGTTACTCAGCTCACTCTGGTTGGTACCCTTGAAAGCGTACAGTATGAGAGACTGCACAACCTTCCTGAGCAACCTCTTGCACTGCTGTACTGTCTTATTGTGACAGTTTTTCCTTATATTCTTTCAAAAGCCAGATATAAAGATTCTAGAATTTCAAAAGGAGAAGAAATTTATCTCATGTTTCCTATCTCCATTCTTCTCCTTCGTAACCTTTCCCCTCTTTAGCTTCTATTTTAACCTCCTCTCTCCTACCTCTCGTGGTGTCACTGATGTGATGTATCCATAACCTTTGAATTTCCCATAAGCACTACTCTTTAAAAGTTTGTAGAGATGATGACAAAAGGAACCAGGAAGGAAACTAAGGTAAAGAATGCTTTAATGGTTGCATTATGTATGAAACCATAAAGCTTTTTTGACATTCAAAGCCTGGTACAAATGGAAAGCAAAGAAATACGCCATGGTTGTTTTGTAGTTCTTTTCTGTTTAAGGATAGAATAACATGAGTTAAAAGTGTATTTGAAAGATTATGCTACCAGAAGCAAATAGGCTTCTTCAACTCTTCTGAAAATAGATAGGCAAAAATGTGGAAAAGATATCTATTGACATGGTTATTTGCCTTCAGCCAGAGTAGTGTTGAATTCTGATGTCACAACATAGACTGAAGCAGGGTTGATCAATGAATCGGATCTGTTTCTTGTCAGAAATCAAGTTAAAATGGTTGTTTATAGTTTTATTATTGGGACAATATGAAATCATAGATAAGCCAAGAACTAATTGGGAACTGAGAAGTTGTTTTGTTGCCCAGATGTGTAGATGGTGCTTCAGACAAGATGAAAGTTGGAGATTATCCAGAAATACTGGAAAAAATAAATTGGAAACCAGGTCATGTAATGTCATTCATCTCCAGGAATAATTTGAATTTCTTGTAAGAAGTGATTGGATAAATTAAAAAGATTTTAAAAGTCCTTCAAAACAAATAAGCTCCCAGGTGATTTCATACAGTTTAATGCACTATGGAAATCATTGTAACTGGTCTTGTAAAAGGCAAATTTAGTAAGTAACCTGCAATCTTCATCATAGTGTAGTAAATTGTGAGCAAATCTGCTACATGAATATAATTTTTTCTTTTCTATTTTTTTCTTTCCTACAAATCTGTCGACATAAAGAATAGCTGCTTTCAAGCTTTTTATCCTGAGCAAAGGCCATTTCTAGGAATAAATGTGCTTTTCTTGATAAATGTGACCTACAGAAAGTGGGTGAGAGCTCTAGGCTTTGTTTTGAGGGTAACAGTATTTAATACCGATAGAAATCTTTCTGAGGGTATGTAGCTTATTAAAATTGGAGTAACTATACATTTTAAAGAGGTAAAAAGTCCTGAACTCTAGAATAGCAAAAAGTTTTCATCGGAAATGTAGAGTGGTAAGTGGAATAAATGCATGCAACTCTGCTTACCAAGACATAGTTAATAAAATCAGAGAGGAGGTGTCAAGCTGTTTAAAAAAGAAATCCTTTGTTCTAAGCTGATGCTTGTATGTTTAAACTGCAGATAAACATTTGCTGATCTGTATTTCTAGTTTTGTAACAGATTGTGCTGTGTATGCAGTGAGTTCTGAGGTTTGAGCTAATGTGCTTATCCTCATTGCTGTTTTGCAGAAGCCTTTAATAAATTTTAAGAAGTGAAGAAAGTCCCTTTGTACTTCCATGTGCTTTTGTGTTTTAAATAGGCAATGTCTACTTTTGTTCCTTTGTTAATTGTTTGTAATAATTGTACAGTCTGATCTACTTTTTGAACTCTTGCTTTCTACCTCAGTGTTATTTCTTTATTCCTGAAGGTGTGTTTGGTGGGTGTGTTTGATAGATGTTTATACTATGTGTTTGTGTAGGTCTTGTGGTAATCAAGATCAGCATGTGGAATGGATTGTGTGGTTTACAGGATACATCATAGTTGCTGAATTTCATGCAATTATGATGCTTGTTAGTGACTCTTAATGGTGCTCTCTTGCCAGATCTCAAATCTCTATATTTTCTTGATAAACTGGAGGACTTCAAGACCTCAAATCCTTAATACTTTGAAATAGTTCAGGTATATATCCATGTTTGATTTCTTGGTACGTTGTTATGCAGTGGGTGAACTCTGTGTTTCATGAATAAGGTAGTTATTAAGTGAGGGATTCCCCTTTTTTTTGGGCCCTGAGAGCATTAAATAGATAGTTATCTCAATATCTGCACCTTCATTTACTAGTAACTAAAGGGGATGTAAGATATTTAAGTAGGTACTTGCCAGAAATACTTATGTCAGTTTAGTAAGGAAGAATAAAAAGAGGCTTATTTAAAGTTACATTTTATAGGAGCTTTACTTCTGCAACATGTGAGCAGCAGTGGCTGCAATACCACGTGTGCCCCAGCTCTGTCCCCTCCCAAGTCCTTGTGCACTCCCAGCCTCAAGGCCTTGATTCTGTGTAAGCTCTGCTCAGCAATTGCTGAAACATCCCTATGTTATCCACACAGTTTTCAGCACTGCCCCGTATGAGCTACTATGAAGAAAATTAACTTTGTCCCAGTCAAAACCAGCACAAGATATAAGCAAATAACTTCAAACTTCTCTTTATTAGTGCGGAGGCTCACTTTCTATATTTCACTTGGATCTGCAGACTGGGAAGGTTGGTCCTGGATATGGTATAAATATTAAATTGAGTGACTAACAGTATGCCACAGCTGGAAATTAGGAAGCAAAATAACTTGTTTTGCCTATGGTATCCTCATGTTTCTGTCTCTTATATTAAAGTATTTTGCAAACTACCAGAATGTTTGCTCAAAAGTAACACAGTTGGGTGAAAAACTGTAGCCAAAACCATCATGAATGCCTAAGCAAAAGTTATAAGAAACAGTACTGGTAAACTAATTCAAGAATACGAAATGCTTTATCAATTTGCAAGTTGGTAGCTGGATCTTGCAAAGGCTGCTTTGACTGTGACATGTGACCAAGCCTTCTGTTTGTTCCAGGTGTGGTAACTCGGAAAGATGTTTCTTTGCAGGTCTGTCAGATGAATGAAACAGTATTAGAGACTCACATTTTTGACCAGCTGTTCAAACACTGAATTTTAGAATAAGAAAATATTCTGAACTCAATTGAAGTTAATGAGCAGCCACCCCTGAGTTTGCAGGAAAAGTTTCCTGTTTTTCCTTCCTGAACTTTTAAAGCTGTCTTATAATTAATCTCTTAAATGTATTTTAATTTATCTGTTTTATATATTTTTATAAACAAAACCAAATCTCTCTGGACTCCTGCACTATGCATATTGAGCTGTTGACTAGGGCCTTCTAGATGTTAGAACCATTTCTTTGGGCTTGTCTTAACTGAAGGCTTGTTGCATTATAAATACCTTTGTAGGTACTAGTTGATGTCCTTTTGTCCTTTAAAATGAAGTAGTTAATTATTTTGTAATTGCTACTTCAGATTTTGCTGGAATGTTTATTCTGGGGTGTAGATATTTGCAATTTACTTGGGCATGTCTATCCTGATCTCTAGAATGAGCTGCAATTTTTTTCAGTTTGGAAGAAAAAGCAGTTTGGAGTTGCCTAACTTTGACAGTTATATTTATGGCGGCATAATTTGTTCAGTCATCTTGAGTTTAAAATATAGTGTAATGTGACAAATTTTTTTAGCACATGCTTAGAAGAGGGTATGGGGGAGGTAACTGCAGAAATGATTTGTCATCCTTTGCGACTGAGATACTAATGCAAATCTTGTGGGAAGGGTTGTGTTGGTTGCTGGGGTTTGTGGGGATTTTTTTGTGTGGGGTGTTTTTTTTTATTTTTTTGGGGGGTTGTTGTGATTGTTTGGGGGGGTTGTTGTTTTGTTTTATTTTCTGTTGTTGTTATTACTTCCTTGTATCCTAAAACAGCCTTTAAAATCACAGTTACCTAAGCTGTTTTTTCTGAAATACTTGATTCGGTTTGTTTTTTAATTGCCTGTTTTGAAAGGAGATGCTCAAGTCCCACCACGAGTAGGACAGAGGGCCCTGCTGGCTGCTGAGGAAGAGGGCAGGGGTTAGCAGGTGCTTCCCTGCTCATGGAGAGGAGGAGCTTAGCTACAACTTTTCTTCACATTTCTCACCGTATCTCTGAAGTTTTCCTCCAAAAGAGCACTTTTATTGCAGCTATGTTGGGATGATGTGTCTGGGGTTTTGAGGATGAGTCCTGGTGGGATTTGTGCCCAGAGCAGCACACAGGGCAGCTGTGAGGCTGCAGTGCCTCTGCTCAGCCCTCTGCAGTGCTGCTCTCGGCACACTGACCTAGAATACTGCCCTAGATCTGCTGCACAGCTTTTCTTTCCCCTTCTAGCTTGTCAGAAACCCCCTCAGGATGGTAGGTGGTTGCAATGTGATAAATTAGGTGCTAATTAGTTTTCTTCTAGAAACATTATTTCTTACCTTTTAAATATTTTTTCTTCCCTTCTCATCGTGACACTTTAATTTCTCTGGTGCATCATAATGTTAATTAATCTCCTTAATTCATCTATTTGTGTAAATACAGATCCTTTAGGTTAGTTTGTTGCTTTCTATTAAATTTTAGCTTTGTACAACTGTAAACCAACAATTCATTGACTATAAGAAGTTGCAGAATTTTGCAGTGTCCCTTCATCACCAGTTTTTTTGTTTATCGCAGTGCTTTTGTTGTGATAAATTGCAACACTGAGGCTTTCATGCGCAGTAATTAGTATCAAATCTCTTCATACTGAAATCTGTTAAATATGAAATGGTGACTGTATTATATTTTGGCCTCTGCCTAAATAAGAGACAATAAATAATGTTTTGAAATAGGAAGGGATGCTGGTGCCTAGTCAGAAGGGGCATTCACCTTTGAAATGGTCAATGTAATCCAGAAATCATAACAATCTGCTCCTTGTTTAGTGGCTTACATGGAATGATCTGGTCTTAGTCTCATTCTCTGAGAACAAATGACAGTATTATAAAAAAAGCCAAAACAAGATCCCCCCAAAACTCCCAAAACAGCATTTACACTTGCTGATTTTCTTTGGGGCAAAAAGTCTGAGAAGCCAAAACCAAAATGCTTTTTTTCCCAGCCAAATTTCTGAATTTGGCACCTCTCCTTTTTTTTCCAATTTAGGGTCCTTTGCGGTTTCCTTTATGGCAGCAGTTAACCTTCTGTCTGAATAAATACCAGAATCCGACTGTGTGAGAGCTGTAGGCTCGTGTTAACATTATTGGGTGTCACTTCAGAATGACAGCCTTAGAGTTTCTCAGGTTATGGTGAATTCATCCAGTGCTTCAGCTGCACTTGCCTAGTGTGGGTTATCTGTATTCTGCTTTTTCATGAAAGCAGATCCTGGAACCATCTCTGATTTGATGGACCACTTACATTCTCAGAAGAATTCTGTCCTGAAAAGATGCTGGTCTAACCATACTGTTGTCATTGAATGTTCATCGTTGTCTCTGTAGGCAAATGTTCTATTCAAAGGGTACTAACAATATTTAAGAATATGTATGTTCCCAAAAGATTTCTCCCATAAATGTTCCATTTCTCACAGGTGAAATATTTTAACATTTCCTCCCTGCCTCAGTTTTCTAACTTCTCTGATGCTGGCTTTCTGTTGCCTACGTTGGAGCGTTTGAAAACCTCATGCCTATAAGCATCCATCATTCTCTGTCCTTCAGAACCTTTCTGCAACTTCTTCAGATTTCTCAGTTCTACCACTTCCTTTTGTGCCTTCCTCCAAATCTCTGCACCTCAGCTCACCTGAGACCAAGATTTAGAAGAATTTGCATTAGTAATTTACAAAATTATTAATGTCTTGGAGTATTTTTCCTTTACAACAGACGTAGTCTGGTTTTCACAGAAGTCATTGAAGTTTAATGATTCTTGATTCCCATTGGCCACCCAAAGGTCATTTGGCAGACTCATGTCACTAACATCTTAGCAATAGGAAAAGTACTTGTGGCATCACCTGGGCAGGGATAGACAGATACTCTAAACTGTGGCAGTTGATTTACTGAATATTTTGTCTCGTTAAATGATTTTAGGAAGTTCTATTCCAGCACCTTAAGTAAAATTTGGGTTTGAAAGATTTTCTTACATACAATTACCTTGATTACAAAGCAGACATTTGAAAACATGACTGTATATTGACAATAAATGCAAGTATTGTACTGGGGCTCTTAAAATTTAGAGAACAAAACCCAAATTTTAACACACATGGTTTCACCTGGTCACTGTATTGTATCCAGCATATTCTCCCTACTATAACCACTTATGTTTTGTTCTTTTTCTATCAAAGCCCTGCAAGTGTAAAGTAATGAAGTCTGAAAACATTGTTTTTAAAACAGGGTGTAAAGAAATAAAGTGTTTTTTGGCAGGAGGTAGATTATTTCTTGGGTATGATAATGTAGAATAAGATTGATATGCTGCGTTGAATGCAGAGTTGGTGCAGTAGCATTTCACTGTTATCTAAATATATCATGAGTGCAGTGCTTTATTCCCAGGGTGAAATCTGAAACTTTGAGCTGGAAACAAAATCTCTAGCTGCTAGTTGTCTATCAGAGTATGTCTTTCAGATTTAAGAATGTGATTTTGGAACTGCTTATAGGAATTTTAGTTACAGTGGAGAAGTTTATTACCAAGTGTTGACCTTTCCTTGGACCAAAGAAAACTGTTTTGAGCTTCTGATATCCTAAATTTAGTCCAAGTTAACTTGTTGGACATAGGGAGGACAGAAATATCACCTAATTACTAAGTGTTAAGCATATTAAGTACTGAAAATCATGATTACAGAATGCAATGAAGTCAGACACTTCACAGACATTTTTCATTCTTGGATAATTTTTTATTTGTTTTACCAAAAAATATAATTTTCAGGATGTGCTGAATGTTAAGATAAATTTGGTTGCAAAATGTTTACTTAAAATTGCTGCTGTAAAAGAAATTACTGTTGTTTTCCTCTTTACTTTTCACAAGTACATAATTTAATTGAGGTTTGTTCTGGCATACTTCTGTGCAAAAGTAAGATTAAATTCTCCTGAGTTGTGAGACTGTAATTTTGGGGGGCGGGGTGGGGGGGAAGGTTTTTATAATTATGTGTGTATTTGCAACTAGGATTTCAATATCATGTGACTGGTCTTTTTAATACCTTTTAATCACAACATTTAAGATAATACTGACCAGATGTAAATCAGTAATTAAGGAAAAATAATTACTGAAGGAATTCTAGATCAATTAGACATGGTCTAAAAGCACATAATTTGTCATTAGTGCATGTTTTTAATGGTGTGTTCATAAATATTTTTCTGTTTTTAGAGACAATGGATCCTTTTGTATTTGAGGCTTTGTCAAAATCAAGGGGGGAGGGGGAAGAAATATCAACTTTGCAAAGAAGGTGATTTGCATGCTATTACCCCTTATTCTCTGCTTTTTGTCAATTTTTAAGCTTGCTGTGACCTACTTTAGAGTCTTATGATGAGATTAGGAACTTCAGTGAATTCCCTGTTGCAGGATACAGTAGTTTCAGCACTTGTGTTTATGTTACCACTTGGTTTCACTGGGAATAATACACATTTTCTCATCACAAGCCTCTGATGAATTCCCTGATACCTTTCCCTTGACTTTATTTTGATTTTCCTTGATTTTTTGACTCTTCTTAATTTTTTTTGATTCTTGGTTTTTCTTTTGTTTTTTGTTGTTTGAGGGTTGTTTTTTATAATTTTTTTATTGTTTATTATGTAAGAGAATACTGTCTTGTTTTCATGGTTTGATGTTTCTAACTTACATCACACCAAATATAGGAGCTACAGGTTTTGAACTGTCCTCCCAGTGTCAGCCTTATGAATTCCTGGGCAAACTCAACTGGAAACATTTGTCCTGTGCCAAAATGTTGTAGGTCATTGCCAGAATATTATTCTTGCCACCACAGCTTTGTCAAAGTTCGGTAGTTGTTTTTATTTTTGTCATCTTAGGTACACTAGAAATACAAGAAGAGTAAAACCCACATACAGGAACCATAGCCACTCTGGCATTTGGATATTTTTGATTGTGTGGCAGAGTGTAGTGTCTTGCAGAGACACCAAAATTACTCTGAAAGAACTTTCTTGATAACAAATTTCAGATTAGATACTTGTGTGTGATAAGTAGGCAGGAGTTAATGAGCCTGCTGAGAAATGGGTGCAGTGTAGCATATATGGATGCATTGTAGTGTATTTTATGTTTGTACTCAATCCTAAGGGTCCCTTTGAAGCTAAGTGATTCTTTGACTCTAATAGTAGCTATTTTGCCACTGGTACTATTTCAAGCTACCTCAGTAGGAATCAGAATACATGATTCTACATGGGTCATGTCTTTTAGTTTATGAATAATTCATAGTTTTGAAAAGCATAAATTCTTAGTTCCTTTTCATGATAAATTCTATAAGTTAAAAAAAATAAAATTAAGTATGAAGTGCTAAATTGCAAAAGATACACTTCCAAAGGTGGAAAGCAGGGTTTTAATAAGGGAAGAGACAAAACGGGAGAGCTTTTTTCTCATTTACTACTACTCTAAATTAATGAGGAACAAGATAAAATACGTCTATCTGAACTCTTCCAGTTTTTGCTCTGCCATACTTTGGGTTAGCTTTTGTATTGCTAAAACCAGAGACCTTGTCTTTTTTAATAATTTTGGAACAAATTAGATATATTTTAAGAATTACTGAAGGAGAAAAACCTACTCCAAACCAGAAAACTCAGAACACACTTGATCTGTCACCCAATTCCACTTCCTAGTCCTAGCTAGACAAGTTTTAAATAGGGCTAACTTTGATGAAACTGGGTCAACCCTGAATATTTAATGTAAATCCCTAGTCCTGATGGAGTACATTCAAAACCCGAACAGTTTGGGCAAAGCAAGTTGGAAGGTTAAATGGTTAAGATGGTATTTTAGTCTTTGGCAGGTACTTGCCCTACATTACAATAATTCCATTGATCAGTTTAGTATTTGTGGTGACCAGTCTTCATACTTAAGGTCACTTCTTTTCTGTGTCCTAGGTATTATTTTGCTGATTTTACAAAGGCAAAAATGAGAGATGCCTTCAATTTAATTTAATTCTAGTTTGTCAATCACAACTTGATCATTTTATGTGCCAGTTGTTGGTGGTTTTTTCAGTCCTTAAAATGACTAAGGGAGGGTAAGGAATTGAAACAGTAAAATAGAAATTGTGGAGTGATAGAATGTAAGAAAATAAAGATAGTGCAGAAGGTAGTCACACCTGAGGAGTTGCAGCTGCACTAATCACCAAAGATTAGGAACAGGCCTGCCCTTAACAGGCCACAGCTGTGTCCAATTAGAAGATGAGTGCTACAAAAGAGTGGGTTAGCTGGGTGAGGAGAGAGATGGAGTTTGTTGGTTGTGGTGTGAAGAGAGTTGGAGTTTTGTTGGTTGCGTTCTGAAGAAGGAGTGAGTGCTGTGAGGAGTTGCCCATGAGAAATCACCCAGAAGGTATGGTACTTTTGCAATAAGATGTCAACAAGAAATGATAGAGTTAAGATGTAAATAAACTTTCAGAAAAGGTGAAATGTTGGTAGGGGTATTTCCAAATAAAATTCATAGTGTATCTTCTCACTTCTAATCCATCTGAAATGCAAAGGCTGCAAATTCCTCAAGATGTACTTGAGCAAGAATATTCTGTTTTGGCTCACTTTACATCTTCCATCCTTTTGGGATACTGAAAATATTAAAAAATCTAATTTCCATGCTCTTTGGAAAACAAGTGTGAAAAGTCATAACACTTCAGTGATTTTGCTCATATTTAATTTTATTTCTGTGACACCTCTGTGGTTTAAATGCCAGCCTTCAAGGATTAGGTGGGATTATGTTGGTCACATAATGGTATCTCTTTCTGGCACAAGAAGTAACCAAATCACCAATGACTGTAATTATCACAGCCATTAGCATTACTGCTGGCGGGAAATAATGAATTTCAGTCTGAGCCCAGCAGTGATTGTTGGCTGACCTTTCAAGCAATCCTACTGAAGTGGAAGAGGGGTTTCTTTTAATTTGAATGGTAATTTTAGAGTTTTAAAACAGCTTATTTTTAATAACTGATTTGAAATTGTCTAAGGAAGTTAAAAGCAAGTTGCAAGCCTTGATGTGCCTCTTACTTTCCTTAAGTTTAACTGTGTTGTGTGCTGCAAATCCCTTCCAGCTCTTTTTTAGTCCTGCTTTCTTTCTGCAAGGAAAAATGACATTTTTTTTTTCATTTGGTCCTTTCAATTAGCTGTTAGGAAAAGTAAGCCCATTGCAGGCTAGGTCTGGTTTTGATTATTTACACACCTGTAATTGTTTTAATTACTGAGTGGAATTATGATATGGATCAAATCCAACTGCTGAATCAAATCCAAACAGTGTTTGTTCATGTATAGTGCTCCAGGGGTTCAATATTTCATAGAATCATAGAATGTTAAGGATTGGAATGGGCCTTAAAGATCAGGACCCACAGATGAATGTCCTTTGTCCCACGAACTTGTGCATAGTCTAGATGACTCTATCTATCTACCTCTTGACTAAAATTCAGAGTTCTTGGGCAAAAGATTTGAGAGGGGAAGGGAATAATGCAGAAATACCAAATCATACAGTTGTTCTAAAGTCGCTATGACTAAGGCAAGTTACTGTTTTTAAATATTTTTGCGCTTAACCATATTCAATTTCTCCATTTGGTTTCCTTCTTAGCAAATAAATTTTTTTTCAGTGCCTTTGAAAGTCTTTTCTTTAAAAAGAAGAATTTTCTGTATAGTAGACATGCCACATAATGTTCATCCTATCAGTCCTAAGGACTTGTTTCACTCCCGTTCAAAACCAACCTTGCAGTAAACTGTTTGTCTAATTTACTAATGTTTGACACCTGTGTTTTGCTGCTGAAGTTGAGATCAGAAACTGCTTGGTGGAGTACAGACACTGAAAAATTATCAAGCTGAACCAAGACACTAATATCTGCATGGGTTTCATATTCTTGTTTCAGGTCTTTTCAAGCATGGGAGAAAAATACAATTTTCCTTACTTTAGCTCTTGGATAAAGTCCATGTGGTCTATGTTATTCTATTTGGAGGCTATTAATTGTAGGGAAACCCCCACAGTATTTATGAAAATTAATGATTTTAAATCAGTGTATTAATTTTGTCAGGTGTGTGTGATGTGATGGCTCTCTGTGGCCAGGTGCAGTCCTGGAGCTGCAGTTTGTTTCTGTCCCTCCCTGGGAATGGTCCCTCCTGGGGAGCTCTGCACTTCCTTGCTGAAGGTCTTGCCTTGACTTTTCATGTCCCTTCATTCCCTGCCTTGTCCATGCCACATCCAGGGAAGTTTGACAGTGGCTTTTTGTTTAACTCTGTGAGTTTTGTAGCTTGATTCAGTGCAAAACAAGCACGTGGCGTCTGGCTTAATGGTGTGGACAGTGGCCAAGTGGATAGATTGCAAATCTCCTTAATTTGTGTTAGCTTATTTCAGCATTGTTCCTAACCTGCTTGCAGACACTGCGTTGACACAAAAATCTTTTGACCTGTCTTTGCCAATTTTTCTTAGGTACAAAAGTGTGGGTTTGTGTTTAAGTTTCAGGAAGGAGTCCTGTATGTTCTTTCAACTGGAGAAAGGTTGAAAAATGCATTAATACTTAAAGACAATAAGTCCCTGTGTCTGGTGTGCCTGGCACTGCCCAGTTGCTTGTCAAAATCGTGATTAGTTTCACTCAGGAAGTATTTTATGGTTCCAGATGATAGTGTGTCTCTCACAGTACTAATTTCTTAGAACAACATCATTGTTTTTCTGCACTTGGGGTATCCGAATGCATTCCTAGGCTTCTGTGTCAATTCTAGAGGAAAGTTAGAACTGTTACAATTGCAGGGATTTTTAGTGACTCTTCCAAGGTGCTAAAATCCAAAGAAACTATCTTGTCTCTTGAAATACTCTTACAAAAAAAATGATAAAAGTTCAGATGAATCAATGAATCATGATATAAACCTTTAAAAAGGGCTGTTGGCTCATATACTGCCTTCCCCCATAGCATCAAACAGAATCTCACGCTTGTCAGCAATCTTCAGTATCTTAATTGGTTGCATGTACTTTTCAGATACACTTTTCTCATGTTCTTTTGTGTGTTTATAAGCAGTTGCCAACTGAACCTAAATTCTCTTCACCCTTAATTTTCGTACTATTCTTAAGCAAAAATGAGCAGAAAGTGAAGGTTCTGATTTTTCAAGAAGACCCTACGCTTGGAGATTTGAAAGTGTACTGTGTCACAGAAACACTGTTAAAATACATCCAGGTAGTATTTCTGGAGCTTTGAGCAAGGAAAATAGTGTATGCACTCATTATATTTCTATTTGGTCACACATTTTAAAATAATTGTAGAATTTCTTTAAATATCCCTGAAGTTTTAAATTCACAGAGATTATGGATTAGTGATGAAACCCTGCAGCTAAATACACTGAATTCTGCTGGCTCAGCTGTTGAAGCCAGGCTGAAAAGTGCAGTGGTTATTTCCAACCATTAAACCTAATAAACCAGCTTAAAGCCAGAGTGGGATGTTTAAACTTGCATTCAGCTGTCTCTGAGGATTTTCACGGGAGGAAGTAGTTTTGCTTTACTAGTCCTGATAGCTGTGTTCCAGTGTATTTGAAATGCCTCTCAATTACTCTGGATTAAGAAAGTTCTGCCTCATTTAAGATAAAAAAGCATATGCTAGGGTACTTGTAAGTGATTGGTAATCATCTTCCTTAGTTGCGCTTAATTCCACACCTTGTAAAATTTTCCTTTTTTTAAGGAGATTTTCTGATATTTTTATTTACAAAGGATTGGCTGATCTGTGGGACAGGATACAGAAGCTCACAATTCCAGTTTATTTTTTGTGTTAGCTAAATTCCACAATTTGCATATTGCATGAGTTGGTAAGGTTTTTATTTTGTTTCTGAAAAATACCATATTGTAATAATTTTGGAAATGCGGCAAAAAAATAATATTTAATCAGTGTTCTTTGTAAGTAGCAATGTGGTTAAGGTTCATAGCTTAGAAAAGCAGGATAATTTGTTTAGTTATAAAATGCCATAGAGAACATAGCATGAAGGCTAAAGACAAAGTAAACAGAAGTCTTATTGTTAAAAAGAAAGTATTTGAAATACATTTATAATTATATGGTTGAATATCAGAGAAATGCAGCTTAGCAGAAGGCTAAAAGTCATCTGAAATACAATACCAGACAAGCTGGAGAACAATGCCATTTAAAATTGCAGGCTGTGTCAATTTTTTGTATGTTTTGTGTTTGGTTTTGTGTGTGTGTATGAGTTTTCTAGTGTGTTTGGTTTTATTTAATTGTCTTCCACTGGTGGCAGGTCAAATACAGAATTAAACCCTACTCTTCCAAAGGTAATACAAGACAGCATAAAATACATGAAAAATGTTTCTTCTCTATGGTCAATTGACAGACCTGACTTGGTTGTGGAGGAAGGGTGTCCTGTCTCTTGTATTAGTGAAGAAAATTTATGCTCTGCTTTTCTTGGCTTCCTGGAATGCTACTTGTTAATTGAATGGGAGCAAACAGTGTGATTTTAAGGGGAAGCCAGTCTCATTTACCAAAGTCTTTGATTGCAAGCACGTGGAGTTTTTGAGCTACTGCACTGTTGTCTACCCGTGTTCCTCTTGGGTGCCTCTCAGCTGGTGAAGAGTAATTCTTGCACAGTGGTTGTCCTTTTTTTTGCAGTCCATAAGATTACAACTCTTCTGAGCTTGAGTTTGGATGGTGCTGCCTAAAGTTTGTTCAGGGCTTTGAAATCATGTCCCCCAAGTTCAGAGAAGCATGTTGTGTTATAATGTTTTTGGGGAGGAAAGAGGAGAACAGAGAACATGCGTGGTTACTAGACTTTGAACCATACCCACTCCTCTGTCATTATTATTCAGCATTCAATTGTAGGCACATACTCTTGTATTCGAGGCCTTCTTTGAAATAATTGTTATCCTATTATTCTGGAAAATTTAATTGTTTTCTGGAAGATAACACCTGTGTTTATAATCATGTGAGGCTTTTAATTTTCTGCTTCAGTTTCTGCTGGCTTTGTAGGGATATGACATGTAGCCAGCAAACCCTCTGCCAGATACAAAATTACACCATAGATCTGTATTTTAAACAATGTACAACTTTGTGTCTCAAGTTTTTGAGGTTTTGGTGGGCTTTAATGAAGTACAAAATGTACTGAGGAGTTGCTGTGAGCTCTGGCATTTGCAGCATTGTTGGCTGTGGTGGGCCTCAGATGATGCACTTGTGCTGTGGATACATCACAGAATCATTTCAGTTGGAAAAGATCTCTAAGATTATCAAGTCCAACCTTTGATCAATCACTCTCCTGTCAACTAGATCAGAGCAGTAAGTGCCATGTCCAGTAGTGTCTTGCATACCTCTAGGTATAGTGACTCCACCATCTCCCTGGGCAGTCTTTTTCAATGTTTAACAACCCTTTCTGTGAAGACATTCCTCTTGAATTCTAGCCTGAACCTCCCTTGGTGCAGCTTGTGGCTATGTTCTCTCATCATCCCTTCTTTATCATACCTGACACTTACATGAAGTTAGAAAACCCCTTGCTGGTTTATTTGATTTTGCTCAGAAACTGTTTCATCAGAGACTATGAATGAAGCATAAATACTTTTCCAAGTAAATAGTTGTAATTCTTTTCCTTGATCATGATATCAATAATTAAGGCAATTCCTTAACAAAGTTTAAAAATTATTAGAACTTTGGAAGTAGTTAGTCTTAATAAAAGACGTTGTTATTTTTAGCTAAAAGAGGTTGTTCTTACAGATAATGTCATTTGAACATAACCTACTTTTTTCACCTGCTGCTTTCTACTAGCTGGATTTTTTAGTTGTTGCTGTTTCCAAGTAATAAAAGAAAATTCACATTTAATCCTTTCTTTTTAACATGGCAGTCTTAATGCATCTCTAGCTCTACAGTAAAGAATTAAAGTGAGACCAGCTGGTTGAACTGGCTGCAGACTAGTTCCTTTATCAGAATTTGATTAAATGCATGAAGACTACACCTGTTTGTATGGAGTCCACCTTGCCTTCTTCCATGTCTCTGGTGGGTTTTATGTTGACATTCCTTCTTTGTAAGGGACATTACTGACCAAGTTCATGGGAAGAGTTGGGCCATTTATTCATAAACTCTTAAGTTGTACTAGATTTTCTGGACTTGTAAAGAGTTTTTTGTTTTATTTTCTTTTTACTTTTAAATTTCTTGTTCCAGAACTAATGGATAACAAGAAAATGCTCTAGGCAGAGACAAGACATAGACATTAAAATATATCAAGCAGGATTTCAAGAAATATAAAGGGCTTAACTAGATGTTTGATAGAAGAAAGAAATCAATTAATGAAATCTCATACCTGCAAGGACAGGGACACTGGTGGTGCATGGTGAAATATTGCAAAAAATTATGGTGTTCTAGATGGACAGCTATTCTCAAGACCAAATAGGTATCACCATCCCTTGTTATTTTAGTGCTCTGTTTTTATATATAGTCCTAATACCCAAAGCAAAGAGTGAACAAAATAGTTTGCAGGTATTGAGAGAACCAATCAAGCTGTCATCAAAGAGATTATAACGTGCCTGCCTGTAGCTGAGATGCAGGATGGAGAGAGCTTGACACGCATTCAGACATTCACACTGAACTGATTATCTGTGTTAGAGTTGTCCTATGGTTTTTGGCAGCATTGTAATCAGGGATTTGAAAGTGATTACCTTGCTGAATTCAAATGTTGAGCCAGGCACAGGAGGGAATACAATCTGCTGCAGCTTCATGTCCTTTGTGTATTTCAGACTTGGTATTTGCCTTATCTGTACAGGTAGTCAGTGCTATTAGCAGTAGGAATTCCAGATTTTTGTTTCACAGGCATCTGAAGATTAGTTTTTTAAATCTATTCTACTTTATATAGTATTTTCAGTGCTTGGACGTTGATGCAAAGTTTTTTGATTATTTTTCATGTGCCTCGACATATTTTCATGAATAGCTGTTCAATAAATATCAGTGTTAGGAAAATTCCATGCAAGCCCTCATCTCTTAAGAAAACTCACATTTGATCCTGACTGCATGTGAGCAGCACTTGGGATATTCAGAAGTCACACTGAGCTGTCATTATCTGAACTATGCATTTGATCCTTTTAATTGTGATATACACAGACAAGGAGCTCACATTCTTTTATTTCAGTACAAATTTGGAAATGTTTATCCTCGGTACAAATTTGAAAGTGTTTATCCTCCAGAATCTGCAAGAGATTTAAGGATCACTTCTGTTATTGAAACTAACATTTGTATATATTGTGTTTATTGAAAGGAGATTAAATCGATTCCCCACCCCACTCCCTCTCTCTTTTCTGTCTCTGCCTTCATTAGCTTGTTGCTGGTTTGCAGCAGCCTCCTGGGGTGGCTGTAGGCAGCACAATGCATTATGAACAGATGCCTGAATTAACTCGTGTGTGAGAAGCACGAGCATGTAGCTGTGCTGTGGTTCTGCTCCATCCAGATCAATCATGTGTAGGCAAAGCTCAGTGCACGTGATGGCCTTTTACAGTCAGCTCTGGCCATTTGGCATTAGGAAAGCTGCATGCCTCCATGTGTTTCTGCTGCAGGTGATCCTACCTATTTTGAAACCTGGAAAGGTTCTTCAGCTTATTTGGAGGAGGAAAAGACTTTGTCCTGAAAAAAGTACATCAGAGAGAGTGTCAAGAGATTTTGTATTCAAACTCTCCCACAAGAACAAGAGCCCAATAAATTGCACTGTGTTACATGAGCATACTTAAGCTGGAAAACTTACTGTGAGTTTGTGGACACTGATACTATGATGCATATAAATTCTAGTTAGGAAAATTCATAGAAGAAAAAGGCATCCATGGTTGTTAAATGCAGAAATACCATGTCTGGCTCAGGAGGCCCCTGTGCCACAGAATGCTGACAATTGTACTACTGGATTCTTGCCTTGCTTGCCTGTGGCCAGCTCAGGCGTGAGCTTACAAACAGTATGCTCGGGAGAGTTGTTGACAGATTTTTATTCTTTTTGAATAATGGCTGTAGTGAAGATGATGTTGCACTTTCTGCAGCTGCTCACAGTGCCAGATGTCTGGTGTATTTAAGTATGCATAAGGCCATATCAAAGGATAGTTTTTATATTTCTGCAGAAAGACCACTGAATGAGAACCTTCCTCAAAGGTAGTACATACATGTCATTACTCATTGAAAAACTAAAAACCTGCATAAAAGCAATTTCAGTTTTCTGTCATCAAGTCAAAATGCAATATTGACTGTTTTAACCAATATAGTGACTTCATAATGTTAGAAACATCCCAGTTTCATTTGTTACAGATTTTTTCTCAACTGCTGAACAGAAGCAAAACTCCTTGAAACAGTTGTTCCTGAAAGTCTCAATCTCTTAAGAGAATGGTACTTTTAAGTCCAGAATAAAAACTTTAAAAATTGCTTTTGCTACCAAGAGGACCAGATTTCAATTATAGCAGATAATATCTGGAATCAATAATAGCTTCTGGCCATCTGTTAGGAGGAAAAGAACAACAGTGTCTGCCTCATTAGTTCTTATATGCAGATCTCCAGTTATTTCAGGCATAAAAATTTTAAGAATATAACCCCAAGCAAAACTTTGAAGTGGGCCAACCACCCCTGTTGCCAGCTAATCAATTCCTTTTCTATCAGAGCATCTTGTTCCCTGTCAAAGCCAGTCCCTCTGACACAGTGTTCCCATCCTCCAAATCTGATCATCTAGCGTGCACTTACCACATTTCTGTGTGCTTTGTGTGCCTCTCTTAATTGGGGCATCATGACTTAGGGCATTGAACTAGAGTCTATTTTTTACTCAAGTATTTTGCATGTGGATATGGCCATGCAATAATTAATTATTAAAGTAATTTTTGGTCTTCTACCTCACATCTTTTCTCCACTCTTCTCTTCAGTTGAAGGACTGGTTTTTATTATGTGAAATCCAAATATGCTTTTTTCATACAAGTGCTAATTTTTGAACATTGAGCAGTTGCTGTAGATATGACTTCTTTTCATCCCTTTATATATGGGGGTGTATATCCTGCCACACAGCCCTGTCTCCTTTTGTGGTGTGGGCCTTAATTCTAACTTGTGATGAGGTCATCTTGAGCACCATGTCATGTCTGCACCCTTTGTGCGGAGACATTTTCATCTTGTAAATGTAAAGTCAAGCCTGCCTTGGAAACAGCTTGCTCTGGGTGTCTCAAATCCTCTTTATAATGCTAACTTGCAGGTAAGGCTTGTATACACTAATTGCAAGCAGAAAATTATCTTTTTTCTGTTTTTAGAGCAGCAGTGGCATCAGCACCCTAAATGAACAGAAGCTCAAAACCCCCCACTTAGTTTAGGCTTTAGTTAGGACCTTGGGCTTGGACAGATCTTTTCACACACCAGGCACTTTCATATGTAAAACTGTCCAACAGTGAGCACATCCTACCAGAGATTTTGAATGAGAGCACAAAGATGAATTTTTTTTTGAGAAGCTGAACTTATGAGCAAACCAAAACTGAAGTTGCTTTAATATTGCATGTCACTATAGTTCTCTCAGTATAGTTCTCACCGTATGATTTCACCTTCTATATAGATTAGGTTTTTGTATCCTGTGTTGTTGTCTTGTTTTCTTATTCTCTGAGCACCCTTTGGCACCCAAAAAATATTTAATAATGCCAGCTGGCTGCAGTATTTGAACACAGATTCTAAAATATTTCTGAGGACATATCCTGCTGCAAACTTATTGTGGAGTTCCAAATTTCTCCTGCGGCCAAGAGGTGATTGAAGAGGACATCAGTCACTGTTTGTGTGCTTGAAAAGGACATTTATATGACCTTTGGGTACTACAATGACAAAAAATATATCTAGATGTGGTTTTGATGCATAGCTTCCTGGGGACATGGATGTGACTGTCCACCTGCGAAGACTGCAGGTGTTGGTAAATGATCTGTACTCAGAGTAGATTTTTCTTCTCCTGTCCATCTTCCTTTTCAAGGTCTCTGGTATACACTTGCAATGAAGATAGAGAAAGTGATAGTCACAACAGCTATTTTTGTTAGAAGAATTAAAAAGGGACATATATGATGCATATGGGACAGTGAATGCTCTATGTAAAAAAAGTCTGGTTCTATGAGTATGATAAATATGTACTGCTCCTAAGTTAGATTGAGAACACCTTAAGCCATGGGCACTGCAGAGTGATTAATTATATAATTACTGCTACTGGAAGAAAGAATTAAGGAGCATCTGCTTTTGCAGAACAATGTGGTCATTGGAGAAAAAGGTGAGATGTTTAGGACATGAAGTTTATACTATGGCTTGCTTAAGAACTCCATGTCCTAGCTGAACCCTGGGATCTTCTCTGGTGGAACAGCAGCTACCTCCTTCCATGCCTTAATTTTTATCCTGCCTGTAGTCTGCTTATGTATCTATAGCACAGGAAAACTGAAAAGACATGAATCATAGAACAGATGAATCTATGGATTCTATAGAGTTCTATAGAATCTACAAAATCATAGAAGGAATGAAAGGGATCTTGAAAATCCCTTGTTTCAACTCCCCTGCTGTGGTCAGGCACACTTTCACTAGACCAAGTTGCTCAGAGCTCCATCCAAGATCTTGTTTTAAGTGTTCACAGGAATCCACATCCACAATCTCACTGGGCAGCCTGTTCCAGTGCCTCACCACCCTCAGTGAAGAATTTTATTCTCTTATAAACTAAACTTACTCTCCTTCAGTTTGAGCCATTCCCCATTGTTCTATGGCTACATCTCAGGGTCTTTGGTCTCGGTGCAACCCTGAGATTGTTAAAAGTCTCTTTTCTCAGCCTGAGCTCTTGAAGAATGAGTTGGAGCTGTTAATTTCTTGGTCTCAAGGTTGTTTATTGTGTCTTATCTATAAAAGTTTTTCTCCTGCCCTGCTGAGGTCCATCCAGCAGGACAGTTCCAGGCACACTGCCTGTCCCCGAGGTGGTGTTATGTCTTTATACTAAAAACTACGTATACAATGTTTACAATTACTTTCCGATACCGATCACCTATGTTAGACAGTGAGCTTCTACTCTAAACCAATCTATAAGTGCCAACATCACAGCAGAAGATGGAGGCCAAGAAGGAGAAAGGCTGGACACACCCAGTTCCCTCCATCTTGCCTCCTGAGCCCCCCTCCTGAGCCCCCCTACCAAAACCCCCAAAATCTACTTTTCCACCCCATGATAACTTCACTATTATTCTACCTAAACTGTTGTGGTTTGCTGATCTTCATATAAGGATGGTAACTTGTTCCACAGGTGTTTTGCGCTCCGTGCCAGGGCTTCAGAGCCCCCTTGCAGGGGTCCTGGCCATTCTGGACAGCCAGAGGGATGTTCTGAGTTCCCACAGCTACATGCTCTTGTATCTCGAGAGAGGTACATGAGATACTTATCTCATGTATCTTCATCAATTGCCCTTTAAGACCAAGGCAAAAAAGTTGTTGGGTACTTCAGCCCTCACCTGTGGTTGCCAGTTGTTAGAACAGTTGTTGTGTTGGCCACTTTCTGTCTTGGTCCCAGTTCAGTTGCATGATTTGATTATTACAAAGTTATCTGAGTCAACATTTGTGAGGTAAATTTATCTGTGGGTTCCTGTGCTTTTCATTAAGTCTTCTGCTGCTCTGCAATGCTCTTTATTTTACTTTGATTGACACTGCTGAACGCCACAGGCTACCTGTTTTGAACTTGACCTTCCACCACAAGAATCCAAGGAGTGTTTTTCAAGTGTATCAGGTGAATGTGCTTAGAGGTGAAGATGATGCCCTCATTTCTTTCTGTCTTTTTCTGGTACTCTGCAGGCCATCTTTCTAGAAGATATTTCAGGGTATAATTTTGTTCTTCTATACATGCTCTAAAATGATTTCTAGCTATTTTCTACACTGTGTCAGATTTCAATCTCGTTTTATCCTGAAAGGTTTTTTTTTAACTTAAAAAAGAGAAGAGAAAAAGATCTTTAACATCTCTAGTAACTAAGTAATAAAATCTGAATGTCACAGAAAAGTCAAATCATAACAATGTGACAGGATATATTGTCTCATAAGGAGAAAATTACTGTCCTTTTTTTATTTCATGGAGTTTAAAAATAAGACATCTCATAACTGTAATAACAGATGAGGGTTTGGTTTGTTTTGCATACTTCTTCTGGTAATTCCTTAATTTTATTTTGGTTGCTGTACATGCTATTTTGGCAGGCTTCATTTTTAAATTTTGAGTCTTTCAAACTAGAAGGGTGACCAGAGTGACTTCTGTCATTCCAGTGCCACACTAGAATATAGATGCACTTTGCATTGATATTCGTGGAGTTTGCTTCTTATTTTTATTTCTACATAGTTAATCAACTGTTTTAATTTTCAGCTCTTTGTAAAATAATTAATTGAAGAGTTCTTGGGTTTTTTTTTAACTCTTAGACAAATTTTCTCACTGTACTAATGCTGTCTTGCTACTAAGCTGCTGCAAATGATCATGGTGCACTTGATCATGGTGTGGAACCAAAGCAGCTTTTTATTTCTTGCTGCAAATCTCAAAGTATTCAGTTCAGTGTAAAAAGCTTGAAGAGTGGGAGTAGCACCAAGACAAATAGAGATTGATTCAATGCACATTCTTGAGGAGGATCAATACTATAAATACTTGTCTTGTGTGTCAGACTTTTAGGGACTGTCCAGGGGTATAATCTCACAGGATCTTTTTAGGGATGAAGACTGTGGGTTAATCACAGTGATGATTTTCTCATGAGTGAAATGATGAGGGCATACAATGAGTTTTGAAGTCTTCAAATTCTGGAGAAGGATTTGGCAAAAAAGTACTTTTTGTGCATTTTTAAATGTGCTGGCCTATTGCATAAACCATATCCTGTAGGTTTACTCTTAAAATCCTGAACTTTCTTCTGAAGATTCACAAATAAATTTTTGATTCCTGTGGTTGCTGCCAGCAAACCTCTCCTGCTGCCTTTGATGAACAATGTGGCAGGCACAGATGGTGGATGACAGGTTATGTTGTGTTTGAGTGTTGTGTCTGCTTGTGGCAGGGTAGACCTCCAACAGAAGGCAAGAGTGTATATATGTCCTTGCATATATGCATATCCTTTTGGCTTTTATTTGTGAAGTTTTCTTGTCATGCCTCTCAGTTAGTGGGGTTTCCTTTTTTGCTATTATATTTGAGGTTTCCTGTCTGGATGAGTAGATATTTGGCAGCAGTAAGACTGCTGTTAGGTTGCAAAGTCTTTTTGTGCATCATGTGCTGGTGGATAGGCTGTTTTCCTCTTCCACTTCAAAATTCAGCTATGAAAAAAGAAGATTACAATATAGAGAACCAAAAGCACTATTGCTTGGTCTCGTGGCCTGAATTAGGCAATATTTTAATTCAGCATTTCAAGTACAGAAAGAACAGGACTGAATAGCTGAATTGTTGTCTAACATGTTAATGGATTTTTAGCATATTTAAAGAGTGAGCTCTTTGAGTGGCTTTTGGGTATTTTGTTTTGATTCAGAGTGAAAAAATAGCTATTGTTTTAGAACTAACAATATAAGACTTAATATTTGGCTATTGTAAATATTTGGGAACATCACTGCTCTGGTGGATGTTTTGTTTTATCTCCAGCTCCATTTCTATAGCTCTTGTCCCAGCCTGAGCTCATGACCTCCCTTCAATGGCTTTGGTGAAGCTGCAGGGGAAGCTTAGTGTGCACTGTGGATGTATTGGAGTGAACAACATGCTTTAGTGGCCTCCACCCCCTAACCATTTCCTCACATTTGGGATTTTATGGAGTGCTGGGTCTATAGCATCCATTAAGCAAATGTGAAATAAGGTTTTCTTTTCATGGTATGTGAGTGGTATGGATGGCAACAAAAATATTGGCACATATTGGCACTTTCAGCTCACAAAATTCTGAGGTCTGATGCGTGTTAGTGTAAGCATTTGGAATAAAACACTTTCTGTCCTTTGGGGTTCTTATACTAGCTAATAGTGTTCTCCAGTACAAGCTTTCCATTCATGTGTCATAGGGCTGTGTTTAGGTTTGTTTCTGAGTCTTGTGTTTTGAATTTTCTGCTCATAAAAGTGGCTTAATTATTCTTTTTTTTTTTTTTTTCACACTTTATTAAATTTGAGTTAGCCTGTTTCTTCTAACATGTAATTTCTCATGGTAATATACTATTTTGTTAACAGGAATAATTTATATTTTAATGTTGTGAGTAATTGAAGCATATTATATTTTTCAGTAATTGCTGGTTTTCGAGGGACAGTCCCACATGGCCTATCACTGGAGATTGGAGACACCGTTCAAATATTAGAGAAGTGTGATGGTGAGTTCACAGGTGATTCCAGTGAGAATTAAATTTTGTGTATTGATGGTTTGAACCCCATTAATATTCATTTATTTTCTTAAAGTAACACATTTTTGAAATCAACAATATAATACATTTGGGCCTCTTAATTTTTTTCCACAGTTCCAGTGAGCTCTAATTTTTATAATAATTAATTTGCATACATTAATTTTTATTTAATCTCTCTTTAATAAACATTTACAGAGGATAAGAGTTATAACAGAAAGGAAGTCTCTCATGATTCTTTTGCTTTCTTGGTATTTCTGAGGGAAACCTGGCTGCCATCAAGACATTTTCAAATTAATTCAAAGTCACAACTTAAAATCTTAAAGCAGTGTAAGCTTTGTCATCTGCTGTGCATTAGAGAATGCAAATATAATTTTAACAAATGTCTGTTGCTAGTGTTAAGGAAATAAAGTTGCATTTTCTTTTCGTAATCTGCCTCTCTAACATCTAAAAATCAACACATTGATTTTTTTTTATCATTTGGGATCATGTAGGGTTTGGGGTTTTTTTATTGTTGGCTTTTTTTTTTTTTTTTTTAATAATATCATGGCAGGATTATATATGGTTAACCTTGTAAGAAATGTTCTTTTAGAAGGCATAGGATCTATTCTGTTGAATCAGGTATATTATGAGTTTCATATAGCATTCTACTTAATAGATGTAGAACCTCAAGTCCAGAAATGATTTGTAAACATTTTGAATTAGTAAGAAACTATTTCTGTTTTGACCGCTGTGGTGTCCAAGGCAGAATTTACCTAGGTTACATTGTTAGAAACATTTAGGGTTTAAGAGTAATTCCTGAAATTGTGTGAATGAAGTCATCCAAATATGAACTGGTTTAAATGAAATACCTTTCACTGTATGGAAAATATTTTAAATTAATGTAGTCTGAGAGCACTGTGGAATTGTCATATCTGTCCAAAAGGGAAAGATGAAATCTGTATTACATATGTAAATGATTTGCACTTTTTAAAAAACAAAATGTGCTTTCTTCACAGGGTGGTACAGAGGATTTGCCTTAAAAAACCCCAATCTTAAGGTAAAGGTCAATTGCAGTTTTGATTCTTGGGCAAAAATATATATTTACTTTTTAAAAGTTAATAATCTGCTTGTGAGTGTATGATATTTACTCTTAAAGGAAAACCATAGCTTAGTGTTAAGTATATTATTGGTACTACTTTAATTAGATTTGGACATGGATTACCCTTTTTTAAATGCTTCTATGTATTAGGATAATACACTTCACAAATCCAGGGCTGTGGTGAATTTTCTTTCATTTCCGAACTTTAGATTTTCCATTCAGAGGGAACTGAGTTGAAGGGAAAAGACTATTGAGAATAAAAATTGTAAAACTGTTGGAAAAGTTGGTTAAACTGTGCCTGTTTTTCTTGAAGCTACGAATTAATTTAGAGCAGCCAGTGGAGACAGCCAGTTTATAGGAACCCCATGCAGAGTATCAGTTGAATAAAACATATGTGCTGCCATGTAAAATATATGGTTCATTTTGGTTTTCTTTGATGTGTAGTCTTTGGTTTCCATAGTAGCATAGTATTCTAAACCAGACTTCACTGATTTATTTCTTCTGCATTCAGACATGAAAAGGTACTGAAATATATATTTCAGTGTCTGTTCATGTTGTATGTTTAAGCTTTAGTTGTCTTTTTTGTCTTTCTATTTTCTTAACCTCTCCTGTTGTCTTGCCTCTGGGATTGTACAGATATTTTTTTCATGGGAAAGAAAGATCCTAAATTACCTGTTCATCCTTTAACCTGCATTATAAGCTGTGCTCTTCTTTTTTCTGTCCTCATTTCCAAGATTATTCAGCTGCAAAAAAGGCACATACACAATAATTTTGAAAAGTTTCTAGGGCCTTATATCCAGTTATTGGCCTTTTGTGCCAAGGCCTGTGGTTTCTAATCACATAAATTTCCTTTCTTTATACAGAAGGTCGATTCAAACAATAAATTTAGCCACAGAGTCTAATTTGATGTTTACTACTTTGACCTCATTGATATATATTTTACAGTTTGATTTATAAGACATGAGCAATTGTGGTTTGTTATTGCATCTTCTGTGTCTTTTGTTGCAATTCTCACCACATGCTTGCTGTCAGTCTTGCTTTGTGGTCTGTCAAATGTGTGATGGAAGTTATGAATAGGTTTTCTAAACATGACTTGATGTGTGAAGAGATGAGATATATATTCTCTGTTTTCCTAGCGTGAATGCAAACAGTTTTTCTGACTTGGATTTTTGATGGGAGTCTCTCCAAAAGTAAAATCATAAAAGCACCTTGTACCTACTTTTGTTATTGGTAGTGCTCTGTAAAAATTCTTCCCTTGTTATTGTGCCAGCTTTGACACTGGAAGAAGTAAAGTGTGGCAGCTGGTGTGCAGTAAGGGTGCATCTGCATCCCTGACACATCCCTCTTGCACCTGCAGGGCTGTTTGTCCTACTGTCCTTGGGAGATGCTCCCCTCAACTGCTTTGCATTACAGAGGAGCAGGAGCATTTTAAAAGGGCAGTTGTCTCTACACAGTAGATTTGGTTTTGAAGGTCTAATGGTTGTGTGAAAAGAAAATGGGACACCATCATCACAAAGGAAGGCTGTATGCAGCTGTGCTTATTATGAAAAGACCATATATGTATTTTCTCTCACTGCATGAGCTGTAGTGTATTATCTTCCCAGCCAGAGGCTTGGAGCTGACTTGCTTCATTTTGCTCGTTCTGATTTGTGCAGGCCAGTGTGCTGTAAGAGCAGTGGGACTGTTGCAGCAGTGCTTAGTGCCACCAGGATGGTGGGGAGCCTTAAACAGCTGGGAAAGGGCTGCTCCTGGCAGGCACAGGCTCTGCCGTAGGCATCTCCCACAACTTTCCTGTGCACTGCAGGCAGAGCAGCTACCAGTTTTTATTTCCTCTGTCTACTTGACTTAATTTTTATTAAACATTGTTAACTTCATTTATTCTGCTTAATTTTAAAAATCCCTTTCTGAAAGTGCTTATTTTTAAGATGCAGTTGATAAGACATTATCCCCCACAGCTGGTCTGTTTCTTATCAAGGTGGAAATAATGAATAAAACAGTCTGCCATAAGGAAGCTCTCAAACAATCTTCTACATGAGTTTATCTTCTAATTTTCTGAAGTGTTGGAGATTTTAAACTTTACTGAATATGGCATTTTAGTTTCTTTTAGAGCTACACTGAGTATTTATTGCACTCTTTCCTCGTGTGTGTTTTTTGTTAATTATTTGGAGGACTTTGAATTCGGCATGTATTTGCATATTGAATTGTACTAAATGGAGTGCCAAACTCATGTAAGGGGACTTTTTACCTAAACTCTTTTTATTTTTCAGGGCATATTTCCATCTAACTACATTCACTTGAAGAATGCATGTGTTAAGAACAAAGGGTATGTGTGAAATGTTCTGATTTCAAATATTTAAACACGGTCAGTTACTTGTACCAAATATCTTTTGCTTATAAAGTAAATAATTTAGTTATGTTATGATGTCTTCAGCTTACAGCCAGAGGACTTGAAATGGTTGTCTTTACCTAACCTGATACTCGTGCATAGTCATAAAATTGGAAGGCTGTATCCAGAAAAGGCACTGAATGCAATTGGGAATATCATTCTGTATTGTTTGGGAAAAAAGAGAAAAGGGGAAACAATTATGTTACATTTGGCTTGAAAATGGTATTGCCTTAATTTGAAGAAATTATTCTGTACATAAGCTGTCTTTCAACCTGCTGTTTAAGATTAACTGTTTTCTTTGAGGGCTGCAGCTCTACCAGTTGCCATTTTACAAAAAAAAGCGTAAAAAAATGTATCAGTTTAATGGCAAAAAATTTTGCTAAACCTATAAATGAATAGAGAAATGTTTTCCTTTTTTTCAGGTGATGGAGAGCCAGTATTTATTTTTGACAGCAGTTGATGTTTTTTCACATTTAGAGGAATAAAAACCAGATAAAAATGAGAGTCGTTGGTTAATATTAGGCTTTAAATTTTGTTTTGGAATTCAAGTTGTCTGACTTAAAAAAACAGGGATTTTTTTTTTTTTATGTATAAAACTTGATGCCCTGGTGGTATAACTTTAAAAAATTTAAAACTTAAAAAAATTGTCAGTGAATTTAACAGTTTTTTCACAATTTTTCCTAATTTGTAATTGCTCATATTGTATCCTTCTTTTGGATTTATTAGTAGAGAACTGATACAAAACAGTTTGAAAACTGTTTAGGTAAGGACATTTCTCATAATAGGTGGATGCCTGAACATGAAGTGACCTTTGTTTTGGGAGCATAAATGAGTGTGTTGGAGATCCATTAGTCATAATGGGCAGAAATAATAATGAAGACTGCAATAATATTAAAACAAGTTTCATTCTCACGGGTGAAAATGTCCCCATGTTGCTGTTAAACTCCCTGTTGTCCCCTATGAAGTTACAGCCACATGTGATTTGTCACGCCCTAGGATCCCTTTTTCCTTTTAAAGTTGTAACTAAAACTGAAGGCTTAGTGAAACAAAATTGTAAGCCATCACAATGAAATAAAGTTTAAAGGCAGAGTAATTTTTGCTAGTGGACACCATGAGAGTATTTGCATGGATTTCAATCTTTGTTGCATCTATTTCCTTTGTTAGTTAGTTTCCCATTCAGGCCGTGTTCCCTGCTGCACATCATGGCCAAGAGCTGTCACATTGTTATGTTAATTTAGCAAGAGAGACAAGATATCATGAAAAAAGTAATCCAGGCATGAAAAGCTGAAGTGTCAAGATCCCATTGGAAACTATGGGGTTTATTCTGCTGTGAAAGTCAGTTTTTATATGCTTATCTCATAGTAAAAAAAAACTCACCTTGACTTCTCTGGGGCCAAGACTTTGCATGGGGATTAAACCGTTTTCACCCAAAGTTTTGCCATGGGGATTCAATAAATCTACAAATAAAATGTGTCATGGTCTGAAGGGAGCACTCATGTAGGTTGACAGATATCACTGTTGGCAGTAGGAAGTCTACATATTAGTTACTGCAATGGGATTAGTAATGCTTGTGCAATATCATGTGTTCTTCTGCATGTTACAGACAATTTGAAATGGTTATTCCAACAGAAGATTCTGTTATTACAGAAATGACATCCACTCTAAGAGACTGGGGAACAATGTGGAAGCAACTCTATGTGGCAAGTACCCTGAATAATATTGCTTTGACTTAATAAATGTGATCTAAAAAGGTGCACTGTTGTTTAGATGGTCTGGTTTAGTTGAAGTATATGTTTCAGAAAAAATCCAAAACATTCAGTTGTTTTTTTTTAATTGTTTTGCTAATACCTTGAAGTCTTATTTTAGTGTTATTAGTGTGTCTCTTGTATTCATATGAATAATAATAATATACTTCAGTAGAACTTATCAGATACCTGGACCAAAGATGCACCTGAATTACTGTTTACCCGATTTGGTTTTTTGACTGCAGAAATGAAAGCTCTGTAGCTTTAAAGCTCTATAGTGTCTGATGGAAAATTGTGAAAACGTAGTGTTAGTATAGCTCTCTATAATGTTCCTACAAAGTCCTTTTTTTCTCCTGTTTCTAATTCTATGACCTTTTTTCCCTTGGTTTTCTTTTACTTATAACATTCATATTTCCCTCCTTTTGTTACTGCAGTTGCACAGCTCTTTTTGGCAAAACTTTTCTTAACTGCTGTTGTTATTGCATGTTCAAAATTACCTTGCTTTTCTTCCTTTCCAGACAGAAAGCCAAGACAAACAATAAATTAATGCCCTTTTAATGAACTTATGAAGTGAATGAATGTGCAGTAAAAAGAGCAGATTTATCAAATTGTGATTTTTCAGAGTGCTTGGAATATAAAAGTTGTTGATGGAGAGTAATGGTGCTTCTAAATGAATTTTAGGTTTGACTTATGCAGCAGAACTAGCTGAACTTTATTTTATGCCTTTTATTAATAGGAAGAAAGCAAAGGGAAATAGACTTAGGATTTTTGGCAGGAATTAACAGAACAAATCTTAACAGGAGTGTTTCTTCAATTTTGTGTGAAGAATTACTTAGATAAAGGTTGTAGTAATTTTTCAACCTAAAGGCTCTCAAAAAACCAATGTAAAACTACTTAGAATTAGTGAAGGAAGAGTTAATAGATTTTTCCAGAACAGAGGTTCATTTATGGGAAATTGTTATGCCCGTAGCTGGTATATAATTAGAGTAGGAGGATGTGGTTTCAAAGCAATCATATTCACATAATTTCTTCTTCTTGACAGTTAGATAAAGAAGAACTGCCTGGACAACATTCTGTCTGTGTGATACTATTTATTTATGATTAGGTGATAGTGTGTAGAGTTATATCAATGCAAGGGAAAGTTAATTTAACACTGTGGTTCAGTGTTTGAATGCTCAGAGCTATTGCTTTTTCTATCCCTTATGTGTATGTGTTCAAATAGTCTTGAAATATAGATGATTATTCAGTTTGGATGAGACAGCAGCACAGAGTGAACATACTCTTGGAATAAAACACGTGAATGTTTTTTGTTGAATTTTTGTCATACCTGTCATGTACACTAGATTAGGTTAAATGTAAGAGAGACACAAGGAGTTGGACTGGAATGTTGGGATGGGTGTGGTGCATAGACAAGGTCTGTGGCAGTTCTGAAATTATTTTATATGCACATGCTCACATGCAGGTAAAATGGTCACTGTGATGGGGAATAATAGACTAAGTAAGGGGAAAAGGGGGTTTTCCTAATTTCCTCATGTATGTATTTGTTAGGATCATCAGTCTATAAACTGATATCCTGATTATCAGGTGATGCAGAGGCAATCATATTTGTATCTCACAGAGGAATGAGGGGGATCTCTTTCACCGGCTGTGGCACATAATGAATGAGATCCTGGACCTACGGAGGCAGGTCCTTGTTGGCCACCTCACCCACGATCGCATGAGGGACGTCAAGCGCCACATCACTGCTCGGCTGGACTGGGGCAACGAGTGAGTGAATATACAGACATCAAATGTAACAAAACTGCAAATCCAGCTCTTTAGGCTGATTGCAGAATGGTGAAATAAAGAACAAATTTCTAACAAGTGTTACTTTTTTTTCCAATGGACTTTCTCCTTCATTGTTTTCCTGTCCACTATGTTTTAATAGTGACAAGTGGATTATTGTTTTCTTCTGCTTTTTTACATCTGTGTAAGTTATGTCGCAGTAGTACTGTCGATAAGATAGATGGTACTTATTCCAATTCCAATACTTATTCCAATCTGAAGCAGCATTTTACATCTTTTTAATACACATGATGCCTGGGTGATGCATTTAGCAGAGCTTTGTGTTCTAACTGAAGCTATGTTGGTTGACATTGCTTCTTTTTTAACTTGGTCACACAATTTAGTTCCTACTTGGGCATCTCTAACATACATTCAGCTACTGCGGTGTGCATCTTCCTTTAGTCTGAATAACTGAAATGAGCTTACACAAATTTTACTGTCTTACTTTTTTTTAAGCAAGAAAATGGTTAAAACACCCTCTGGTATTTAGGTGCTATTTCCAAAGTCTCTTCTTTAGCATATATTTATACAGATAAATGCTAACTAAAGGAAGCAATATTCAGTAGTAGAATTACCTGAATTTCTGGGGTTTCTACAGCTGTCTGAAAGCATAAATATCTAACACAGTGAAAGGGTTGTGAGTAAATGTGTATGATCACCTGTCTACTTAGAATTTTGCAGTAGCTGAAAGAAATTAATTGTGAAGGTTTTTGACATAGAGAGTTCCTGCTCTTTAAAACATATGTTTGAAAAACTTTATAATGTTTTTAATTTTCCTCAATTCAGTATGACTGCCTTCATGTCCTTATGCATTCTTAAACATTATTGCTTGCTGCTGTGCTGGAAATAAATTGTATTCCTGTTGATCAAGCTCATTTCCTTATTTTGTTCAGGGGATACAGGCTAGCATTTTTGATACCATCCACTCCAAACTGAAAATAAGCTGATGTTTTAGTATTTGATGGATTTTCTTTTTATTTCCTTTCTGTGGGTGTTATTCAAATTGACGGTACTAGTGCATTCACACTGAAATGCACACAATAGTACGAAGGACAATGTCCATTGCACATTGTCCACTCTGTGAAACAGATTTAAAAATTGTGGGAAAACATTGTATTAATGTTGCAAAGTGGAGAAAGGGAATGAGTCAAATGTGAATGGTGGTTACAGCCAAAATACATCAAAATAAAACCAAAGTCAACTAATTCTAGAGTACCACTTAACATGGGCATTTTTTATTGGAATAAACAACAAACGCATGCAGAGCTAATTTGTTTCTTTTGAAAGTAGAAGCTACTTACTGTTATTCCATTTCTCATACAGACAACTGGGACTTGACTTAGTTCCAAGAAAAGAATATGCTATGGTGGATCCTGAAGAGATCAGCATTACAGAGCTCTACAGGCTGGTAGGTGAATGTAATGTTTGATGCTTCTGCTATCAAATTACATACTGATAGTCCACTCTTTTATTTAACCAAAAGTACCTTTTTTTGATGCAGTATATTGGCATTTCATAATGCAATGAGTTTTACTATAAGGGAAGAATTTTTTTAACAGCTATGTCATCCCTAAATGTGTATGAAATTCTTTGATATTAAATTTGTCTTTGCATACATGCTTAGATTGAATATTATTTGTTAAAAGTTTTGGTTTCTGATATATCTTTAAAATTATGTTAAAATTATGTTAATATGAATTTAATCATCAATAAAAGCTTATGGGAACCTTTATCATTAGAGCTTTACCTGGCTTATGAGCCTGTCTAGATAAGCTCTGGGAAATATAATAATGGTATAATATTGTCACAATTAATCATACTGGGCTCTTGGTACTTTCTAATATATTAATGTAAATAGCAGTTAAATTGCATAAGAAAGCTTTCCTTTGGGTGTAAAAGTCCATCTTGATCTACTAAAACCAGCACTGATATTTCTCATTCTGATTAAATCTCCAACAAGGTCTAAGTAAAGTGCCAATTCATTTATGTTGGCTTTGGCTCATATTTAAGTACTGCAGCTGTTACAGATACACAGTTCTGAACCTTATGGTGCTTAAGACTAAGCTTGTATTTAAGCTGAATTTTATTTATTACAATTTTTGTATTTAAGTTCAAACCCCCCAAAAACATCATTGCTACAATTTTTGTGGATCTGAAATAATTATGTATTTTTGTAATAATTTTTAATTTGTATTTTACTTGTATTGTTGACTTGTAGTGTCAAGCCTAATAGTAAATTCTTTGTGCTAGAATCAGTATACCTTTGAGGAATTTCAAAGGTATTTATAATATTCTGGAATCCTGTTAAAGCACTAGATGAAATATGGTGAGGAACCATTAATCACGAGAGGAAACATACACAAGAGTAAAAATAACCCAGAAAACTAGTAATGGCACTCATGGAGTGTACTTTGAAAAGTAAAAAGGGGGGAAAAAGATAACCTCAGTATGAAGACTATGTAGCTTAGAAAGATTGCTGTTTAAAATTATTTTTGTTACACTGTAAGAGAGGGATAGTACAACTTAATATTGTCCTTCTCTTACTGGATAACTAAAATGCAGAAGGTATAAACTGTGGTATCAAATCAAGACAATTTTTTAGCTTGTACAGAGCAGTTTGCCAGAGATCATAGAATGCGGGTATGATTGCTTTTCCCCAGCTTAGAATACTGGTATTTAATCTTCTGCAAAAGCATTTTTTAATGTGTTTGAATAGTGGAATATCAGATCATTAACCATTTAAACCAGCTAAGAAATATAATGTTGTTATGGCACAAATCTTTAAAGTGACTCGACACCTTCAGAGTAAAAAAAAAACCCAAACTTCTAGAGATTACTGTTTTTCACCTAGAGATAACTATGATGAAGTGTAACACTGGGAAAGTAAATTCCCTGTGTTTCCCTTCTCTGTTGCAAAAGAAAAAAAAGAAAAAGGAAAAAATATAAGTTAGTATAATTAAAAAAAGTACTAATTTGGAATAAGAAAGTAGTTCTACATTACATATTTTACCTCTTTTTATTTTGAGAATTTTGTAATTGACTCGAACTGATCACTATTTTTCTGGTATTTTTAGATGGAACATCGCCATCGAAAAAAAGACACACCAGTACCAGCTAGCAGCCACCATCTTTTTGTTCAGATGAAGAGTTTAATGTGCTCCAATCTGGGAGAGGAACTGGAAGTAATCTTTTCACTCTTTGATAGTAAAGAAAATCGACCCATCAGGTACCATAGGATTTCTATTTAAATACTGATTTTACATGAGTTTTACAATAAATACTATATCTTTTGATACAGGTAATAAATTCCACATTTAGTAACAAAGGCAAGGTGGGATTTTTTCATGAGACTTTTTTGCCTCCTTCTGAAATTCAGTTGTTATGTCTAATGGTTTGTAGTGTCATTTAAGGTATACAAAAATGTATGTTCTCTGTCTTGTTTACTTATTTCACTTTCCAGTTGGTTTTTTTCTTTGTATTGAGGTTTATATACATGTATCCGTACAGCGTGGTAATTTTTCAGTATCCCTATTTTCATCTCTCCTAATCAGTGCACATTCAAAACTTTGAACTTTTGCTTTTTCTGTAATATTTATAAGAGAAATTCTCCTTGGTACATGAGATTGGAGGGCTCCAATATATGCTTAGTGAGTGACTTGTGCATATTTTTTTATAAAAAGAGACTTTGCTTCTATGAGAAGGTGCTGATTCTTCAGTGAAACTGTCAAAATCAATCTGTCCTAGAGTTTAAATTCTATGAGAGACCTGATAACCTTTGATTTTTAAAATACTCAATAGCTACGTCTATTTTCAGAATTCTGGCTAAGAGAGAAAACATGGGAGTGATTAGTAGTGAAGCCACTGTGCATTTAATAAATATGAGCACAGGAGGAGAGTACAGTTAGTGCAAGAGCTCAGTGAGTTCCCTTTGAGGCATAGGCCAGGAAGTCTGAAGCATTAAGTGGCTGTGCAGTGGTGATGGGTGTGGTGGGTTGACCCTGGCCTGCAGCCAACCACAGCCACCCTGTCACTCCTCTCCTCATCTGGACAGGGGACAGAAAATAGAACAAAAGGCTCACTGGTCAAGATAAGGACAGGGAGAGATCACTTACCAATTAACATCACAGATAAAACAGACCTGACATGGGGAAAATGAATTTATTACTAATCATATCATAGTAGGAATAATGAGAAATAAACCCAAAACTTCAAACATCTTCCTTCCCACTTCTCCCTTCTTCCTGTGCTCAACTTCATTCCTGATTTTCTCTCCTTTGTCCACCCTGGCAGTACAGGGGACTGGAAATTGAAGCTGTGGTCAGTTGGTCACACATTGCCTCTACCACTCCCTCCTCCCCCAGGGGAGGACTCCTTGCACTCTTCCTCTGCTCCAGCCTGAGGGCCCTCCCACAGAAGGCAGTTTTCTGCGAAATTCTCCAGCCTAAATCCTTCCCACAGCTGTTGTCTTAAATGTGGCAACAGGAATTTGGGGAACTATGTGGAAGTTGGGCTGAATTTGACAAAATTATGTCTGTGCTTTGCAGTGCAGGCAAAATAAGTAACCAGTACTTCGAAGGAAGAGTATATTGAGTACATTAATTTTTATGGTTAGTGAGATCATGTATACACAGCTAGTGTTACAGTGTTAGCTGTTAAATACTGACATTTCATTCTGGCCTGCACTTCAGACAGTCATCACGAAAATTCAGTTTCCTGTCGTTTCTGAGAATTAAATGTGCATCAGGACATGTTGTTTGTGTTCACTCCAATGAATGCCACAGCAGGTGATAGATTTACGAGAGAGCTGCAGACTTTGACAGAAAACAATTTGGGGTGATATGGATTGCTGAAAAGAAGGTTAAGGCAGTGGTGGTGGTGTGAAAGCAAATGGATTTGATTTCCTGTTACATGAAAGCACCAATTCTAGAGCTGTTTCTCACATGCCTGCTGTGATCTGACCTTTAGCTATTGATTCCTGACTCCAGCATCTGTTTTCAGCTGCTGTAAACTTCCTCATCCCATTACTGGCAAACCTTGAAGAAATGTGTTACAAATCCAAACTGCCTTCTAGGGTATGGAGGGAATGACAGGATAAGCTTTGTGAAGGTAGTTTGTACCATCTGCAATTCAAACAAGCATACCAAACTGTAACAAAAAAAACCCCAACAAACACAGCAAAAAAACCCTCCCAAGAAACAAACAGAAACTTCTCCACATACTGGAAAAGCTAAAATTAAGAGAGCTTTTGCAAGAACAAATTAAATGCAATGTATATCTGTATCACAGAAAGAGCTCTGGAATGCAGAGTTGTCCAAAATGGATCCTTATATGATCTGTCTGGACTAGATGTGGAAGTGACTTAACTGGTTTATTTCAGCCTTAAACCAAAGCTGGTTGATTGTGGTGCACAACAGTATGGTACAATGTGTATTTTTTATTCATTACAAATGGGTGGGATATTTCATAGATCTTTAGGCCCTTGCTGATGCATGTTTGACATGAGCAATCTCCCTCAGAAGGATGCTGATGCATGAGTGGAGACAGTGTCCCCAGCCCCCACATTCACACCCTGCAATGATGCCAAAGCCTCTGGGCAGCAGTGGAGTTGAGGAGCTTGGATACTCAGACTCTTCTGCTCATTTCTAGCAAAAGGGCTGGTCAAAAGCTGTGTATACTGTAATACAGATCCTTATACTTTAGGATCTGTCAGAACCTAGTTGTGTCATTTGTCCATTGTTTTCCCAAGTCATGGTTTTTGGTCATGTTGAATAATGTAATTAAAAGAACAGATGAAATTTGTTACTAGCACAGGTAAAGATAGAAGTATATAAAGGACTTAAAATTTATTTCTCCAAACCATTGCTTATGTTATTAGAATTTTTTGGACTTTATTTCTTTGGACTTTGGTGCTTTGTATGTTAAATTTTGCAAGCACTGTATGTGTACCAAGCTTTCCTCAGGTGGGTAATCCTGTTTATTTTAATGAGACTGTTTGAATGCATGATAGAGTGTTCATTGTCTACCTCATCTAAATTGATATAAAGCAAGCCAGCTTTGTAGCTCCTTAAAGAGTTCAGTTGGAGAGAGTACAGAATTCAGATTTAATAATACAATTTTTAAAACTACGTTAGCTTCTTCTCAGGTGGACCTGCAATTGTAAACTCTTTCTACATCAATGTATCTAATAAATCTATTTTATTTTTTCTAACCTCAGGTATATGCAATTAAAATAGCAGCCTTAAAAGATTGTTGGAGGGCTAGAAGTTACATTGTCTGTTTACTTCTTTAATTGATTTGATATCTTTTTCCACAGCTTTTTTTTTTTTTGTTGGTTTTATGTTATCAGTATCATACATTCAACTGTTTGAACAGCAATATTTGTTCAAGTATCACAGTAAACATAATAGCAATTGTAGATACTGAGGTGAGGAAAGTCTCTCCAAAAAGAATAGTATTTCCAGTCCAGACTAGTGCCAGAAAAAACCCTATGGAAAAGTCCATGCTTTGGAAAGTAAGGTGACTTCATAACATAGGGAATGTATGGTTTGATAGCTGAGCTTTGTATTATAGCACAAGAATAGGACTTTCCTTAGCCAATTTTAAACTATAATAAATATAATAAATTTAAACAATTTAAAACTATTGTGCAATATTAAGAAATTATCAGACTTAGGAAATATCCACTGAGCAATGAAAGATAGTGAAACCTTTTCTTGTACAGTTGTAGATTCTCTCTGAAAAAAGACGTTCTGTAAAAACGGAGGCAAACCAGGGTATGAGGAGAAAGCACAGTGTGTCAACAGTTCTTGTGTTGGCTTAGTGGGACCAGAATTGAGTATCTAATAAGGAAATATTGTATCATTACTTGCTAAAACCAGATTAAAAGAATACAGTTCTATAAAGTGGAAAAAAACTAGATATCAAATTCAAAGCTATGTGCCTGAATGGCAGCACAAAACTTCTCTCTAATTCTTGTGACCCATATGTTTTGCCACAGGAACTACATTTAGTAATTATTCTTGACAGAAGTGGATTCTAACATGAAGCAATGTAGGTACTGTTCATCATTGTAGAGACAAGCAGATGAGGAGAAGGAGAACAGTAGTAATTTTAATTCCTTTTATGGTTTGTAAAATATATTAATGTGGATTGCTGTGGGTTAAGAGACAATTTGGATTCTTTGGCAGATAGAAAGTGTAAGTTTGAATATTCAAAGGCAGAGTGAGAAATTTGGCATGCATCTTTTTTCTCTTAAAGAAAAAAACCACACCTACTAATATAAATCTATTCTTCACCTACACTGCACTCTTGTTCCTCTTTATTAAAAAAAATAAACTGGAAAATCCCCAAAGTGCTTTATATTTAAATTCAGAATTTGCTCCTCTTCATCATCTTTTGTTTCCCTGGGTAGTTGTGCATCACTAGACATTAATTAGTCCTGAAATGAAGTACAAGTATGTCTTCAGGTGGATGGCAGGGGGAGGAGCAGACCACCAGCATCACCTCTGGAATCTGTGTAGATGGGTGTATCTTTCTGCAGTCATAAGTAAGATGCCAAGATTAAGACATGACCAATGCTTTCCTTTTTGTCTGATTTCAGAAGGTTTCATGAAGAATCAGTGGACTTTAGGATTGGAATCCAGACCCAAAACATCTAAACTTAAGATCTTTGTGTGAATTGCATCTCCAGTAGCTAGTTGCTAGTTATAGTCAGCAAAACCTAGAAAGCAATTCAGCTGGTGAAATGTCTGCACCTTCTTTAGGACATTTTGGAGAGTTCCTTAGGATCCATAGATAGTATTGATTAAGGAGCTGATCAGTGTGCCCTGAGGTAATTTTGATCTGAATCTATTCTACTTCTTTTTTGTTTTCTTTTTCACTACTTTCAATCTCAGTAAAGTTTGAGGCTTCAAGTTCCGAAGGAGTTGATATTGAAATCATACAGGATATAAATTCTTAATATTAGTTATCTGAGTTTTTGACATCAGCCCTTTAGAGTGCAATCTATAGGAAAAAACACTCTGAATTTGCTCTTAAATATATGCAAAGGATTTAGGGTAGTCAGATAAAAAAAACCTGATAAATATATATATGTACAAATTTACTGGTTTTCACTATGTGTTGAATTTTTTTTTTAGTTTATATAGAGCAGTTATGTTGTGGTAGGCAATGTATATGGTTAAGGAATATTCTCCAAATTAAACATAAACATTGGTGCTCTCATTGCGGGACCTACCAGTGCATCTTTAGGATAGCACCTCTTAAAATAAGTAAAGAGGTGGAAACTAAATGCATAAAATCATTTAACAGTTATTCTGGTTTTGATAATGTATCTTAGTATTTCTTTCATGTTTTGAATAGATCATCGTTAGATGATCTTTAAGGTGTGCTGCAACCCAAACCATTCTGTGATTCTATGAATAAAAGAAAAATTAAGTATATTTATAGCTAGACTACTCTGTATTAACTATTTTTTTCATCTTTAACAGCATGTATAAATGCTCATAATTTTTACATCACGTACTGAGAATTAGATAATAGGTTTTTCATGAGATGTGAAAAACTGATTTTGAAGGGCATTAGTGACTTCCCCAGAGCAGAAATTTGGTATCAGATAGTGACAGAAAAAAAATCAGTGATGCTTCAAGGTTTTTTATTTTCAGACTTTCTGTCTAAAGATTTCTCTGGATTGGTAAGGGCTGTTATGCCTTGCTCACACCTAACTTAGTGAGATTAGCACCCGCTTTGGGCAATTGGAATGGTTTTCTATCAGTTTTACTAATCTAGAGGTAAATACTCTTTTTGGATAATTTTCCATTTTTTTGGGACAGGATGAGATTGTACTTTTCTCCCGACTGTTTCTAAATATGGTGGCATCCATAATAATGTATTGTATTAAGTTAGGGGTAATAATAAAATTCAGGTTTATCTGTGACTTTATTATTCCTGTTAACAAACAATAATAATATTATTTTCCAGACTGTTTCTATATTAAAATAATTGTCTAATATGGAATTTCCCACTCTAAAAGGCTTTTTTTGAATTTGACTATATACTTCTATGGAAGCACAAAAACTGTCAGTATTAAAGTCAGGTAGTTAAATCTGAGTCATGACATGCTTATCCTTGTTGAATGACTTACAACTGTAGCCTTATTTTCTACTTAATTGGTGCATGCTAATTTCAGTTGATCTGTATGCATATGTATATATCCATATTTTCTGGCTAAACTGGCTGCTAGGAATAATTTTTGCTATCGCTTAAATTAGCAATAAACAGCTGAAGTCAGCCCCTGATGGTTCCTAGAGTTTTCCCTGGTGTGTTTTTGTATCATGTTCCATTTGTCTCCCCTTCTTCCCTTCCTGCTGCTTTACTAGAACAGTAATAGCTCCTGAGTGGGGTAGAGCAAGTGTGAGTGGCACTGCTTTAACATGATACAACCATTTGGCTTTTTCCAGTAAAATTCTTTGGTTTATGTGCTATTTTATCTTCTAATCATATGTTTCTGTTCCTCTTTTATTTCTGTTAAGGTCAGAAGCCCAGTTTGTGTGTTCCTTGAGTAATTTTGGTTCTTTAAGAAAGTAAAATACTCTAATGATGACACGTAAATTTTAGAAGTAATTCCACTAGTATAGAATCCTAAAGGAAGCATTTTGGCATATGCAGTTGTAGAGAGTTACTGTAGTTGGAAAATGAAAGAGGTCCATGGTCATATCTCCTGAGATTTGATTTCTTTTAGTTCAGTCCTATTTTTCTGGCCACTGCTGAGCTTTTGCTGTCTACTTGGAGTGGTTCTTAAAGTATATGAGCTCAAACATACTCTACAGGGATCTGTACTGGTACTTCATGCTGTTAAAAAATGCTTTTATAAAATCTGTTCTGGAATCATGTATGTTGCACAAATGTTTGAGAAAAGCAACATCAGAAGGACTTACCAATGTGGTAAAGTGCCTTGAAGATTTGCTTTTATATAATCTAATTTTGTTGTCAGCAAATCAACAGTTTGAAAGTCTAAGACTGCTGTTTATTTATGCAAGTAGTGCCATCCTGTAGGAGTGAGTTTTTAGAGCAGAACTTCATGCTAGACCCAATGTTAATGTGTAAATGTTTTAAGGATTTTACTGTGGACTATGTCTGTGACTGTGTGGACTGAGTGGCAGCAGCATATGTTCTAGTTTGGATTCATAGCTCTGGCTTGTGAATCAAAATGTGGAGATGATCAGAAGATGCTCTTCAAAAGCACCTAATTCAACTTGATCATGTAGATCATAAAAAGTGTATGTAAGATGGATATTACAGGATGTCCAGGTTTAGAGTAAATTTGGGGAAGAATCCCCCAGGAGGTCCAGTGGGAAAAACAGATCCAATCGGCCCCTCCCCCCTCAACTGGTTCAGGAGGAAAAAAACAATACTTCCTTGGAGAAAGGTGGAAAAAACCTGTTTATTAAACAATAAAACTAAAACAATATCAAACAATGAGACCCTTTGCCACTCTAAAAGAGATGACAAACTGAGAAAACCCTGTCCCCAGGTTGCAGCTCACTCAGTCTCTGATCAGTCCCTCCAGTGCTGGAATTGTCGCAGGCCGGGCCCGGCCCGGTGGGCCAGAAATGTGAGCTGCCGGTGCTCCCCTGGGTGTTCAGTCCAGAGCAGGTTTCAAGAGGTCCAAAGAAAAGGGAAAAAAACCCACAGTCCAGGGAACTTCTTTGCCTCAGCTAGCTAACACTAACTAAAAAGCAAAAGAAGAGCTCTGTCCGCCGTCTGTCTGCAGACAACAACCACAGGCCAGGAGGAGGAACGTGGGGGAGTGAGAGCAATGTCTGGAGAGAAAAAAACTGTGCATTTCTCTCCCTCCTTCACTCTCTGCAATAAGTCTTAAAGGTGCAAAACTTACTATTCAGCATGAACAGAACAAGACGATTGGGGATAAAAGCATCATACAGCCAACCCAGGACGCAGGATCATAGTTTGGATGGGGGAAAGTTCTGTAAAGCGGAGTAACTCAGCTGTGCTTTGGGACATAATTGTTTCTACTACAATCACATGGCAGAAACAATTTCAGAGTTCAAAGGGATTAGAGAACCTTGAGTGCAAACAATGAGAAACAATAACTTTAGGTAAGAGATAGGCCATTGTTACAGCTCAAAAAACCCTGGAAATGTGTTTGCAACATTTCAGCACACTGCAACAAGCCTGTGTTCTGATGTTCTTTATTAGCATCACTTGTAGTGTGTGGTCATTTGTGAAGTTTTAGAAGGTTTTCTATACCTTGGAATATGAAGGTGAATATACAGAGTCCCAGCATTTTGAGTACTGAAGAGTGTGAGTGTGGTGATGATTGTTGGCTTTGGGGATATCTTTTTCTCTTACCCAAGCAGAAGTTAGGGCAACAAACTTTTCTTTCAGCAGTAAGATCACACTTAAAAAGCCTTCAAGGGGTTACACAGTTAGAAATTTTGTAGTGGTACTTTTTCAGAGAAATAAAAGATTATGACGGCAGTCTGTGCTTTCTGTTCACGCGTACTAATATCAGCTACTCAATACAGCATTTTTTTTCAGCAGTGATGACCTTTGTATAGCCAGGGGGTCCATTTACACTGGAGCTCTAAGAACACCAATCATTTAATCAAAAATATAGATTTTTTTTTTTTTCTTATCAGATCCTGGAAAGATCTCACTTATTAGCTTTTAATAGAATCAGTTTAACAAGTGGCAAGGGACAAAATAAGAGCTTAGCTGTTTTCTAGACAATGTACACCAAGGCTGTGTTAACTTTATTTGTTGCTATAAGAATATTCTGCTGCTATAAAAAAAACAAAGCCAAAAAGCCCAAGGATAACATTTACCAGATGACCGTGTTCAGAAAATCAAGTTATCCCCATATCTTCTGAAATTCCTACCTTTCCAGTGTAGATGTCATAGGACTGTATTAATATATGTAGCACATTACCATCTGGAGATCTTGCCTGGATTTTTTTTTTCAGGAGAATTTTGAAAACACCAGCAAAACTGGGTGGTGTATTACAAAAAATGGAATGGAAGATGTTAAGGCTGCTGCCTACATTGGTTCAGTTCAGACTGTGGCCCCTGTTCTTGGCATTGATGAGTATGCATAAAAATGCTGTATCATCTCCTGCTCAGAGTCCCGCTTGCTTTGCTGACCTCTACATTTATGTAGTTTGTGCCTCTGTCTTATGCCAACATACTGCTGTCGAAATTCTTAAATCTGTAATATGACCCATAGTTCTTAGACAGCATTCCTAAGCCATTTTCTTTTTTTCCAAGTAGCAGTACTATTAGTGGGAAAATTTCAAGGCAGCACTTCAGTAAGATGGAGCCTGTTAAGATTTTCTTTCATTGATATACATTTTATGTCTGTGTCAATATGATATGAACATCTTATCAGAAATGATTGATGCCTCTGGCCCCATCTGTGTGGGGAGCGGAGATAACTTGCCATGCTAATCCTCCTTTTGCTGTCACCTTGAACAACCTTGTTTGTAACTATCATATTGCCCTCAAATGAGAAGAGATTCTTAAAGAGCGCAAAGAGAATAGGCTGTTTATCCAAGGCCAGTGAAAGCAAACTGCATTTTTTTGTGAGCTTTTGATTATGTCCTTAATGATTGTGTAAACTTCAGGCCATACCAAAGGATAAGATTACCTTCCTTTGTTGTACTCTCAATGTCACCTTTTAGGGACATCCACATCATCAATCGTTTTAGCCCTTTGTTATTTCAGTTTTTTTATTCATTTAATCCAGTGAAATCACTCTCCAAAAGCTAAAATCCACATTAATTAGTCAAAATATTCTCTACTTGGTGTTCTAGTTTTTAAAACAACATAACACAACTGTTTGTAAAACAACATAACACAACTGTTTATTCAACAGTTTTTGAAAAAGCGTACTGTCATTTTTCCCCCTCATTCCACAATAATGTTAAAAAGATTTTGGTATAGTAAGAGAATGTTTAAAGATATATTTTGCAATGTCCATGAGCATCTTCAAACCTGAGAGCTGCTCATCTCAAAGAACTGTTCTTTTAGCCATCACTCTGAGTAAAGTTTACTCAACTGACTATTACTATTAGCAACTGCAAAGAAGGGCTTGGATACCTCTAGAATCAAGTTAATAATACATTTTCTCTAGCCTTTAAGGTTCACTACTGACAGCCCAAGATGTCTTTCTTCTAATATATCCTTATGATCTCTCTTGTAAAGGAGCTCAAAGATTCAATATTATTTTAAGCACAGAAATGGGTTACACTTGACTTTCAGTATCTCGTTTACCTAGAATCAGTACTCCAGACATCAGCACTCTAAATGCAGGAGACTCAAATGAATTCTTTGTTCCTTCTAAATCATGTTGAACTGTAGACCACAAAGGAGATGGAGATCATATTTGTGAAGCTGTAGGATGATAATATTTATGAAGCTGTAGCCTTGCAACTTCAGTGCAGGACTACAGAAGTTGATAAAAAGGTACAGTACCTTCAAGCTTGACCCTCTGGCTCACAAAAAACATGTTTTTGTGAGGGATAGTTCATTAATTATAGTTATTTGGAACTTCTGGGGAAGCAGACAAGTGGCAGAATGTTGCATCATGGCAGTTACTAACTTTCAGAGGTGGAAGATGGAAAAGACTATAAAAAACCCATATTTCCATAAAGACCCAAATGACCTAGCTGGCTGTCTGGGCTGCCTGTATGTGGTACTTACACATAATCACAAAGTCATGGAATGGATAGGAAAGTCCAGAAGTTATCTGGTCTAACCACTCTAGAGCTGATTCCCCAGAATCATGTCCAGATGGCTCTCGAGTATCTCCAAGGATAGAGATTTCACAGCCTCCCTGGGCAACCTGTGCCAGTGCTCAGACACCTCTGTCAGTAAAGAATTTGTCCCCTGGTGCTTAGTGGGAACCTCCTATGCTTCAGTTTATGTCCATTGCCTCACTGGGAACCACTGAAATTTGCTTGACTGTCCTCTTTGCACCCTCTCTTCAGTTATGTTCCAATTTATTAATAACGTCCCCTCTGAGCTTTCTCTTCTCCAAGCTAAATAGTCCCAGCTGTCAGAGCATTCTATCCAGTCCTTAATCATGTCCAAGTGTGGTATAACCAGTGCTGAGTAGAGAGGAAAAGGATCACTTCCCTTATCCTGCTGGCAATACTCTGATTCATCCCAGGATATCACTGGCCTCCTGTACTGCAAGGGCACGTTTCTGGTTTATGTTTGACTTGGTGTCTATCAAGATGCCCAGGTCTACAATGTGTGAGTCTGTTATTACTTTCCATCTTCTTTTCGAACTCTTGTTTCCTTATTTTATTCTGACATAAGAGATGAAAACAAATTGGGTTTGGAAAATAATTGTGAGGACACTTTAAATCCAGATTTGGAAATAATTTCAAATGGTGCAATGTATCTCAAGTACAAAAGCTGGAGAGAGATGGTGAAAAAAATTTTATATATGAGCATACATGCATTCACATTAGTTGGTATTAAGATTTTCTGCTTCTGCATATGCTGTCTTTTTCTATATTTGATTGTTTGATATTTAAGTCTTGCATTGATGCAGCACCACATTGCATCTCTGAATGTCATGGAAATTCAGGGGCTCTATTTTAATAAATAACCCTGCATAAAGACAGGGGTCTGTTTCTAGCATTATCTATGAGAATTAGTATCATTCTGGGGGGAAAAAAAGTGTATGTGGTATTTTTGAGCTGTTTAAGGATGTGTTTTAACTGTGCCTCAGACATAATTAACTGGTACCAATAGCACAGAATTTCTGGGAGGTGTGAACAATGACTAAAGGCAGAGCTCAGACTGGACTTCGTTGTACTTTTTCAGCAGTTTGAATTATTTACATTAGGAGCATAATCCAGGCACTCCCTAAAATTTTTAATCTATCATTAGGTGAAAATCTACTCCACCTATTTCCCATAAAGTACTATTTTTAGTGTGTTTAACCTTCACTTTGATCATACTGTTCCTTGGAAATTATTGCTCAGATACCTCCACATTATCCATGGATGCTTTTTGTCTTGAGGTACTCTTGGATCCTGACTTTTTCCATGCAGGTGTGCCTGCTAAGCAGTGCAGGGATTTAAGATAAAGGAACCAACAGCATTTCTGAAAAAGGGAACGCCCCATGGGAACCTGAGCCATGAATTAGCTCAGGGCTACTTTTCTGTTACAGTATTTCCAGAAAAGCATGATTATATTCATAGTGGGTCACAGCTTTGGGTAATTCAGTGCTGTTTTTAATTTCCTGTGCCGTGTTCACAAAAATATCTTATCTTGCACAGTATTAAAACTTTGCTACAGCGAATTACACTAAATCAATGCATATGTGTATTTATATATATGTATGTATGCCTCATAGATGCAGGAGAGATGAGGCATCTTGGTTTTTCTGGCTAGTAGACGCTTAAAGGAGTCCTCCATTCTAGTTTAGTCACTTACTGCTTTGTCACTTTGCTTCTCCTTAGAAGCAAAAATTAAACAAAACCAGCCTAGCTTTGTTTATGTCCTGTGAATTCAAGAGTTAGCCTAATTTTAGCAGGAACGTTAAAACACTTCAAGAAAATGTAAAGGTCACTTTGACAAGAGAGCAGCCAGTAGTCTTGTACCAATCTTTTATGCATTTGGAATAAAAATACCTCTTTAGATGGCTAACTTGGTATATACATTTCTGAATGTGGTTGCTGTTTTTTTAATTATATAATCCTATATATTGATATATGTTTATATACACACAGCATATAAGCAGGCTTAATTATTTCATTACTAGCTCTAAGATACATGGTAATTTTTGCACTCTTGTGGACAAGAATATATTAGTACAGCTGTAATTTGGCTTACAGAAAGCACCTTTAAAAAGAAACTGAAGTTCCAGAAACTTAAAAAGCTTCCCCTCAGACAATATACATAATTTTTTCCAGTTACTCATTGTGAGCAGTAAAATTCCTATGTGCAGGAATATCGTCCGGTCATATAGAGGCTGTTAGGCTTTTCTTGGGAGGAATAGTGTAGTAGTAAAATCTTTCTGCTTGGATCCTAGATGTGGAGATATTTTGGAGTGGGAATTATCAGTGGAGATTGGCAAAAAGATTGTTTCTTGGTCCCAGTCAAACTAGAAAAGTGAATGTGCCTCAGTTGAATGCTACTTCTTTGCTCGAGAGTCCTGTGTTTAACTGCCTGCTGTGGAGCTCCTCCAGAGGCAGGAGCACGGAAGCACTGGCCCAGTCAGTCAGTGTGTCCTGTTCAGTACATTGTCATTTGTTGTTTTACATGGCAAAGCAGTTACTGTAGCTATCATACTGACCTGCAATGTAATCAGCATTCCATAATCAAACATAGCCTAAGAGACTTGAGCCTCTTAAGTATCCCATGGGTGTTCAAGCTTGCTTGTCTTTTCTACTCTTTCCCCAAGTCTGATTCCAGGTTTTGACCTGAAATCTGTTCAGGATTTAGAAACCCTTCACAGGAACATACCAGGACCAATGAGAAATTTCAAAATCAGTGGGTTGGTATGTTACAAACATTTGTACAGGTCTTTCCTGTTTCTCCTTTGTACTTGTTGGTATTTTAATTTTTTAGTTTTCAGATACCATACAGTCATGGAATGGATTTGATTGGAAGGGTACCCAAAAGATCATCTAGTTCCATCCTCTCTGCCATGGGCAGGGATACCAATATCAGTAGCAAATATATATTTTATTTCTCCCTCACAACTCACAATTGAATCATTCTACTCTAGCTCAGTTTTACATATTCATTTACAGCAATAGTATAAGCAGAGAGGATTCATCTAGTGGGAAGGAGATGTCTGAAAGGAATGTTTGTTGTATCCTCCTGCCAAATGTTTGGCTTTATGGTACTTTCTGTAAGAAGATATTTTCTACAGATTAAGACTAACCTTCATTACTGGGTATTTTGGTTTAAGACAATTTAAGGAGGTGTCCACTCTAAAATGAGTTACCTCCCCTCAGTTTTAACCAATCCCTTTCCACCAATAAGGAAGAAGTGTGAGTTGGTATCAGTGATAAAGTAACAGTTTACTAACAAATGGAACAGCAACAGACAAAAGAAAACACCAGTAAATAATCACTGGATACAAAATTGCTAAATCTCAGGAAGGGGGAATAAAGGGGGAATGAACCCAAATTGGCAGGGTACCACCCTCTCCTGAGATGGTGGCCCCCACTGCTGACCATGTAGGGACACAAAGGGAAAATGGCATCTGAGGCTTTCCAAGATGGTGCCCACCACAGGAATGCAATTATAGTTTGGGTTACCCACAACACCAGGAGATCAAACTTGCTTTGTAAGAGGTTCTCATAGTTTCAGTAATACTTCTGGTTTGTGCTGGTTTGGCTGAAGCAGTGTTCATTTTCTCTACAGTAGCTGTTATGGGGCTGTGTTTAGGATTGGTTCTGAGGACAGTGCTGGTAGCACAGGGCTGTTTTAGCTATTCTGAGCAGAACTTATACAAGGTTAAGTCCTTTTCTGCTCCTCACCCTGCCAGTGAGGAGGCTAGGGGTGCACAAGGAGCTGGGAAGGGTTATAACCAGGACAGCTGATCCCAGCTGACCCAGACACAGGGATGGATATCTCACTCTATAAGACATCATGCTCAGCAGAGAAAGCTGGGGGAAGAAAAGAAGGAAAGGAGCTGGAGTAATGGCATTCATCTTCCTCACTCACTGTTACCTGTCATGCAGCCCTGTTTTTCTGGGAATGGCTGGACACCTGACTGCCCGTGGGAAGTGGTGAATGAATTCCCTGCTTTGTTTGCTTGTATGTGTGGCTTCTGCTTTATGTCTTAGACTGCCTTTACATTAACCCACAAGTTTTGTGACTTTTACCCTTCTGATTCTCTCTCCCACCCTACTGTGGGGGAGAGAGCTGGTGATTGAGCTACTGGCTGGGCTTAAACCACAGCACTTCTATGAACCATTCATTTTGTCTGACTTTTTGCAGTGCTGCATAATTTGTTGTTATTAATGAGACAGTTTTGATAAATTGCCCTTTAAATACTGGCCATTCTTGAATTGCAAGAGAATTAACATTTTTATTCAGGCTAATTCAAGTATTTTTTGAGGAACTGATGTTTCAGCAAGTGTATTTCTTTGGCCTGATGGCCTAGACTGTCCTATTCAGCCTGTGTATGGGAGCTGCTGCATGTGACTTTACAACAAATTGCATTTGTGAATAAGAAATGAGGTAGATATGGTAGGAAAAAGCTCCTAAAAAAAACCACAAGTGTTGTCTAGCAAGAAAATGCTTCTGAGAAGGTTTGGTTTTGTATTTTATGGGTAGACAGAGCCCCATTTAATTACACCTTCCAAAAGCCTTCCCTGGAGTGAGGGGGGTGTTGGAAATTAATTGTATTTCATGATGTAGTTCAGTTCCTCTCACAAAGAGCCATTTTCCATGAAACAAATCCACCCTCTTATCCACTGTTTAAAGATTCTTTCCCAAATATCTTCTACTTGCTGTAGTTGGACTAAGGATGCTAGCTGATATAGATCTTTGATCTGAGCTTGTATAGATAGACATATTTAAATTAGACAAACCAACCCAAGAGGATCCTGTGGTATCGATTATGCTGCTCATATGCATTAACAAATAACCCTCTTACGGATTCTGTTTTAAAAATTGAAAACTGTCAGGAGAAATAACTGTTTTTAAATGTGATGATGAAAACACTGGAAGATGTGACCTGTCATGTGACTGGTGGAGCTTAAACAATTAGCTACATTCAGAAATAAATGCAGTGTTGGAGTAGGAGTATGTGAGCCAGCCATGACATGTATGTGCCAGATTTAGGTAACTGTGAGCTATTGAGCGCCAGTGGTGTGTGTGTGTGTATACTTGGTTTAAAGATAATCTCATGAGGAGCATATTGCAGTCACACTGGCTACCAGCAAAAGGCATGTTAGGATTGACACAAAATACAGGCTTGCTCCTTGTAAACCTCCAAACGGTGTTGAATACATAGGAAGCCGGGAGGTGTTGGAGGAAGGGAAATTTTCCTAAATTCTGTTGTTTCCCTGCACTTTACCGACTTCTCCTGCTCCCTTCAGGTTTAATCTTTGGGGAAAGATACTGCAAATCTGCTTGTATCCATGCTGTTAGCTCAGTCATTGACTAGGATAATAATCAAGACTGTAATTCAGCTTAAAGGATCTGTAGGCCTGTGTACTGGTAATGCTGTGATGCAAAATGTTTATCCCTGGTGGCAGACTAAGATCAGTGAAGGCTTCAGGTTCTGGTATATGTTTTTTCTTTAGTTGTAAATACATGCTGATAAATTCCTAAAAACAATTTTCTGTTTTAAAACTGTCATCTTCCTCTGGCTCCTGGTATGTCTTGAAAAGTAATTTTAAAGTTACTGCCGTCTGACTCTTAAGAATTGTATGATGCCATCTTTCCTTTAAAATACAGGTGCAAATATCTAAACTAATATAGGTTATTTTCATATAATCTGTAATACAAACTAATTTCTCTAGGCTATTTTCAGTTAATAAAGAGGTAAAAGACGATGAGAGCAGGAACTTGATTTAACTATGTAAATCTGTTTTGCATTTCCTCCAATCCCCTTTTCTTCTTTTTTTTTCCTTGTTAACTGTACAGCTAGCCAAGGGAAATTAGGCTTCACTGCATAAATCTATGAACATTCTTTGAATGGTTTTTTTCTTCTTCTTCCCTCATGTTGTCAGCATGGCTAGGGGACAGAAAGATAAGCTTTGATGTACCATGATAAGATTGTTTTGTGGTTTTTTTGTCAATATTTTTGCTTTGATCTTTAGCTGAAATTGGCTGACATTTTTATAGTACTCATTCTTCCTTTTCTGTTCCCCTTTGCTTATTGCCTTGTATTTTACAGTTAGAAATTTGAGAATGTTTAAGTACATAATAGATGCAATACAGGACCTGACTTACTGTGAATCAGCTGGTACTGCTAAGTCATGTTGGTACACTTATCATAAATCAGTTATTCTCTGGTTATGGATATACTTGAAGATTTTATGATCTTTCAGTAACGTAAGATATGTTGTACAACATTCCTCTGTATTTCACCACTAAATGTGAGGGTAACATTTTGTGTCTGATCTGGGTTTTACGAAACCACTGAGCTTTTAGCTGTAAATGAAGTCAATTCAGATTCAAGTTCCTACTGAACATCCATTGACAGTGTTCTGGAATGTAATAAACTTGAGGTGGTGAATTATATGGCAGAATTCTCTTATTGTTCCTCATTGTTTACTTTGGAAATCACTGTAACCTATTTTCAAGTAGAGAGCATTTATAAAGATGTCTGAAAGTGGAGCTGTACTGAGAATTATGACTATTTGATGTCATAGTTTTGCCACAAGAATATGCCATGTAGTATAAATCTGGCCAGATTTTTTATTTTTGATAGTGTGTTTATAAATCATAGAGCAAGCAATCTGTCTAGACTGGTACCATGTGACTGGTAATATTTTCCTGCTAATACTAAGGAAATAGGGGTCACATATGAAAATAGAACAGTTTTCAGCCATGTTCCTTTCAAATGCATCTGTTAAGCCTGCAGATTTGGAACATGTTGTTACTCTACTAATGCATGAGAAGTTACAGTACAAAAATCCCTTGCTGACCTTCTTAAATTAATCTCTCCAGCATTAGTTATTTCCTTATTTTCAGTGGGAAGACAGCTGAGTTTAAATGTGTATGGCGTGTTTAAGTGGGCGAGATTGGTGCTCATGAGAAGTTTGTTGTAGTCTAAATTAAAATCAAGTTGTCTTAATACAAAGAAGAAGTATTTCTGTTTTGTGGTACTGCTATGTATATTTGCTGTATCTATGTATGTGTGGCTGAGAAAACTGCTGTTCAGTAGCATACTAGCTCTAGGTTTAACCCTCTTGAGATTTTTACTGCTGTTTGAAGCCAAGCTTTCAGATCTTGGGAAGTCTGTCTTTATTTTGTTTTATGAAGGCTGTTTACTTTCCTTAGCACTTTTTCCAACCTACTGGTCTCTACAGAAATCCTTTGAAATGATATATAAATGCCCATGCTCTATGTACGTAGATATTACAGTGCCATTTTGGTCTTGTAATCTCACAAGTCTAACTGCTTGCATTTGCTCCTGGAAATGTTCAAAGATAACCATTTTAACCTGAGGTGTAACTGGTTCTGTCATATGTTTCTAGTGGAAAAAAAAACTATCATAAAGCACCAAGCAAGGATTAAGACTTTTTGTTGTTGTTGTTTTTGGTTTGCTTTTTTCATTGCTTCACTCTGCTTCAGTGAAAGAAAATTTCAAATGCAAATGAGGAAAGTAGATCTGCATAGCCATTACATATCTGTTGCAATCAGTATATTTCTTTGTGGCATGACAGAAGTCTTTGGCTTTTAGTTGTGTTGTGAATCATAATCTCATGATCTATGAGTATAAGCAGATCTTGAAAATTTTGTATTGTAGTGGATAGTGAATAGGAAGCCTTCAAAAGATATGCCTTTGTTTGTGTGGAATATAAACTTAATTAAATACATTTAATTGGGAGCGTATTCTGTATTTTCCAGTTAACAGGTAAACTATGAAGATAGCTTATGAATGATATTTCTCTTTGAACCAACATATCTAGCATTTGTTTTAAAGACACAAACATAGTGAGATGTGATGTGTATGTATGTACATATTACTTTCAAATTGCTATATAGACTGAAGATTAGGTGGTGAAATTCAGAATCATCTTTACTGGCCGAATTTTTATTGACACATACCAAGTACAGAGAAGCTCTGTTACTTCCAGAACAGACTTTTTCATTTGTATCCAGTTTGGGGTGGTGCCAGACATAATGCGGTCCTAAAACTTTAACTACTTCAACAAATAATTAATGGCTCTTGTTCAATGTACAGTAATTTTGTGTGAGACCTATAAACAAAGCTCTACACTTTTTTTTACTGTATTTTCCAATATTGCAAATTAGGTCAATTCTAAATGAAAAAGCATAATTATTTTGAAACCAGTTGTAAATTAACGGCAAAATACCAGCTTGTTTCTCTGTAAAAATGCACTTACATAGACAGTCTTTAAAACTCAATTTTTTTGTTCTCATGGAGACCTAAGCTGCAGAAGTTTGCTGTGTCATAAAAAGTGAATGAGAAAAATAGCATTTTGTTGATGAAATAAATTTTTATATACTTTGGTATGTGAGCTCCACTCTACTGTTAGGTTCTGCCTTTTATGGTGTTTGATAAAAAAGCTGTACTGCTGGAATACATAAAAGTTTTCAAAGAATCTGATTAAGAAAGTCTTAAATATTTAGTTGTTCAGCCTGGATAGCTGGCACATAAAAGCACAGGGCGTTCTCCAGAAATAGCTCTCAGGAAGTGTGCTCTAGAGTGTTACAGCATCTTGGGTTCTATCAACAAGAACACAGCCAGTTGCTCATGGGAAATGATCATCCCCTTCTTAGCATTGGTGAGACCATGCCAGTTCTGGGTCCTTCAAGGCCAGTATAAATGAGCTGAAGTGAATTCAGCAGAAGGCCTCACGGTGTTTGTGGGCAGGAGCTTCTGCACTGGGAGGTTGAGGCAGTGGAGCTTGTTCAGACTGGAGGAGAAGTGGTTTTGAGGGGAGCTAAATAACATAATAATCACAGATGCATGGAATGTTTTGGGTCAGAAAGGACCTTTAAAGGTCATCTAGTTCGGCCCCTCTGCAACGGGCTGAGACATCCTCACAGAATCATTAAGGTTGGAAAGAACCTCCAAGATCATTGAGCCTTGGAGTCTTGCTGGTCAGAACCCTGTCCAACCTGACTATTTCCATGGTGGGGCATCTATTACCAGTGTTTTACCACTGCCATTGTAAAAAATTCTTTCTTATTTCTAGTCTGAATCAATCCTATTTTAGTTTATAGTCCTTATCCCCTGTCCTATGGCAACAGTCCCCAGTAAAAAGTTTGTCCCCATTTACCTACAAGCAGATCAATGACATCAGTGATGGGACAGTGAGAGACAAGGAATACAGACTGAAGCAAGGTGTGCATCTGGATGTAAAGAAAAAGTTGAGGACAGTCAGACACTGGAATGGGTTTTTCAGAGAGCCTTTGTGGTTTCCATAGCTGAAGGTTTTCATGGCCCAACTGGCTAAAACTCTGAGCAAGCTAACCTGACCTGATAGCTGACCCCACGCTGAGCAGGACTTGGGACCTAGAGGCCCTTTGAGGTCCCTTTTAATGTGAATGACTGATTCTGTGGGTGATCAATGCAGATTTTCTACAAGGCAAATGCTGGTGCAATAAAGATTTAATTAGTCTATTGAGATGGATCTTATCCAACATATTCCTAGTGATTTTCCAGCTGCATTTTGAAAAGCTATGCTTGATATAGAGCAGTGGTAAACCATGTGTTTAGCTTTTGGAATAAGGAGAAGATGTGGATTACAGCTGAGAAAAAATATAGGTGTACCTATGAAATTTTATTTCTGATTGAGCATTACAGGACATCCAGACACAGACTCGTGTGTCTTGCCAGCTGGGGATGGAGGTGAGAGAGTGAAGGGAAATGTCTGTAACACTTTTCCATCTTCACTACAGAAATATGATTGTTACATTTCTTGTGAGGCTGTGACTTAAAGAAAATTATCCAAAGCATGGAAAGGTGACTTTTTCATAATATTACCTTGCAAGAATTGCCAGGTTTGCATAGAGTTTATCCATAAATCCTACTATCTAATGGAAATACTTTAAAAAATAATTTCTCTTCCAGTGTGCTCTCGTGCCCTCTTCTATTTGGAAATAAGAATTCTCTGCGTCTCCCTACTAGCAGTATTAATACTTGTACCAGCTGTAGCATTTAACACCCCACAGTAGATTGCAAAACAGGATTTCAAAAATGAAATTTGCCCTGCTGGAACTTTTAAGACTCTTACAAAACTGCTAAAATCAGTGTACTGTAGTAAGAGGTTTTAACAGAGTTGTGTAAGTAAAATGTCTCCTACAATCATCATCCTACATATGAAAAAGAAAATTGGTTGAATACAAACATGGTGATGTTGACATTTGTTTAGCAAGAATCAATACCAACTTACTACACATCTAATTTTAGTTCTAGGATAAATGGATTTTATTGCTTGTGTTTCTCTGTGTACTACGATGTGCAATATCATTCTTCCAAATGACAATCAGTCTTGTATTTTGTATAGAGTTTTTAGTAATTTTCTTAGGTGATTAAGTTAATCACCACCCTTCACTAGCATCTCCCTTTTTTTCATTCATACATCTGAGACTTTGAGAAAGAAATTATTTCATTTGTTTTTATCTTGAGAAAGATAGCGTCTGGAAATAAGATCAAAATGAGATCTACTTTTGCTGTAGTCTTGTTCAACATATCTGTCATATTTGTTTTCTTACAGTGAAAGATTTTTTTTAAGACTGAATAGAAATGGTTTGCCAAAATGTCCAGAAAAGCCTGAAAGACACTGTTCTCTCTTTGTGGTGAGTTCTTCCTAATCTCAATATTTTTTTGTGCTGGATGTTTAGAATAGAAGTTGGATTAAATTGTTGTTGTGTGGTTGACTCAGAGCTGCCCCCTAAGATTGTACATTGCTATGAACAGCAAATCAAAAGGGGTTTGAGGGGCTGAAGGGTATGGGTGAACCCCCAATTTGGATGTTTTATGGCAGTATGTGGACACTCGTTGAACTTCCACGTAGGCATATGAACCAGTCATTCTGTCTGCAACAAAGACCAGCTATGTTTCTTCCTTGTACTTTTTACACCCAAGCAATTGTTTGTGCAGCACTCTCTCTGCTTCCAGGATATTTGGAATTGCACAGATGTAAATCACTACTGTTCAAGGCACACAGCAAGTCTGTGTGCCCTCCCACTGATTTTGCTACATTACAGCAAATTCTAACCAGGATATTTTAGGACACTCATTTTAAATGCATGGCTGCCAATTTAAAGGGTTGATGTGATTTGTGAATGTTGTACAAATGACCTCACTGGCAGTGAAAGCAGTGTGTACAGGTCTCTTTAAATGTTAATGCATTTTAATCGGGAGTCATAAATAATGAGGTTCTGATCTTGCGCAGGATTTGGGTAGCAGTGAACTCAGGAAGGACATCTATATCACTGTGCACATTATCCGAATAGGTAGGTATAATGTTTTATTTGTTAAACATTTGGCAGTAAATAAAAGAAAACTGCTTGGGGCTAGCTTTTGAATTTGCTATAATAGCTAGATTTTTGAATAAACTTGGAAAAGAAACTGCCTTTTTTTTGTTGGAAAAAATGCTTGGATTTCTCAGCATTGTTTTATGTTATTTAGCAGGTATACTGCTAACTGAGTCTAGATGCAGTGTACTTTGTCATGATCACAAAACAAAATTAAAGTGTCAAAGATGAACTGTTTTAAGATGATGGAGTTGTCATTGGGGAGTCCATTCTTATTCTGAAGTGTAATTTCAAGCATCCTCTGAACATAGAAAAGCTTGTCTGGACATTTAGTGTACCTCATTTGTATCGGAGGTCTGATGTATATATGATATTGTTCAGATGAATTTTGTCTTCTCCCTGACTCCTTGAAAAAGGAGGAGAGGGGAAAAATGGACAATATTTCATAAAAATTTTAATCTCTAATGCTATAGACAGATATCAAGTCCTCGAGAGAAAAAGTGGAGGAGAAGAAAAGTGTATGTTTGTGTACTTATTTTAAGAAGTCCTCTGGGCTCTACTGATGTGAAACAATAATCTTTGGGTCTGCTTCTGACCTCTTAGATATATTGTTTTCTTTGTAAACTGCCTCTAGTTGCATCAGTGCAGTACTAAATATAACTTTTCTTCCTATTTTTGAAAGGCATTTTAGTTTGAAGTGTAGTCACTGTAACTTATGCTGAGTTCAGAATTGTTACTTACTGAGTTTCTTTATTTTTTAGCTGTGAGAAATAATTTTCCATGCATTTTTATGCTAATTGGATTTTTCATCAAAATACAGTGTTTTGGTTTTTTGGCAAGATTTTAGAAAAGATATGGTAAATTCTGATGTAAGCACAGTTAGAAGAATAAATGTTTTAAAAATATTGAAGAGTAGGATTTTTCCAGTTGTATAAGTTTCAAATATATTCGTAGTCAAGTTCATATGTGAACCACTGAAATATTAAAAAGTTAAAACAACATTTATCTGCTTTGTGGTGTGAAAATGAACAATTACTCTTCAAGCTGCTGTGATGCATAGGGATATTTGGAGGAGGCATTGTCCTGCAGCAACTGCAGCCATAGGTTTTTTTGACAGAAATTCAGACTTGGTGGGAAAGATACATAACTGCTGGTGCACAATTGAATAAAATTGATAGAAAGAGGACTGTTTCAAATGCTGGAAACACAGCAGGAAGATTGATAAATTATATTTACATAAAATAGAAAAGGCTAGAAAAAATATTTTGTTTTGAATCACTTTTCCCTGACTGCCTTCTTTCTTTCCTTACTATAAATTGTTCTTCTGCCCTTGGCCATCTTTTCTCCCTGTGTTTCATCTTGCTTTATTTTTCTGCAACTGGTCAATTATCCCATGCTTTCAAGTTGCCTCTAAGAAAATAGCATTTGATTACCAAATTGTAATGGTTCAGTCACACCTCTCACATAAATGATAGGTAGCAACAACCACAGTAAAATAATTCTTACCAGACAGTGAATGCTGAACACTCTGTCATGTTTGAGCTCTAAATTTAATTTGATAGTGTCGTGAGGATTCTATGACTGGGTGTTAAAAAGTGGTTCTTGCTGAGGGAGAGTCATGAGAGGATGAGCAGAACCTCTGGTCTGAGACCTTTCAGGATCACCACATGCTTAGTGGACTTGCTGTACCATTTGCTATCTGAATGTAGCACAAAGATGGACCAGGTATGTTCCCAATGGGAGTACACTTGGCATGGTCTGAGCTGGATTGCTTGCTATCTCCCTTCTGTGGTTTGGAGAGAGACAGTTCCATGGATGATGCATCAAATATGTGTTTTGTTTGGCAGGACGAATGGGAGCTGGAGAAAAGAAAAACGCCTGCAATGTCCAGTATAGGCGGCCCTTTGGCTGTGCAGTCCTCAGTATTGCAGATTTGCTGGCAGGAGATTCAAAGGATGACCTCGTCTTAAAAGTCTACATGTAAGAGATGTTTTTTCCTAATTTTAGAAAGTACCTTAGAGTCATTTGCATCAGAATCAGTAGTGTTAAATGCAGTGTGACTAAACAGCTCTATCTCCTTTCTTTTCCAAAAATGCACAGTAGCTGGGTTTTGGGCTTTTTTTATCACAGTGTGGAAATTTTGGCTAGTTCTACAGGTGTGTTTATCAAGTGACATAGTAAAGGTAAAGGTGACATCCTTTGAGGTATTTGTGTCTATATCAGCATTTTTCACATTATTCTGGAGCTCTCTTATGGCAACATAAAGTGCTTTTTGGATTTAATAAGTGCCTTGTGCTGCCAAGGCATCTAGTGGAAGTACTTTGTAGCTACAGAAAAAAAAAGCCATCAGAGTATCTTTTTGTGAAATAAAGCAACTTTATAATGGGAATAACAAAAATATAGAAGCCAGTTAGTGCTGGAAAATGAAAAATTAAGAGTACGTTTAAAATTAAGTGCTTGATAAGATAGTGGATCTTGGCTGATAGCAATTGGCAGAAAGTTCAGTTTTCTAGTAGCAACTCAATGCATGCAGTTTCCTGCTCATCTTGTACATTATAGTAAGAACTTTTTGTGGAGTGGTCTGGGACATGTATTGTCATGTGTATGATAAAGTTCTGCGCTTCCCAGGGGTAGCACTCAAATCTTGAAGGCATGGGTGCCTTTCCTCTGTCTCCATCTGTGGTGAATTAAAACTGCTGGAGAAAAGCAGCTTAGTGCAACACTGGGCAGCTGGACTGGCTCTTATTTAGACTTCCAGAACATTAAATTCAGATAAATGTTCATTCTTGGTTAACAAATTGCTAGTTTTGTCTATCTAATATATTTTGGGTTTTTCAAAAAAATTGCCTGTTTGTTTTAAGATAGCAAAAACAATGGAGGAAGAATTATCACTAGAAATCAGATCATTAGAGTCAGGCTTTCCTTATGGAAAACCAGCTATTTTCTAAATGTATACTGAAATGTAATTTGCTCTTTCACTCACTCCCTCCTGAAGATAACAACCTTTTAAAGTAACTTTGTAGTGTATAGCACAGATTTTTCTGTTTACTAAGACCATCTCTGAGTCCCGTGTCTTCTTTGGAGTGTCACAAGATAGATTTCTGTGTGGTTTAGCCCTGAAGGATGGATCTATACAGAAATGAACTTGGTCATGGCTGAGTTCCTCAGTATGGTTGCTCCTATCTTTCTCCTATCCTTTGCCACACGAAGCAGGTATTTCATGGTGCCTCTCTCAAATGGCAAGGGCACTGTTTTCATTGAAACAGGCAGTTTCACAGGGCTTTGTTAGCTCTTACTGTGTTATTTGTTTCATAAGCTAAAGAGGATTTATTTAGGGATATGTTGTGAAGTTGGTCTGATGAACTTGTGTTCCCATTTCAGAATTTGAAAAGTTATAATTTTTCTAGGTGCAACACAGAGAGTGACTGGTATCAGATCCATGAAAATATCATTAAAAAGCTGAATGCACGTTACAACTTGACAGGCTCTAATGCAGGTGAGTCATTTGCTGCCTTTCTTTTTTGCATTCTTAGCGGTTTCTTAGTTTGCAAATTAAATAGCTCTATTGTAGAAAAATTAACATTGATGAAAGATACATTTTTGCACATAGAAAAATACATTCTGATGAAAACCTATGATACTGCTGTTCATGTGCACATTGAAAAATAAAAAATCAATTTTTTTCAAGGAGCTATATAGTATAAAGTTTTATTCTGTGCTGAGGAGCTACAGTTTGCTGGAATTCTGTTCAGTTCTGGAGCTCATCAAATTATTGATCCATATTGCTTGACACTTCTGCTTCGTATTTTCACCAGGAATATAAAATTTGCCATGGGCATTACTGTTGTCTTTTAGGAATGGCATTCCCTGGTTTAGTAGTCACACTGAAAAGAAAACCATGAGCCACTCTCCTGCCCCCTCTGGTGGGATATGCAAAAGGCAGAGATCCTGAGGCGCATAAAAACAATTCACTGGAAAGAGCAATGAGATAAGAAAAAGAAACAGAAACAGCAGCAATATTAGTGACAAAAGTGTACAAAAGAGGGTGATTCACATGCAAATGCTCACCGAGGGCCTGGGCAACAATCAGCAATGGTGGATGAGTTTTCCCTCCCTCCAGGCTCTCTGTTGACCTGAAGCCCCAGCTCTCCTTCCTGGAAGCCAGAGTTCCTTACTTCCACACCCTCCATGATGGAGCTGCTCTAGAACAGCAACCTAGACAACGCCACATGGCTCCAGACCTCACCCCTCATGGCCAAAACCAGAGCAATTATATATTGCACTTCAGAAAAAAATGAAAGTTCAATTTGCATTCCTGCTGGTAGCTTTGCATTCCACGTGAGCAAGATGCAGAGTCACAATTTCAGAATTTACCAATAGTCGTCATGGTCAGCTGTATGTTACTGGAACTGTCTGAGATAAATTTGGGTGTGAGACTTAAGGAATGGGATGCAACTGACCTTTGTTATTATGAGATGGTGGTTTGACTCACAGGAGATGTTGAATTTGCATTTTTTCTTTTCTTTTTTTTTAATATCAACTTGCTAACTTCTTCTGAATTCTGTCATTTAAAGAGGACATCAAACTTGAAATGCAAACCTGAAATGGAGGCTTATGAATCTATTGTCCCTGTATTCAAATGTTGGTTTTCCCTGTGAAATGTCAGTTAGCTGAAATATGACCATAGAAAAATCTCATTTTCAGGGTTCCAGTATATTGTATTTGTAATGCCTTTCATGTAGCAGACTTCAGGCTTCTTTAACTATATTGTACATTGCAGGCTTCCTTAACTTTATTTCAAGCACAATGTTTATCTTGAAAATGTATGTCTAACCATCTTTAGAGGATAACCAAGAAGCACATAAAAGCTCATTTATCAAGACTGAAGTTATATATTTAGCAATTTCTAATTTGACTATTTTCTCATATAGAATCTAACCAAATATATACATATATTTAAGGTTTAGAATATCATGAATCTTATTTAGACAATAAGTATAAAAATCATGTACTGAAAATAGAAGGATACATTACTAAGTTTAATGTTTGGCTTCTTAAATGTGTGTTAATCACATTCATCAAGAAAAACTTAGTCTTCATCGTTCTGACTGTCGATATAATATTTGTTTACTCTGTCATATATTGCTAATCCTATTCTTCTCTCATGAAATCAAGTTCACAGTAAAATATGCAGTTCTTAGGAGACACTGGATAAATTTGAATACTCTTAATTATGTGAATATTCAACATGAAAGACGTGGCACATGAATTTTTTTACATGTTGCGGGAGGCTGGAAACTAAAGGTAGCAAATGGAATATTAGCTGCATTTCAAAAATGATTGTCAGGGTTAGGGAGGCAAAGAGGGAAGAGCAGCTCAGAATTCCAGCAGTGGATGTGAAGGTTGGAGAGAGGAAGAGAGAAAGTGAGCAGTAATGCCACTTCAAGCACTGAGCAAGTGAAAGATAAACTATGGAAGGTTATTTATAGCACACGCATGAAATTCGTTCTCCTGTGACTCCTTAGCAGCCTGAAAAAGCACTTGCAAGGTTTTAGCAATATGTTCAGATACTTCTGCTGACACCTCATGGAAAATATTGTTGTTACACTACTTTTTATTTTCCATTTGCTGTCGTTTTCTGTGATAGTGCTCTGTGGCTGGTTCTGAAGCCTCATTAGCTTTGGCTGCCACCTTGTTGTTGTCAAAAAAGGATAACACCTTGCATTACAGGAGAGAGGTGTCTCTTCTCTCCCTCAGGAACTGTTGTAGGTATGAGCCAGATGTAGTAAAAATGTGGGTTCTTTTGGTTTATATTACACTTGCCCTTTTCAAATCACCTTGAATGCTTAGAAAAGACTTAGAAAGGAAGCATGGTAAAAAGAACAGCAAAGATGCTTCAGAATATTGTCTGTTCTCTAAGCTTGTTCCTCTTCATATTCCTGAACAGTTCCTTTCAAGTCAGGAGATTTTACATGCTTTAGTTCCCACAAATTGTTGTGTCCCTGTGCTAAAACAGTTTATCAGATAGTTCATAATATTCTTCAGGAAAAAAAAAATCTTCAATTTTTTTGTGGGGATCTAAAAAGGAACTCAAAATGTACTTTGAGTGTCTTGCATGTAAAATGCATAGTGACATACTATAGCATTTGTATATGCCACTCAATCCCCCACTGCCAAAAACTTACCTTTTCTGCTTCAACTCATGACAGTTTTTAAGTACAGAATCCTCTTCCATCTTATTCTCAGCTTGTGTCTAAAAGGAATCAAATAAAGGCAAATGCCTGTCATTTGTTTATAAGGCCCAAAAAGGAGCAGGGCACAAATGTTCATCCCCTTTCCTCTTCTCAGTGGTGCAGGAATGGAAGGAAGGATGCACTCTCATGGATAATTTAATATCCTTTGCTGAAATGGGAACTGAAATGTGTTTTCTGTAAGAATTTCCAATCTAACAGCGTGGAGTAGCTGGTAGTGGATGCAATTCCAATTCACCACTGGTCTTTGCAGCTGGTGTAAGGTGTCATGTTACTGGAAAACACCTGGCTGCCTGGTGTAGGAGATGAAATGAATATTGCAAAGGCCAAATTGTACAACCTTTGCTGCATTTAGTAGCTTTGTTATTTCTTACATAGAGTTTCTGGTATTTGTGGAATGTCATTATTACACAAACCAGATTTCAGTAATATCTGGAGCAGAGTTGGCTGTAAAATCTATTTTTTGTAAAATATTTTTTCTTAGAATTAGAAGCTGGTTACTTTGTTTTAAATGTTAAATGCAAACAGCAGTGGAAAATCTAATATTCCTGCATAGACATCACACTTAATTGCATCAGTTTTATGAGGAAAATAGCACATTTCTATTTTTGTATCTGTAGAATCAGAGATCTGATTTGGAAAAGGATTTTCAGTCAGACTTGCATGTCCCAGATGAGCATGCTAATTGCTTGGCTTCTCCAACTTCCCTGCAGCAACTATTCAACTTTGTATATGATCTGAAAATATTCATGATACCATGGGGAAAGTGGAAGTGGTTCTAAAGCCTTCTGAGTAGCACATAATTTTCTTAAGTGTGATCTATATTCATGTCCTCTTACCACTATCTCAGAGGAGAGATTTAAACCTGGATCTCATGATATATATGAATGTTCTCCCCAGTGAGTTACCTGATAATCATATTTAAATGTCCATGAAATGCAGTATGAATTTATTTTTCTTCACATTCCTATGAAAAGAAAGACTGAATGACTTACTTTTAAGGGGATGCAAGACATTCTGTTTTACTCTGCTTTTACCTTTAGGCTCCTAATAGTCTCAAATGTAAGCTTTTCTGTAAATGCTGGTTAGGATTTCCTTATAACAAGTCTTGAAAAGTTGCATGTGCCTCATGCAGTAATTCTTGGAAGCTGAGGAAGGGATACATGTGCTTTTCAGTTGTGACAGCAAAGGAGGTAAAAATCCTTTCATGTCCTATAGAGATTAAATTACTGATGTAAGAAATTATAAACACCTCTGGCTGCTCTGTAGCTTTGAACTCATGTGGAGCCCATGAAAATAACTAATGTAGTGGGAAAGTTTCCCTGTGCCATTATCTTGGAGTGTTCTGATGAACTAGACAAGAGTGATGTAACCTCGTTGCATTTATACTGAGGGCAGAGTGGCTTATTCTGTGGTACCCATGCCAAACTTACTTTGCAACTCCCCTGGGAACACTGTTAATTATACATTAATTGATGTGAGTATTTGAAACTAGAATTCCTTGGTTGAAGCATGGAGAACTTGAAGCCCATGTGTTGACAGATGTTTGCTAACACTACCACCATGAGGAAGGACAATCTGTCATCTTAAGGAGGAAAGTTATTAATCAGATCATATAGTAAGCTAGGCTGGAAGGGTCCTCAGGAAGTTATGTGTTCCAACACCAGCAGAAAGAGGAACCCACCTCAGAGTGAGATTGAACTTTTTTGAAGTTCAGAGAGGTTGCTCATTCAAAGGCAAATAATTTTAACTTTAATTCAACCAACCTAAAGTAAGCTTCATAGAACATCCTTCAGTTTAGGGAACTATTTTTACCTCATATGTAGGACTTTTTTTCCACAATATACCTGCCACTAAGTCTCAGTCTGTCTCAGTGGTCATATAATGCTTGGTCAGAAAAGACGTGAGGTAGACCAGCCCACTGCATGAACTCATCTGATAAGATGTAAGTTCTGGCACAGGTATGACAATGGAGAGAGCTGGTTAGAAACAGTGATATGTGCTTTGGGGCTTTCTCATGCCTGTTCACCTGCATTCGGCAGCCCCTTGGCACTCTGATGATATAATTCCTCCATGGTTACTGTCAAACACTGAGAAATTTAAGGGAACAAATAGTTTGTCTGTTTCATTTCCTCTTTCACAAAAAGTAAACTTTGGCTTTCAAATTCCTTGGTTTGGAGCAGGAAGCCTGTTAGAGTCATTATTTACCTTGCAGGGGAGAAAATGCCGAGGCACCTTAATCAGGGAACATCATTTTTTCCCACTTGTGAAATGAAGAGCTACAAGAGTTCAAATGCAGCAGGGAATTGCTAGCTCAGTATAAGTCTACAATAAATAAATGAAAAATAAATACAACGCATATAAAATAATATCTATATTATTAATATATATGTAATTAAAATAAAAAACATATAAAATATAATCAATGAATATATTGAAAAAAAAAGTAGAGCTGTGGTAGCTTGAAGTATTTTCTAGATATCAGAAGTAATGTGATTGTGCTTATGTGACACTGCCCCAGCACCTCACAGCATTACCACACTCAGTTGTTGCAAGGAGAGCTTTTTCCTGTGAACCACCACAAGAAATCTCAGATGGGAAACTAAATGTGCGCTCCCTGCTAGGAACAGCTGTGAATTTTAGCCAAAAAGAAGGCATAGGCTAACAGTGAAGAATTGACTGGAGTAATGACTGGGGAGCAATGAGGAGGAATGATAGGAGGAGAATGATAACATGAGCTTCACTGAGAAGGTAAAGTAGAATGAAGTACATAACTTTCAGGCATCTCCTGGGCATATAATTAATCACAGAAAAGATTTCTGATGTTTGTATTTTATCAACAAGGTTCTCAGGTGTCAGCATTGCTTTGAAATGTATTTTTTATCTTCACATCACTAACATTTAAACAGCAAGTGCATTTGCTTAGTTACTCTAATTCTAGGACAATTTATAAGTCTGTCATTTTTAATCTTTGTTTTGTGACAAGGAGATTATGTATATTCCAGTTTGATGTCTTTAAGAATTAGTTACCACTGAAGGCTGCTGTTTTAAATACATTTAAAATAAGAATACTGCTCTTATGTGCTTCACTCAGTATACAATGAATTAAGGCATTCTTTTTTGTTCACAAAAAATGCTAAAGCCAAAAGATTACTCATATAAAGAATTTTGCACATAAAGTGTTGTTCCAAGATCATTTGGCCCTGAAGAGATAAGGGTGTAATAGAGTCAAATTCATGTTGTTTTCAGAGAAGGTTGAAAAATGTGCCATTGTGATACTGCCAGGGAGATCTATTCAGTAGAAACTATGATTTGTTGTTCAAGTTAGTACTGCAATAATAGAATCATAGAATTGTTGAGGCTGAGAAAGGCCTTTAAGATCATGGAGTCCAACCATTAACCCAGGGCTGCCAAGAGGGTCTTTGAACTATCTCCAGGGATAGTGCCCCAAGCGCTTCTCTGGGCAGCCTTTTCCAAGGCAACTTGTAACTTGAGAGTAGAGATGGATCCCCACCTCACTGCAGCCTCCTTTCTGGCAGCTGTAGAGAGGGATAAGGTCTCCCCTCAGCTTCCTTTCCTCCAGATTAAACAACCCCAGCTCCCGCAGCTGCTTCTCATAAAAACTGTGCCCCAAGACCCTTGACCAGCCCTGCTGCCCCTCTCTGGACATGCCTCAGCACCTCAGTTTCCTTCCTGTGTTGAGGACCTCAAAACTGAACACAGGATTTGAGGTGGTCCTGCTGGACATACTCTTGCTGTCTGTGATTCAAGTGGCTCTCAATTTAAACCCAGAAATTCCTAGCTAAGGCTGCATAATAGCAATAGCTGGTTCATATTTCTGTCTTGGAGTTGCATTATGTTTTTATAAGCCTTTTCCAAAAATTTGTTCTACTTGTTGGATAGTGTTGACTTCCTTCATTTAATCTACTAAAAGAATACAAACTCTTAACACTGTTTCAAAAAATTAATATAGCACATTTACAAAAATTTAACTTCTTCAAAGAATATATTTTTAAGTTCTTTACAATTGTTACCTAGGTTCTTATGTTGGTGGGGATTTGATTTTTAACATTTTGTTTAGGTACCTATTAGACCTCTGTTTCCTTTGAAGTAAGACTCATAAATGGAATGCAAATAGCTAAATTTCTAATACAATTCTGTTTGCATGAAGAACTACACTTCACGAAGGAGAAAATGCAAGTGTTTCCTTGGAAGCTTTTATTTGCACTAGAAGCAATATAAACCACTTATAATTGCAGAATTGTGTATTTTGCACACTCCATAATATTCTAGCTAAACATCTAGTTTGTAAAAATGTAATTTAAAAAAGTTTTGTGCAAGATGGTTCACTTTTGCAGTATAACACTGTAGTGTGCAAATGGGTACTGCCATGCCCAGTGACTTGTTAATAGAAAAGGGCAGCAGTGGCCTTGCTAAGGCAAGTCCTGGAGACAATATTTCTGAAATTTTTATTGTCTTTATATGGTAGTTAGACTAGATGCTTATAATAGTAACTAGATAGATGCTTATAATAGTAACTTAGCCTTTGGTCTTTTATCTTTCATCCTATGGTAAGTCTGGCAAGAAATACTTGAGGTTCTATCACATACCCTGTAAAGAAACTCCAAGCCAGTTTTCCAATGACAGCTAAATCTCATTTGCATTTAAGTGTCTCTGTTCCATTTGAGGAAGAAAAAACATCCCTACTTTATACACTTGAGGGCATTTCTGACAAAAATCTTGACAAAAGAGCTCAAAGAAAGCTGTCAAAGAGTTGCAATGGCATTGATGCATTCTTTTTTTAGTGAGCTAAACTCCAGAATTTAAAACTGAGGAAAAGAGGAGTTTGGAGTTTAATTTGATAATTCAAATTATTAAAATGAAGTCTTCAAAAAGGCCATCAAGGACTGAATCTACCTCTCCTTTACCTATCTATTACCAGACTGTAATTTGTGGGATTTTCTACACAGAGTTTTCTGTGGCCAAGATTTATACAACTGTTTGTCCCAGATCACATTAAATCAGTAAACCATTCGTTTGTGCAAATCTGCTGGTTTTACCTTTACTTTTTTACCTTTGCACTTAAAACACTACTGGAAATGAGAACACCTGTAAGCCCTCAAAAAGCTTTATCATCTTTAGGCAGCTTTATTTGGACAGATGCCTTATTTTATTACTTTTCTTAAAATACAAACAGTGCTGAATAACATTCTGTCTGAGGTTTGTTGGTTTTTTTTCTTCTATTAGTTTTCTGAGCAGCTGCTAGTCATTTTCTTCTTAATATGATCAAGGATTCTGTGCTGCCAATAGATAGAAGCTGACTGTAAATTATTTCCCCAGAAGCCCAAATGCAAATAAAGTTGGTCTATGAGCATAATGAACAGATGCCTTTTGTCATAACTAAGTGCAGAAATCAATAATGCAGTACAAAAGCTGTTTGAAGGTAAAATGACAAATCTAACATAAATCTGGGATGCTTATTCAGCAGATTGATAATTTTCTGCGTTGTCTTTCATCTGAATAATAAAAATAATCTGTCTTGTGTTGAAATTTAGTACAAGTTAATAGTAAGAAATTTCATGTGCTTGCAAAAGAAATAAAAGCATATCTATTTGCAGCTCCTTACGGAGTATTGTTGTAGTGGTTTCAAAACTGGGGTAAATAAAGAATAATAGCTAACACAAGATGTTTTAATTATCACTGGGGAGGTAATTGAAGCTTTTTTCTGAGGGGACAAAGCTAGGTTAAAGACATTATTAAAAAAAATGTGCCAGTCCTTCAGAGACTGGATAATAATTTTTACTGTTATGCTTATCTCCTAATATTCTAGAAATGGAAAATGTGTAGTTAGGAAGTTTTTGATGGCTCCCAGGTGTAATAAATGGTGTAGTGGTCCTATCAGCCACAGTCAGATGGAGTGTATGGTGACATGCTGCACATCTCTATTTTGCTTTGTCTGTGAAGAGCTGTCCCATCACAAAATGCTCTATTTTTTTTCTAAAACTAATAATTTTGCTGTGTGTGGTCCCCCTGCTGTTGGCAGGGATGCAACCCACTAGATCAGGTTGCCCAGAGCCCAGTTTAACCCAGCCTTGAACACTACCAGGAATGGGGCATCCACAATTTCTCTAGGCATAATTTTTCAGTGACTCACCATCCTCACCATAAGGAATTTCTTCCTCACATTTGGTCTGAAGCTCTTCCCTTTTAGTTTAAGGGTGTGATGTGTTTCAGCATGTGAGTTCCTCCTCAATCTTCTTTGTTTTGCAATGTGCCTGAGGGAGTCCCTCTTAGGCTGAATCTGTGCCCTTCTGAAAATCTGAATGTGATGTTTCAGTATGTTTTCAATTGCATTAATTAATGCTTATCAATATTCCAGTAGCTCAGTTTATAATAAGCATACCAACTCTAGGCCCTTGCAAAATGTGAATTATTCCATCTTTTTTAAAGTACCTCTTCCCCATGATTTTTATTACATTTTCATGGTTCCTCAGTCATGATGGGCGTCTACTTTCTTCTGCAAGTGTATTGCATTTTTATAAATCCATGAATTGCTGTGGCTTGCAGCTGGCCACAGGCTTTGTGTTTGGCTGACAACAAGGTCCTCTATACCTCTCTGGCTTTGACTGGCTGGACTTGTCTTACCCTGTGTTGTTCTGACAGGAGATTTGTTCTGACTTATAAAAGTATATATCTAATGACAAAATAATAAATTTTATCGGCCTTATTGTAGCTCTTGCTTAGTTTTGTGCAGTCATGTGGTGTGTATATGCTTTATATTTAACAAATATCTATGACATCTAGTCACTCAGTGTAGAGTTAGCTAGCTCTAACCCTAGACTGAAATGGAACACAGAGGAGTAAGACATGTGACCGTAACGCACCTTGGAAGTACTGGCACAGGATGATACTAGAGGCCTGTGAACAGCTCACCAGTGGCCAATTATTGGTCATCCAATAGTGTGAGCTTGAGAACAGAGTGAAAGCAATTCTAGAGGCAACCCTTTGATATACAGTATGCTCCTTTTGCCTGTCTTAGCATCCTAAATGTAACAAATCGTGAGGAATTCAGGCAACCTGTTCTGTAATGTGGGCATCACACATCAGTAACAGTATGCCTCTTATGATTTTAGGTCCTTAATGGAGGGGTAACGTGAGTGTCTTGGAAAATTAGTGGAGCTTTGACAGAACAATCTGAATGCTTACCTGGGAATTGTGTTCTTTTCATTGATTATGTAAAGTGCGTGCTCCCAACTTTAGCATTTTACCAGATTTATCATTTCTACTTCTCGTCAATTCCCTTTTGTTTGACAGCTAGGTCCTAAGTGGCAAAACTGTTAACTTGAAGACTTGATTTTTGGAGGTCCTCCAGAATTCCTTCTCTGTGCATCCTTGCTTTGTTTCCATTCTGGTCGACTTTCACTCTTTACAATTAACTGACCTCTTAACACCATATAACATTTTTAAGTAACTTTCTATCTGTAATCCAGTTTCTTCATTTTTCTGAAAAGCTGGGGAATGCATGCCATTTATATTCCAAAGATGTATTTAAACTATAGGTAGAAGGACTAACCTGTGTTTCAGATGTGCTCGCTGAGAGATTTCTTGATGCTTTTGGATGTATAAAGATGACTCTTCATTCTCCAACAATGAATGCCATGAAATACAGAGCTCTATATCTTTCTTGCATTGCATGAGCAAGTGCTTCAGATCCTTGACAGATAGCTTTTTCCTCAAGTTAAAACTGTTTAGCCCTTGATGAGGTTTTTTTGACATCTGATTTTCAAGTTATATAAAATTCTTCAAGGGAATCAGTGAAATTTGTACTGAAAGAAAATTGAATTTGGAGTCTTCAGCCTTTGTTTAGAAAACACATTAACTTTTAACTTTACCACGTGGTGTTCAATATCTGATTAATGCTGTTGTGGTTGATGTGATCTATAACAATAGCAAATGGGTTTTTCAGGTTTCCAAGGAAACAGTGCAATAAGGGCATATGAGGGCATGATTATACATGTGTATGTATAACAATTTCTTAAAATATGAAAGCAGCAAGACTGGGGGCAGGCTAAATATCCATATTTATCATGGAGCTATACCCAGCCTCGCTATTCCCATACAGCAATGAAAAACCTTTCACCTGCTCTAACAGAGCCTGAATTTTGCCTGTATGACTTTGTACCAAGCTTATGTACTGTCAGCTAGCCATGGTGTGGTTTGTTTTCTCACCTGCCCAAATAATGATTGTCACTTCTTCCTAAAGGTTGTTCACTGTATAACCACAGAACCAATTCCCCTACAAAAATAATTAGTATCTATGGCATTAAATACAGCACTTAAAATAGAAAAGACTTTACTAAATGCTTTTCCTTGTAAGATTTGTTTATGTACCTAGTTGGAGATGTGTAGGCGAGCTGTTTTTCATGAGAAGGAAGGTTTGGTCAGAGTATCACATTCTCTGGAGTTGCCAAAATAAGAAAACGTAAGTGTAGGTAAGAGGAAAAATATAAAAGTTGTCATGGTAATTATATATCTGATCTACAGGAGCCTGGACTGGCAGTGACAGAGTTTTGAGCCCTGATTTTTGCAACTGCCTGACTTCAAGTAAATTTATTCAGTTGAACAGTAATATGGTTGTAGGGAAAATTTCTTTCAAAGCTGAAAGGACTGATGACCTTGTTGTTCAGTCTGTGTTGTACGTGTTATTTGCTTCAGCTTAATCTCAAGTACATTATGACTCTTCTTCTGAGTTGTCTGTTTATCTCCAGTTGTTGAGTGCATACACAGAGTTTGCTTTTATCTTCTCCTTGATCTGTATGTTGACACAGGATATGCTGTAGTAATGCTGAAGGTCAGGCAAGATTAATCTTTACAAGCTGTATCATTCTGACACTTGCCTCAGTGATTATATTTGCAATAACCAAAAGGCATGCCTGTTGCTTTCCTTAATCTCAGCTGTAATGAAGTATGTTCTTTGCAATTTATTTGTATACTGCAGATGTAGTAGCAGAAGTTATGCTTCTTTGGTTCTAGGCGAATAAAAATTGGAAAATTATTATATGGCAACACTTGCATTTTGCATGTCTTCTGACAAACATAAGAATGACTATGATTGATTAAATCTGATACAATTTGAACAAAAATGGTAATTTTAGTACTTATGAAATTACTGTTCCTAAGAATACCGATTATGTTATATTAGCTTACTAGAATTTTTTTCTTCGGATTTTGGATGAATAAACTATATAACTCTGTATGAGGTGATACAAAGTGATACACTGTGATGAGACTTCTGTGTTTCACCCATAGCTCAGGGTGAAAATTGTATGTGCACTTTTTCTTGCATGTCAATAAAGGCAGGGTTGTGTTGAAGGAAGTGAAAAATTAAAATGGTACCAAATACTCTGATTGAAATTTCTTCAAATTAACCTACTTCTAGTTCTCTTTTTAATTAAAACATTAGTCAGTCCCTACTGATATAATTTTCATTCATGTCATTGTGGTTCTATTACACATCAGTAATGATTTGCTAATGTTTTCATAGGTAGTTGTTTTCGAGTCTTTACTGATTTTTTGATGTTGATACGCTTCACAAATACACTTCAGAATTGAAGTAGGTTGGCTTCCTCTGAGTTTCCTGTTCTCAAGAATGCATCTATACTTGCAAATATATAAAATTTTTAAGAAGTACTGATAATAATCTCTCTGAATGTCTAAGTTTTCATTGTTTTTCTCTTCATTTTCAGGTCTTGCAGTTTCTCTTCAGTTGCTTCATGGAGATATAGAACAAATTAGAAGGGAGTATACATCCAGATTTACCCATGGAGTATCCATAACAAGGAAACTAGGTTTTTCCAATATTATAATGCCTGGTAAGTTAAAGAAAAAAACTATCCTGATAAGCAGTAAAAGAAAGAACTTATGAGGAATTACTTGATTTTCAAATGAATACTGTATTCTGAAACTTCTTAAACAGTTCCCAAGACTTTTATGTTACCATTTTTTCATAAAGATAGCATAAAACTGTGTCCCAGTGGCCCCGTTACATCATATTTATAGTTGCTATGCCAGTGTCAAAAAGCTTATGGCTATAGTGGCCTTTTTTGAGAGATGGAACCCCACTTTATAGAAATGAAGATGACTGAATGCAAGATTGCTGAGCTCTATGCAGGTAAGAACCGATTCATAGGAGCTGGTAGCTTTTCAAATAAAGACTCACAGAATTTCACTGGTACTGTACAACTTCTGCTTTCATGAGGTTTATGTCTCCAATACTGGAAATGACTGGAAATGGACAATAATATAGTTGTAGAGACTTCATTTTGTGTATATTATATGGCAAAATAGACAAATACTTAAACCAATGCTAAGGAAGATGGAAAGATTGTGTCAGTGTGAATATGAAGAAGCAAATATGGGAAGAAGATCATAGAACACTTTATAACTACATCCCTGAAATGAAATTTTGTACATGTTCAGTGGATTGCTGAAAATTAGGACGCAAATGTCTCTTTAAAGGAAAAGCATACTTTCAAGCAGATCAGTTTGGCATGATTATGGTGTTATGTTGTTGTTGAGAAATGCTGCAGGGAGGAGCTCACATCTTAGTTTCAGCTAAGTCCACGCATACAGTCTTGACTTTCTCAAATGTAAATCATCCCCATGACTTTCAGATTTTTAATAGGGACTATCTTCTTCATATAAAGATCTGTCTTTGCATTACTGTCTTTGCATTCTGACCTAAATCAGAAGTAAACTATCGTTCTGAGGCAAGAATAAATAAACTTTCAGACTTCACTAATCGATGAGGTCTTAAACAGGCATTTGAAACTCAGTAATGAGGCTCAGCTTTAGCTGTGGGCATGTATTTCTCTTGAATGTCTGCCCAAAACTTGACAATTGAGAATTCACTCGTGTGCTTACTGCCAGTTAAACATCTGTCCTTCTTCATCCTTGATCAGTGCTACTGGTCACTTAAAACATGCACAATAGCACAAGTTAATAAAACAGTTTCAGCACTACAATGAAAATGGTATAACTGCAGTATTTAGAATAATGAAATGCATAAGTCAGGGGCCATTTAAATTGACGTTAGTTTCAATATATATGCCTAATGCAAGCAATTCAATTGACATTTTATGGCTTATTAGCAAGGCTTTATTTGTTGTCCTAATTGGATTTGAAATTTGAATAAAATAGGTGTTGTAGATAGTCTGGCAGATAGCAGTTGAAGCAGTTTTACTGAGCACATTGTAACTCCCATTAGGAATCATTTCCCCAGTTATCTATGATTTAGTGACCTGCTGCTTTGTGTTATCAAATTTGCTAAGTTCTATAAATAGATCTCCTATCCCTTCATTTTCCACTTGAGAAATAATACAATGTACTGCAAGAAGCACGTTATAGCAGAGTACAGTGTAATCAGCTACTGGAGGAGTTTCTTGACTCGAAGAATTATGCAGGTTCACTTTGTCACTGTTTTAGTTTAAAAAATAATATATGGGTTCTGGTGTGCTGCTTTGTCAGTCCAATTGTATGCATGTGTGAGTTTAAATAACTCATGTTTGCTGGCATAGAAGGGATTTCTCCTAAAGAGAAATAATCATCTCAGTCTTGCAATGATGAGCTTCAAGGACTAACCAGAGTAGTATGCCCTAGGCCCTGAAATGCCCTCAGCAACCTAGCCTTTGAAATGCTTTTTAAATTTGAAGCTCCCCTTTCATTCTATTTATCTTCTAGTGGTTTTTTTTTGCCACAGATAATTTAGAGAACTTCATCTTTTGCCACTAGAAATGGTCATTAATTAGAACTTATTTTATATTTTTGTTGAAAGGGTGTTGCTGTGGCTAATTAGCACTTAGGTTAGTGTTGTGAATAAGACTCTCTTGAATTATTCAATAAGAAATGCTTCATGCTGCTAAACTGCAGTATCTCTCTTAGAAATGCCATATTTTAAGTCTTTCTCCTATTCTGGTGTATTTAAACTCTCTCTGACCTTCCTTTTTTGTCATACCAATGCTTTTCTCTGTGGAGTTTTTGCTGTGAAAAGTAACTGGGATCAGCATACGTGCCAAACCAGAATTGACAATAATAGTGCATGTTTTTATAGAGTAATGCTTTTTGTGTCACTGCAGCTTGACGGGCTGAAGCCACAAAATACACTATCCAGGACCCTTGGAATTTCTTAATGAAGAACTCCAAGTGTTTTAGGAAATTAAGTAGATGGATGGAAAATTATAGGGTTATGATTTTAAAAGGCTGTGAAATAGGTAACTTACTTTATTCTAGGCAACAAAAGAAGGGCAGGTAGTGAAAGTGTCAACTTGTGAAGATAATCAATATGCATTTTGTAGGTTTGACTAGGATTTCGGGGCAGACTCCGTGCAAGCATTGGTAAATTCTCTTCCAGCATTCTAGTGTGGTTATCTGCAGATATACAACCAATATATTCAGGAAGCTTTGTACAACATTGAAGGACACATGTGCTTGCACACTGAGTTTCTGTGTTCACCATTTCCTGACAACTACATCATTACTTAGCATATAAAATTCAGCATTTGATATTTACAAATGTAGTATACTTTTGAGGAGCACTCTAAGTTAAATTTACATGCATAATAGGTAATGAAATGTGAAAGCCCTTTTTCTGTGCATACTTTTACCAGCTTTTTTGCTATTTTATGCAGTTCAGTATTATGGAATCTCTTTTCAAATTTGACCTAGAGCACCTGTATCAGTGCATGCCTTCAGTGCTGTTCATGCTCATGTGTTATACACATGCATGTACATGTTCTTTGGCACTGTTGTGGAAAATATCTAATTCTGTAAATAAGCCTGATCACTAATATGTGTTGCCTGGAGTTTTTAGAATTGGAATAAACCCTAGCACAGCTGTGTGTCTAAATGAGGACTTAACTTCACTAGATGCCCACTCTGCCTCCCAGTTATAAATAGACTAAAGTTTTGTGTGGTAAGCATACATACAGGTGCATGTCTTCCTTTGTTGTGCATTCCAGATCATAACTGCATCTGCTTTACTTCATTTAAGCTACACTGTTCTTAGCAGTGCTAAGTCTATTACTGGTCGTTTACTGATAGTTGTTGTCTTAACTACTTGATACATTCAAAGACAAAATTTATTCAGTGTGATACATAAGCACTTAAAATAATCTCATCATCTTCCTGTAGAATTCTTTTTTCACTAAGCAATTTAGTGACGTCCAAGCCTTCCTTCCTGGAATTTTACCTACAAACTTCCTCTATGCAACTTTGTCTATAGTAATATGACAAGATAATTCTGACTTAAAACAGCTAGGGATTTGATTTTGAAAGACTCCGTGACTTAGAGACAGCACTCAAAGTGTCTTTATCCATAAAATGTATTTTGGTGTGTAAACCATTGGCCTGTTGGCTGACATCTCAAAAGACTTTCTCAGTGGATATCAGTTAGCTGTCCTTCTTCAGCTTATGATCTGAACTGGTGCATTACCACTGCTGCTAGCTGATCACGACGTGCTTTGATTTAAGGATAAGAGTTAATAGTTAATAAGAGTCTTCCCGTCCATCCAAATTGTTAAATTTGTATGGTATTGGAAGAGGGTAAAGAATTGGTGCATCCTTACAATGGTTCTACATTGACCAGTGTTTACCTTGTACACAAGCTTAATGTGTTGTCTGTACTGGTATCTAGAGCTGAGCTAGTCAGTCCTGACTGGAAAAGTCTTGGCTGGTAATACTTAACCTGGAATTTTTTGATCCTTTTATATTTCTGTGATAAATTTTGACAAATAGCATTGCTAAAAACTGTACGTGCAGCTGCACTGTTAATTTTTGTAGAGGAACTTTCTTTCTTTTGAACTTATTTGTCCAAGATTAAAAGCTGCATTTTGTTTCAACATTGTCTTTTTCTTTTTTTGCATTTTCTGCTCATTTAGCAGATAAAATGAGGTGCCTGGGATATTACCGTGCTTTTAAGTTTCCTATGTTAAGCTTTCATATGCTCAGTTTAGGAAAAGTAACTGAATTTTTTTCCCATCACATCTGCATTGCTTTATGTTTGTCACCTTTTAACTTCATTAGATGTCCTTTTACTGTCCAGTTAAATCTCATCAGATTCTGTCCTTCAAAGCTACTGAATGTACTAATCGTGCCTTCATCTGGATTATTAAAAGGTCTTTTCATGTCCAAGTACACACCAACCTTTCTTACTATTTTCAGAAGCTTTTTAAAATAAAACCAGAAACAGAATCTGTCTTTTTATACAAATGGTCTCACAAAATGCTATCTTTGTGATAAAATTCATTATCAGTTATGTGATTTTTGACTAGAGACAGTCATTCTTTCAAAGCATAGAAAAAAATTCTGCAAAAATGTATAGGAAGCTATAGAATATGTTGTCCTCATCATGGTAAGTGTCTATCTACCAGTGAGCTTGGAGGTAGCAAAGAGCTGTTGATTCTAGGAGAAGAAATCTATATCTGACACACTTCAACATTTTTCCCTTTAACAGTGGAGTGAATTTTTCCAGACTTTTCTTTATACTATATGAAGTACAAACAGTTTAAATTTAACTTCTGCCACTGGATATATTAGTTACACTAAGTATGTTTGAGCAATATGGTGGAGTAAAGACACACCCTGCATTTTGACCTCTCACAAAACTGTAGTATTCTAGGGGGAATATCCTCTGCTTTTCAAATCCTAAAATTTTCAAATTTTAATACTATTTAAAAACTTTAATCCTATCTGTTGAAGGAATTAGCATTTGTACAAGTCACTGGAGAAAATAATGGTATGATGTATTTGGTTAGACAAGTGCAAGGAACTTGTGTATTGTTTTCCTTCTCCTTTCCATCCTCCTCTGTCTTATTTTTTTGTTTCATTAGAAACTGAAGGAAAAAAATAGAGGAAAATTATGGAAAGGGAAGACAAGCCAGAATTTAATTGTACTTCCCTTGATTTAAAATCTCTGGAAATGAAGAATGAGGAAAACAGTCTTCTGCAGTTTATGGTATTTGAAAAATAGGCTGGCTTTCTACTGAGCGTAGAATAAATAGCAGTGATGCATGGGAGGTGTATGCAAAGGATAGTTATGGCTTGGAAGTTTTTCTTTGATAAATTGGGTAAGGAACACTGCAAACTAACAAATGAATGTTTTAGCTCTATTAAAGCAAACAGTCTTTCAAAATTGTGTTGGAAATATTTTCTTTAGTTTGAAGTTAGACACAGTCAACAGGTCAAAGTTTTCTGGTGAAAAATATTCGCAAGTCTTTTATTTCTCACTTGTTTAAAACAGCTTGTTTTACATCTCGTTGTTAGAAGGAGGAGAAAAAGTCACAGAAGAGTTGGGTATTATGTGGTAAATGTACAATCCAATTGAGATCTGAAAGTATTTGTTTGGGAATTCCTTGTAAAGGGCATTTCATTTGCTTAATCAGGTGGTTTTTGGTGAGTGTGTCTGAGCTTGTTGAATGTTTCTGTAGTAAAGCTGAAAATGCAGATAATGTTTTATTAAAAAATGAAAGTAAAGTAACTGAAGAGAGTACTAAAAAAATCAGTTTATTCATCTCTGATTTAAATGCCCAAGTCTAATTAATCCAATAATAAAAAGGTAGTGATATTATCAAAGTGACCAATGCTCCCAAATTCCTAACATATGCAGAGTTGTTTTAATTAAGTTTCCCATATAGAAACAAGAATACTAGTCATAATATATAAAGTGGCTGCTAGTATGTAAATAGTAGAAATTGCCTTAATTTCTTCTGCCTCTTCCCTATAATATACTTCGATACAGACGCACAACCTGCTCCAAGTAATTCTTTGTCAAGTGTCACCCAGAAGGTCCCAGTCTGAGTTTTTCTTTGTATGTATATATTTAAGCACTAAATAAAATATTTTCTCATTCTTGAGTCATGTGTGTATATTACTTATAAGTATTGTGAATGTGTGCAAAACTTGCTTGGTTGTTCTTTGCCTCAGTGATGGAGAAGTGAAGGTATGCTCTGTGGGGAAAAAGCACTGAACAGACAGCTGACTGGTGGCTGTCACAGTCTTCAAAACTCAAACATGTTCACTGGCAGCTTCAAGCATGTCAATGAGATTTGCCCCCCTTTTTGAAAGTGCTGAATATATTCCCTGATAAGCAGCCAGTCAGTCTTTCAGTATCTTCTAAAATGCAAAACAAAAAGGAAATTGCTTCAGTAATGGGATTTCATTTCCTAGAGTGATGAAATTCTTTGTGAAATGCAGCATGCCTGTGTGTCCTCCTGAGCCACTGTCCTTAAGAATGCCCTTTTCTCAGATAACATTCTTCTGTATTACAATTTTCACAAATGATCCTAGATTGCTTAACTTTTTTTATAATTAATTTGTTTTAAATTAAATGTGTAAGAAATCGGGAAGGGAAGGCAAGAGAAAAGAATTAGTTGAGTGGAGACCTGCTGGTCAAACTAAAGGACAACAGGGAAATGCAGAAGCAGTGAAAGCACGAATAGGTGTGCTGGGAAGAATATTGGGATGTTGCCCAGTTGTGTAGTGATGGGGTCAGCAAGGCTAAGGCAAAGCTGGAGCTGAAATCAGCAAGGGAATGCAAAGAAAAATAAGAACTTCTGTAGATATTTCAGCCAGAAAAGAAAATAAAAGTACATTCCTTGTGATCAACACGACTGGTAAACTGGTCTCAGCAGATGAGAAGAAAAGGCTGAGGTACTCAGCAATGTTTTTGCCTCAGTCTTCGTTGTAAGTCTCTCTTCTCAACCTCTCAAATCTGTGGATCTCAAGGCACGGACTGAAGGGAGCAAAGTTCCTCCCTCTGTAGGAAAACAGTAACCACTTGAGGAATCTGAACATACTTAAGTCTGTGTGACCTGGATATATGCATCCCAGGGTCCTGAGGGAATTTACTGATGTAGTTGCCAAGCCACTCTCCCATGATATTTGAAAAGTCATGACAGTCACATGGGAGTACCCCAGTGATTGTAAAAAAGGAAATATTGCATCTTTTTTTTAAAAAAAAAGGGTAGAAATGCCAACACAGGGTGCCCAGGGAGTGTAGATGTCCTATCCCTGGCAGCAATTAAGGACAAATTGGAGAGGGCTCTGATCAACCTGCTCTATTGAAGATGTCCCAGCTCATTGCATGGAAGTTGGACTATGAAATCATCAACATTCAACTGCCAGAAGGGGATTTGCAAGACAGAAAACTTTACTAAGCTTCCTTAGCACTCTCCTCAAGTTAAAAGTTTAAATCACCTTCTGCTGCTTTTTTTTTTTTAAATATCCTCCCACTGGCAGTTGCTACACAACTCTTTTCCCATTCTACAAAGTATTCTAAGGATCATTTCTCTAGAATGTTTTCGTCCACAAGATTTACATTCTGGGTTAATACCATTTTGTCTGTGCCACAGGCAGAGATTTTCAGTCCCTACAACTGAATTTTTTTAAAGAGTTGTTCGAGATATATTTAGAGTATAAAGCATCTTGCTAGCCCCCATTTTACATAGATGAGCAGGAACTTCCTGTAAACGAAATTAGGTTTTTTTGCTCTTTTGTTTGCAATTCATGATTCTAAGGGTCCTACAGTTCTGAGCAAAGCTTTCAAAAAAGCTGTTCCAAACAAAAGCTCCTAGTGAGGTCTGCATACTTATTTTTAAATTAGTGGCTGTTGTCAGTACAGCAGTAACTATCAGAGATGCTTGTTCAAATACTGTCATGCTGTGTTTTGTTACCCTACTAAATAATAAAATTGAAATTTATTTCACTAGAAAGCTTTTTGAGGATAACGGGCAAACTAAACTCCTGTTTCTAACAAAGACACTACCTTTGATCTTTGACAGCTATCTTTGCTTGAAAACCTTGTTTCATATTAATATGCTACAAGAGATTCTGCAGTTCTAAATATGTTTGAAGTACAAGAAAAGTCTTGTTATAATATACGTGTTGCAGTTGCAACTCATGGGTTTGTCACTGTAAGTTTAAAAACAATTTTGTGATGAAAAATCATTGCTTTGATGCTTAGGTTAGGTGCAAATGTTTCTATAAAAATAACAGTACAAATGATAGATTCATACAAAGGCTCTCCTGAGGCTTGCACTGATCTTTTTCCTGACTAGTGATTACCTGTGTTGTTCCTGTCATGTGAGGTTCCGTGGGTGCAGTTAAGCCTCTCTGAGCTGGGGGCAGCTCACACACAGATCCAGCTTGGGAGCCGCAGGAGACCAATGCTTGTACACAGGTCCTTGATAGTGATGATGGAGCCTCCAACCTATGAAGGAAAGGGAGCCTGAAGAGACATCCTGTAATAAAACTGCAGTGGGCATAATAGGTCCCTGAGCATACATTGTCGTCTCCAGCCTGGAAATTACTCCTGGCTTTTTTCTCTTTACTGCTTATTTAATATTTGTAGTTTGTAGTTGGCAGGTTGAAGAAGGCTGACCCCCATTAACTGCATCCTCCAGCAGTCTTGTGGTTGTTTTTGATTTTAATTGGCCTTTCCTCCTGTTCCTAATATTAGATTTTGCATGTAATTGATGCTGATCAGGTGTCTGTCCCTCACCCCCATTCTGCCCTTGTACAATTCATTGCTAGTTGGATTGAAGTCATGAAGCTTTTGCTTCTTTGTAGGGCGGAATTCTTGAGCTATGATGTACCTGGTTAGCACCTGCAGCTGGGACAGGAAGGGTTTGGAGTTTTTATTCTCCTAGCCCACGGAGAGTGCATTCAAGATAATTTTGCCAGATTAAAGCTGCAATGTATTGGCAGGACCATACGATGAGGCAGGTACTGCCAATGCTGTGCTGTACACATTTCTATTTAGCAACTCCTACATTTCAATTAATTAAATTCACATACCAGAGTGGCTGTCCATGCAGAATGTTCACTGAAAGCTTGTGCTACATCAAAATGTTATGTCTGTATTCACACCACTGCAGCTTGACTTTGTTGTTGTTGTTGTTAAATTCTGTGGAATTTCAGTTTCCATATGGCTTTAACCCTTACTTTAATATTAGAAACTCTTGTAGGAATTTGTCAGCCTGCTTTTGGTGAAAAGGTGAAATCATAGGGTGCTAACTAAGAAGTCCCAAAGTGCTGGGCTTATTGGGTCACTTCTGTAATTAAGACAGAATATAACCTTTTTCAACACATTCAATTGCATGATTGTCAGATGAACAAACAGCTTCCCCAGATACACTCCTTGATCCTCACAGTTCTGTTTTTTCCAAGAAACAGCTTATTACTTCCTACTCTCATAGGGACCAACACCAACTTTTTTATTTTGTTGTTTGCCATCTCACACTCAATGTACAGCAATTCTCTGTCTCACCTATGCTGGTTGTAACATGTTAACCTCATTTTTTTCTTGCAATAGTGTCTAGAAAGGAGCTTTACCAAGATAAACACCTTTTAGGCAGTGAAATCATTCAAATAACACAGAAATGCAACACAAGGCTTCTTTAATTTGCTTTTCCCTAGCTTCTGTTGACTCAACTCTTAACCTGAATGAAGTATCTTTGACTTCTAAGGAAACTTAGGTGGTTTAGCTTCACAGAAAATGTTTAATGATTTTAAACATGTATGATTCACTATTTGATAGTCGTTTCTTCCCAGAAAACTGACAGTCCTAGACAAAGATGATTTACAGTGGGGTTTGACTCTGGCTAAGAATGTTACTAAGTGGATGTTGATCTCTGCATGTTCATTTCACAGTCTGGATGCCCTAAATTCACACAGGTGAAAGTGACCTGTCATAACAGGGGCCAGGGAATGGAAATGCTCCATCAGAGCAGGGAGAAATGAGCTGCCTTTTGTTTTGAAACAAATACTTTCAAGTGGTCTAGATCTTTCATATCACTCAGTATCATTATAGGTGGAGGTAGGTTTGTCACTTCAAAAGCTGAGCTCATTTTTTGATGTTGTTTGCAGTTGTTTATTCCTGTACCAAACTTCATGCTGAAAACAGCCATTGGATGTTTTCTCTTCCTTGGAGAAGGAGATGCTGTATTTCTCAACACAGAAATGGGCTGGAATTAGTGTGTTACTTTTTTCATCTCATCTAAACCCTCTGTCTTATAGAGATTTAATTCTGTAGGTATGTTTTCAACCAGTAATTAAAATCTGATGTACTGTGCTGTTTGAAATGTGCCCTTCCCATTTCTGTGTTGATTCTTCACATTTGATGAAGTGTAATACTGTAAAGTCTCAGTACACAAACACCTGTAAGATTTATTTGAGTCATGCAGATAGTTTAGCTGAAGATACCTTTTGTACTCACCAAAGTCTACCTCAGAACTCTGATATTCAGCAGGACCTGGCCCTTCAGTACTACTTATGGTTGTAATTGACTACCTTAGTGACAAGGAGTTGATTTAATCTGTGTGGTGTACTGGTGAAGGCAAAGATCCCACAGAAAAATGATGCATATACTTATAATCAAATGTGTAATTATAGTTACCATAAATTAGAAAGATCAGTTAAAGGAATATAGATATATTCAACAATGTGCTGATGATTGAATGCTTTATAGAGGACTTGGAATGTTTTTTTATGGGAAGTGGAGCCACAAAAAATTCCCTAACTTGATTTATACAGACAGTCTCAGTTTTTGGAGTGAGAATTTCTGTTAAGGAAGGTGGGAAAATGGCATTTTTGTAAAAGCTGAGTATGCACATAAGAGTATGGTAATTACCCCCTGATGCTTTCCCAGCCTCCAGCTATTTTCAACTCAAGGGATTTCCAGAGTCCTTATGATTGCCATTTTCATATCCTGTAACTGATCTTTTTTCCACAATTTCTCCATCCTTTCCTTTCATCCTTTAATGTTACATATATTCATAACATCCTTTAGAAAGCTTTGAGTTTATGTTTGGGTTTTGTTTTGAGATTGCTTTTGTGTTTGGTGTTGTTTTTTTTGTTTTTTTCTTACAAGTCCATCACCTGAATAGCCATCACCTTTTGCTTATTTTAAACCTGTTTCCTACCAGGAACCAGAGCCTGATCTGGTGGTTGCTCTCACTTATTAGTAATTCAGCTCTTTCATCCTTGACTTCAGACACTCTTAAGTGAATACTACTTGTATTTGTTCTGTTGATTCTGTCTAGCTGTATTCTAGCCTCTGCCCATGATTGTTGCAGGAGGTAACTGATAATAAGGTAATACAATGGCAGATTTCTCTCCCTGTTTGTGGGCATGGGTCTTGAGGCATTCGTGATATGGCAATTTTTTCTTTAAATCTTTTTATCATTTAGATTGGTCTTCAGGGGAATCATTTAATTATTTTGTATCCAGTGATGTAATAATATTATAAAAATATTAGATGACTATAGCAAGATCATTGTTTCTGTTACTTAAAAATTACTAGAGAGTTGCATGCAATAAAATGCAAGGAATGTGAAACATGAGAGTATTGTGCAAAGTTCAAGCAAGTCAAATTCTACTTGCAAATTAAAATGAAGCTAGAAATTGAAGATGCATTAATTATTTATGTTACATATATCATAATTAATTTTACCCACAATACATGTACACATCCCATGGTTGCCCTCCAAGTATACTAAACTATCACACTTTCAGCAGTGCTGAGTCAAAATCTGCCTTATTAAAAGATATTCCCTTTTCACTAAACTTGTATTTCTCTAGATGAAAACACATATTCTCAATTTCTGTTTTGACAAAGTCCAGAAATAAGAATTTTAGAAAATTCTTCTAATTATGGTGCTGTTCATCCTTCATTGTTCTGCCTTTCACAAGGAAAGTCCAACTGCTTCAAAAGTAGTTCTGGTAATGCTTGTCAAGAGCTGGATTAGTTTAGACTCTTCACAAACAGATTCAGTATTTTTAAACAGAACAGGGACTTCCATACCATGGCACTTCAGTCATTACCAGTACTGCTTTCCCTCTGTCCTGTCCCCACTGTAACCACTCTTTCCTCTTTTCATCAAACTTTGCAATTTGTGTCAACTGAAGCTAAAATAAAATTACTATTGATCTAGTCCATATGATCTGTTTGTGTTCTGACAGACTACTTAGTGTGATACTGCATGAACGTGCAAAGAATTTAAATTTAGATATGCTAGCAGTCCTTGTGCATACCATATGGTACTTAGGTGGTGTCTGTATTGGATTTGTAGTTTAAATGTCCTGATGAAGAGTCTAATTTAAGAAGCCTTTCCAACAAGCAAAAAATAAGCTAGCTAAGCAAACTTTTCCCTCAAAGGCTTTGGAACACCCTATTAATGTAAAATATATTGAGATTTTTTTAGATTACAAATTGCGATGCTCATAATCCAGGAAGACTGCCCTTCTAATGGAGAGAACAGCAACTTGGTTTTTCCTTTTGCAAAATAATACATTTCCTGTTAAGATTAAGCAGAAAAAAGTCATAATCAGTTAAACAGAGAACTGTAACAATTACAGATGAAAGGAACTACATTAATATTGTCTTAGATTAGAAGAATAATTAAGTGAGGTGGAGCTAGACACTGGCTTCAGTGTAGCTCGAGGAGCCAATGAAAACACCAAACGGACTCAACAGATGAGTAGAAGCCCCTAGAATTGGTTTAGTATGGCAAATAATCTTTGGGTTTTGAGAGGGATGAAGATCTTTTGCTTTTCTTGGTTTATGAAAACAATTATTGTTTAAAATCCAAAAATGTGGATAAATTGTAGGTGCAGCACTGTCCTTTGTAAGATATCATGAAAATCTACTGAAGTACTGAAAGCAAAAATAAGCAAGTTGGACTGAATTTTGTTCACATTGTTCTGTTTTTGTTTTTTTAATAGGTGAAATGAGGAATGATTTATATATCACTGTAGAAAGAGGAGAATTTGAGAAAGGAGGGAAAAGTGTGGCCAGAAATGTGGAAGTGACAATGCATGTGGTGGACAGCAGTGGCCAAATTTTAAAGGTATCTTTGTTCTGTGTTTTTCCTTGCTGTCGTTAATTTTGATACACTTTTTCACATGTAAATCCTCTTTTGTGGCACTAATTGAAGAGTACAAAAATGTTTTGGAAAGGACATGTTTATCTTTTGCTGCCTTTAGGTATTCAAAGTGTTTCCACTTTGCTTAAAACATTTATAAAATGTCTATATTGAACCTTAATATATGTTTGTTTTATTTCTGTGATGAATTACATGATTGGGATAAACCTGTAAAATTGCCAACTAAATTACTGATGATTCCATTAAGATGTTGGAAAATGCTGAAGCAAGATCAAGTTTGGGAAAATTTTGTATTTCCTAAAAATCCTTCTTAGAATTTTGCAATTTTTTATGTTACACAGAACAACTTTTCTTGATAATTGTGAATTTTGTGTCTGATTTGAATAAATTAGGGATTCTTGCTGCAGAAGTCAGCACCATGTATCAGAAAAAAAAAAAAATTAATATTCCTTTTCATCTTCAAATTTTATTGTATGAGGCTGGTGATGGCTTACAAACAGGCAATGGTTTAAATTTTAATTATTAATAGATGACTGTTTCTCAACATTTTTCTATACCAAAAAGATTTCTGTTCACATTCAAACTTTTTCTCACATATTTCTATATGGTTTTTGTTTTGTTTTAAATTTGGAAGTAGTATTTTCATATGTTCTGCATGATTTCATGGTTTGTGGGGTAACAAAATGAAGAAAGCCTGGCTCAAATTGTGTGTTTGTGTATCTGAAGTGAAATTGTGCTTATTGATCCATGGCATCCAGTATAGACACATTTTATATATATAAACATAAGTGTGCGTGTATATATTAAACAAAAACATGATATTAAGATTATAATTGCAAAAGCTACGCCTTACCTTTCCCACAGAGAATTAATAGATATCCCCAAGTCAGGACTTTTGACAAATCCATTTGTCTACCTTGCTATGGAGAGTCCATCGTGGGTGTTCTAGAGGCAGCCAACACTTTGCTTCCTCCTGACCACAGAATACACATTTATTTTTTAATCCTGGGACATACCACTGATAGTGCCAGGGTTACAGGCTTATTTCAAATAAATGAAGATCTTGAGCCTGGGCTGTTCTGGTCTCAATTCCATTCTTTGTTGCTGGGGCATAACATTGGCAGGACTGTGTTGTGTCATGGGAATCCACAACACATGTGTTGCTTAAACCTCCCCGATCACCCAGTACACCCTGATAAACACTTCTGCTCTAAATTATGTGAATGATTCTTGCTGTTTCTAATTTTCTAATTGCAAGTATGAAAAAAGTGCTGCTGTTTTTGAGGGTTATAAGATACTGAACATTGTACCACATTTGGGATTTATGTTATGAATGTGAACATTAAATAGTCTTCCTTGGAAGGGCAGTCCTTGATGTCATTTTATCAGTGAATAAATCTATCCTTAATCATGTTTTTTCTTCATTAGGATTTTATCTCATTTGGCTCTGGAGAGCCACCAGCCAGCGAGTACCATTCTTTTGTGCTTTATCATAACAATGGCCCCAGGTGGGCTGAGCTGCTGAAACTTCCTATTCCTGTGGATAAGTTCCGAGGAGCTCACATCCGCTGTGAATTCCGGCACTGTTCCAGTGAGTGCTGCTCATGACTTCTGCCAGTCCTCCCCATTATGGCTGCAGTCAGCACATGAGTTTCGATAACACCTCAGGGAAAAGACAGCTGCATGAGCTTTCTCTCTAATGCTTTTTTTACTAACAAAATTCTAAAATTTTTAAAACATTATGAAACATTTTAGAGATGATTTTGAGGTAAAAATTGCTGACTGGTTCCACATTCTGCATTCCAAGGCATGAAAGAAAGGTTTCACAGAGGAGGATAAACTTCTAAATGTTGCTAAGATTGTATACTTGATGGCTTACATTATTTGTTATTAATATATACTAAATTATTTCAGAATACTCCCTTCTGATTTAAAGTGAGATAAAAAAGGAGATGATGTGCAAATTGGAACAACAATTCAAGACATTCTTCATCCTACTAGCTGCAGCTCCAGTGTGCTTTCTTATGTTGCATTGTATACATTTATTTTGTCTAAAAAGTATACTATTAACTGCTGCTATTTATACATGCATTTCAGCAAAAGAAAAGGGTGAGAAGAAGTTGTTTGGCTTTTCTTTCGTGCCCCTGATGCAGGAAAATGGGAGGACTCTGCCAGATGGCACCCATGAACTAATTGTACACAAGGTAATTTGAATTAGCAGCCGTTAGCAGTAATGATTCCACTGGAACCTACTTTAAATGTCCAGAGACATTAAGTTGAGAAAGTCTGTATTGATTATCAAATAAATGATAATCTTTTCACCATTAAAATATCCATTGCTGATTGTTTAATATTCACCTTCCTGATATAAACTTCAATTGAATCTAGGTATGTGTTTCAGTGCATTGGTTTTCCTAAGGCTTACTATTATATCACATTCTGTTATAATAAATTTCACAAAGGTAAGTTATTTTTATTTTGCGGAATTCTCTTTCCATATATAAGAACTGCCACTTTGTTCAGCAGATTTTATGGGCTCCCAGATAAAGTTTAGATTTCAAAATGAAAATTTGTAGCTATTAATTTAATGTAACCAGTACAAATTTGTTAAATTTGAATGCTATATTCTAAAACCAAATTTCCACTTTGCAACAGGCAAAGTGGAAATTCTTCAGTTTCTGAGAGAGAAACAATGATTCATATAATTTAGAGATTTGGTCAATTGTTTTGTGCAGTACAGTTATTTTAACTGGTTTGTTTCCACAGTGTGAAGAAAATGCAAACCTTCAGGATTCTGGTCGCTACCTCAAACTCCCCTTTTCAAAGGGAGTATCCCTAGGAAACAACAGCCAAGCAGTAAAAACCACTAAGGAGTCCTTCTGGATTACTTCCTTTCTCTGCTCCACCAAACTCACACAAAATGGTAGGATATGTTGATTTTTTAAAACATGATGAGCTGAAATGAGTGTGATAGCTAGTCTTTTCCATGCCAAGCAAGCATGGATGTACTCAAAAATAGCTTATGTACTATCTATTTTGTGAACTGGTTTTCTTCATAATTTTTTTATATCCAGATGGAAACAAATGAGTAGTTCAAGAATGCTTTTTAGATGACCATGATATTGGAATCAAATGCAGCACTTCTGGAATCAGCTATCAAAACCCAGCTGCTTTATAAAACCTCTTAATCTGTTTGTTATAGATTTTTTATGAAATACTTATTGTCAACTTTAGGCTGTAGCAGTTTGGCATTAGGCATATATTGCTTTTTTGTTTCTCTTCAAACCAACAAACATTTATTACTACTTAAAACAGTTTATACACTGGCTATAAGGAGCAGCAGATTTAAATACATGTGTTTACACACTCTACCAGTGCTCTGTGTAAAGTTTTTAACCAGTGTTATGTATAAAGTTCTTGAGGTTTTTGTTTACCTGCCATAACTGATCTACCTGTAATTAAAACAAAAAAACTGAGGAACAGTTTTCCAAAAATTTCTAAATATTGTGTATTTACTTGGTAATGTGTTTCTGACCATTCCTTGATAGACCCACAGCTTTATATTATTACTTTGATCTCTCTTGTGTGTGAATATCTGTGACTTTATTCATCGTGTGTGTATGATGATAAAATTGCTAACTGCCTGCAAATTGGTTAAAGATGTTTAACAAAAACTAGAGCAGCTTTTTAAGTTGAAATAGTGCTCTTAATTTTCACCCTTTAATGGCAAGTGTGCAAAATAGAACTGTGTGCAACCAGTAAGTGGCTTGTTTCCTTGCACACACCCATTTTGTATTTTCATAGCAATTACCTTAGTAATGGAAGTTACACAATGAAAGATTTTCCCAAAGGTAGCTAATAGGGAATCAGAGACTAAATTTGCTTCAGTTAAAGGCCTTGATTTAGGAAATTACATTAATCTACTGGTACTTACACATGCATAAAAGTGCTGCCTGGAACTTACAAGTGTCTCACTGATAAATAGTTCCCTGTTGTCTGGGGTTCTAATACTAATTTTTATTTACAGTACAGAAGTTATTTTGTACTTTTTTTAAGTAGATGTGTGACACAGGGCATAAAATTTCCTCCTATTTTTAACCATATTCTGAGTAAGAGGGTGTAGAATATCTGAATAATATTGATCCCCTTTTCAGCTCTGAAAGAGTTAACAATTATTTCAGCAGTACTTCAGAGGGTGGAAATATTTTCAATAGACAGGCTCATATTTTCTCCAAGGATCTTCTTTGGGAAGTTCATCTTGGTGAGTTTCCAAATCCCCATTCTTTTAAACAAAAATTTGCCAAAATCTATTGCATGCTCAGAAAATGAACATAGAGCAAAGCATGTGGATATTTGGTCATGTGAGCATTACTTCAGTTATCCCTGAGAGAATGTAGCTTATGTATTAAAAAACACAGGATTAAAAAGATCTGTGTATTTAATTTTTTTAGTAAACATTTGTATTGGTATTTTTGAAAATTGCTGGTTATTTTTAAATTTGTTTTAAGTTTGGAGATTTTTTTATGAATGTCTCAGAGATTCACCCGTTGTTTACAAGCAACAATGTCCAGTCTGAAAACGAATTAAAAATTATTCTGTTGTCTGGCTATGGGGTGGGGAAGGACCCCAAACCCAGACTTGTAAAGGGTGTGGCTGAATTAGGCTGCAGCTTTACTCACTTGCTGGGAAATTTTACTCAGCTGTCATTCTCTCATTGATTGTTCCCACATGCCATCAGCTCTCATGCATATTAAAATTATGGGGACTGGGGGATGGAGGCTGGCTCCTAGTTGTTGGGATCCATAACTTCCTTACCCTGGGCGCTTTGGAGGGGTTATTAGGATTATTTCCAAACGATTTTTAGAGACCTTCTAACCAGGGGAGTCTGTGCGTTCATCATGGCTGAGAACGCATCCTTATCTAATCTTTCTGCTATTTAGTTTTTCCTTTCGATCCTGGATAGTTAATCAGTTAATATTAGCAAAAAGTATACTAGCTTTTTTCTATTATATTCTTAGATGGGTAGTTACTATTCATTACTCTATAAAACCCCAAAAAGGTGATTGAGAGCACAGTATTTTTCTACTGAGTAGTTACCAAAGCAGTCTTAGTTTTTGACATATAGCAGGGATTGTTGGCTGCAAGAGAGTCAGGATCCTTCCAGTAAGTCAGAATATTTTAGCTGTTGGCATCCACTTGTTTCTCAGCACTGACTGGGGCATCCCTGTTCAGCAGCAGAGCAACACACCATACAGCATGGCAGAGGTGTAATCCTTCTAGCTGCAAAAAACCAAAAACAAAACAAAAAAAACCCCCAGTGAATCAAGAAAACACAAGTAGCACTGGGCAGCTTTCCAAATAACTCTAGTTATGGAGGAAGTGTTGGTGACCACAGAAGCAGACTGTTGGAAGAGACATGCTGACTGCCAGTTCTGAAATTCAGTATTTTCCTCCTGAAGTGTAGTAGTGTCATAACAAGTCAATTTCTGATGTCTCAGGACTTATATGAGAGGGATGGAAAATCATCCCAAACCACTTCCTTAAACTCATGATTCTAAACTTTCAATTAAACTTAGCTCTTTGGATTTAAATTACATGCTTTGAGAAGACATGTTTTATTAGGTAGGGATAATAGGTCAGGTGTAGTCTGTTTTAAATATACAGGCCTTGATTATTTTGAAGATAATGCATTGGAAATATTTTTATTCTTCAGCAACATTACTCATCACCAGTGACCTTTTCCGTTTTCCAAAATGATGATTTCCTAGTGGGCCTGTTCTGGAAACAGTTTTATATTCTCATGTCTTTTACTACATTACACACTGCTACCCGTTCCTCTTGTGATTCATGTCAAATTTTCTATTCATGTCATTTATGCTTGGGCTATTTGGTAATGTTATCTTAGAATGTCTTTCCTCCTTAGCACTTCCCTTGAAATAAATCCTTTGAAGTGAGTGTCTTACATTTGCTTTTTCTTTTTAAATCCCCCAACAAATCCCTAATACTGAGTGTTAACCATTTTCTACCAAGTTCCTCCAGCAAACCTGTAAAGAAGTGTTTTTCCTGCTCTGAACTTATAGCTTGAGCTAATCTTGCTACTTGTCAGGTTGAGCTGAGGCTTAAAGTGTGGAAGTACATTTAATTATCTGAAAGACAAACGTAGTTCACTGGATTTGTAAATCTTGTTTCTTAAAAATTCCTGACAGAAAGAGTAATAAGAGCTATAATTTGTCCTTGATCTTTGGGATGTGTCTCTGATGCATGTGTGGGACTCTTCAACACTCAGTGCAATTCAAGGATGTCTTTTTTCCATGCCAACACAGCTTGAAGTAAAGAAAAAATATAACACAAAAATGCATCAAAACAATCTGTGTCCATCAAAAGCAATTAAGGCAACAAAATATTTGTGGAATCTTATTTAACATTGACATCTATGGAAAAATCTGAATATAAGTGGAGATTTTTTAGTGTTAATGAAGTAAAAATTATTCTTTTTTTGTGGGATAGAGGAACTTCCCTGGAGCAAACCAGGAAAGAGATGACACAAAGATGGGTGTTGTTCAAGTATTACTTGATTGTGAAAACAGTCCGTGGTAGAAAGCAGCCAAAAAGATGCTGAACCAAGAGGAAAACTTGCTATTAACTTCTTACTTTAATAACTACTGAGAACACTTCAGAAACCCTGGCTCCTTCTAACACAGTGCAGGGCAGTGATCAGCTAGACTGTAGCTTAAACTGGTGGAAGGGTTGGATGGTGATTAAGGTTTTCTGCTTCAAACCACTAGGCACTGAGAATTTCTGAAAAGCTGGTCAGTGAAGCGTGGCAGTAGTAAACTCGAATATAAAAGAGATTTGGAATTTATTTAATTTAACAGTCAAAAATATGTGCAGCTTTTACTGAATACATCTTGAAAGGAGCTCTGCAGATGTGTCTGAGTTTAGCAAGGAAAAACTGCTGAAAAACCAAGCCAAGTTTGCAAAGCTATTTTAGGATATTGAATGGTATGGAACAAGAAATTCTCAAACTTATAGCAAGGTGGGCTTTCTAGTACCTCTGTGAAGCAATAACATGTGTTTAAAGACTACAAAGTGTAGAATTTACATTTAAGATCTGTGGAAGGGCAAATGCGTTCATTGGGCCATCCGTCCATGATGAATTTCATGGAAGTATTTACAAGAAACCATGGATGAAAAAATCAACATGTAACTAATTCAGATGTGCTGTAAGATGAATTTATCAAAGACAAATAATGCCAGAATGAACTTCTTAATCTTTCTTTTCAAATTTTTTTATTTACTATCAAGGGGAAATGCAGCAGTTCAGGAATGCAGCACATAAGAAAACATATAGATTAGAAATAAGAATTTTCAAACAGGCAAATAAAAGTTAAAATGGAAGTGGAAAGTTGCACTATAGTGAAAGGAGTTTCCTTCCTGAGCAGATGGAAAATACTACTAGATATGAAGAAATCTCTGGGATTTATGTGTTTTAAAGGACTGGAAGGATGTGGAGATGAGAGTGACTTCACTAAAATCTGAGACAATATTCTGCTAATATGTTGTTGAAAGGTCTCATTAGTTCAGAGGGACTATGATACAGCAAAGTATTGTAACTTTGATTTCAATAATTAATAAGAAAGAATAGAAATTAGATTGACTCTAATGGTAGAAAAGGCAGGATATCCTAGCGGAGACTCCTGGAGATTCTTCTTTATCCAGGGAGCTGAATAGTGCTAAACAGGAGAAGCATCATATTGGTGACATGAATATGTCTAAAAGACACTCAAGTTCTAGAATGTAGATGTCAGGTGTTTACAAGAGATGTTTGAGCTTGCTAATGATGTAGAAAATGATGTAATCTTATCTATAATGTAGTTATCATTTTGGTTAAGGAAGCTGAAGGACAAGGAATTAAAACTGGAGGAAGTTTGGACGTACCCAGGTATTTTTTAGCTCAGAATAGTTCATTTTCCAGAAGAGATTTTTTACTTGATAATCAAGTGGGATCTTAGAGGCATCGTGTTTGAGCTCTAAAAAGCCATAGAAACATGAGTGCTTCAAATACAGCCAAGGTAGCAATTAGGAAATTGTTTCTAGCTTTCAGAGAGTACCTCTGGAAGGCATCCTTCAATGGGATGAGAGAGAGCAAATAATTGCTTTATTTAAGATAGTATCTGAATGAGATTGCATGATAGAGTGGCCACAGGAGAGTGATTTTAGTGACCCAGTACCATGTTATGTTTGTATTGGTGGAACAATTAGAGAATGGAATGAAAATGTGTTCTTGGAAAGATCATATTATAGCAAATCTGAAGGTGTTTTCTTTTGTTTTAATGATGCCAGATTTTGCTGAGTGGACTGTAATAGTAAAATTTAAAATATGAAATACTGCTTTGCTTCCAACTTTAATCTTGCATTTTGTTTTTGCAGGAGATATGCTTGACCTTCTGAAGTGGAGAGCCCACCCAGACAAAATTGCAGGTTGCCTCTCAAAATTAAAAGAAATTGATGGTTCAGAAATAGTGAAGGTATATACCTTTTCATACTTTTAGATGATACAAAGGAAATAATGTATTTCTATGTCACAGAAGCATCTTGTTAATAACACGCTTATTCTCTCCCAAAAGTTTCTTCAAGATACGCTAGACACTTTATTTGGTATTTTAGATGAAAATTCTCAAAAATATGGATCAAAAGTATTTGATTGCTTGGTAAGTTTCATTTTGTGATCATGCTTAACACTAGCTAAAAGCCAAGTAAAACAAAAAAAAAAAGGTGTTGTTTTTATTTCCTTTTTCTTTCACATTTAGGTTCACATAATAAATTTGCTGCAGGACAGCAAGTTTCACCACTTTAAGCCAGTAATGGACACTTACATTGAAAGTCATTTTGCAGGAGCACTTGCGTACAGGTGAAGTCTGTACTTTTTCTATCTGATTTAATACTGACAGTTTTACTGTACTAAAAGAATCAATCATTATGTTAAGGAAATAGTGTATCCTTGTTAAAATCATTCTACTGCATATTTAATGCTGGTATTATTAGCCATTCATCAGAGATCTATTAGGTGCTCTTCAGCAGACTTAAAATTAAGTGTACTATTGAGTCTGTGATGATCAGTGAAATCTGGTGATCTATTTTTTATTTTGCCAGTGTTTCTCATATGACAACTTTTTATGTGCAAAGTTTTGCACATAAAACTTTGCATTTTATGTGCAAAGTTAACCCTTCTCCCACTTCTGTGTTGTAATGCTTTCTGATGTGCTATTATAGAGATCTTATAAAAGTTCTTAAGTGGCATATTGATCGAGTCACTGAGGTGGAGCTTCATGATCACATACAGGAAGTACTAAAGGTAATAAATATTATTGAATTATATATTTGAATGATGTATTCATACAGTACATGTGGGTTTAACTTAGGGAGTGAAGCAGAATATATAAAAATTATGGAAGAGTAGTACTAATTCTATGGAGCTGCAGACTTTCAGTGCAGTCAGTTTATGTCAGCAAGTTGACCATTGAGGCTCACTACCATCAGTCTGTGGATCTCTATGTTCCTTACTGAATGAGGCAGAGGAATCAAATATAGATTACACTGGTGGTATTAACATCCATGGCATGAATCTAAATGCTGACTTAGTAGTTCAGTCCTGACACCAGGGAATTCTACTGATTGTGGTGGTTGTGGTTGTTCTTGTTGCCCTAGTTTGTACCATCAGAAGAGTGTAACATGCTATCAGGCTGAGTTGTACAACACAATAATCCCATGTGGGACACCTACTACAATTTGGAAATAAAATATCAATGTGGTACCCTTCTGTGTTTTTCTATGCTGCTGTGAACTTTGGTATCTTGCCACTAAGAGAGGGCAGTGTTTTCAATTTGCATTCCAACAGTTTTGCAACTTAATTTAAGCTTTTTTTGGAGGGGGGGAGGGTGGGAGGAGGAAGTGGTGTTGAGTTTTTGCTTGTTTGTTTAGTTTTGGTTTTTTAAATTAAAATTTTGTTTGTGTTCCAATAGAGAGATTTATCAAAATTAACTAATGGCCTCCTATTTCAGATTCTTTTCTTTATTTGAATGACGTAATCATTACATGTCCTCTGTTTGGAGATAAGCATGTTCATTTCCTGAGTTATCTCTGATTTTGGCATTTATAGGCACAAGAATATATCTTTAAATACATAGTTCAATCAAGAAGATTATTCTCTATTGCTACTGGTGGACAAAATGAGGAGGAATTTCGCTGCTGTATTCAAGAGCTCCTTATGTCAGTGCGCTTCTTCCTGTCCCAAGAGAGCAAAGGAACTAGTGCTTTATCCCAGCTACAAGTAAGTGTTATGGCTTGTTGGCATATTGCACATCCAGTGTAAAAAATGTATGCCTGTTCAGAAAGAAAATATATTTTTGCTAGAACAAAGTGGCATTTTCAACTTTCCATCCTACAGTGTGAAATTTTCATACCAGCACCTTCTAAATGTGCTTGGAATAGATAATCCTAAAGCTGACATTTTATATTGAATTATAATAATTATGTTGATGGATACAAATAAAACAATTTATCTGTTTTGGTTTTTACCAAAGAATTTGAGCCATACAAAAGACTACTATCAGAGCTGTCATGCTTTACGGAAAATTTTTAAGTCTTGATGAACCATATGGTTTAATACTCAGATGATATCTTTATTTCACTTGTGACTACAAAAATGGGCTAGTGCTGCAGTGTAGAGGCAAAACACAGGAGACAGCTCTCTACACTAAATGCTCATAAATATACCATCCTCTTCCCACGTTTCTGTAAACAGAGATGGTTAAGATCCTGTTAAGAATTAATGTTTTCCAAATTTCTGTAGAAAACTCTTCTGCCAAGAAAATGGCAAATCAGAGAGAACAGAGTTAGAAAGGTTGTTCTTCCATCTCATATCCTGTTAGCTGCTGGAGTCAAAAGATAACAAAAGAATACAAATAACAACATTTAGAATTGTTTTTAGTATTAACTCATGTTAGCCTGTTCTGCCACTAATGTGAGTGTGTAACTTTTCACAATCAGCAGGATTTAGAGTAGTAGAAGGTAATGTCAATTTTAGCTTCTTTCCTCTGGCATTGTTCTCCTTATTTTTACAATGTTTTGTTTTTAAATTAATCAATGACTTTCTGACCCATTTTAAAGATAGTTGAAGGGAACCAGGACTACCAGTGCTGCCTCACTCCAAAATAAAAATGTTCAGTATTTGAAAAATGGAAGATACAGAGACTGTTGTACTACTTACCTTAAAACAAAGTAAACCAACCCACACAAATATTTTTGTATCACATCAGCTAGATTCTGCCATCCTTTAAAAAATTTTCTCTTACAGAGGCATAAGTGTATTTAAAGAATAAATATTTTTGTTCTGAGTTGAACTTGCACTTTGTCCTGGGAGGAATTAACAATCATTAAATATTACTTAAAGGAAAAAGTGTAAACCTGTTAATGAAGGTGGGCCTATTCATTCTGAATATAAAACAATTTTAAAGCTATTACCTACCCTGGAAGCCAGGCATTTCTCTAGAGTTACTTATATTCCTATATAAATTCTATAAATGTCAAAACTGTTCTGACTGTCCATTTTTACCCTAGGCTGTGTTTCTCAGCTCATTCCCATCAGTGTACTCAGAACTTCTGAAGCTGTTTGATGTGAGAGAAGTGGCAAATTTGGTTCACGATGCCTTGGGCAGCCTGCCAACAGTCATGCATGGGGATGAGTCCCTTCAAGCTGTTAAACTGCAGAGCATTGGGAAAACTGTGGAGAGTCACCTGTACACTAACCCAGGTGAGGTTACTCTGGGCTGCCTGCAGAGGAGGAGCTCAGACTGCGTGCTTTGTACCTGGGCCAGCAGGTGCTGAGGGAAATTGTGTTCAATGTTTCCAAGCAGGCTGAAGCTTTGACCATCTGTTTAGATACAAAATTGAAATTAATATCATCCTTTTGAAAGTAATCTTTTAAATATAATAGACTGAAGAAAGTATGTCTCTGCAGAGGCATCACCACTCTATGGAAATTAGGGAGGAAAGATGTGCTGTGCATTAAATGTTAATGTTGCATAGGAAAGTCACAAGGATTGCCCAGAGTCTAAGATTGCCCTCTTTCTAATTATGCCAAGCACATACTTGAAAAGCTCTGTGTCATGATTTTTTCCTTGTCTTTCTGTATAATATTTGTAAAGGGCAAATATTAGCATTTAAAACAGTCAGCTAATTTGACTTCCTGCATAGAAGAAAAATTAGGACAGTGAGTGATGGCTCAGAGTTCTGATTATTGCACCATTCCTTGCACTCATTATTTTTTCTATATCCAGTGGCTGACACTGCAGCTGACAATTAGCAGGAAAAAGAGTAACCTCAGACAAATATTCTCCAAACTTTCTCACCTAGTCCTTGGTGAATCCAGAGGTGAATGACCCAGCTCTCCTTTTCTGTAATACCACTAATCTCTCCAGCTAAACAGATCAAGACAGTGGGGTATTTAGATTCTGGACTTGTAAGGAATATATCTAAAGCTGTGATATATATGGTGGTTGTTTGAATAACTGGCATTATTGCCTCCCATATAGTGTTGCAAGTCATTGCAAGATGCTTTTGGCTAGTCCATTTGGTCTGGTAAAACAGAGTTTCTGATCATTTTATGAAGCTTTTGCAAAAATGGGATACTTGAAACAGTTGAATGAGGATGCTCAGTTTTGCCTGAGATGCCTCAGGCCAAGTTGTGTGTAAAGTTGGCTATTTACAAGTCATGTGTTGCTACATGTAGACTTCTGGGACATTTTCAAAATGTAGTTCATGACCCTGCACTTACGTGTAAGCAGTTCCCAGAGTAGATGGCACCTCAGGTGAAGCGCCAAATGCTGTGTGGGCTCATCAGGAATCTATTTAGAGTTAATCAAGAATAAACACCTTAGCACAGGGCTGCTCCTGATTTCTTCTGACCTTCTGGACTGAGGGATTTGAATTGTAGCTGGAAGAGAGGATCTATGGCCCGAACAATAATGCTCATAAATGAAATGTGTGAAAGAGCCACTACTACTGCTCTGTGAGAGCTGTGGAGTTGAGTAGTGATTGGATTGATCTTTCTATCAATTGCTTGCCAGCACAGTACCCCAGCCACAGAATCACAGACTGGTTTACAGGGAACCCTTCATCTTGTCCCTTGATGATGGATTGCCAGATAGACAAGAATTCAATATGTCTAAGGCCTAAGAGAATGCAGGGAAAAAGAGCCATCCCCTGTAATCCAGGAGCTAAATCTTTTTTATACAAATAGAAAAGTCCTGCTTTATTGCTTCAGCTGAAGGCATTAGCTCTGTTTTTTCATCCAGCAGGAATCAATAAGCAGATTTAGCAGTGGGAATCAGAAGGTGGCAGTTTTATAACCACAGGTCTGCACATTGGCAATTTCAGTTACCCTTTGACCTTAGAAGTCGTGCAGTGGATGGGTCACTGGCAGCTGTGCACATTTGACATCTCAGAACACCAGGGACAACCCTTGGCTCAGCCAGGTTCTGAGGCAGAGAGAAAGAATATGCTGCCTTGGTTTCTTTGAGAAACTTCCCCCCATTTGTGGTGCTGCAGGCAGAACTCTCAGAGGGCAGTCCTGATGAAAACCTGCTGGGGCACTTGCAGAATAAGCAGTCACTGGAGAAAAGCTATTTATTGCCAAGCATTGGGCTTCTCTACCACTGGTTTTCAACTGATTGATGGTCATTTGCTTACTGCCTTACAGCCTTTGATCATTGTTTTCTTTAGCAGGAAGATGCAGAGGTATACCTGAAAAAATAATAAGCATGAAACACCCATTTAAAAAGAGCAAGCAAGCTTTTATTTCAAAAATACGAATATACTTAAATAGTGTGTACAAATGGGCTTGTCCATGTGATTTGTCTTTTATTATAAAGATGACTAGACAATGAAAACAAGGGAATAGTCAAGCATGACAAGATTAGTGCTGTGTTTCAGTAAGCAAGAGAAACATTAAAGAAATAAAATCTCAGAATAAATACAACTTCTTCTTCCTCATCAAAAAAGTAGACAAAATAATTGAGGGGGAGAAAATGTTTATAGAAAGTGTAATCCACAAACAATAGCTGCATGGCAAAATTGTTTTAAAAGAGTAATTTTCCAGCTAGAGAAATCCATTTTTAGCATATAATTGCATTAATGAACAAAGGCAGTAGATGAATATATATCTATAATGCAGCTTATAATCATTAAAATTTTAATGGAGGAAATTATTCAAGTACATTTCTATGGGAATAGAATTTCTTAATTATGGAAAATATTTTAAAACAACAACAAAATGAAAACAGGTAATATCCTTCTCATTTATCAAGTTGTGAATAGGTGTTAAAAGTGTTATCACATGTCTAAGTATTAGGGTTCTTCCCATTTAATATTTTTTTAATCATAATAAAAAGAAGCAGAAATAAGTAGCATATTAATTATGTTCTTGCATAATTTTCAGCAAAATCAGGACAGCAAATAGCCCCAAAGAGCTGTGTTTAGAAAATGAAAGAGTGGAAAGGCAAATTATTTTATGTAGAAATAAATAGTCCAAGTTGCTCATACTCAGTAGGAGTGAGGAATCTGTAAAAGTAGAAATTCTGAAAGAAATCTGAAAATACTGCTGCTGGCTGTAAAGTAGAACTTTTTTGTAGAGTAACATAAGTTCCTGCTGCATTCTGTCAGAACCTTGGCGTATAAATGGATCCTGTCACATGGCGGGAACACTAGAGCATGATTTCTCATTGTTATGATTAGAGACATTACTGTTCTACTTTTTTTTTATTAAGTTTGGATGACAGTTCAATAAATACTTAAAATTTCTTTTATATGTAGTATATTCCACACAGTGGTGTTTTTCTTCATCCATGATATAACAGAGTGACTTTCAGCATATTGTTTACTCTTCAAACATTTGCTCAAGATTGTGAAGTAAAAGCTTCTGCTTATCAAACCTTTTTGTTAAAGCTAGCAAAATCTTCTGCTTATCAGAAATAAGACTGAGCACGTATTTGATAGATGTATTAAAATAAAATTACTCTATGAGAAGCTCCTATTCATGAAATTTTTCATTTTTTCCAGATTCTCGATGCATTCTTCTTCCAGTAGTTTTACATCATCTCCACATGCATTTACAAGAGCAGAAGGACCTTATAATGTGTGCCCGTATCCTTAGCAACATATTTTGCCTCATCAAGAAGAACAGCTCAGTGAGTAAACACCGTGTCACATCCACTTGAACTTCTTTGTATGGTCAGTGACATTTAATGACACAAGCTGGACCTTGCCCAAGAGCATTTTAAGGAGTTCTCTGTGTAATGAATCTACATAAACATGCCATTTTGACTTTTTCATGACCCTCTTCTTTCCATGCATGAGTATTTTAATTGTATCACATAGTGTTCTGACAAGCTTTTGCACTTCTTGAGCATTGTGTTGGAAAGAAAGAAATGTCTGCTTTCTTTAGGGGCATTTTTTATTGTGGGCTGTGTATTCTTAGGGGATGCAGGGGTGATCTAGATAAAGAGATTGATATGAGTATTGCAAGGGAGATTGCACTTGGTCGCTAGTTGATAAACTTTATGGCCAGTTTCTGAAGTTTGTGAATTAATGTGTGAAAGCTGCATATGAGAGCTTGCTCAGACAGGTGTATTGCAAATGGGAAGGTGATATGTTCTGACAGACAACAGGATAAAAGGCAATTAAAGCCAAGCATTGCTTCTAATTAGTGCAATACATGCATGTCAAGGGCAGCATACATTACCTTGTAATGCTTAGTGGGAGCTCCTTTATGTGCTTCTTCATTTCATACCACTTTCAGCAATTAAATTTGCTCCGTCAGTGCTTTGATATGGATGTGGCTTGTACCTTTGGCACTGCAACAACATATTCCTTCCAGCTGCTCCTGGATCAGTATAAAATCTCATCAGAAGACAAAGTGATAGATACTAAAGCAGAGCTGTGGTTTTGGCCCGGGACAAAACTTTACATATCTGGTCTGCATTTCACGAGATCTTCCGTTTGGAGTCACCAAGCCAGAGATGTACACAATTACAAGTGGATATCTACATAAGACTCTCCCAAATGTTCAGGATATGCAGATACTATTTTTAATACTCTTTGAGTAATTGAGATTATTAAGAACTTGATGACTTTGGCATGTTTTTTTGGTACATCAGTACAGAATTTCAGTCCTTCCATTATAATGAAGATGATTTTGAGATTGAGGGAATAAGTGAATTTGCAGTAAGGCAGCTTTGAAAATTAAGGGCGTTGCTCATTCCAAAAGTAGTTTGTAGTCATAAAGAGAAGGGTCCTCATTGTGGATGCAGTTCCTAAATAGACCGTGTACTGTCTGTTGTCATAAGAAGCCAGTTTAACAGTTCTTTGATGAAGGGATAGAGAGCATGGATTGGTACTAGATTCAACTTAAGTCTAGAAAGGAATTTTGAGTGTTGTTACAAATCATGTGCTTTAGGGTGTCTAGGAAGCAAAAATAAACAAAAGAAAAAATCCAAATCACTCCTACACCTCAATGTCAGCAAAGTTGATCTATTTGTTTGTCAGTTGAGTTTTAGCTTGGTTGTGTGCATTTGATTATTAAGTGTTTCTTTCTGTGAAGAAGGGTCATGGTAAACAATGGATAAAATTGCTCAGATTAAGGTGGTGGTTTCTGCTGCAGTGGAGACTTAAAACATCGAAGCAGAGAAAGCATATTTCCATCTGAATTAAAAAGGAGAAGTAACTACAACTTTACTTTATCCAGTGTTTTCATGCTGGTAACTGAGGTATTCACGGTCTCTTTTGGTAGTGAACACTTTGATTCCTTTGTTTTGGTGTTGTGTGCAAGCAGTTGTGGGCTCACATAAATGACTGATTTGTTTGTGCTACTCGGCTGCTGGGGAGCAGTCTAGCTTGGCCTTACTGATGAAGCATGTCCTGAAGGTTGAGCACCATCTGCTTATTTCTGCTGATAGTTTCAAAGTGTAAAACAGGATTTTGCTTTTTTGGATTTTAAGCCTTTCTTGGCAATTTCCCCAGAAGATATGTAAGTGTTACCTATAAAAATCTTGCCCCAAAAGTTTTTGTATATTATTTACTGCTTTCTTCTAAATGTCAAGTGAAGAAAATAGAGCTATGGTAATTTGATGAATATTTACATATTCAAAGTCATCACTATAACTGTGATGCAATTAATGGAAAACTGTTAGGAAAAAAAGAATAGAATGAAGCAATATCTAAAAACAATTAGACAATAGTCCTTGTTTCTTGAATGTAGCATTCTTAGTGAAAGTGTAATTGGTTTCTTCAACTCCATCAGAGGAATTATAATTGTGGTCATATTTCTGTTTTAAAATCTTAAATGTTTTATTTCTTATTTAAGGAAAAATCAGTCCTGGAAGAAATTGATGTGATTGTAAACAGTTTGCTAGATATTCTATTAAGGACCATACTAGAGATCACCAGCCGACCACAGCCATCAGGTTCTGCTATGCGCATCCAGTTTCAAGATGTGACTGTAAGTTTCTTGCAATGAAAGAGCTCACAATTGTCACTGGTTGGACTACTAGACTTGTGAATATATTGTCTTTATATTGAAATTCACAGTGTTAGATTTTGTGTATAAAAGAGCGAATGAGGAGGACAATGAAAACCTTTCTTGCATTCTACTAATTTTTAGTGAATATAGTAACTTTTTCATTAAGTTTATTTCTAGATTGTGACCAAAAAAACCCAAAACAAAGCAAATAAACAAGCCCAAAAGTTAACATTTCTTTTGAAACTTTCAGGTTAGTAATGAGTTCAGTATGTTTCTTTTGTTTGCAATGTAATAGCTTTCTGAAACTCTCCTTCAATTTGAATTCCTGAAAATAGAAGAGTACCAGTCAATAATAGTTCCTAAAATGCATACATTTTTTCATGATGAAACAACTCTAAAGATGCCTGCAGAATCTGTGATAACTTGTACTAATCTAAATTTATTACTTGAGAGGCATTTTGTTGTTCTCTGGGCTGAGCATTTGAGCTTTGTTTTTGTCACATGAAGCTGAGCATACAGGATAGATTTAGATTAGCAAATGATGTTTTGGTGAACCTGCTATAACAATTCATGGAAATTAGAAGATTGAAATATAGGCATTTACAGAAAATTTTGTGATGATTGTTCATCAAATAAAATGAAATGTTATTTTGCTTTGTTTGCAGCAAGGTTTTCACTTGGCTTTTTAAAGGGAAAATTGGTTCTAATATAGCCAGGGATGTGACCCCAAGAAAATATGAGGGGTTAGTGTTTAGTGCAGAAAATATACTATGCTGAGTGATTTACCATCTCATGCATTTATTAATTAATTGCTCAGTGTTTACACTGTAATAGTTTTTGTTAATGAATAGAGGGTTGCTTTTCTAACCAGAATTTCCTCTAAGATCAAACATTTCAAAAGCATTTAACAGCTGCAGGAAAAAAAAAGTGTTGCCACGTTGGTTTTTTTTTTTTTTTGCTTGTTTTCTCTTTTACTTTAGATCCAGAGAACAAATTGTATATGGAGTATTTTATGGAGCTGACCAAACTCTGTAATAAGATGACATTATGCTTAATCAATGTGGTTCAACAGCAATATACATATAAGAGTTTGGGAGGTTTTTTCTTTAAATTACAAAATTGCAAATGTATGCCATGTGGCAAATCAGGCCACCACAAGGAAAGCTAAGCTAAAGAAAGGATGGTAGTGTTAGACTGTTAGTGTAGCAAAGCTCTTATTTTGTTGGTTGTTATGAGATATCCCCTTGCTTGCAGATTAAGTTTTCATTAAACACCATGAGAGTGTAATTCTTTTACACCATCAAAAAATTAGACTCTGAAAGTGCTTTCAAGTTGCAAAATTTTCTTTTATGCATGAGAAAAGCCATGTTATTGTCATTGCAAGCTCTCAAAGAATACTTAATGTGGAAGTGACTCACAGTACAGCATAAGGCAATTATATACATTTATGTAGAAATATCATGCAGTATGGGCTTCTGGCAGCACATGGAGCCAGATTCTTGGAACTATTTGTAGAGTATGTATGATAAAGTACTCAATGTGAGTACTGCAGTAGAGTCTGTTCCAGTATGTTGCCATTATTTCAAACTGCATGTGTCATAAAAAATTCCTTGTGAGATGTGCCATGGGAGCACACTTAATAAAATTCTCTCATAGATTTGAATGAGACATTGTCTTCCTTGTGGAAGTAGTCCCAAACCCATCTGAGTGTGGTCTCCTAGGCCCATGTGTCACTGTTTTTCTTCACCAAGAAACAGCATCAGATCAGGCAGCACTGGGCTTTGTGCTGCTGTGACTCCACCATTTGTTTCAAGCAGCTTTGGTAGCTGGATATCATTTAATTTTCAGTCAGCAGCCTTGTTCAGTGGTAACCTGCAAGATGGGTGTGATGCTTTAAACTGAGCACGAAGCAGACGCAGCTTCTGGGTGACAGTGTTGTGGATGTTGCATTGACAAATGTGGAATTTAATGCAATGGTGAAAGTGAAATTTCTACTTTGCTTTGTCACTGAATTAGACCTTTGAACTTCCTTCAGAAAAAATGCATTTGCGTATAAAGAATTGGCAGAAAGCAGTCCAATTAAAGTGAACTTTAATTGATTTTAGATCTTGAAAGTTCAGTCCCTCTGAACCTTAATGATCTGCAATTTAATTGGAAGCTCCATGGCTTTCAATAATTGTGCTCCTGAAATAAGACACAAAAAATTACTTAAGGAATCTACCTAAGTGATTTTAGTGTACTGCTTGGCTTGACTTTTGACACTGGAATTGGGCCCTAAATTTTTTTTAGCAAGGTTGTTATATGTGTGGAATTTGCTTTTGTGCATGATTTGAAAGTTAATCTGTGGCCAACACTGGCAGAAATTCTACAACATACATTTATGTTGAGCTCTACAAATGAGGCTGAATGTGCATTGCTATTTTAAAAACCAGCCTGTATAGCTACCTACATTCAAATTAAAAGCTCAGATTTAGAAGTCAGTTAACAATAAGCTTAAGTTTATACTTTTATAACACTAATCTGTCTGTCAACTATAATAGTACAGCTCTCTGTAATAGGTTGTGATTTTTAATATACTACTATATAAGTTGAAACAAATGTGGGAACACAGAAAAAAGGTGACTAAAAAGGACTGCTTAAAATGCCTGGGCAGGGAAGGAATTTTGTAACTCAAGCTAGCAATTGGATATACAGATATTTACAAGACAGCAGCTGTAACCTTTATGTTTATGCCCACAGCATGAATATTAAGAGATGTTGTAGCCTTAGGATATTGTTTTGAGATTGTGATTCTACGTTTCTATGAATGCTGTGTTTACTGTAAAACAAAGGGAAGTAAGAAATTTAGAATCATTACTTCAGTGTAGAAGTATCACCATGTTGCCAGTGAAAGCCATCACCTGACACATGATTACCAGGTATAATCACAAATTAATTAGACCTTCCAATGTCAAACCTAGAACAACCATTCCTGTGAAAACACACTGCTTCTTTTGAATATAATATTCTGTTTTTAATGAAAGATGGAGGGAAATATTCCCAAAATTTCACTTGCTATGCTAATGAAAGGCACCATTTAAAAATACTGTTATCACCTGTCTGTTCTCTCAGTCTCATTCTCCATTCCTGATACAGGCAAAAATATGTTTCCCATTCTTTAGCGAGCTTGTGAGATTTCAGAATTATTCTTTCTAAGCATTGGGATGCAAACCAAACCTTTGACTCTTCCCTGTCCTCATCAATTCTGCAGTCAGACCTGATGATACCATTCAGTGTTTCTTCCCAGTCCAAAACTGAATAAGCAGACAGGAAAGGATGAATGGAAGAGCCTGTTCCTTCCTATAATATCTTGGTTGTTTGACTGCTCATTGGAGATACCCAGTGCAGTTCTCTGCTCTTTCAATGAGAAATTCTACTGTAAACCCAAAGAAATTTCTGATCAAAATATTTTTGAGGTTTGTTCAGTCCTACGAATGAGTTTTCTTTTTGACAAATCTTGGGGCTTTGAGATGGCAGAATGTTTTTAATAATTCCCAGCTAATTCCTTTCATTTCTTCCCTAAAGGAAAACAATAACATTCTTCCCAGAATTCTTGCAAAATATGTTTGTTTATATTTGTTTCAAAGCTGAGTTGACTAAAGAGGTTGTAATTTCAGAAATCTAAGTAATTTGTTTAAAAGCAGATACAAGGAAAACAAATAAATAACAAATAAAAATTTTACTGGTTTAGCCCTGCTGGAACTAATTAAAATAGATTTTTCCAAGTAAATATACTCCATTTAGGAAAAAATATTTCCTTAAATGGGAAGGAAGTTCAATCAATGTATTTTCACAAAGTGTGGAGTTGAAGCCTAATTGTAGAATAATTTCCCTTGCATTTTTTAATTATTTTCAAGTGCTTATAAGAGTTTAAGCTCAAGCACAGAAAACATTCTAATATTTCTCCTCTTGGCTTATCTGAACAGGGGGAATTTGTCTCCTGTTTGTTGTCACTCTTACGACAAATGACTGATAGACATTATCAGCAGCTTCTTGATAGCTTCAACACAAAGGAAGATCTGAGGGTGAGTAACAGAACTGTGTTTCCATTTGCTTAGGCCTTTTTATTTTTCTTTCTGATTTATCTCCCTTTAAGATGTCCCTGTGCTTTGATGAATCACTTCAGTATTTAAATGCAATGTATTTTACAGATTAGCAAACTATTGCACAGCTTTTATTGGGAACTTGTGTCCACTCTCACAGTGGGGCAAGGCTGTTATTGCTTCTGCAATGACAACAGAGAGAATTTGGATGGAGGAAACTATAAATTTTTTTTAAAGCCATGAACTTAGCCTCTAAACCTCTCCTAAAGATTGTGTCAGTCTAAAGTTGCACTGCTGCTGTTAGATTCTTACTGTCAGGCAATTTGGGGATTTTTTGTTTGGCTTATTATACTTGCTTATTTTTTTCATTCATTACATTATGTATGTCAATAGCAAACGTGCAGCTTGAAAAATGCATAATCAACTAACTCTTCATTTTTCTTAGCTGTGCAGCATGTCCATTGGCAGGAGGATGTGTCAGACTTCTGTCTGTCTGCTCATTTCAATCATAGAAAAGAGTAGCTGCAGAGGTCTCTTAAGACAACTTCTACCAGTTTCAGGAATTGAGTTACTGGGTTTGTGGACATAAAACATTTTTAATTCCTTTATGGAGGAGGGCTGGGATTAAAAAAAAAATTCTTGAAGTTAATATTTCCTGCATAAACGTAACCACTAAGATTTCCATTCTACTGGACCCTGGAAAGTTATATAGTACCAAATTTGATCCACACAAAAAATCTTGAGTAATCATTTACGCACATTATTTAGCCAGTAATCATGTCCTGATGTGATAATATATTTTAGGTGTTACTCCTTAATTACCATTTGATATACTGAAGTGCTGCCGGAAAGGGGAGTCTAATCATGGTGCAATTGCAGATTTACTTAAATTCCTGATAGCTGCTTAGAGCTGAAGAGAGCATATCATTTATGAGTGCCTTTTCTTTGAGTGAGGTGGTCATATAGAGCTTGACAGATAGAAAATGCTGCTTAGAAGTTATAAGAAATCAAGAGCACTACCTAGGAGGTGTATAGGGTGAATTATTGTTATGTAAGCAATACAGCATCTATTTTCACCTGGCATAGTTGCTATCCTTAGGCAATTTTTTGTAAATATTATGAAAGCTAGGCATTTTTAGTTGAAATATTTTACCTTTTTTGTGAGTTCTGAACCTCTAGGTATTCCTAGAGGTTTCAGGCTTTATTTCTGTTTGATATATCTGTGAAATACAGTGTTGAGTTTATTCAAACTTTTCTTCCTTCTAGAATATGAAAAATCTCTGGAATTAATGCTTGAATGGTGTTTGATTTGACACATTGAAATTCCCCCCACGCACATACCCTGCTATTACACAGAGACATATGGAAAGCAGCTGTAGCTGGTGCCATCAGCTATCACAACAGAGGTCTTAAGAACTCAAGTCCAGAATTTCTTATTTCCATTCAGATCTCATCAAATCAGCATCAGCTCAACCAGTGATTCAGTGGTAGTAGTCTGATCATCATCAATGCAGCATTCCTTCTCTTCTGCATCTTAAATAATAATTGTTTTTTCCCCTCACATGGAAATATTACTGAGAGCAAGAGGGAAAAATGAGAGCTAGTGTGCGAGACCACCACTGCTGTTAATCATGAGGTGATTGTGTATGACTGGGCCATCAAAACCATCTTGCTACTTCCCTTTTTACTTTTCTGCTTTGATTGCTAAGTGTGGAATTTTCTTTGCTTTGAGATATCTTAGGAAATTATATCAGTATGGATAAATGAAAATTCAAAAGGTGTTAATATCAGAGATAAGGCATTTTTTCCCCTGAGATGGTTTAGAAGCTAAAATGGTAGCCTCAGTTAATCTAGTGGCTAGTTGGGATTTAAACTTCAGTGGTAACTACCATCAGCTTGCTGGATTTCTGACTACTCATTTTGTCCCTAGTCAATAGTATCATAGTGAGCTGGGTCTTCCTGAAGCCACATTATGAGTTACAGATCTGATAGGATGTTTCCAAGGGAAACCTTATCTTATTTACAAGGGAATGTAACCTAAGCTTTTGAATTGCTTTGTGGTCTGCTTTCTGGCTTTAGCTACCTCTGGTTTTAATAACCATCTATACCAAATGATTAGGCACTGGTACCACATGGCAGTGGTACCAGTGCCTAATCTTTCTTCAGCCTAACTCTCAGGGTGACTGTGTCAGTACTTGCATGAATGTATGTTTGCACAGCATTTGTGATACTGTTGATAAAAATACCCCCAGCAAATGACTTCTCCAAACAGGTTTTCACTCATGAAGGTAACTGCAAAGAAGGAAAGAAGGTTTTGCAGTTCTCTTTTTTTGTTTAGCAGTGTATACCAAACTTACTAAAGGCTGTTTCCATCTTGCTAAAAAAAGAGAAGCAAAATGGAGACTGTAAAGGAATGACACGTACACATATTTATATGACATGCATCTGAGTGATGCCTTAAATGAGTGATTGCTTATGCAAATATTCTCTTTTTTTTGTAAACATATTTATCTAAAGTAATTGACATGGTGACTGGTTTTTTGAGTTTCTTAAGAGAGGTTTTTTTCCCATCAAAGCAGAAGATAGGGAAAATATTATATTTGATAACATGCAAATAAAGTATAAAAGAACTGACAGGGGTTTCATGACTGAGTGGTAGAACCAGACAATATACTTCACTCTCTTTTTTGAAACCCTGACTTTAACAAGACAGTAATTTTAAATGGTTCCCTTTATCTTTCAATATTATTTTAAAGTTAAGCTCTTTTTTCTTACCACAAAATGCTTTCTACTCCTAGTACATATATTTTACAGTAATTTATAGAACCAGAGGAAACCTACTAGGTGGATATCTGATGCTATGGAAAATCTCAAATATAATTTATGACAAAAGGTAACAGTGAAGTTATGAATAGCAAGAGATCAGTGGGAAAGTGAATGTAAAAAATTATGTTAGCACAATGCATCTTTGACCAAAGCAAGGTGGCTTTGATCAATATGTTTGGGGTTTTTAATTAATAGATTAAAAGAAGACTAAACAAGTAAGCAACTACCAGAAGACCTAGTTTTTATTAATTGGCAGTGTACCCTACATAATGTGACAGAATAGAGATTTGATGAAGGAAAAGGTAATATTTCATAGGGATGGGTGTAAATCTTACTAGTTCTGTCATCCCTCTCTTCCAGCTCTACAGCCTGAGCAGGGTAAGGTGGGTGCCATACCCTAGCACCAAGTAGATTTATTCCCCTGTTCTCTAATGGCCCCTGGGACACAGGCTGTGTGAGATCCCTGGGCATGGGGAAGTGTGTCTGGTGGAAATGCACAGTTCCAGCCACCATCCTTCCCCTGCTCTGCAGGGACATCCACTCACATATGGGACTTCTGAAAGGATGAGTTTTGGGGCAGAGGGGTAGTTCTAAAGCCACTCATTTAGGTGGCTTCTGATGTAGATTAAGAAAGCAGTGAAGCAGAGAAGATCTTGGAAAGGAACTGGCCAAGGGATGGATGAGTTGCCCAGGAACTACCAGCTCATTGTGGAACCACCTCTTTCTTATTGGCTTTTGGCACTCTGGACGCTCTACAAAGCCTTGATATCATGTAGCCTGGTAATCCTACAGCATGAATCAAAGCAGTGGAACATGATGCAGTTAGCTTCAAAGTGGACTGTTGACCCAAATGAAAATGCTTTATGGGTGTACCCCTAGAGATCCAATGAAGCCACAGAGCTGGATGCAGCACTCCAGGTGGGTCTCACCAGAGTGGAGAAGGGGCAGAATCCCTTCCCTTGACCAGCTGGCCACGCTGCTCTTGATGCAGGCCAGGATGCAATTGGCTTTCTGGGCTGGGAGGGCACTTTGCCTGCTCAGTGCAGCCTCTCATGCACCCCAAGTCCTTCTTGGCAGGGCTCCTCTGGATCTGTTCATCCCCAAACCTGTGGTGATACAGGGGTTGCCCTGACCCAGCTCCAGCACCTTGCCCTTGGTCCTGTTATAACTCATGGCATTCCCACCAGCTCTCTTCTTGAGCTTGTCCAGGTCCCTCTGGGTGGCATCCCATCCTTCAGGTGTGAAGTTGTTTAAGTGGTGGGAATTAGTACTAAAACTTATAGTTTAGTACCAGTTTGCTACTACTAATCAGATAATATCTAGTATTATCTTACAAATAGAACTAGACTTATGTACACTAAATAGAAATATTAAGAGATGGTATTTAGAGTATGTAAAAGACAAAATTACTTCCTTTTTGTCTTTTAAGATAGAAGACATATGAGACATTAATTCTATCTGTACTCAACCAACCAAATGTTAGCTCACTTAAACTGCTGGCAAAAATGTTTTTTAAATGTTAAAATCTGTTACTAAATCTATATTTTGCAGCTAATATTGCTACGTTGATGACACAATTTTCTCTTTTTTCAGTGAAAATTAAAAATAATTAGCGTGATATTAATGATTCAAAATGTAATGCCAGTGTCTACATTTGCTTTGTTTTTAAAGTTTGCTTGGAATAAAGGATGTATTCTGATTCTAGCCTAGTTACCCAAAGAAATGAAGTGCATATGATCTTTCTGACTGTTATTCTTAATGACTTTTGAACATGCTATCTCAAAGGTGCTATGTTTCCACCTCACAGAGCCCTTGGGTTTTAAATCTTGATACCACTGCATGGTTTTATGGTTTCCCAATAACATCCATTTGGCCTCTTCAGTTCAGCAGTCCACTGTTCAGATCCCTAATGGCAGAAACATGTATTGTGTCAGGACAGGAGGTAAAAAGGGAATATGAAAGAATCTGGGATGGTATTGGGAGGTGATATGCAGCAATCTTCAAGGTATTGCCATATTGTTGGGATAATGGCACAGAGCTATGGGATTACTCACAGGGGAGGGAGGTAACCTCTGCAAAATAAAAAGGCATTTAAGTACAAGGTGCAAACCTATAGAAAAATGGCCTGGCATAGCTGTGTTGTTTGTAGAGGTAGGTATTTGTTTATCTGGAAAGCTGGTCACCTGCATTCAAACAGTATGTTGTCTGCAGTGAGTATTATTTATACTCCTTATTACAGATAATTTTTGGCATCTTGCTCAGAAAACAGGTTGTCTTTTTTATGTAATCTTCTTTGGTGGGTGGGTGTGGGGATCTCATCTGCCTTACCCAGTGCCTGTATTCGTCCCCCTTTACAGTGATTCTCTAATGAAAGGCATCTGTTGTGCAATGCCTGTCATCTACACTTTGATAAATGCACTCGAGAATATATTTTGGTGTTCAAAATTATTTGTATCTTCATCTCATCTGTGTTTCGGGGTAACTCTCTTCAAATTATGTGGGCAGAATGAATACCAAACATTTCAAGGTCAGGTACTGCACTGATTCTGTTAGATGTGTTTATATCACTTGCCTCATGCTCTTCATGTTGTCAACAGCTCGATTTTCATACTAAGAGAATGCTGGCAGTACCATACATAATCAAGATGGTTCCTTTTTGTTAGTTTTATTTGTGAAAAGAAAAACTGAAAAAAACCATGTGCCGAGAGGAATAGTTTCATTATTTATTAGTGAGTTACATGACAAAGGAGATGATAATGCTAAAAGCTTTCAGGCAGAGCTTTCTACATTCAAAGTAGCTCACAGGTGTTGACTGTTTTTTTAGATCCAGCAAATGAAGCAGAAAGGTTAAATGACCAGCACACAGCCAGCCAGCTGCACTACCACTTATGGGGCCTGGGCATCTCTACTGGAGTCACTGGTCTTTGTCAAGTCAATGACAAAATTGTCCTTACACACTCTCTGCTGCTTTTAGAATGAATCTTGAAAGTGATGAAAACCTGGCATGATTAAGGAGATATTCTGAACTCTCTGGTGTTTGTAAAGTGCTTTTTTGATTTGCAAATTGTTCTCAACATCACATTTGTGGAAGTGTATGGGTGGAAACCAAATGCATCTTTGACATTTCTTTTATGCATTGCCGTCAATCAAATGGCACATTATATTATTTTCATCACTTTAAGAAGAAAGGATTAAATCACTATTTGAAAATTCTTGGGAAGTAATAAAAAAAAAGCTTTCGGAGGTTTATCTATGGTGAAAATAAGTGCAATTCTGCTATTTCTATAATCATTTTTTTTCTCTCTGATTAGAATATTTTTAAAGCTCACTGCTCTTTTTAAAGCAGCAAAGACATATGACTACTTCTTTTCCTTCCAAAGGATTTCCTGCTGCAGATTTTCACAGTATTTCGGATACTAATACGACCAGAGATGTTTCCAAAAGACTGGACAGTGATGCGTTTGGTTGCAAACAAGTAAGACATTTTTAATGTTATTAAAAAGTATGAGTGGTATTCACAGATCATGATAAAAATGACGTTATATTATGTTTGTAATAAAAATTTAATGTATTTTTTAAAATGCTGGCTGCAATTTTTCTTTTTTTAATTTAAGATTTCAAATCTCTGCACTTCTTTTATACCACAAATTTATGATATAATCTATACCTCTTTCTGTTCTGAATTTTAGTAAGCACATATAACTGGAAAGTCAGAAACACTTTTACAGAATAAAGCTGCAAAGCATCAACAGCTTCGTTTTCCAAGTAACAAATGACAAGTCTCTAAGGAACTTCTTTTCAAATCTGTTTCTTGAAATTCTGAGTTGGTAAAGATCTGTTTGCTCTCAAGAAGAAATTATCAACTGTAATATTGTTAAAGATGCTTTCACATGTTTTTTTATTTAGTGTTTGTCAGAAAAATCACAAATCAGGAAATGAGGTACAGCACAAGGCAACAGTCATGTAAGACTCTAAGCACTGCTGAGTGAGATTTTCAGATGAATCCTGCCCATCAGCCATTCTTTCTCTGCTCAGGCCTTATTTTTAAAGGAACAAGTTCCCAGCATTTCTAAGAAGTAATTACAACAGGTCTGAAACAATATATTAAGTTTTATTTAATATCTATTACCACCTATCCTTTTTGCAGTCTTAGCTTTAGATCAGATAAACCAGCTGAGCAGTCAGCACAGTTATGCAAAGAGTGTCAGCAGAGGAAGGGTGCTGTCTTGGGAGACCTAGGAATCCAGAATGAAGGATTGACTTAAACTTTCATGACACATATTGCAATGCCTGATTAAAATTCAGTTTTAGTCTGCATTGTGCCTGCTAGCTTCAAGGCCAATTTAAATTTGTGGTGCTATACATACTACTAGTAGCAATATAATTGGTACAATTAAATTTAACAACACTTGGGTTTATGATCTGTATTTGTTATGTGTGTGTGTGGATATTTAAGCATAACAGTACTTGTTCAAACATAGTCATGAATTGAAACAATTTTTGGTAATTTTTAATACCTCAGTGCTGCTAATGTTATATAATGCAATGTTATCAGTAATTATTTAAAGTTTGAATTCCAGAAAAAAAGTTATTAATTAAAAAACAGAAATGACAGTTTGTTTCTGTGTATGATATTAAATAAGGTATGACTGATACCAGTCTACATTTAGTAATTATGTTTAAGAAATAAACAGTGAAACACAGGAAAGAAGGAAGGAAAAAAAATATAAACTTTTAGACAAAATGAATAATCTAAGAAATTTTTATATATTCCAGTAACAGCTGGCTTGTCAGATGGCTTTGCAACAGCTGACATGTACAGAACTAAGGTTTAGGAATGACCTTGGCACATGCTATATGGCTGGTGGCACTCAGATGATACCAAGTTTTGCAAAAGGAGCACTTTTCTTCTCCAATATTTCAGTAACCATAACACATCTCCCTTTATTAATGCATGTCATGTTGTTTCTGACCATCTAGGAGGTGAATCTCTGCCCAGTTCTGTCAGGCAAAGAACATAGGCAGAAGCTGACAATAACTGCTGGTGGGAATTGGCCACGAGGAGCTCATCAGAGCAGCTAACTGATCCTGATAACACAATTGCATAAGCACTTCTGCCCACTATAGCAAGTGGGCTATAAGCACATCTTTACCAATTCAGCTTTGAATAATTGCTTGGCTAGGAATTTGTTCCTATGTGGAGGACGAGCTAGTTTGCTGTGAACAAGGGGGTTGACAAGGTGTACTTAAATGTGTGGTGAAGGCTGAAGCCTTGTTATTCCTATGCTCCTATTCTGTTCCTTTTTGAGGCAGCAGAAAGGAAAATTTGCTGCTGTTCTCTCCTCAGCTACAGAGTAGTTTTTCCAGAGCTGTTTCTGAATGGGAGCTTCTTCCTTTACCTCATGTTCCTCACTGCAATGGCAGACTGCCTTCCTTCAGCTTCCTCAAAGTGTTCAAAAGCACAGAGTAGTAGCTTTGCTAGAATTGTTCCATCAAAATATTTAAGTGCAAAGGAAATAGCCTAAAGGCAGGATGTGAAATTAGGGCACTGCTTGCCCCACGGAGGGAAGTGAGCTGTTCTTCCTGAGCATAGGAAGAGCATGGCTTTGAAGAATGCATGGGTTGAGATGTGGAGGAAGGCTAGTTCGGGGAAGTTTAGTCTGATTGTGACTATTATTAGTCCTAGTTGGCTTGAAGTAGACTTCATCACTAGCATTTCATCAGCCAGAGCACTTCCAGGGATCTGAGACTCTTCGGAACTGAAGGCAAAACTTCTTGAACTCTCTGCTCTGTTCATGTCTAAAAGAACAAGCTATACGTTCTAACCCATCTTTTTAAGAGCAGAATTAAGTGATCCAATAACAGTCCAGGTCTCTTCAAACTCCTGCTTCCCAGGAATAAAGCAGGTGCTGTATTTCCTATATCCCATGGCTGCCTTCTATCTGTCTGGCCCTTCACTCACTGCAGCTCACCTGAAGGCATTGTGTGTGTCATCACATCACCCATCACTGCCATCACATCAACAGCTGCGCTGCTTTCCTCCCTGTCCCTAGAGTGATATAAGAATTCAAACTGTCTGATATTTACAGGAAGAGAGATTTAGCCTGTCTGAGCCTAGGGAAGAAATGAGTCTTAGCAAGGATATAATCAAGGAGTAAGCTTTTCCTGAGGGAGAAATTACTTTTTTTTATTTTCTCTTACTTATGTATGCAGAACTAGAATTACGTGAAATATTTCTAAGTCTTAAAATGCCATAATTTGTACAATATACAGTATTTATATATAAAAATGTCACTGCCTCCTGGCTCCTAGGGGCTTTTCTTCTTTCTAGTTGCAATATTTTCAGTAATTATGTAGCATCTGATACTTGGATGCTGTCTGGGAAATTTTTAAAAAATCCACCAAAACCAGAAGATAGTATGAGCTCAAGAACTCAAATCTGTAACTGTGCAGAAATTAAGGCGTTTCAAAATGACACATATATGATCTATAGTTCTGAATGTTCTGATGCCCAATGTGTGAAAGTATTAATGGCTAGCATTATAAACTGCCAATTGACTTCTAAAATTTGAGAAATAAAATAACATTTAAAAAGGCAAACTTCGCACTAAAGCAGAGAAATGGATTTTTTACTTGTATTTTGTAATGGAAAGAGACCATGCAAAAACATCCTTAGCTCCTAACAGTTGAGCAAAGAGACAGAAGTAACTCTGTTTAAAGCTTCATAACTGTGTAATATCTGATCAGCACACATGCAGGAAAGCAAAATAATTACTTATGGTCATTTAATATTTCTAACATGAATGTTACTACTGAGTGACAAATGTGGCTTTATGTTTACGATGGAAGTAATGATTTTAATTTCTTTAATTCTAGAAGTAGACTTTGTACATCAACTAGGTAGTATCTAACTTGTATTTATAACTGCAGAGGAGCACATCATAATATAGGAAGATGTCTGAATCAGTTGCCTAGTGCCAGAGAGAAATACTAAATTTTATAGCAAAATAAGGCAGACTAAAATTGAAGCTTCTGGAGAAGACCTTAGAGTTTCAACTGGAAATCACTGTGTAATGGTCACTGGCTTCAGTTATCTTAATGTTAGGAGAAGAATGGCTTGTCTAATACTTTATTTGTCTGCCATCTTTTGAGAGCAGTTAACAGACTCAGTTGAACTTTGCAGATATGTCGTGCTATTAACAGCTGAGGGAATGACTTGGAGAGCAAAGGAGCTTCAACTACTTGCTGAGCAAATCTTTGATATTCATAATGCACTGTGCTTATGTATCATAGGCAAAGACACAAAGAACAAAGAACTAATTTTCTGCTTCTTGATATACAAGAAGCTTTAATTTTCAAGATCTCTTTGTAATTAACTATGTATAGCCTTTCAGCATTCTACTTGATGGTAGAGATGCTAGGTCATCCAATCCTCAATTTTAATATTATAAGGATACAAATAGATGTACAAATAGTATTACTTATATTAAAATAATTTATCTGTAAAGTAAGGTTTACATAATTTGTTGCTTACACTGAAATTTCAAATGTATCTACTGACAGTTGGGCATAAGTACTTTAAACAGAGAATCCTTTTGGTTATAAAATTCAGTAATGGCTAAAATACATTATTATTACTACTGTTATTACTATTATTATTATAAAAGTAACTCAAATGGAGTACACAGTAAGGGAAGGTATCAAATCAGCATTAGTGTCATCATAATGGCTGCTCTAAAGAATCCTGTTCGCTCCTGTGGTGTGGGAGTCTGAGACTCCTACAATGAACAAAAATTCTTGCTTTTATGTAATACATAGTGTTGCTAACAAATTTTTGCTTTTATGTAATGCAAAATGTTTCTAGCAACTGAACCTGGCATTCAGTCCTTCACAAAAAACATATATAATATACATAGGCATGCATATATAAATAAGCTAATAAACCTATAACAATAGATACATATACATATATGTGATTCAAGATTTATTTCATTTCTTTATGAAATATGAAAGGATTTTTTTTTTCTGTTTGAATACCTTTGTGTTTGGGATTATTTTACTCTGATAGGAAAGAATGGAATGAGAAGCTAATGTTATACATTTGTCCTATATCACCATGGAAAAGGAAATTTTCATTTTCTGCCACTGGCTGCCCAGGCAAAAGCCAAGTTGCCAGAGCATAGCCCAGGCAGTAAGCAGTTGTTGAACTTCTGGATTTTTCAAAGTGATTATTGCAGAAAGGTTTGCTCTGAAAATTTGATGGAAAAGTCATTCCATCAACAATGGCCTTACCAGACATTAGGTTAGCATCCTGTGTATGAGGCAAGAATAACTTAGTAGCTAAAAGTAGAGGGTTTTCTCCTGTAAAACAGGCATTCTGAACAAATATGTGGCAGGTGGTAAGAGGAAGAAAGCAAGTTTTGTCACAAGCTCAGTAGTTGATAGTTTGATACTCGGATGGATTTCAAATGAATGTTGTTGTTGTTTGGCAATCACTGGCTGGGAATCAACTTGGAATGTGAGTTCTGTACCAAATCAGGCAGCTGTCCTCTGGCTGCTGCCTCTGCTTTGTGCATTTCTGCTTTTTTTGTGTATGAGCATCCCTAGAACTAGCTTGTTTTCTGTTCTACCTGATTTGAGGCTGCTGTAGATTCAGAATAACAGATGGTAGGTCAAAAACAATGTCTTCAACCTTGTGTGTTGCATCTGGTGTTTTGAGGTTTTTTTTATCTACAATATATCCTCTCATGTTAGAGACCCACATTTTGTCAACTAATCCATATCATATCTTTGGCTTACCAAATAAATGAAACCTGAGCTAAGTTCCCTGCAGGAAGAAATACTTGTGTTGCAATTATTCTGTTTTCTCAGGAACATTCTTCAAAAAATATTCTAAAAGTTGCATTTTTCTACTTTATTCACTTCATAAGAATTGAAGCAGATCTTTCTCTTCAATTTCACCTGCCATGGAAGGAATGTAGCAAGAAAGGAATTCTCTCAGGCATAAATAGAGCTATGTCATGTAAACTTGGCAGTATGGTTATGGATCTTGTGGAATTTTCTCTTGAGTACTGTTTTCAGGGATTTATTACTTTGGACTTAGGTGGAAATTTCATATAGCAAAAATTCTGATACACTGACTTTTTCTACCTGACATTCTACCAGAATGTCTTCCTGAAATATACAAACTATTTCCATTCTGTGAAGCATATGGACCTTGAATTAAATCATGCACAACAACAAGAATGACAGGGCTCTGTTCTTTTCCATGCCTCCATTATTAACTATGCTTATACTGCATTTTACTAACATTTCACTTTTTGTTCCATGCTGCAATAGCAAGTGCTGTACACGGGCTGTAACTCTCCGTTGGTGAAAAAGTGGGGTTAACTTACTGATGAATGCTAAGCATGGCACTACTTGGATAGAAAAGTTACAGTGCAATCCTTGAGAAAATATGTATGAAAATACACTTGAGCAGTGGAATAGGAATAAATGAAACTTGAGACTCAAGACCTGTTCTAAAAAACAGTCTCAGAACTGGCTGGTGCAGGTGTTCAGGCACATCAAATGTAAAGGTAAAGTTTGGCAGGGACAGTCATTTTAAAAATAGAAGGATGGAAGTAAACATTTGAACTACTAATATGTTAAATTACAGATGGCCAGTTTTTATTTATAAACATGAAAATTGTTCAAAGTGCTAGGAAAAAAAATACAGTTCATATTCTAGGTGAGTTGGCTAACATTTAATTCTCCTGAGTTGTAAAATGAAAAATATTGTAACCTTGAAATATATATATTGCTGTTATTTTTTTAAGTCTTTTTGTCTTGAATACATTGAAAAAAATAGTAAAAAAGATGATGTCTAAAATCTAGAAATAGAAACATATTTTAGCATTGTAACAACATGCTGGTCAACAATTATGTTCAAAGAAGAGCTGAATGTATTAATAATAGACAGATGATAATTAAATGAAATGTGTAGATATAACCTTTTTTCTCAGAAGATCTTTAAACAGTTGATTCTTGTAAAATACATAACAGCAAAAAGATCATTCTGTGTTTATCTTTTTTTCTCTCCATACGTATTCACTTCTGACTATTTTAAAAAATAATGTAATGCTTTACATGGACTTCTAGTTTGACTAAATATGTTGGAAGACAAGAGTGCTGCAGAGGTTAGTTTAAAGTTTGAACCACTGAAATTAGGTGTATTTAAATAATCTCAAAGAATGTTCTATCTCTGTAGATTACCAAAGTTAGTTGCTACAATAAAGAAAGCCATCGTTGATCTCTGGTGACAACCACTGTGAGAGGATCTTGGTCATATATATTTATTTAAGATAATTATAATTCATGCGGGTGTAAATGTAGGTAATATATGACTTTTTACAACATACATTTACAGCATAGAGATCTTTAGAAGCAGACCCTTCTCTCAGAGCTCACACAGTTTTGCATTTATCTGTTGTCATTAAAGAGACTTTTTGTCCATAAGGGTGTTAGTGTTGAATATTAGCATTTACTAAATATTTTATATTTATAATCTGTATGCACATGTTTTCAATACCAAGAAAGCTGAAAACAAATTGTACAACTGTGGGTATTAATACTATTAAGATAAGGTGTATAATAAATCTGAAATCATAATTATTTTCAGAACAAAGTTTATGATTGGTCTTGATCAATTATGTTCTATTTAGAATGTCTGGTTTTGGTGCACCTTCTTTCAGCACTCATTATTGTAATGAGCATGTTTTCTGTCAATAGATGTTGATAGGTATTCATATGGTATGTTGAAAATGTAGCATTTAATGCCACCAGACACGCTACATCTATTTCTTCACTGGAAAATTGCCCTGCCTTGAATATTAAATATGATTTTCCACATAATTAAAATTCCTGTCTTTTTCATTCTTTTCTTCCCAGTGTGATCATTACTACAGTCTTGTACCTTTCAGATGCCCTTCGTAAAAACTTCTTGAATGAAAACTTTGATTACAAGGTAAACGATAGATGCAATAGCTGCTACATCATCCTGTGGCTTGCTGGTTATTTTACTTAGCTTCAGCATCTAAGTAGCTAGAATATGGAGAAAATCAGCAATTTCAACTGCTCAGGGATGTTTTTTCCTAAGTAAAGGACTATCTTATAAATGTGTGCTGTGAAATTTTTTTATTTCATCTTATTTTTCATTTTGTTATTTGAGCCTCTTTGTTAGACTACTTATTTAGGATTTTTGTGTAGCAATTTTTTGGATCCTAAAAACGAATGAAATTATTTAGCTGGGTTTTTCAGTTATTGCAGAGGAAAAAGTATTTCAGGTTTTTAATCAATGCAGATTATATAAAACGCAGATTTATATTTTTGTAGTTTCTCCAGACCAATTAACATGCTGCATAATTAAAATTAGAAAATTATGACACTTCACGGTGAATGTAGTTGAAGATGTTAGTACATACCTCATGCAGTGAGATACTGCATTTATAATAAATTGTGAATTACAGATTGTGCTTTTAGGATTCAGATGAGAAGATCTAGGAATGTGTCTGGAAAGACACATTTCCATGGAAACAAACCTGAATGAATATTCTGCCCAACCAAGAGATGTTAGTCCAACTGCAGCATCATAAAAAGTGCAGAATGTCCTTCCTAGAGAGGACCCTGAGCTCCTGTTGACTTCCTGCAGGGTTGTGGATGCTTCTCTGAAAATCCAGACTCCTGTTAGATAGATTGGCAGGAAGGCAGATTTATCTGCTTAACTGAACATGAGAAAGCCTATTCTTTTTGAATTTATGTAAATTCAGAGGCTAAAATTGATGAAAGAATTTCCTGTAGACAAGGCCTCTATATTCCTTAGACTTGATTAGCAATGTTATTGCTGCCCTGCTGAACTGCAGGGTCTGGAATAGGGCTCCTTTTACACTTCCAGTCATGGAGCATCTATAATTGGGTTATAGTAATTAATATTTCATTTTATCTTTAATTTTATCTCTTAAGTTTTCTAAGTAGAATATTCAACATCTATTTCATAAAGCATGAGCACAAAAAAATCTGTATATTTGCAGCATCTTAAGAAAACTTGGCTTTAGTTTTGTCCAGTGAAGCTTGCAGCAAGTGAGACTTGCAAATAGTATTATAAAATGTGATGGACAGAGAATGTCAGTCCTGTTATGTGATAACTTTTGAGGTGTCAGAATTTTTTGGGTTTTGGACTTATGGACATAACTTTTGTAGTTTTCTATTTGAATATACCCAAAAGAAACTTTCAAAAGTAAGGCATCTTGATTTGGAGGGATGAAAACATCCAATCTGTAACTTTGAAACTTTTGCATTTTGAGATGTAGAATTTGTAAAAGATGCATTTCTGCTGAACATCTTGGGGTTGGTGAAAAGTGCATTTCAAGTCAAAAGAAATTTAGTCTAAAGCAGGTTGAGTAATTTAGCAGTTGAGACTGAAACAAGGGCTGTGATTGGAAATTTTGCGTCTTGAATGATCATAGATCGTACTGAGAAAATGAAATAACCACATGCCGTGTGCTTGTTGTAGATATGGGATTCCTACTTTTTTCTTGCTGTCATTTTCATAAACCAGTTATGTCTGCAACTGGAGATGTTCACACCTTCCAAGAAGAAAAAAGTTTTAGAAAAGTAAGTGTTGCTATCAGCTTGTAGAAAACTGTAATAGATTTAAAATTTCTCAAAATGCAAGACATTGGAGGTTGCAAAAGGACCCACCGAAAGAAAAACGTAGTGGTTTGTCCTCTGACTAGAACAAGAGTTGGTTCTGACCCTTTGTACATGTCTTCAGAGCCAGTAACCTTCATGAGTGCCTAAACTGGGAGTTTCAGACACTGGGAGGAAAAGAGCCATTCATTGCCAGTGAAAGCATTAGTCACTTAAACTTGTTCAGATGTTTCTGCCATGCTATTGTCTATATGAATTAATTGTATTTCTTTAAGCTAGAGCAAAAACTATTTGCTCTCAGAGAGAGAACTGGAGCATGTTGTGGCAAAAATATGTTTTGCTTCACAGCTGTGTTACTGATGTGTAGCATTTTGACAATATTTCAAATAAACCTGGGTTCAAGAATCCAGTTTTAGCTGGCTACAATCAAAAGAGCAAAACACTTGGGGAAGCCAGCATTTTCAAAGGGGTTTTTTTGTAGACTACAAATGAGACATTTCATTTATTAATGTCACAGAATGGCATATAAACTTGATTTTCTTAAATTATCTTTTGCTTTCTTGCTTTATTTTTAATACACTGCAGATATGGTGACATGCGGGTAACAATGGGATGTGAAATCTTCAGTATGTGGCAAAATTTAGGTAAGTGATTAAACACATCATCAGTAACTCTCAAAATGAAAGCAAATTATTAGTTCTTTCCCTATTATATTTACTTCCCAGTGATAGATGGGTTGTTGATAATTACGTTCAAGACGTGAAGTCTTGATTCAAGTTTAGGAAAATGTTTGCCGTTTATCATTCCCTTCTTTATAGCTAAACTCAGCTTTCTGTGCCTTGATACTGTAGCTGACCCATCCTCTTTTCTTCCCTGACAACTGAGAAAATACCATCAGAGAAAATTGAGAAAGAAAGTACTACTCCTTTTGGGAAGAATTATTATGCCTTGAAATACACTTAGATTCTTATTTTTAGTCCTGTTGTCAAATTGTTTAAGGACAAGACATGTCTTAATTCTGAATGTCTCCTGAGATCCTGGATTTGCATCAAGCCTTCTCTGAAGTCCTAGTTGCACTAAAATATAAAGGCATAAACAAGTCAGTGACTAATGTATAAATGAGAATTTGGACAACGTAGGAAAAATACATGCTTGAATATAAACTTAGGAACACATTTATATTTTTAGGCAATAATTGTGCAAACTGTTTGAAATTGTGAGTGTCAGAGAAATGCAGTTGAACATTGTTTGGGGAAAAAAAAAAATATTTTACTTATTTACAATATTTAGTATTGCCGACTTGCTGAGACATCCCTCTATATTACATGGATACGTTGTGGGTATTTCAGAACTGGTTTATCAAGGATATTCTCCTGCTCATACACCTTAGTGTGCATCACCTCCCCACTCATATTGTTCTCTGCTCAATAGAAGCTTGGGATGCAGGCAAATGATGCCTTTCAGTAGGGGTGAGTTTTGTGGAGCTCATCTCCACAAAACACCCCTATAATAAGGAGCTCATCCGGTAATATGTCCAACTAAATGCTAGGATATTTATTTCAATTGGTTTTGTGCTGGTCAGCATTTTACAGTTCTTGTGGTAGTAAAACTCATCATGTCCTAAGCCTTGATCCTTGTACAGTCACCTTGCTTTCATAGGGCTAAGCATCCTAGGATGTTTCCAGAAAAAGGAGCTGTTGTTTTCCTTTGCACAAACTTAAACACTGAACACACAGCAACCAGGGGTAAATGCCCATTGGAATATCCAGAGGTAGGCTGGATGTAAATGAATTCCTAGCTTGGAAAAATCAATGCATCTTGATTCATAATCTCTTAAATTTGAGGATGTCAGAGGTCTCACTTATGATTGCCTTGTGGAAAAATTTCCTTGTGGAAAACTGGAGCTGAATGGTCAGTGTTTACTGTATGCCATTTCTGCATTTCTAGCTTTTCTGGCAAGAACTTAATTTTCTTTTAAGTGGAATGTGGTAAGATAATAGATATTTTAGAACTGATTTTAAAGCAAGTTGTTTTGAGAACAGCTGTGTCATATTTTCATTTTCCTGCTATTGAAACACATATTTCCATTTCTATACTTGAAAACTAAAGATAGGTAAAAAACAAAGTACTTACCTCTTTTTGATGAGCACAGAATACCAGAGAGTTAACCATTTTGTGAACACAAGGAGGTAGAGCTTAGAAACCAAATTATTCCTGTGAAATATAAATGAAATTCAGAGAGAGTACTTTGTCTGTCTTTGATACCTTGCTGGAGGATTAATTTCGGATACAGCTAACCCACTGTCACTTCTGAACTCAGTAGTGCATAATAAAATCTGATAAATTATGTTTGCCTTATATTCTTCATTTGTCTATAGCGTTCACTTTTTGGGCTTAAGAAATAGCCCATGCTATGATATATGTGTGATTAAGAAAAAAACTATAGGCATTTAAAATGCTATTTTTTCGTTCTTCAGGCAGCATTTGGGTTGCTTGATAACTCACAGGACACCCAATTCACATTCAAGTTTATGTTCATTTTCATTTTAGGGGAACACAAGCTTCACTTTATTCCAGCATTAATTGGCCCTTTCCTGGAAGTGACCTTGATCCCTCAGCCAGACCTGAGGAATGTAATGATTCCTATTTTCCATGACATGATGGATTGGGAGCAAAGGCGAAGTGGCAACTTTAAACAGGTACTTTGTGTGACGCTCTTTATAGAACAGGACTGAACATAAAGCACTTCATAGAGTCCTAGCAGACTTGAACCTGGAGTTCCATTGGTGGTTTAGGGTGGAGAAAATACCCACAAGGGCTTTCCCTTTTTTCTCTTTGCAGGGCTAGTAAGATTCACCTGTTAATACTAGCATGTTAGTTATGTGAGATGAGGAAAAAAATCCATGGCCTGATGAAGTGAAGAACAAAACTTGAGCTGGTTTTAACAATGTTGCTGTTGTGGATTTTCACCTCTGCTTTACAGTAGTACAGACTGCTGGCTAGATAGGATTCAACCAGCTTCCCTTTTGGTTACTATGGAAAAAGACCAGATGTTCTTCAGTAAAGATCCAAGTATTCTTGTGGCTCAAACAAATTCTTAATGGGCTAGGAAGGAACGACCAAGAATGCCATCTGCTCCCTCAGCTCCCACTCAGTTCTTTCAGACTGCCTCAAACCATCTCAGTGCCCTCCTTCCTGCTGCTTCAAAATGAAGGAAAGCAGAAGTATTTTAATTACTCCCAGGCAATCATAATGCTTAGGGTGGGAGTCGCATCTAAAGCACAAACCAAACTATTAAAAACAAGAGTAGTGCAGGTGATGTAAGTAGGTAGCTTTTCAATATCAATATATAAGCTTATTGTTAAAAATCACCACAGAAACGTTAACAAGGAGTGAGAAGGAAGAAAATCCACTTGTTCTGCTACTCTGTCTTTTAAGCTTGGTTTTAAGTGTAAATTGTAATAAATTTATTCTGTAATAAAATAATTACAATTGCTTAGTTTCTTCTCTAGACTTTTGATTGTTAATATATAACTGATAAGAAGGAGGTTTGAAATATAAATACACAGTAGTATAACATCAGCTCTATATTTTTTTATAATCAATGCACTTAAAAACATGCATTGAAGGAATCATTAGCACTGGATTTTCTTAACCACCGGGTTTCTTTGATAGCTAATATGAAAGTCCAGGAAATTTGCTTTCTAATGAAGTACTAGCAGGTAAAAGTGTTGGAAGAGTCTGAGCTCCCAAGTATTCTGAACAGTGCAGACATTTATGTATATTAAATTATAAAGAATGAGGTGCAGGTAGGAAAAGATTATATTTTTACTTCAGTCTAAGAAAATATCTTGTGCTTACAGCCTTGCAATGAGAATTCAGGCAATTTATTTGGGCTGTGTGCTTTTCCTCTGACTCCATAAATAGATAGCTGCCTTAGCAGCAGCAAATGCTACTCAGCCTGTAGTTTTAAAGTCACGTTGCTCAATTTAAATTAGCTCCCTCCCTCAAAAAAAAAAAAAAACAAAAAACCACCACCACCAAAAAAAAAAAGAAGAAAGCCCTACAAACCTCGGGAAATATAACAGCTTCAAAGAGATGAAGTGACTTATCACATGATTGACCAATAATTCTAAAATATGCATTTAGCAAAGTCTCTTACATAAAACCAGGTCTTCCCTCCATTTTCTCTAATCTCATTAAAGGAAAAAGAAGCTGTTTACACCACACTTATATGTTGCAGGTGGAAGCAAAGCTGATTGACAAACTGGACAGCCTAATGTCAGAAGGTAAAGGTGATGAAACATACCGAGAGCTCTTCAACAGTATGTGAGTAATATGTTTATCTTATAATTCCTTGAGTTCAGTTGGTTGTATCAGATGCTAATGTCATTGTAGAAATGTAATGCTTAAACCAGTTGGGATGCTCATTTTTTCTTTTTCTTTTTTTATTTCCTTAAAATCTGAAGAATGAAATGTTTCATGGTGTTGTATAGCATCTGTAAAGTCTGGCAGTACTTGCATACAGCTATAATTGGGCAAGACTAGATCTGTTATATCACAGAACATTCTCTTTTGCTACCTACTAATTTTAAAATCAGAAAAGCAAGAAATGCTTCATAATTGCATAGAGTGCAGGTAGAGCTCAGATGGAGCATTTTGAAAACAAGGCATGACAATTCAACAAAGCATTTAATAAGTGATTTTCTATTGCTACTTGTAGTCCTCTGAGTAATGTCACTTGTTGATTTCTTGTTTGATGTAAACAATTGTGTTTATGCTGATAAGATTATTTCTTTCTAATTTTTTTGATAAATTACTGGCTAAGCTTTTAGTGCTTTTTAATAAATGACATGTCACTTAAATTTAATAGGAACAACTAATGATAATGCTGAAGTCCCTAAAGTTGTGCATAAATCGTTTCACTGACTGAAATAAATGACTGTCACAGAGTACAGATGCAAAATAACTAACAGGACTCTGTCTCAGTTGTTCCTCAGAGCTCAATTCCCCCAAAGTGAAAGATTTCACTTATTTCTGATGTGTTTATTTCAGTAGGAGATATATTGTTTGTCATCAGGATTCCAAGATACTGTGTTTCCTTCAGTTATACTACAAGCATGATTTTTTTTCCTGTTTATATGGTTTCTTAATAATTCTTTCTTCTTTAAGTTTTGTTTTTGACTCTCTTGTCTTTGGTTAAAGAACAATAGTCAGGTCTTGGTGTCTGAAAATAGCAAACACTTATTAATCTGTAATTGTACTGAGTTAAAAAAAGAGTTTTTAAATATTTATCATGTACAGAAGCAAAGGTGAAAATTAGGCAGAATAGTATGGAATTGACTGAATAATAGTGAACTGTAGTACAGTACATGCTTAAGCAGAACTTTCCTGTAATTATTCATGACATTTTCCTAATCTGAGTAAAGATAATAAAAAGTAAGATGTTTTCAATATTTTAGTAATACAGTATTCTAACTGTAAAATTAAGTCATTTAAGGAAAAGCTCTAATTATAAAATGAAGCCTATGTAAAATACATCAGTGTGTCTATCACTGAAATAACTTAAAATTCTGTAAGAAAGCATACTGGTATCAAATTCAATTCCTAATTTTTTATGGTTTTGAGTTAGATTTCAACTGGAGAATGTTAAACATGATACAGTGAAAAATGCTGACAGCTTTTTATAAATCTAAAATGCTGAAAATATAGTCATGGTAATTTAAATTGCAAAATGTCTCGCAGCATCAGTATACTTGTGGTTTCTGTCATGGTATAACAGAAGTTAAAACTAAACTCTGTGAAATTTCAAAGTGCTCAGGTTCACTCCCAGCTAATGAAAAAGGTAGTATTTATGATTTGTTTTGGGTTTTTTTTTTACTTTGATTGTATGCATTACCACCTCTCAAGAGGAGAGCCTGTAGAAGACACTAATGATCTGAAATGGAGGATGTCATATTGTTCTAGGGCACGCAAAGAAAAATTATGAAAATCAGATGGACAGTTTGGGGAGTTGACTGCAAGAGACAGGGTTGGTTGGTTAGCCTGAGATTTTGGGGCTTCTTTATTTCTTCCATGGGTAATTTAAGCTAAGCAATATTAGGGTGTCTTTACACAGTGCAAGAAAACAGACTTGTTTAGGCTGAAGTGGCAGAGATGTAGCAGGTACCCAAAAGCTGGAATGGTAATAGTTTTGCAGCAAGCTGTGGTTTCATAGTCTTCAATGAAAGAAAATGCTACAATATTACCTGATCTTTCTGAAGATTAGGCGTGGTTACTTTTGATAGGTATCACTGGGAACGAAGGGGATGCACACACCTACAGCCTGGGAACTGCAGTGGGTGGGAGATTTTCAGGTTTTGTCAAGCTGTTTATTTTGCCTGAATTGGAAAATTAATTTAAATCTCTTAACTCCCCCGTTAACTGCTTTTTTTTTTTCCCAGAGACAATCACTGCATCTTTCCTTTGAACATCTATTTTCAAGGATAAATTATAAGCATCTCTGGAGAGAGCTTAGATATTATATGCTTAGAATTTGTTTCCTACAATGGAATTACCTATATCAAATAAAAAGACACAGAAAGTAGGGGCAAGGTGACTGCTGTTTGTTTTGAATCAATGTGTTTCTAGGGACTTGAATGTGACCATTCACTGATTAGGTCCTGATGTCATTTGAAGGAAATGCAAAGCATGAAGTAGTGAACATTTTGTTATCATGAGAAAGTAGATGTTGCAATTCCTATCCATTGTATTTATGGAATGAAAGCTCTTCTGATTTACATTTACACTGTAATACTGCAATTGAATTCCTGAATTTATTAGTACAGGGAAAAGAATGATTTTATTTTACTGAACTTTATTTACTTTATTGGTGGTTAAAATAAAATCCTCAGAAGCCAAGATATATACTCAAGTAGGTCTTTCTTCTGAATCAGATGGATGCTGGCAGTTTATTGCTTCTGCAGCTGTATTTCAGTTTGCCCGAAGACAAGGCATTTCAGATTTGGAAGTTAGGTGGCCCCATTGAAGCACAAAACCTGGACTAATGAGTTCTGCTGGGGGCCTGGCAATGTGGCTTCTCTTTGAAGAGATTGTAGCTGACATTCAGCTGAGCAGGGATTTATAACTGAGTTCTGCCAGTTTCTGGGTGATTTTTTGAACCATGAATTTATTAAAAAGTGATGGCTGCTACCTTTCCTCTGCTGTCTTCAGTCATCTTAATTTCTTCTCCAAATGCATGACTGAATTCTTCACTGCCCAGTCCACTAGACTCTGTCTGGAGTGAGTCTTTTGAGAGCTTCACTGCCCAGTCCACTAGACTCTGTCTGGAGTGAGTCTTTTGAGAGCCTTTATGACTCGTTCAGGGAACCTCTGGCTATAGTGAAGTCTTTGAACTCTAAAAGACACATCCAGATGTTTTAAAGCACCTCTAGGATTAGCTGCCTGTGAGCTAAAAGTCTGAATAATGCTGTGCTCTAGACGTACAAAATCCATTTACTCCATGATTGAGTTAGCCTGAACATGGTTCTAAGCCTGCTGTTTGTCCCTGGAGAACTCTGGTCCTCTGGATCACTATACTTTTACCCCTGGGGGTACCCAAGATTAAAAATAATTAAATATGCCTTCTTTTCCCTCCACCAAATAAAACAAAGCAAACCATAATTGTTCAGATGAGTTCAAGTGTTAGGCTATATTAGCATGGATAGACAGGAACATTTTTATAGTTTCCCTTTGTTGTTTAACCCCCTTAGTGCTTTGTACAAATAGGCAAGCATCTTTGCTATGCTTTGGGATCTGTAAGAACAGGGCTTCAATTCTATCTAGATTTAGCCAGAATATATTTGAGTACCTTTTTCATTCTGAGTTTGTTCTGTGCATTGTGCTGGAAATCTGTTGCAAGGAGAGGGAGGCATGCATCAGAAGGCAAGTCTTTCATTTTTTCAACTGACCACATTGGCATCATTTTGTATAAATACTCTGAATGTATCAACTCAACTCATTATTACAAATTGTGTGTTTATAATGAACGTGCCAATGCAATTTTAAAGAAAATGCATAAGTCAAATGCAGATAAGAACAATCTGCTTTGAAAGAGAAGTCATACTTCTATTGTTTTTCTAGAGGAGCTATCAGTAATTATTTTATTGAATCTACGTTGAAATGTTCCTTTTTAACATAGGGTTAAAACAAACTAGAAATGAAAAATCCCTGTGGTAATCAAGATTCAATAATGTGACAGGCTCTACTCTTATTTCTTACTAGACACAAAAACTTCTACTAGAAGGAACATAAGGGGTTCAAAAATTAATTAAAGTATTCTGTATGGAAAACAGAGGTGCAGGCTTAATGTTCATCATTTTGTGGTTGAGGATGGCCTTATCATCTGCCTACTAGCAATGAAAAAGAGTCAGCCTCTGATTGTGAGGGAAAGACATCTGACTGCCTCCTTAATAGGAGAAGTGAGTTTAAGATTCATATAAGAGTGCAGGATGAAGATCAGTATTGGCTCCTCAGTTCCAGCAGAGCACAGCTTCATTTAGGTCAAATTTGCTTGGAGAATTGCATCTGTGACATCCCTGAGGCTGTAAGGAGCAGAGCTGGAGTGTATAGCTAGTGCAGTTGGCATGTAGGAGTTCCTGAGTGCTGTTACAGGTTTGAGGTTTGGATGTGGGAGGTTTTTGGGACTGAGCATGCTCAGAGTAGATGAAGGTCAGTGGAGCTGACAGACAGAAGGTTCCGAGGTGCTCTAAAAGCTCTAAGGATACGAATGTGGGAATTTTCAGATCCTTCTAAATAAACCATAACTGAGTACATTTTCAAGGAGACTGCTGAAATATCTCCATGGACATGTCATCCACCTGAGCTCCTGCACCAAAGTATAAAAGTAACACAGCTCTGTAGATAAATATTTCCTTGCTCACTCTTATAGAGAAAATGTGGAAATTCACATCTAAGTGATAAATATTTGATAAACTTAAGCAATGAATAACAGAGGCCTGTAGCAGAATTATATAAAGAGCAATAATAATAAAGACAATTATATTGTACAGTTTTACTGATATTTTGAAATCTTTCCACTTCAATGCATAGTATGCATTTACATTGGCACAGCAGTTTTTAACAAAATAATCTTGTGACACTTTAAAGTACTGGAATTGTACATGTGTAGTATAGTGTGTTCTCAGAAAGAAATATTAAGTGAAGAGGGGGAATCATCTTGTTAAAATCCCTCCTCTATTCTTAAATATCATGCTTACTGAAATGTTAGAGAAGAGAGGAGAAAAAGAAGAATCTTTTAAAAAAATTTAGAAGGTATATTAAGCTGATGAATATTCTTTTCTAAGAACACTTTAAAATTCCTCGTTTTCTGACATATCAGCATGAAGTGAATATAAAAATTTTATGGAAGAATTGTATTAAGTCTTTGGGATATGAATATGTTCTGAAAATTAGGTATTTGACATATTTTTAACCTGATGCAGCTAATATAAAAATCATTTGTTTTATCAATGCTTCCTGGACTAGAATTCCTCTTTTTGGTCCATATCCTAGGTAAGACATTGTTTGCAAATTGCACTTCTTGGGAGGGTGTTTGTAAAAAAAAAATCTAACTATCAAAGATGTTGCTAAGGTATTAAGGTAGTGGTAAAAGCAGAGAGGTTGTCATAGTGACAGTTAAAAATAAACAGTGACATTTTTCTGGCTTGTTTTTTTCAGTCTGCTGAAGAAAATTGAGCGGGAAACATGGAGGGAAAGTGGTGTTTCATTAATTGCCACTGTGACTCGCCTCATGGAGAGGCTCCTGGACTACAGGTGAGTGGTTATCACAGTTTAGAAGGTAGGGTTGTCATCTTTGAAATATTAGGAAACAAATACAGCTATCATGCACAATGCTGACTGCACGTGGATGCATGGATACAGCAGCTGTCAGTGCTCAGGATCTCTGACAGCAGCTGCTTAGTCAACAGGAAAATGCAACTGGCAGGATGAAAACAACCAAGGAGGCTCCCCATGGTGTAAAAAATCCAGTGGTGGGCTTGAGTTTGCTGTCAGGGAATGTTGTACCTTTTGGCAGTAGGTTGGTGACTCAAGTCTGTCTGAAGACACAGAGCTCAGTACTAATCACCTGACAGTTGTTTTACACAATAAGTAAAATTCTCATTACTGTGTCAATCATGCTTAGTTGTAGTGTCAGCTGGCACAGTAAGTGTGTATACAAAGACATGATCTCTGGATGAACACCTCACATCTGACTGTACCATGTGATCAAAGGAGAGGGAAATGAGAGGCATGTGCTCTCTTTCAGGAATGCAAGACTAAAAGCAATTTTCCCAGTCAATTGTGAGCCTGTGTAAAGGCTTCACTTTTCAGCTTAGTCCTCCTTATTGCCACCAACTGTAGCACTGTCCAGAGCTTAATTGTAGGGTTTTCTCCCTCATTCCATAGGGACACATGGGAGACCTAGTACTGCACTTGCTGTCATCACTGATAGCTTGAAAAGAAAGCTATTTCATCAACAAAGAGACTGAACTCTTAATTTCTAGAAGTATGGCACTGCTATTTCTCTTCAGGGACCAGCTGGGTTACAACCTCTAGGAGTCCCAGGCTTTCAAAACAGTGGTGTGCTGTTAGTTATGAGAGTATTTGGGAAAATTGTTTGGCTCATGTATGCAAGAATGTTTTAAAGTTATGTTAAATTTCTTTTAGTGATTATGTGGGGATGTCTGCCTGTTATTCTTTTATTTCAGCATGGTTATACTGGCTACTTTTTTTCCCTGTGTGATAAAAAAGGTCACATAATAATGACAGAGCCAAAAAGAAAACATTAACTTTCTTGACAATTGAGGTGTTTAATGTACTATAAAAGGAGGCATGAAATCTCTTAGCTGCTTGGGTCAGCTGTTCGCCTAAATGCAATCCTTTCAGTCAGCTTGCCAAGTGAAATATGTCTGTTTTCTGAGGTGTACTTCACTGTAAGAGGATAAACAGAATTTCTTTTGACTTTCATTACTTTCTGCTTTAGGGACTGCATGAAAATGGGAGAAGTGGATGGCAAAAAGATTGGCTGCACTGTTAGCCTTTTGGTTTGTATGATACTTTCTCTTTCCCTTTTCAATTTCAGTTGACCAAATGCACATGTGGACATACTTTGCTTCTTGTTGCAATTTGCTTAGAATTTCACAGGGTAACACTACACTTATGATTACTGATTATTTTTTCCAGGCTGAGGTTGGTACAGTAGGGAGATTGTCTTCCTTGGCATTTCATAGCTTGGTTCTGAATGGTCTCCAAGACTGCATTATTCAGTTTTAAGTCTCTTCCTACTGGATAAACTTCACCAAAGTACTTTCCAAGTTTAATTAGTCTCTGAGTTCGTAGAAACAAACATGGCTTTCCTCCTCTCCCAGACAAAACCTACATGATTTCACTTGTTTATTTTCTTCCAATAACTGATGCAGGTTGGTTCTCATAGCATATAGTATGGGATATCTTGTGAATACTGCAGGCTGACTATTCTCTCCCCAGTAGAAGAGACAGAAATGCTGCTCAAGACCTCCTGTTGTCATGCTATCTTTATTACCACAAACCAGCAGTGCTAAACCATAGTATGAAAAAGATGTCATTTTTGTTTACAAAATGCATTTTGATTCTAGGCCAGTTTCCACTGACAAGTTTGTTGACTTCTGTTAACCTTGGAAAGTTTCCATTTTCATGGTGAATTTTTTGAAAAGCTGTATTTTTAGCCAGAGGGGGAAAAAACAAAATAAGCTGACTTGTAATTCTGCATTTTTGACGTCAGTGAAACAATTTGGGATCACTTCTAAGTAGCAGTTATACATAAGAGAACAAAGGATTTCTTCAGTAGGAAAATAGTGCTCTAAATAAGGATGATATTTACTATGAAGCCATATAGCAGCTGGCTTCCTGTCAAAATATCTTGCATAATCTGAATTCTTTAAAGTACCTGGATTATTTTCATCCCTAAGGAGGTTTTAATCTATTATTAGCAAAGTATCCAAGATTTGTATAAAAAGAAAATGAAAATATTTTAAAATCCCAAAACTTTTTAAGGGGATTTTCAATGACTCATATGGGATAAGGTGGATTTCATATCCTAATAATTTTCAAAGAAATTTTTAATGCTCTTGCACAACAGAGAGACAACGAATGCTAAATTTTCTCAAATCAGTTTAAAAATATTTTCTCTATAAAGTTTTTATTTTTTATGTTTTCATAGTGTTCCTCCCACCTTTTTCCTTGATAATAACTCAATTTAGGAAACTGTGGCACAGAATATTCTTCTGTACACTAGAAGAAAAACTGCGTAGTTTAAAATAACAATTTAAATAATAAACCAGAAATTGTTAATTGCTAATGAGAACCAATGCTTAGACTTTTCTAGCCTATAAATTTTTATTAACCAAAGCAGATTATCCTGACCATGGAGTATGTCTAGCAGGAGGATTTAAGCTGCATGTCCATTGTGAATGTGGTGGTTCTTGTGAACAGCGCTGTAGGCTTGCACTCCTCTTCCTGTAACTTTTTCATACTTTTCTTTAGGGCTTGTAAATAGATAAAGAAAGTTTTGAACTGAGATTTATGATATTGTAGTCCATATTTTATCCATGTAACAACAAATAGCAGTTTTATGTTCAGAAATGTAATCTATGCATGTATTTCTAGAAGATTATGTTTGAAGTCTTTTATTTGCAACCATTATCATAAATTTATTAACTACTACATTTTATTACAAAATTCAATTTTATTTCAGAATTTTTACAAGACTGAACTGAACAAAGAAGAGATGTATATTCGCTATATTCATAAGCTCTATGACCTGCATCTGAAAGCACAAAACTTCACAGGTAACTCAATACAAACTAGAAAAAGATATTTAGGACTGGTCTGTGGTTTGCAGTCTTTTGCAACCCTGTAAGCTGTATCCTCAGTGCAGAACATAGCAACCCAGGCAACAGCTGAGTTTCCTTGCCTAATTGATATCTCAAAATACTGCATTTTTCAGCCCCATGGCACTATTATTTGCTGAGCCATGGTGAATGTAAATTACTTCTGTTGATACCCACTAGCAATAAATGTGTGATAGGGTCATTTTTCACTCAAAAGGAGTAAAGTTTGGAAGAAGTTTTTATGAGTTCATTTAGTGGTATCTGAGCCTATACCTTTTTTTGTAATGCTCCTGGCTGTCTGTTTGGTGAAGTATTTTTTTAACATAGCTGTGTTTCAGAACCTCATTTTTAGTTTAAAAAAAGATATAAAAAAAAGGAAGACCTGTATAACTTACTCATAATGATGTAGGTATCCTAAAACCTATGACAAGTATTGCAATTTCACGATGTCTTTCTAAATCTTCACATACCACCTTTGCAGTACTATTGTCCAAGATTTCTCTAATTTTCTGCCAAGGATGGTTATTTTTTACATGAAGAAATAAAAAGATATTGTGCATGGCTGTTGTTTATACAGCTAAACACACATTTCATTTGGGGAGCTACATGCCATCAGTGAGTGCTGAAGAAGATAAAATCAGTATCCTTTTAAATCACACTATCTTTGCCAGAATATTTTATTGACCTTGTAGTGCCTCCAGCTTTTCCCCAGTCTTTGCAATTGCATATGTTCAAAATTTCTAGATTCTGATTTTTCTTAGAAGCAGGTTAGTTGGCTGGGAGTCTCCAGTAAACAGCTTACAGGTACCTGGTGTCACAGCAACTTTCCTTATGCTTTTCTGCTGTCCATAAGAAAGATTTTTCACTTGGAATTTCCACACTCCCTTTGCAGTTCATGGATTTGAATGTGGACTAGATAGCAGGATATGTTAAGGAGAGATTTTAGTTTCCTCATGTGACCTGGCAATAGTGAGCCACAAGAGAATTTTGATTATTGAGAAGTCTTTTTGCCACAGCTGGCTTTTATATAAAGCTATTATTTTGCATAGTAGATCTTAGTAACTCTTTGAGCAGTATTGGGTTTCCGTTTTGCACTGGGTAGTATCATGTGTCCAGTTTACCTTCAACTGTGATATGAACCTAATTTTGTTAGGCAATTGGATGGCAACTGTTTTGCCACCCATTCTGATTTTAAACAGTATTTTGCTCAAAATTTATTTCCAGGACTTTGTTGTATTTCCCATGTGTTTGTTATCAATCTGTGTGATTTTTGCATTCTTTGCTGTGGTAGATTTCACTGCTTCCTTTTTTTAAATTTTTTTTTTTTTTTTTTTTTTTTGCTGTAAGAGCCTTAATAAGACTTGTCTCACACCCATAATTAGAAAACAGACTTTTGTAGTCCATTGCCTTGTGTTATGAGAGACAATACTGACTTTTGTTAATCAGCTGGTCTAGAGAATTTGGGATTAGGAAAATAATCTTGACACTTCAGCAGCATTCCTACATGTTGCAGCATTAGTTTGCTAATGGCATTGCTTCATCCTTGGGATGAAATGGTTTTTCTCTCATTTCCATATTATGATTTACTGGACTTTTTCTAAAAATGCTCTGTTTAAAAAAATGTAATTTTTATACAAAACATTATTTCAAATCTTTCTTTACACAGCACTCAGTTGCAGCTATAAATATACCACTCTTGAGGCTGAATCACATAAATGCATCGATTCCTCCTGAGAACTGTAATGAGACTTTTTACCCATCCACTTTAGAAAAATCTAGTGTTTTGAATATTTCCTGTATAAATTGAATTTTCCACATCATGAGTCAACCCTATTTATCTCTCCTTAGTGCTTTGATGCAAGTCAATAGTTACAGACCTCTCCCTGAGGTACCAGTATTTTATTTGCTGTGTTGGCCACTGCCAGACATACTGGGTGGAGGAAACCTTCAGACTTGTAGTCCAGTATGGTCATTCTTATTTTAGAAACCTTCTGTATAAAATTTGTTATAATTTAAGAAAACTACATTGTTAGGGCACACAAAATTTTGTTGAGGACTTAGATGCCAGCTTTAGAAAGGAAAGGTCACAATGAGCTATCCTGAGCAACTACTTATGTTCTGCTATCTTCTGCTTCCTTATGATTTTGAATAATTTATTATCAGCTTCATGGATTTTTTAAATTGTCATATAGATGTGCTTCATGTCTTGAGTACAAAAATGTAGCCTGAAACTATGACAAAGGTGGTTACCAGTCAAGCAGCCTGAGAGCTGCTGAGTGTGATGCCAGAATTAAGGTTGTCTGTGGAACTTGAGGTGGTTTTCCTAGCATGGGTGTATCACAGCACAGCACCAGTTTGCACCACACTTAGAATTTTGCAACACTGGGGTTCAAGGCATTGTCTCACACAATTATCTACTTCAGTGATGTTTTTTCATCCACAGGTTCTCAGTTGGACATGTAGAGGAACACTACTGCTAGAAAAATACTGTAAAATTTGGCTTCAGTCTCCTGTCTTATGGGAGCTCATATGGCAGAGGCAGAAGTAGGATATGGCTGTCTGGGGCAAACTTAGCTTAGCACAAAAAGTACTTTAGTACTTTATTGTTATTTTTTCCTTATGTACAACCTATAAAATCTGCAATAAAATAAGTCCAGTAGGAAACTTCTTTCTCCAATGAAGTACATCTCCAGAACATGGCCCATCTTTGTGCTGACTCACTCATGCAAAGTGGTCCTGTGAGTGGCAACATAAACTGTGAATATTAGCTTGGAAATCAATAATACATATGCTCAGTTAGCCAAATTGAATTGTTGTAACCAGTAGTAATTCTGGCGTTTTGTAATTTGCCGAAGTCTGACTTTCCAATAAAAAGATTAATTTTATATTATATTAGTGTACTGTTTCTGAGGAATTCCTGAAATCAATGTAAAAAAATTAATAGTTTTTATATTCCCAGACAATTTATACTGATTATGTAAAGATTACTACACAGCTCTCTGAGTAGAGACTGACAACCAGTTTGATTCCTGCCAAACCAAAAACTAAATAAAATTTTAAAAATTAAAAGGAGAAAAACATTGCACTTCTAAATTTCTTGTTATGACCAGCTGGTAAGGCTCAGCTATCAGGAATTTATTTCTCTATGGAAGGAGTGGATTCTATTAAGCACACATCTGCCTCCCTGTTTTCCTCCCAGCTCTCTGTTTTGGACTGTGTCCACAGCCTTGTTGTCTTTCCTCTTTCACTACTGATGTTCCTCATCCTCCAGTCCTTGTTCCTTTTTTCAGACAGCAGAGTCATTGAGGGTTTCTCCTTAGCAGTAGGGAAGACTGGAGCTAAGCAGGAAATGGTTACTTAATTTCTGTCTCCTTGTATTTTGAGACTCCAGAAGAAGTGTCCCAGTGACTCTACTTTAAATAGTGTATTGTATGAAAATTTTAAGCTATTTTTTATTATGGCTGTAATAGTAACTCTATCCAAAACCACCACTACCGTCTAGTTAATACTCAAAATAAATCAATTACCCATTAGAAAGGTGCCTCTTAAGAAAAGCATTCACATCTCTGTGTACTTTGTGTGTCTGTTTTATGTGTTTGGAGTTGGTAAGTGCCATGCTGTGTTTTGTCTTGCAGAGGCTGCCTACACACTCCTGCTGTACGACGAGCTGCTGGAGTGGTCTGACCGGCCGCTCAGGGAATTTCTCAACTACCCCATGCAAACAGAGTGGCAGCGCAAGGAGTGTCTCCATCTGACCATCATTCAAAACTTTGACAGGGGAAAGGTAAAGTAGTCCTGTTTTAATGAGTGGGTCTGGGAAGGATAGTTGATTCATTTTAGGATGTTAGTTCCAGGGTTGCACTCTTTTCTGGTATTGAGGCGAAGTGTTTGTCCTTGTTTGATTAAGCAGTTACTTAGCCATGCAGTACATTTCTTCTAATCTTGTGGTGATATCCTAGAAATCCCCCACTTACATATAAGCATAATTTTCATGTGCATAGCAGTTGGCTTTGTAACTGTCAAATCACTTTATAAAAGGTGATATCATTTTTCCCCATTTTAAAGGTGGTGAAAGTGAGCCTTATAAAGCTAATAAAATTCACTTAGTGACCAAGTGAGGATTTTAAGTTCTATGTTTACACCTTACAATACCATGTTGTATCTCTTAAAAACGAAAAATTAATTTGTTTGGGGGATCACAGTTCATTGTCACTACTACAAATGCCTATTCTGAATTAAGCAAATGTAATTATCCTGCAGTATAAAATTTTGTATACACATAGTGCTCTGATTCATCTTACTGACAAACATGCAATGCATTACAATTTTGTGTAGCTAGTGTAAAATTCATGGAAGCCTAATGCATGTAATCAAATGGATGTTGATCATCATGTTTTTCAAATAATTCTGTAATTATATAGTTTAACTTACATGGTGCAATGAAGTACTGTACAACCTAAAAAAATTAGGGTAAATGTATTGAAAATACAATTTTAAAATGTAAAAATCATACTGTGCTGAATCTATCTCATGTAGCGTCAAAAGAGTCATCCATCACTCTTGCAATGACTTATATTATGTGCATAGTGCAAAAAGAATAATTAATTAAATAAGTCTCTAAATATATTTTTAATTCTTCAAAGAATTCATCAGTATTACTCAGAAGCTGTTAGCATGTTTAGGGGACAGTGCGTTCAAATATTTTCAGTAGCAGCAAGCTTAGTATAGATAGAGCAGACCACTAATAAATCACAAATTGTCAAACAGTTGCTTTGAATTACTGAGCACCTTTTATTTGCTTACAGTGTTGGGAAAATGGCATTATCTTATGCAGGAAAATTGCAGAACAATATGAGAGCTACTATGACTACAGAAACCTCAGCAAGATGAGGGTAATGTACTTGAACACAGTTCATCAATCAGAAATCCAAATGCTTTTTAATTTAGGTTATAGAATATTACTGAGGAAATTAAATTTACCACAGAATGGTCTTTAGGTTTGGTTTGCACTCTTATTTTTTACCCCGAGGCATCTTTTCTACAATAAGGATTATAAAAAAGGAGTGTGAGCTTTTTGAAGAAAAACGAGAAAATCCTGTCTTCATAGAGCAGTTTGGGTTGGAAGCCTTAAAGATGATCTAGTTCCAACCTCCCTGCTCTACACCTTCCACTAGACCAGGTTGCTTTATTTTATTATAAAATTAATGTTCTTACAATATTTGTACTTGTACAGCATCCTTTTTGTGTGTATGCTTATGCAGGAAAATAACAATACAAACTTGCTTTCATTAGTTTTCTTACAGTTGTTCCAGGAAATGCGCTGTGTGCACTCACTCCTTCACTAGGAGCAGCAGCATGTCTTTGCAGTTGTAATTGCAAGCAAAGCCACAGGCAATGCACACTTTTTTTTTAAATTAACTGCTCAAAAATGTGATTGGTTTAATAATACATAGTAAAAATCAATGTTTCTTGGTACAGTCTTCTTGTTGTTTTTTTCATTTTAGAACTCTAAACATTGTTTCTCATTCATTCAGACAGTGTTTTTTAAAAATTATTGAGTCTTCTTTTCTTACCTCCTTCTGATGGATTCAATTTTGTATTACAACTTGCCTTTTAAATTCCCTGTATATATAGGATGCTTGCTGCTAGGACTGAGTGAAGTCCCTTTAATTCAGAGCTGCTTAACAACATTATGCAAAATTATGCAATGTGGCAGGACTCTCCGTTATCTGCTTATTCCATATATATTTTGATATGTCAGTGGCAGAATCCTATAAGGAAAAGCAAATGACTATCATCATATGAATAAAATGATTAGTTTATGCATGTTTAATTAATTGTACTGAATGTGTTTTGTGTTTGAAATATTCTTTTGCTGGATCTGTGGCACCAATGTTAATCCAAAAACGGAGGTGTGGGGATTTCTCATAGCAGTGTAATTAGGCAGCTATTGATATCATATGCATGCTAAATAGTCTGTGATACCTGAAATAGGGCTAAGACTGTGTTTGGCTTTTTTCACAGTATTGAAAACTTTGCTGAAAATATCATCAGAAAAAGGGAACTTGGGTATTAAGTTCCCCTTTGCCAGTTTTATGAGTGAAATAAAAACCAGATGTATTGATCAAACATGATGCTAATTGCTATTGGGACATTTTAAAGGAGCTCATATTTGATGCTTAAATCATTGGAATCTGGTGTGATTTGGACACAATTGCCTTGAATATGTAAATTAGACTTTGCTGATTTAACTGACCACATTACTGCCGTGTGTTTGGGTGATTAGCAGATTACTGGGTCATATGTTTCAAACTGTCTTTCTATTTTACCCCTTTAATATTAGTACTTCATATTTTAAAGGATTTATTTTTTAATTCTTGGAAACCTTCAGATCCCTAAGAGGTATAATTACTTAATCTGATGCATTCAGAAACTTCTGGATGTCCTAGTTGTTGCTCAGAGATATATTGCAATTCCGTTACTTCGGAGGTGAAAGACATTCCCTTTTGTGATAGTTTATGGTAAAAATACACTTTCAAAAAAGACTAATTGCATTTCTTCTCAATTTCACACAGATGATGGAAGCATCTCTGTATGACAAAATTATGGATCAACAGCGCTTGGAGCCAGAATTTTTCAGAGTTGGTTTCTATGGGAAAAAGTTCCCATTTTTCTTGAGGGTAAGTGAAATGAAAATAAACAGAATGGAGTAATGCTGTCATTCATAATCGCTTTCACTGTGTTAAAATTTGTTCATACCATGTGCAAGTACTTATGCTGTGAGAAATTCTTTACCTTCATGTTTCATGCTTAAGAAAAGTTCCTGACTAATGAAAAGACGAATTCTAGACTTCTAGAGTCACACAAAAACACAATATTCATGTTTTTATTGGAAACCATGCGCCTACACTGTTCCACAGACCAGTGGTTCATGGTAGTTTGTTCCCTTTCTCCTGTTCTGTTCCTGGTGGTGGGTAGTCAGGCAAAGTCTGTCAGAAGTAGTATTCATTGGTGGTGGGATAATCAGCAATTTAGCATTTAAGCAATTACTTAGCAATTAAAGCAATTACCAAGTTCCTTTTTTAAAAAATGACTTAGAAATTCCATATGCTGAATTTCATTGATTATTAATGTACTAAAACTGACAAATAAAAAAGTTAATAATCTTGATCATTAATCTGGAATTCTGAACTTACTGAAGTCCCCTTGAAAATGTTAGTGGTGTTTACACTGTCCCCCTCTTCCACAACCTGCAGTAGTTTAGCTGCATTGACTGTCACCTTGGGAAGAGAACAGAATTTGTCTTATTCATGGAGCAACTGCAATCATAATCAAAGTTCCTCTTCCTGTGGTAATTAAAATAAGTGATGAAGGAGCCTCCTATGTGGTGGAGGCCTAAAAAGCCTGATTAGTCTTTGCCTTAGTGTGGGGAAAATGACTATTTCTAACAGGCAAATATAGCATGAAACTCTGCCTTTTAAAAGTTTTGCTCAGAAAGAGCCTGATGGAAAGATATTTCTTGAGATTACCTAATATTCATCTGAATATAACTTCTGTATAAACCAATTTGAAAATATTAATCCGAAAGACTTTAGCTGATGGACTAAAAGTAATGGAAAGAGTTGCACAACAGTGCAGTACTTTCAAACCTTAGGTCTTTCACTGCTTATGCATCCTCTTATGAATTTTTCAAGGTAAACATACACATTACGTATTTATGCTTGCAACACCAACAAGGACAGACGTAATTTGATTTAACATTTGATTTAAATTTTTTATGGCAAAGCAGTTTGTAAATCTGGCTGTGTTTGCTGTAGAAGAAATAAAGACTAAACTTCATAATAAAGCTCTTGCATTTTAATTTGTAGTTGAACAATAATATGGTTACAGGGGCTATTTTTGTAGCAATTCCCATGAAAGTCTCAAGTCTCAGAATTCAATGCCAGGAGCATTCTTTTACTTTGTGTTGTAAAAACTGGATCATTTTAATTTTCCAAGCTGATAATTAATCAACATTTACAGGGTAAGGCAAATTGAATGCCTTTTATAATTTTCTTATGCAGTGTTTTTCTTCAGAATTATGCAATATCAGAACAAAGTTTCTTAGTTCCTCATGGAATTGACTTCGAATCCATTTCATTGTCTTAACTGTTTGTTGGGTTATATTTCTGTTACATATTTTATACAGTCTGATATATCACGTTAATTGCATTCTTTGATCCACTAAGAAAAATTTCTCCCTTTAGATTTTTATTAAATTTTTAAGTGTAATTATTACATTTTTCCAGACTTTTGATAAGTCTGGAAAAACATAACTTATGTGATAAAATATCCTTCTTCTAAGTAACCTGTTCTTTCTATATTCCTTATTTTTATTCTTGCCTTTTGTTTCTTTTCTTTTTTCCTTTCTTTAAATGATGCAAAAGTTGCCTGGAAAATCGATATTTAAGTGCATGTGTTTGGATCCCACTTATTTTCATGCAACTTGCTCTTGCTTTTTGTTTTCCTATTCCACTCAGAATAAGGAATTTGTTTGCCGAGGACATGACTATGAAAGGCTGGAGGCCTTCCAGCAGCGAATGTTGAATGAGTTCCCACATGCCATTGCTATGCAACATGCTAATCAGCCAGATGAGACCATCTTTCAGGCAGAAGCACAGTGTATCCACATAGTCACAAAGCCATACTCTGCACTTACATTTTCTATGCTTGTAAAAAATGTATGTACACCTATAGCCAATTTCGATCATATGGTTCCTCCACTGAAATAAATGGTAGGTGAGAATTTCCCTGCATTTTGTCCTAGTTCTCTCTATTATGTTTAGAAGTTCCTTGTGTAATTTTGGTTCTATTTAAGAATTCCTTAACGTGTTATTGACATTATTTCTGTAGCTAAAAATACCTATAGAACTATCACCACTGTGATAATGGTGTAGCAGTTCAAGGTACAGTAATTTAACTTCTTACAATACAACATTATGTTAGCATGGCATGACATATTATGTAAAAATATATTTAACTAAATCTCTTTATACTATTCTATGTAAGTAGCTCTATTTCAAAACTAAAGATGAAATTTTCAACAAAACAGTACAAAGAAATCTAAAACAATCAAAAAATCTCTCTGGTTTGTTTCCCAAACCATTAATAGTATAAAAGCATTTTATGAGGCACACTTTTTAAAGAATTTTTCTTCTGTAATTCTTCAGGAGTCAATATGCTTTGCTAATTTGAATAAAGTGGGATAGCCTTAACTCTTTACACATAGATTTGCAGATTTATGCAGTGACACCAATTCCAGAAAACCAGGAAGTTTTGCAGAGAGATGGCATTCCTGATAATATCAAGAGCTTTTACAAAGTAAATCACATCTGGCGATTCCGATATGACAGACCATTTCACAAAGGGACCAAGGACAAGGAAAATGAATTCAAGGTAAAGTATCATGCCCTTTCCTGATCTAATGGACCTATGGATTTGTTTGTAACATCAACAAAAGCTGCCTTATTGAAATATCATCTGCATTTGCATTATTCAGTTGAGTGTGGTACATCAAATTCTCTAGAGGAGATGGTATCTCAGGTTTGACTATTTCACTTCTTATTTTTAATAAAATAGTATCAAAAATGTATGGGAGATGCAGAGGTTTTGCTGTATATTTGACTAAAATTGAAAAAATTCTCTTTTTTTTTGCATCATGATATATAGAAGGCAGAACTGGACAGAGCAGTCTCAGAAAAGTTTCTCAGGCAGACAAGAAAGCATTAAGGATGTAGTCTGGGGTATGGATAGGACAGGTTTAGGCAATCTCTCTCTAGAGCAAGGGAGAGACGGTTTTGCCTGAACTGCAGTATAATGACCTGTTCCTGTGATATCAGGACTAAAAACTACCTCTGAACTTAGAGATTGTCTCAGGGAAAAGCAATAGTACCTTCCCTAATAGGTAAATCCCTTCTGTTCCTTCTACTAAAAATGTCACTGTGAAAATTCATCTTTTGGTGTAATTTTAATTCCTACCCACTAGAAGCGCATCCTGATGCTGAATATATTCTGGTATTCAGTCTGACAAAAAGAGTTATCCCATAATAATTTTGTTATAAATTTAGAAGAAAAAACTGTAAGGATAATAAATTAGCTAAATTGAGTCACTGTTGTCTTCTGATGTATGTTTGAGCTTTGTTTTAACTGTACAGCTTGCATATATTTTTTGTAAGCACTATCCTGTGTGTTGATTTGTCATTTTACAAACCTCTGGCACAAAATGTTTGCCAGTATGATATTTGAGTATCCCATCAGCTATGCATTCTGGAATCTTGAATAGGGCTTCTCAAAGGAAACCTAATCATGCTCTCTGATCTGTAAGTTGTTCTGCTTCAGAACTCTTGTTCTTCTCAGATGTTAGATCAGAAAAGAAATATTAAAATACCAATGCAGTTGTGGGTGACTTTTGGAGATTTGGGGACAACATATAATCAAGTTTAAGAGTGAAGAATCACCAGAAATTACTGCTTAGTAGTAGGACCTAGAAAGTAAGAAAAAAGCGAGTGTCATTGACTTATTCTACATTTCAGTAGAATTTGGATGTTAGTTTTTTTTTAATGTATACTCTTACTTTATGTGAGTGTGTTCATAAAGGAAACTGGTAGTAGTTAAGGAAGATACAAAGTCAAATAAGGAAATAAATTGCTTTTGTATATTTATGAAGGTGTTCTTAAAAGAAACTGGTAATAGTTAAGGAAGGTACAAAGTCAAATACGAAAATAAATTTCTTTTGTATATTTCAGAGTCTATGGGTAGAGAGAACCACACTGATCTTGGTGCAGAGTTTACCTGGAATATCTCGTTGGTTTGAAGTAGAAAAACGTGAAGTGGTGAGTATGAGACTCATGTCAATGCATATTGTGGCTTGGTTTACTTCCTTAATCATATGTTATTCGATGAACTGCATTAAGATTTATTACACATATGTAATTTCTTTGACCAAGTTCTCAAGGTGGCTACAACAAAATTATTTACAAAGTATATTGAGTTGTCTGATTTCTCTTGTCTTGAAAAGTATTTTTAAGAACTACCCTTAGGATTCATTTAAACAGCTGAGGAAAAAGAAGTTGAGAACAATAATGGACACCCAAAGGCAACATCTAATGTCAGTAAATTACTTAAAACTCAGCAAATGTACCAGTCTGTTATTGACACACTGGAATTTCCTCTCCTTTCTTGGTCTATTACTTAAAAAATACTTAAATAGATTCTAGATATATTTGGAGGAGGGCTCCTCCTATAAAGATCTCTAAATAACTGGTCAATTGCTGAGCCCTGGAGCATACATAGCATCTGTAACTTTCTTCCTTCTTGTCAAAGCTAGTCTTAGAATAATCCCATTAAATATAAGGATACCATAGTACAATCGATTTTCTCTAAAACTCTGCTGTATTTTTCTTTTATAATAGCAGGAAAATATCACCATCTTGATATCCTCCTACTGAAAACCAAAGGTGGAGTTTAGTAAAATCAAAATGTATGTGACATGAGAAATTTTGTTAGTTGAGTCCTGCTGAGTCTTTACTAGGTTAGTATGACCACTGATATGAAGACCTTCAGTTTACTAGCATTTTACCCTTACAGTCACCATTTACAAAAGTAAACTGTAAGAGCTTTTCCTGGGAGAGTATGAGGTCATTAGTCAGATTTATGCTTGTATATTTTGGTAAATTATAGGCAGCTGCAAGTCTGTATTCTTCCCAGCACTCAGCATTTGGTTTTTCTGGCAGTTCACACTACCTGTTGAAAGAACTTCCCCACCCTTGGGAGTTGAGAGGCACATCCTGCTCAAGGCTGCCTTTGACTGTAACTTGATCATTATTTTAGCTCAAAGCTTGCAATCAAATTCCTGATCCATAAAGTCTCATTGGTAACTTCACTTTGGATGGAAAAACTAACTAACCAATACTTCAGCTCTGCTCTATACCTTTAAAGTGATTAAGCTCCCTGACCCCAAGCCTCTTTTAGATAATTACCAAGGACGGTTTAATTGTGAATTCTAAGAGTTCCACCGCTGGCTGAAAGTATGTTAATGTTTTGCAACAAGGGCTGGGTCATCTCTCATGGTCAGATAATAAATCTACAGAAGAGTGACAGTTGATTATTTTGATCATTGATTGAATGATAAAATCAAATCTCTCCCCTAGCTGAGAAGTATTTTGTCTCTCAAACTACTCTAGGACATAGAATAATATTGTTTTATGTTAAGAAATCAAAAATTACCTGCAATATATTTCATCTTTCAACTGAAGATTAAGTTGTTTGCAATGCTTCTCACTTGTGTTTCAGGTGGAAATGAGCCCCCTTGAGAATGCTATTGAAGTTTTAGAAAATAAAAACCAACAGTTAAGAACACTGATTAGTCAGTGTCAAACTCGACAGATGCAGAACATTAACCCTCTCACAATGTGTCTAAATGGGGTCATTGATGCAGCAGTTAATGGTGGAGTTGCTAGATACCAAGAGGTAAGCAATTTACTTTGTGTTTATTAAAAATCCTATTTCTTTCCCTGTACAGATGCAGCTCCTCTGTATGAACTAAGGACAGAAAGTGCTGTATGAATAATTGTTGTAATTATACCTGTATTGCACTTTTGGGTTTGGTAATTTTAGTGACGTGATTTCTTGAAATAACCTTTTGCAGTAGACAGTACCATAAACTTACTCCAGTGATGACTCAATTCACAATTACCCTGCCTCTTTCAGTGATTTTTTTGGAACTTTTCAATTAACCAGTTAATTGTAAGTAAATTATTATAATACACTGCCTATTCTGGCTTAGGAGTTACTTCTGGCCAACTAAAAAATTTGCTTTTTTGTGCTGACCTTCTAGTTTTTATATGCATGCATATATATATGTATATATATATATATATATATACACACACACATAAATTCTCAACAAGAAGTTCATTATCTTAAAGAATCATCATTTTCTTGATCCTTCTTGAACCTCTTCTCCAAGTTTTAAGAAAAGCTATTTTGGGGGGAGTGGGGAAAGGCATTTAAAAAAAGAAATACAATTTAGAAATGTCTAACACTGGATTTGTTTCTAACAGTTGTTCCTTATTATTATAATTTCTGAATCACATTAGGAAAACCTTAAATGTTTGGGATGCTGTATTTGTACAAAATTCTCTGGAATTATGAAACTTCAGTAAAAAGAAAGAGTTGGGTTTTTTTTGCAGCCCAACTTGATTTTTCTCTTTCTCCTAATAGTCTTATGAGATACTTGAGTCTGCTGGTTTTTCCTTTGAAAATGTCAATTTGAATAACATTCTGTCCACTTGTCTCAAAAGCTGAGAGATTCGGTGTTCACTCAACAGTGTTAAATTTGGAAAAACTGCATCTTAATTAAACTACAAGAAATTGAGTCCAGTATAGTATTAGAATCTGTCATCAAAACTGCAGTGTTATGAAAATTGTGAGACTGAAGCAAAGCAGTAACATTTTTTATGTTTCCTAACTGCCTTTAAACAACAAAACTGTTTAGCATAGTGAAGCAAGATGAAGGGAGTCCCTGGAGAAATACAGTCATGTCAGAACTATGTCTGGTTTGAATTAGCAATGTCAGAGCTAGCTCAGTGTCTCTGCACAGCTTCCATTCTTCACAAGCATATCAAAGGTTCTAGCTTGCTCCTCATTATTGTCCTTGGCTGTAATTCTTGGTCTCTTAGTGTTCATGTTTCGATTCCCTTCTGCCCTCTGTCTCTCACTGTATTAAAATAGGACTTTTCAGCAATTAGTTTTGTAAACATCAAAACTGTTAGCAATAACTGCAAGGCTTTTTTTTTTTTCCATTTCTCTCTAATTCTTCTTGTTACATGTCCATTTTTCAGTCTTTCTATGTTTACCTGTTGTTTTGCCAGTTCTACCTTTCTTGCTATGCTGTTTTCTGTAAATGCTTTTCCATTTCACCTACTTTTCCCTTCTGCCCTGTATGAAGTTCAAAGTTCAGTCACTCTTGGAGCATTTAGACTTGAGGTAAGAGTGACTGCGTCTTTACCGTTATCTTCCTTCCCTTCAGGAACTCCAAGTTTTAAGAAGTGTCCTTTGACCATCTGCTGCCTTCTTGATTCTGTGTTCCTTCCCTCTTTTTCTTCATTAAATTATTTCCTGTATTTTTTTTCTTTTCTGATGAGGAAGTGACTATCTCTAATTATTCAGCTCCTTCATATTTCAAATGTTGAAGCTGTCCATTCCCATGTAGTGGCTTACATTTTTTTTGCCTATGGTCTCCAACAATGACTATATGATTAATTACTTATTTAACATGTAATATCAATTATTGCAGTTCAGAGGAATTTAGAAAACATTTGAAAATGTTATCTAGAAACTTGTTTTTTAAAAAAAGAAATAAAAGTAGTGTGTTTTTACTCACTTTGTTTTACTTTGTAATTTTGTTGTGCTTAGGCATTCTTTGTCAAAGAATACATCTTGAACCATCCAGAAGATGGAGAGAAGATCACACGCTTAAGAGAACTTACACTTGAGCAGGTAAAGTGGGGAAAAGACTGACAAGATGTCCTGTTCAGCTGTTCTAGCTAAAAATGTCCCCAAATAAAATAAAAAATATCAGAGGTTAATAATTGTCCTGTTGTCTTCAGTGTTTTCTGAGTTAGATTCCAAGTAGAGAGTAACTTTCTATACAAGCAGCTTTCTGGGCCATGCTGATATATTTTCCCTAGTCCTTTGCATCATCAACTACTTAATCACTTCAAACTGGTTTGTGTAAAATAAAGGTTGAGTGAGAGGCCTGTCTTGTCATGCTCATATACAAATATTTGCACAAAATATTTTATCACTACGACAGAATAAACATTATTTCATTGAAACATTTGATGGCTTTGGTATATATTTGTATTTTGCTAATATTACAGAAAACGTTTTCACTACAAAGTTTGCTAGAAAAGCAAAAAAGCATTCAAAATCTTATTGCAATGAAAGAGATCTAGTAGTAATTGGCAAAGTAGGTAGGCAGTAAAATAAACACAAAGTGGTCAAATTAAGCATATGAGTATCCTATGGGTTATATGTTTTTTGCATTTTTTTCTCCATTCATTTATAAGCCAATCACCTACCAGCCTCAAATATGAAGTTTTTCCATTTGAAAATGCTGAATATTTTTAAATCAAAGATCTTACTAATATTTCAGGTTTTTTAACTGGCATTTATCTATTTTTGTTCTATACAGCATGTTGAAGTTTCAAATTTTATTGCCAGCTTTTTATTTGGCAAGCTGGAAATTCCATTTTTCATCAGCATTGTGGGATCTTTTGGTCAGATCAGCCAAGTGACAGATCCTCAGACAGTATAAATCAAAACAGATTCACTGGCCTCACTTTGGTTTCCCTGAGACAATGTGTAGTAATTGGCATTATAATTTAAATTCTTCAAGCTATGGTTAATCTCACTAATGTTTACAATATAAAACTGGAGTTTATAACTTCCTGTAGCAAAAATGTGGGTTCCAAGCCATAGCAGCTTAACCCTCTCTGGCACCCAGAGCTGATTTAACACAGAGCATTTGGAAGGGCAGGCATGGCTGTGTGCGTGGATGATGTGCTGCAGTCCTGACCCCAGGTCAGAGATGCTGTACAGCTGCGTGCCTGATCACAGGCTGCCTGAAAAACATCAGCCAGGAGCTCTCATCCAAAGATATTACAGCACACCCTAGCTATTTTGTTTTTAAATCTGAGTTTATCTGTTTCCTCATGTAACCAATTCAATATGCATGTGACCAAATTTGAGTGAGATAAAGTTTTAGCACTGTAATTCTGAAGCATGTCATGCCTTGTGTCAAGGATATACATCAGGCCACCACTTATGGAGGTCTCTGAGGAGTTGAAGTAAGATAGGGGACCATGGACTTCATTGCCAATATATTACAGAGGATTTGATAATTGCTGTTGTTTCATGCTTTTTACAACTGTTTTTGTAGAAAATATCTTTTATTTAGGGTTTAGAACTGCTCCTTTGTAAAGTTCCCATTAAGTCAGATTTTTCACTATGTTATCCATAGTGGTTTTTAATATTACAGTTGAGTTTGCATCGGTGAAACCTTTGGGAAAGTTGAACGGGAAGAGGTGGTAAATCCTCTTGCATGCTTTTGGTCCTAGCCCTTTTTTGGTTACAAGTCTTTCAGAAATTTAGACAGGTGTTGGATTTTTTTTTTTTGGTATCCTAATTGATGATGGAGCTTAAAGAAAATGCATCAAAACTATTTTTTCTGCCTTTCTGCAGGCCCAGATTCTAGAATTTGGCTTGGCAGTGCACGAAAAGGTGGTGCCACAGGACATGAGGCCGTTGCACAAAAAGCTGGTGGATCAGTTCTTTGTGATGAAGTCAAGCTTGGGAATACAGGTACTCACATGAGCAGGTGCAAGGATAGAACAGAAGACTGTTCAGCTGCATTAAGGGCTGATACATTTTCCCAAGCAATAAACACTGACATCTTTTGGTTGTTTGTCCCCATTACAGCTTGTAGCCTTTTTGCGGTGCCACAAAGCAAAGAGAAACATAAACTTCCCATACTATGCAGAGAAAAGTAGTCACATTTTACTAATAGTAACATTTTACTATCATTAGTGAAGAGTTAAAATATTTTTCTTACTAATGATGAAGCTGATCCAAAATAGCATGTAACTATATTTATATGTAGTTATCTACATATCTGTATCTTACAAAATGCTTAAAATATTATGTTAGTTTTAATTCATCTTCTTTTAATGACTCACCAGGACTTTTCTGCCTGTGTACAAGCTAGCCCCATTCATTTCCCAAACGGAAGTCCTCGTGTATGCCGGAACTCCATGCCTGTTTCTATGAGCCCTGATGCTGCCAGGGTGATACCACGACGCAGGCAAGTTAAATATTAGTAATCACATATTTTTGCTACCCATGGAAGATGACCCATAATTACTTCTTTTATGTGCATGCTTTCTTGTATGGTCTGGCTGAAGTGTGTTCAGCCTTGAATAGCTGGTATATGTATTCTCTCTCGTTCTTTCTCTTTCTTTTCCCTCCCCCAATTAAAGATTAATAAACATGTGCTGTTCTCACATGAAAAATTATGACAGACATTAGACTTAACCATTTTATATTTCATTATTCTTATAATAGCCCCTTGAGTTACCCAGCCGTCAATCGCTATTCTTCCTCATCACTGTCATCCCAAGCTTCTGCTGAAGTCAGCAACATCACTGGGCAATCAGAAAGCTCAGATGAAGTTTTTAACATGCAGGTATAATTTATTGTAATTCTTCAAATTGTACAGAATCTTTCTTACAAGGCTATTTACTAAATTAATACTTCTATTATTTCATTCAGAAATCTCATAACTTTTGCTGATGTTTCTTTCGAAAACCAAATCTTTAAGTGAGATGTTAAACTCATTCACTAGAAATACTTTTTATGTAACTGTTTTCTCTTGTTTAAATTAGAGCATTAGTTTTTACAAATGTAGTAAGTAGCAATGGACTATGATACAAAGTGATCTGACAGTGCATAGACTTTTCTGTACAGTTGTTACAGTGTGATAATGTTTTTAATATATTAATTACATTTCTATTTAGTATTTGGTTACATCTTTGTGTAGTTAGATTAAGGCTTTTTATACTGATTTGCTATTTTGAATTACTGATAAGAAGTTAAAGTTTTTTGTTCTAGTGAAAAGTATGAAAATTTTTGTTTTCCAAACCAGTAAATGTGATCTGGTAACAACAACATCTCTTCTCTGCACAGCCTAGTCCATCTACCTCAAGCCTGAGTTCTACTCATTCTGCTTCACCTAATGTGACCAGTTCTGCTCCATCCAGTGCCAGAGGTCAGTGCTTCTCTGCTGTGGTAAACCATATTAAATGACTCTTGACATGTTACACAGCTGAATTTCTGCATGATGTCACTGGTCAGACATCATATTTAGCCAATTACTTGGGGAATCTGAATTATTAGAGACAGATGATTTTTGTCATAAGCATAGAATTGAAATGTCTTGAGTTTCACTGCATAAATTTAATCACTAGACACATTTATATTCTAGCTTCTCCTCTGCTGTCTGACAAACATAAGCATTCCCGAGAAAACTCTTGCCTGTCTCCTAGAGAGAGGCCCTGCAGTGCCATCTACCCGACTCCTTTGGAAACTTCTCAGGTAAGAAGTTTGTTGGGAATCCTTGGAGCACAGATAGTCAAGAAGACAATAAAGGTGCATGCTGAACTTTGAGCAGATTCAGAAGCAGATTCAGAAGATACTGTTGTAACTTCTCAAGGGATTTTTTTATGGTTTTATAAGCAAATATTCTAAAATATTTTAGATGTAAGAGATGTGAATAGAGTACATAGTGCTTGGTCATATTTCTGCTTGATTTCTTTAGGTGTAGATGTGTTTCTTTACATTTACTTACTGAAGTGAGACAGAGATGCAGATACTTACCAGGTGACATGGTCTGCTTGTGTGGAACAACAAGCATTTGTTCAATCTAGGGAAGAAGACAAAGAATGAAAAACTCTTATCATGTCAGTTGTCCTTGTTGAGCTCCCCTTTCTTTCCTTCTGAGAAATCTAGTTGTAGCCACTGTGAGATAATAACCCATTCCGTGTGGCAATTCCTATTTTCCAATGTAGTTTCAGAAAAAAATTATAGACGTTTTGTTACACTAGAGAAAACAATGTATTGTGTTCTTGCCTTAAAACACTGTTAGGTAGGTCTGTATGAAATGTGTGTTTTTTGAATATTCTGAAATTCAACATGAACTTGGTAAGCTGGCCAATACTGAGTCCTTATTTCATCTTTTCTTCTTAATGGATCTATTTTCCCAAAGTGCTTTTCTTTAACACAGCTGCTGTTTTAATCCCTGCCATCACACAATGCACCTCTTGCTGAAGCTGAAAAAGATGAGAACATACATACAGTGTTAAAAGCTGTCCTTTCAACACTCTCATGTCTTTCAGAAGTTTTACCACTGACAAAAACCAGCTCCAGGATTCTTTATTTTAGAAATTATTTATTGGTTTCTAACTGGCTCTTTTCTTGTCCTTTGTTTCTTTGGTTATTGAATTGGCTCTTGATTTACTCTTTAATCTCTTTTCTGTTTAGGTCCTCATGCTATTACCTGAGGGCTTAAGAAGTAATACTGAGGCTTAGCCTTACTTAAGAACACTTCTCAGGAACTACTTAGAGCAGATAGATCTACTGGGCAATTTGTCAGTGGTAGTGGAGCCAAAACAACAGACAGGAAAGATCAGGAGATGCTCTTTAAATAAAGCGGTTTTACAGTTTGCCGCAAAGAAAAATTATCCCGTTTTTGCTCCCAGACTACAAACTCTTGCTTTGCCAAGTGGAATGTGACTTCTGTCCCCCACTCTATCCGAGATTGCATAAGGGAGGCTGAGGAGCTCGTAGGCCCAGTCTCCGCTCTCTCTGAGACTCGCCCAGCAGGAAAGTCTCCCAATCTGTCTCTACCCTCAGTGTCCCATGAGAGGGTAAGTAGAAAATCTTCTTGCTCATACAGTGAAGTATATTTCAAAGATGAGAAAGTCTGACAGTTTCTTTCTGCCCTTATAACTGTAAATAAGGATATATCTTTCCAGGGAAAGGTGAAATTTCTTTCTCTGATGTTCCCTCAGCAGTAAAAATGGACTGTGATCAGAAACAAAATCCTGATTCTCTGCCTTCTGATAAAGAAGGGGAAAAGAATTCCTCAGGACAATTGTAAGGAGATATCTTAGAGATACCTGCAACTCTCATTTAAAGTTAGCTGCTCAAACTGTTCCTTGTCCTTCCTCCTTTCATTCTAACACCACTTCAGCAACGTTGGTTGGAGCTTCACACTGAAAGGACCACCCATTTATGAATTACTTTGTTACATACAGCTTGATGAAAGCAATATTCACATTAGTGTTTCAGCCAGGAGAGGTGAGGTTCACAGGCAAAGTCCTGAACTTCCAAGTCTTTCAAGCCATAGCTACCTTATTTAAGGAAGTTTGATGGACTTTACAGAACAAGACCACAGCAGTACTTCATCCGCTTCCTCACTGAAATTGATGCTTAAGGTTGTGTACAGCTGTTTTCAGTCAACATCCATTTGTGCTTGCTTTGTGATCTCTGGCTGAATGGTTGTACAGTGTCTGTCCAGCTCTTCCCATACTCTGAAGAGGAATGGCTGCTGTCATTGACTGGTCAACAAGCCTCCTTAGTTTTTTGCTTTATTATTCTTCCTATTGAAGCTTTTTGAATTTCACATTTTTGAGGTTTTTATTTGTGTGTCATCAAACATCCTGTGATTGCTCTTGTTCTTCCATATGGTTTTTTATCTCATTCTTTTTAGTATGTCTTTGTTTCTTTGTATTTCATTCAGCTTTTGTCTCTTTATCTCCTCCAATTTCAGTTGCTTTTTCAGCCGTTGCTCTTTACCCTTGCAATAGAAAATGGACTTCAACACTTGTCCATCACATCCTCGTGCACTGCAGACTCACTAGGCAGTGGACACTCAATCCAGACCAGGCAGGAGCATATGGTCACACTCTTTGTCACATCAGAGTACAGATGTGGGTTTAACACCTCAGTTTAATGGTAACTCCAGGAAAACAGATATTGAGTGACCCAGAATGATTCTCATATGACATACAGCACACCTACTGTAGCTCAAAGTGTACCAAAAGCATTCTGTCTCTGAGATGTTTGAAGTGGAGTTGAATTGAGCTTAAGTATTTGTTTCTCACATTGTAACACAAAGCTGCAACATATTAGATCAATGATGATTGGTTTGCAGCTGGGTTTGCCATCTTGTGGAACCCCAGCATAGTGCCTGCCAACTTGGCACAGTGCTCTGTGAACACTGGAAAGAGACACGATAATAGGATTTTATTTGGATTTCACTGATCATCTGATCTTGCTTTTAAAGAAAAAAAAAGTAAGAAAAAACTGCATGTTTATCTCTTGCCATTTCCTCTGGAAAGTATGTCTGAATTACTTGTAGGATTACCTGCATGCTGTTTATATATGTTTTCAAGACAAACTAGTGACCCATGGATTATTTGAATGCTGCCAAATGAAATCAATGGTGGAATTTTTTTTTCATACATTTACTGTGATTTGTAAACAAAATGTATCTTAAGAAAATTAAAGACAAACATGCTTTATGGGTCAGCTCTTATCCACAAGAGAAGTAAGAAGATTGCTACCAAAAAAAGTCAGGGTTGAAAAACAATACATAATACTTTTCTTAGGTAACAGCCGTAACTTGAATATTATCTTGTTCAGATCCTGATTCTGTAATGAAATTATTGCAATTATTTTAAGTAATCTATTAAGATATCTCTTTAGGAATGAGCTTTTTTATGTTTTTTAAGCTGCTGGAAACTGTCAGAACTCAGTACATAATAATCCTCCCTCCAATTTCTGTGTGTACAATCTTCAGAAAACTAGTCTACTCCCTATCTGTATACACATACTTTAATTAAACTGTTTATGTTCTTATGTGATGTTTATCACTCTTCCTCCTAAGCAGACCTGGGCATGAGGGAGGATAATAACAAAAATATATTTGTTTTCTTAACGGCTACTGAAATACAGCAGGAGCTATGTGTAAACCATGCTGTTCTCAATTTACAGAGAATGCTCTTTAATCATATTGGAGATGGTGCTTTGCCACGAAGTGATTCCAATCTGCCTGGCTCTGACAAAGGTAAGCAGACATGCTACAACATGCCAATATTTGAAGAATGAAAACGTAATTAGTCCACCATGTTCCTGTAGAGCACCTGTTCTTTTGAGTGCATACTGTCATCTCCAAATGTCAAAACATTATAACCAACTACATAAATTATGCTAATAAATCTAAGTGCCAAAACACTTTGTCAAAGAGGGGAGGACTGAATTTTGCACTCAAATAAGGCCCAGAAGTTTGCAGGAGGGGGTGATGGAGCCACAGGTTTCATCAGGCTGCCTGTGAGACCTGTCCTTTCTGCTTCTCAAGAGAGACATATGTGGGGAAAAGCCAGGTCTGGAGAATGGGGCAAAGGGAAGGCAAAGAGATGGACAGAATCCTGAAGTTTGCTATCTGCAAGTCCCGTTTATCAAATAGAACTCAGTGTGCTTCTGATTACACTTGGATTGAAAGCAGCAGTCTGTGGTTTCTTGCATTTTGGGGATTTTGTCTAAATGAGAAATATGTGTATTTTCATCGAAAAAATATTGCCTCTTATAATTTTGCACATGGGGAAATCAAATATTGTTGGCATAGTAATTGTTTGCCATGATTTCATTATGTGCCTCACATCAATAATATGCTCCATCATTTCATTATGGTACCTTTGTGGTATGCTGAATAAGGGATACAGTAAAATAAATGTATAGAAAGTAACTATTTTAATAATATACAGTAATAAGTACTGACGAGGAATCAGATTTTCTTTTACTTAGTAAAAGCTGGGTTTTGTGGGTAATTTGGGGTTTACATTTTTATGAAAACACAGGTGGAATTTTTTCACAGGGCTGGAAAACATGAAATAATTTAACATGGAAATAGCAAAACTTTTCCACTGGACCATGCAGCCAAGTACATCACAGAATTGTTAAAATGAAGTATTTTCTCCTGAAGGCTTTAGCAGTCCAAAAACACGGACTGCTTGGATGACTCAAAAGAAAAAAAATTGGCTCGTCAAGATATTCAGACATTTGAAGTACCTGGTCTGGTCTGGTCTGGTGCCAGGTTATTTTTAGGATGAGGGCAAAGCCATGCTGGGCGACAGCTTACATTAAAAAGCAATAACTGTATTGCATATTTTGGCAAAAACAAAGCGAAATGATCCTCTAGAAAATAGATTATTCTGTTCATTGGTCACAGGGTCAACTAAAGTGTAATTATACTGTACAATATTGTTTCAGACATGAGATCAGTGTTGTTTTTACTGTACTTATTGTATTAAGACCAGTGTGTAGTGGGGTGCAGTCTGAGAGCTCTCAGAGTTGCTACAATAGTGATAATTGATGCCATGAGTTAGCAGCAATACTTTGCTTTTTCATTTCATCTTTGTAAATAAACACAGGGTCCTTGCATGTGATTCTCTACTCACAATTGAAACAAGTAAACAAGAAGGAAAGTGTCATGGCAAAACAAGAGGTTTGAGGCTTTTAAGGTGGGCGATTTTTTTGTGGAGTATTTGGGAAATGAATGGAAGGTTTGAAATAGTTATTTTCAACTCCTTTTTTTGTTTTTAAGGAAGTGTAATGAGAGTTGCATTTTTCAAATTAGCTTTTGTCCTGCCCATGTTAAATACCCTCTCCTTCTGTCTGACTTCTTTACAATATTGGTGATATCTTGATGACATGAGATAATCCAATTCTATCAAGGAAGATGTTCCAGACCTTATGGGATCATTCAGTTAAAATCATAGAATTTGATCAGGGTAACAGACAAAGAAAACACCCACTTTTATGCATATCAAGGTGGTAGTCAATTTACATAATCAAGCAGAGATCCTTGACCACAGATACAAAGTGTACAGAAATTTTCTCAGTCCATAATAATTTCTTAATTTGATATTTTTTGTTGTCAGACACTTTTAATTTCTTCCAATTTTTACTCCCTGCATTTTGCACCTTTCTTTCCACCTTCTCTCAATTCTGGATTTGTAGTCTATGCAGGCAACACAGGAATGTTAGCACAGAAAGCTTTAAGAAAGAGGTCGATAGGAATTTGGAGAGTTCCTTTCCCTACTGCCTTCTGTATATAAAATGAGTTAATGGGAACAATTTATGAATAGTCTATTCCCTTCTGCCTGGAATCCTCTAAATAGGAGTCTGGTGCAAAGATAAACTGATTATATTAAAAGGCTTCAAGCTCATCTCCCTTTGCGGCTGGATTTGCAGCACACAGAGTGCAATCTCAGCTGCTGCTGCTGTTGATGGCTGCCACTGCTGGTCACAAACTGACCCCAGGGCCAGGTGCATCCATCAGGCATCCATGACATTGATGGCTGCTGTTTAAGAGCTTTGTAAGTGCAGATGTTGTTAGGTGTTTCCATTCTGTCTGTTTTTACACTCATGGATAAAAGCAAGTCAGAGAAGTGGAAGTGTTGATGCCTATGACAGTTTTTTCATTCTCTTCCAGCCGTAAACTCCACCCCCAGCAGCTGGAGCCTGGACAGTGGGAAGGAAGCCAGAAACACATCAGAAAGTGGAAAGCTTATATCTCCTCCTGTACCACCAAGACCTGCACAGACTGGTGAGTTAATAGGCATCTCAAGTAAAGCTCCAGTACTTGAGGGCTTAGATTCTTTCCACTCTGTTTGATGTTTAACTTCTTGGGCAGGTTAACTTATTATTTGATTTCTTACATGAAAGGCTGTAGAACTGCCTCTGCGGGTATTTTCATCTCATTAATGTTCTCTGCAGTTTCCAATACTCTGCCCCTTCACTAATGAATGAGGAGTTTCAGACAGTTCGTGTTAGTATGAGGAGGATGATCAAATTTAGTCTTTTGATTTTATGATAATTGGAGGTTAGCAATCAGAAATGATCATTAACCACAAAGAATCTTACTGGCCAGAAAATGCACAGCATTCATGAAAGTACATCAGTTACTATAATCATTTTGCCTTTCAAAAGATTAATTTCCTTTTAAAGGAAAGGCTGCTTAAGTGATACTATACATATAATTGTTTTCAAAGGAGTGAGTAAACATTTTGTGTATTATACTTAAGCCTCTGAGTTTGTCCAGTCACATTTCTAGTATATTTGGAGATAAATGTTTGATATAAGTATATTATGTATTTTCTATTTTCCTTATTTGACTTAAAAAACATAATATATTTCTTAAGAACAAAAAGGGAAAAGTTGTTATATTGACTCTTTTTTTAACTTGTTATCATTTAGTAGATTCTAAATCAATTTAAAGTGATATAAAATTTGTCAGAAAAGGCAAATGCAGAAATTTTTTATACTTGGTTGCACTGCAAGATAATCCAGAGAACAAAGCAAAATAAACAAAATCTCTAAAACTATTTACAGCCATCAACCAAGAGAACTAGAGATTATGTTTACATATCAAATTATCTACTATCCACTTAAAAAGATTTCTTAGTGAAAATTGTAATGCCACAAGTGCACTGAAATCTTTCTACCTTTGCAGCATCACCAGCAAGACACATAGCCTCCGTTTCCCCTTCTCCTGCTGGAAGATCACCAATGAAGGTACTGTCTTATTGCAGTGAACTGCCTTTGTGAGACACATCTCATGTGTTGTGGGGTAGATGGTATATATTTAATGTGCATTATTTGGGATTATATTATGTTTTCTTTTTTCTTATCATATACTGTACAAAAACCAGTATTCTGTCTCCAGCATGGAAGAAGGGGAGTTGCCAGGAAAACCTGTTGTACAACCCATTGGTGTTATTCTTCCAGCATTCAGAGCTGTTAGATTAGAGGGCTCATTAGAGAGTATTTCCTGCTTCAATAATTTTAATACCCATTTTCCTCTGCAGGATCATCCAGGGCGGTTGTAAGAAGATGCAAGTAGTTTGACATCTGCCAGTAGGACACATTAAGCATAGGCTGTGAATAAGCACTGGTTCTTCTCTGGTAGTTAAACATCCAAAGTAATTTAAGATCCAGGCTAAACTGAGCAGATTTCATTTCTATTTCAAGATGTTTGCATGTGTTGGTACCCACATACTGGTACCTGCTTTTTTTTAGGAAAACTTGACTGGGAAATCAGTGTTTTCCACAGCACTGGGGCACACAAACACGCAACCTGCTTATTCCAGGCAAACCCTGGGGCTGGCAGAGTGCCTGTCATTGGTCTTGGGGATAGCCTCTGCCACCCCATTGAAGCCGAGATGATTCTGCAGGTAGAAGAGTCAACAACATGGAAGGAGAGCAAATAGAAAGGAGCATGACTGCTGTTTCAGGCACTCAGATGCAAAGAGAGAGGGAAGCAGCCCTGCCAAAGTAACTCCTCAGCAACCCAATGCCTAACTAATACTGCAGATACACATTGCCTGAGGAGGGGACCAGCACCCCAATCCCCTTGAGGTCCCTAATTACAAGTCTACACTCATTGTCCTGCTTGCCTTCCCATAAGCCTTTAACATTGCAACTTGTGTCTGCACAGCAGTCCAAATTCATAACAAACCAATTCTGCTGACTATCAGAGTGCCCCATAGTCCTATTACCATTCTGCTGAAGTGAGCACCAATCCCAAGTTTTGCCCTAATTGCTTCCTAGGAAGCTCTTTAGAACCTTAGGATCTTGTCCAAAGATGAGTGACCCTTCCTTTTCATCCTTAATGGACACATACTGGTGTGACCACTGATGATTTTAGGGATGTTTGAAGCTTGTCCTAACATTCTATAGGTCTGGACAGGATGTAAGCATTTTACAAATGCTCTTCCATTGCTTGGAAGAGAAATGCTGGCCCAAAATACTTCTGCGAACTGCTGGATCTCACTTTGAGCATCCATGAATTTCCAGACTGTTCTGGTGTCTAGACTGTTATTGCTATGCTATGTTGTTTTACCAGAACAACTAAGTGGTTACCCATGCAGTCTTTACATATTTGCCATTGTTCTGAATGACAAAAGCAAAGGTTCTAAATCTTATATAAGATCACTTACTCCAAGTTCCAATGTTCTTGGAACTAGAGCCAAATACATAATTTATTTGAAAGCCTTGACCGTGGGTGTTTGTGGGAGTAGGAGTGCAGTTGGAGCTTCCTCACATAAAGAGGAATGGAACATGAAATGAGTAGTTAAACTGGTGCCAAAGAAAGTCTGAAATGTCTTCACCAGGCATTGAGCTTTAAATAAAACTCACTTTGCTTTTCCACAGCAACACACAGGGCTCAGATTTTAGCCTTACTTCTAACAGTGAGCTACCAGAGAAAACCATCTTAGAACAAAACTCACTGATATAAATGAAATTTTTTTTCTCCATTGATTTCAGTGCTCTGTGGATCCAGTCCTAGATGGATAACTAAAATTATCTCAACAGCATAAAGTCAGTGCAGCCAGCTCTGTACACCCCTGCCCCTCTCCTCCTCCACTCCCATCCCTTGTTGCATGGCTCCCACTCTCACCTCAAGCTGAGCAACTGAGCATCAACCAGTCTAACAAGAATAGGAGTGAGAAATTTGTCCTTATTTTGATTTCTCCATCCCTTTTTTAGCCTGAGGCTTGAGACCAATAAGTCAGGATTGTCTCAGATTACTCCAGTCATAAGTAGATATGTTGCAAAAAAATTTTAACTTGGAAAGTGTGGGCTAACCTTTGACAATTTTCAGTTGAAGTTGCTTCACTGGACTAGAACTGCTCAGTGGTTTTAGGTGGGCCTTTATTGTCCATGCCTTTTATTTGTAATTAGCACTGTTGTTGCTGCTTGGGCCCTCAGCTCCTGGTCCCTCACCATCCCTCACTGAGCTGTGAGGCTGCCGGTGCAGTCTCTGGCCACCTGTGCCCTCCATATGGCCCTTGTCCCTGAGGCACATGTGGTGTGTTGTGTTTGTATGTCTAGGGAACACCTGGGTGATGGGGAAGAGGAAGGGTGGTGATGCTGTCATCTCCTGCCATTCTGCTGCTGCCCCAAATGGGAGCAGGAACAGCAGAGAAGGGGGCTGGCACCCAGCAGTGGTTCTTACCTTGATATCTGCTTTGTGCTACTCCCTGACACTGGTTTTATGGTACCCTCAGAAACGATGCCATGATGTAAGTGCGCTTTTCACTGCATGCCAATGCACTAAAAGCTGTGAGGAAAAGCTTTGGAAACTGAATTTGGGATATGAGAGCCTGCAGTAGCAGCAGTAGCTGGGCTTTGGCGTTAGGGGGCAGGATACCCCCAGGTATGCCCTGCGCCCAGTGATGCATTCCATTTCCAGCTGGGAAAACTAAGGCTGTATTCTGAAGACTTCCCGATTTTTCCAGGGTACTATGATAGTAAGATAACATTTAAAAGCAGTTTATTTCCACTTACGTGAATTACTGGCATGTCCACTATCTTAGGTGTATCCAGGCACTACTGAAATGAGCTTTTTATCAGTGCCTTACCAGGTCTTGATTAAACAGGGACACAACCATTTCTGTTTATCAAAGCTCGGAGTTACGTGCACTGTACCTATGTATGTTTTCAGTCTGAGCAGAGAAACACTCTCCCTCCTGGGTGCCAGGTAAATTCTTCTTCTGCCCTTTCTTTTGAGCAGGGGTCTGTGCAATCATTCACACCATCTCCAGTGGAGTATCATTCCTCGGGGCTCATATCCAACTCCCCAGCGCTGTCAGGGAGTTACAGCAGCGGCATCTCTTCGCTGAGCCGATGTAGCACATCAGAAACATCAGGCTTTGAAAGCCAAGGCAGCGAACCAGCAGTGACTGTCCCAAGCTACAGCATCTCTGAGGAACCTGTGAGAAAAGAAAGCAAAACCCCACCACCCTACAGCGTGTATGAGCGGACTTTGAAACGCCCCGTTCCTCTACCTCACAGCCTCTCCATCCCGCCCGCCGCAGACCCCCCGGCACTGCCACCCAAGCCACAGCTGGTTCGGCCAAACAACCTGGAAAACAGCAGCAGGAGGACTGAGCAGGTTCCCCGGCCCAGGCCTCTGCCCCGCAAAGTCTCTCAGCTATGAGAAGCCACTTTTATATTTAATTGCAACACATTCGTTACTGTTTAAGAAATAATATTTTTTAAAAATGGTAAAAGTCATTTAGTTAGGCACTTTAATATTTTGTCCACCTTTTCTTTTGAGTAATTTCAAAATGCTTATTAATATTATGTTGCACATTTGAAATGAAATTACTAATTTAGGTTGCCAGATATTACAGGAAGCATGAATGAGAGGATTTTTTTTAAATTTCATAGTGGTGAATACTGATAAATGCTTTTATTTGTACTTTATTTTTATTTGAAAAATCTAAAACCCTACAACTCTCATCTGAGTTAGCTGAATGCTTCTTACAAAATGCAGAATATACTGACTGGATCTTTACTACTAGAGATAAATGCACGCTTTCTAACAAAGTAGTCTGTAGACTAGGATGTTTCTGCAAGTAGGCTGAAAGTTGTTTCTCTTACCTGATGAACAGGTTGGTCATTTCAAATGTATGTGGCAAAACTGAGATAAAATGCAAGTTATACAGCAGAGGACTGTTGTAAGAATGTGGTTTGGAATTTTTGAAACACACACTTGGCTTATGTTACTTTTTAAGATGGAAAAATACCTGTATCTCATTCGGCATACAGCACCATTCTGGTGAATCCCAAAAAAGTTTTGTGCCATTTGTGTATGTACCTGACACATCCCTTTCCTTTTTGAGGTGCAATTTACTTTTATTCTTCTGGTTAATGTATTTTTTGTTGTTGTTGTTTTAGTTTTGGGGTTTTTTTAAAAGCTAGGAGTTTTCTAGTGAATGCTCTCTGCTGTTCTTGTAAGTTCACCCTGAAATACAATCTGTGTATGAAATAGGTACAACTCAATTGTTCCTTTAACTTGTGTACAAGAGTCAATACTGACTATTATCAAGGCATTCACTAAATGAGCCAATTTTTAAAAATACAAATGGCTGGTTTACAATCCATGTGTTTCAAAAGGTAATTGCAAAGGTCATTAATAATTTTGTAAAAATCTAACAAAAATTCTGAACAGTTCCTTGGATGTGTATGAGCCATTGGAGCCAAGCTTTTGATTTGCTTTTTAGCTTGAGTTCATCACCATCATCTTTATTGTTGAAAATGGTGTTTGGCCTTAGGGTGTATTTTAGTGACTGGCATCTGAAGAGCTCTGGAAAGCTAATGCCAAGACATAGGAATGTGGAGGGAAAAGAAAAAAAAAAGCACCTTCTGTATGTATGTTTTGTATCCTCTTTCTTTTATTGACTGTTTAAATGTGCTTGGGAACCGATGTGTGAACTGCATTTTAAATCATATTGTTAAAAATATTCTCCCTCTTTTGTTGGGAAGCTCATGTTGATCTTAGCTGTGTTTGATTTGTTGATAGTTTAACTGGAAGAAAGTGACCACTTTTTTATATTCTCTCAATTAAACCTTCAGCAGTTACAAGCTGTTGACAGTAGTTATAGAAGTTTTCTATAATAAATGTTCAAGTATTTTTGTACATAATTGGTAAATTTTAATAAGGAGTGTACCATTATGTGAAAAAGAAGCAAACAGTTGTGTATGCAGTAAGATTGTTATAATTATGCCAAATACTTTATGTATGGAAAAAAGAATATTTGTAAATATGTGCTTTTAACAATAATTCTGCCATATTGACTTTACAATTTTGAATGTCAGAAAAAATAATATATGTTAAAATATTTATGTTTTAGTGAAAGTATTCATAACTTGAAAAGGAACATATGAATTTTAGCTTTGTATCTTGCTGATTTCAAAGTCTGGAATTCCTTGAACTAGCTCTTGCTTTCTACTATAACATTTTTATGTCTGTAACCACATCATAAAACCTGTAGAAGGCTACATATTTATGCTGATATAAAGAAGTAATGCCTGAAATTTAAATAAGGTGTCACAAGTAAGATAACAAAGCTGCTCTGGATTTTTTTTCCACCCATGTAATTTAATAGATTTTGTTTACTAGTGCTTGAGCACAGAACAGTATGAATCAGTGTTATTTGCTCCTGAAGCCTTTTTTTTTTATTTCTGGCAATAAGCAGAGGTGATGACTTTATCATTTGTGTGCATTACTGGTCAGCTTTGCAGCAAGACATTTCACAAAGTCTCTGTTTACCTAGACACTCATATTGGTTGCTGCGTAATGCTAGTATGAAATAAAAGAACTTGCTTAATCTTTAAAGTACAACTTTTTTTCTACAGAATGAGAGATTCTAATTCACTTAGTCACAGAATGAAAGTTCTGATTCCTTGTCTTGCTAAATCTTTTTTTTTTTTCCTGTTCAAAATCTCCTGAGTTTTCTCTCTATTTGGACTCATACTTGCTTCGTGAGACAAGGTGGGGAGAGTATTGATATGCTCTTCTGAAAAAGTGAAGAATGTAAAATTTACTAGAGAGTTCACTGTAAATTAAAATTAACCTGCATGAACATTCTGTTTTTATAACCAGGACATCAGAAATACTCTGAACGATAGAAAATTATGTAAAATTGACAGAGTACTCTTAAGCTGAGTTAACACATTTTCTGCTTAGCCAGTTTTGACAAATTGATTCTGTAGATCAGTTTTTCAACCTGATTACCTATAAAAAATGTAGTATGAAATTTTGTTATGTATGTTGCAACACCCACTGCTTGAAAACCTAATGTAAATAAAGGTCTTGTTTGAATTTTATGTAGTAGTCATAAATATAATTTTACCCATTTCCAGATGATGGTGAGTAATTCAGAAGCTCATACAGGAAGACCAATGGGAACAAGTTGCTCTTGCTTCTCAAGAGCTTGAACGTTAGCCAATGTGTCTGTAATAGGTGACATAATCTTGTATTCAAATACCATATTTGACATGCTGGAGTCTGTGGGATGCCAGAGAAACATCCTCTAACTCGGCTGGCTGGCTTTGAAATGATGCAGTTCAGACTGGTTCTCATTATGGCATAATTGCTCTGTAGTTTGAGTGAACTCAGTTATGATGTCCCAGGCCAATTGCTGTGCCCTGAAAGAAGCACAAAAGCTGAAGTTACCCCTCTTAGTAAAGGTTTCAGGGCAGTGCAGTTATGGCCCTGCTCACGTGGAACAGGGTATAGTGAAAATCTTCTATATGAAAGTAGCACCTTGCCCACCTGCCTGGCCATTCTTCCTGTTCACTGATTGTCCAACAGCACCTGCAGAAAGAACAGTGACAAAGCAAAAACATACCAATTGGCAAGAGTCAGTGCCTGAGGTATAAATGATGAAAAGCATCTTGTTTTGAATGTAACTGTGGTCAGTGAGGCATGTAGCAGCATTGTCTCAGTAAACCCAGGTGCTGACAGATTCAGATCTTTGCTCCAGAACTCTGCTGGTTGCTGGAATTTCTGATGATTCAGGCAGAGCCCTGACATATGCTGGCCAAAGGGCAAAGTCCTGTCTGGTGGGATATTGTGCAAGGATGGCTGCCACTGGATCCCTTGAGATTCTCACCTTGTACTAGATTATGTGGGAGAAAGCCCTTTTCATATTAATTTTTCTTTACCTTCTCTTTGACATTTTAATTCAGCTTTTGACATATACTTCATAGAAGAAACTAGAATGATTAGTTTGGATAACATTAACCAAAAAAAAAAAACCATTGGGAATTAAATAGCTAAACTATTCAAATCTCAGGAATAGCAAAGTTTTAGAGCTGCATATCTCATGTGTGCAATAAGGACAGGTTAGGGACTCTTCCTGGGTGGTAAAATAAGGCTGCTGAAGAAATAACATTAATTTTTTTTTTAATGATTGCTCAGTAAGGAACTTGGTGTTTCTATTTTGACAGGCTGAGGGCTGTCAGACTTCAGTGGGGATGCAGCCTTCCAGGCAAAGCTGGGCAAACTTACCTAGGTTAGAACTTGTGTTAAGGACATAGTTCAGATCTCCTCTTTAATGACTGATATTCATCCCAGGAAGACTGTTAGAAGAAGGGAAAAGAAGGTCAGCAATTGGGGAAAAGAAAAAAAAGAAAAAAAGGTACAAATAAAACTTAGGCAAAACCCTTGATGGCCTGACAATTCATCGAAGTCTGTTTTGACTCAGCCAGGAGATGTGGCGGGAGAAACTGAAATGTTACCGGAAACTGAAGCACCAAGTACATTTCTCTAGGCTATTGTGTGGGGTGATGCTATACCAGCTTAACTACTGGTTGAGCTGAAGGGAGTGGAAGGGAAGCTGGAAGTCCTGACCAAACAGAGGGTGTTTTTATTTTACAAAAGCTTTGCAGTGGGGGTTTTTCTCTTTTGCTGTGGCTAACCAGAGGATAGAGAAGACTGACTGTCATGAGTTGCAAAGGCAAAGAGTTTCTAAATAGCAAAGACCTAAAAAATATTCAAATATTTCTCTGCTAAGCAGTTACTTTCTTAACCCATGGTGCATAACTGATGCAGTGCATTTTACAATTAACATCTGAGTAATTTAGAGAGCAAATTAATGTCAAAATTTCATAGTAAATAGCTTCTTTGATAGCTCATAAGCTGCTGAAATTTTGGTTAAATATTTAAATGTTTTACATCATTGATTTGCTATGGGAACTAAATCCACTTCTGTATTCCAATTTATTTTACTTCTGGAAAATTCTACAGAAGAATTACCTTCTTGCATTACATTCTTGCTTATTTTTGAGAGACTACTATCGCTGCTGGTTTTTGTTGACCTCACTGACTTCCCTTGAAGTGTTTCCTCTTGCTTTTCAAAAGACAGACCATCAGCAAAGAGCTACTTCTGACTTTTCTGTGGGGAATATTTCAAAACCACAACCTGAGTGGGATGCAGTACAGCAACTGTTCCCAGGGGGGACTTATAAGCAAGGGCTTTGGGAACAAAAGCTGAGGGGGAAGTTTACCCATAAAGCTATTCTCCAAGGAGTTTGTGTTCACAGATAGAGCAATAGCTCAAGGACAGGGACTAAACTAATTTACTAAAATCAGGAGGTGGGATGTAGGTAATGTCTGACAAGCTCTGCTAAAGGGGGAGGCTCTGTCCCAGCATGTCCTATAAATGGGAATCCTTTACCTAATTTCCTGATCTCATCATGGAGAAAGTAATGCCAGGTAGACAGGCAGGGTGGGGGGAGGGTGTAAGTTTTATTTTAGGGTTGCTGAGCATGGGTAGGGGCAGGGAACAAATACTGAATCTACACTTTAAACCTAAGTTGATTTGAGAGATAATTCTTCTGGGTCCTTGGTCCACATTACATTCAAGGGATGTAACTTATGCAATGATTTGCCCTTATACTCTGAATGTGCCCTGGAGAGGCAGCTGTCCATCTGAACTCCCATGCCAGTCTCTTTTTGCCTTGTATTGTGAGAGGAGGGCTTGCTTAGGTGTGCTGGAGCAGAGTCTGATGCAGCCTGATCTCTGTGCTTCTCTTTGAGATGTTCAGTTCCCCTTTGAGGGTACAGTGCTGTGGTAAATCCAATGATGTGATACAACACCCAGTAGAATTAATCTGAAGATTCATACCAAGGTTTTAGAAATGGCATATGTCCAAGAGGAGTTGGGTGAAAGCAGCTGGAACCTAATGAATTTGGTCCCATCTGAAAAAAATAAAACTTTCTAACATGAGCACAAAACATTTTACAAGGAACAAAACATATCAATAAACTCAACTTTTTTTTGAGCTAGTGTATTAGGAGTTGAAGCAACAAAATATTACTGTGCTGTGCTCTTCTCAGGCCATTAAGTTCAGTGAGGGAAGATTGTGCACACTGGACAGAGGCTTTTTATGTTGCCAAGGAGAGTTTTCCTCCATCTACAGTTCCCTCTCCAAGCTCTGTCTCAGAACTAAAGCACATCTTGTCAATCCCCCTGAAGCTATAATTCAGTGGACTTTTTATAGCTGTAAAACCTGAGCTGCATGATGATAAGCAAGCAAAATCAAAGCAAGTCATAACCTGCTACTTTGAACATGCAGACAGGGGCTACAGGGGAGCAAGCAGGGAGAAAAAAAAGAGAGAAAATTGGTTTTCAGGCCATAAAGATCAATTTTGACTTCTGGAATCTTTGCTGCATTTTGAGAAGTACTGTATTTTCACCACATGCTTTACTGGGTTTTTCCCTCTGTGTGAGATAATGCTGGGAAATGGTTTTCTCTGGTGTTTGTGTAGATTTGAATTATTATATTTGTCTTGTACCCAAAGAAAATGGTTTTCAGGGTTTTGTTTGTTTTTCTTCAATCCTGTGACAGGGTAGGACAGCAGAAATAAGACAAGACTGGTCAGTGCACCCCCTAGAGGTGGTCATGGACAAGGGGCAACAGCTTCCAACTGAAAAAGAGTAGGTTTAGGAAGAAAATTCAGGAAGAAATTCTTTCCTCTCTGTGAGAGTGGTGAGGCACTGGAACAAGTTGCTCAGAGATTTTGTGGATGCCCCATCCCTGGAAGTTTTTAAGGCCAGGTTGGATGGGGCTTAGAGAAATATGATCTAGTGGAAGGTGTCACTGCCCACAGCATGGGAGGTTGTAACAAGGCAATTACAGTCCCTTCCAACCCAGGCCATTCTGTGTTCCATGTTCAGAGAAGAACATCTATATTCTCTAGGTAGTTCTTTAACTCATACCTTCAAAGGCTAAAATTCAGTTCACTGTGGGCCCCTCACACCTGTGCACAAGAACAAAAAATGGGTGAATTCCATCTTGCTGTGGGAGGTGTGCTTCTGTATGTGCCTCAGGCACAGTGAGGTGTGGACATGGATGGGCACCATGGAATGCTGCCCTCTCTTTGGTGTCCATATTGCTGCAGCAGTAATGTACTTGTGGTGCATTGATATCATAACTAGCTGTCCTGGTACAGCACACAATTGTCTTACCTGCAACAGCTGCAACTGTGTAAAGTACAATCAGAAACAATCAAAATGTTGAACTAAATGACAAAATTGCTATGTATCGTTGTCACCAACTCTACACTTATTTATCTTGATAACTGGGAAACTTGGTGGATTTTGCAAATTCTCTCAGTGAGCCTTTTTCTGGTTCAGTGCTATTTTTACTGAAGATAACACCAGCCCATCTTGCAAGTGAAGCTTTCAGCAGTTGTGCTACATGAAACCAGGCACAGCATGAATGACAAATCCTCAACACTGTGTGGGCTCATTAGAAAGTTTTGTATTCCATGCTGAGCTGAAGGAGAGGGAGTGACCTGGGAGACTCTGAGCAGGCACTAAACCATGGAAGCAGCAGCAGAAATGACAGCAGATGGCAGGGTCAGCTCATTAACTGCATTTATCTAATGGGAGACTTCCCATATATTGTCAAGCAAAAATTAAAAAAAAATAATCTGTCAGAAATTCCACCTGGTCATAATTGATCATTGTTAATAAATTTGTTCCAGAACAGGCTGCCAAAATCTCAGCTGTGATTGCGTAACTGAAACTAATCACCAAACGATAATTGCTGAGGTGAGTTGCTTTGGTTGGGTGACAAAAGGAACCAAAGCTGTGGCTGCTGGCAAAATGGAAAGCTGTTTTGTGAAGGTATGCTGGGCTGACAAAACATCTGCCAAGTTTGCTGTTTCGGTCTAGCTCTGTCTGTTATGAAACACAGGATTGTAACACTTTATTCTAGAAACACTGATTATACATAAATGAATAAATATTGCAGCTATATTAACACAAATTTGCCCTGTAAACCACAGGTTTATTCCTGATTTCTACCTTGGTTTCTACAAAAAAAAAAAAAAAAAAAGTCAAGAGACAGGAGTCTACCTAAACTAGAGAAAAAACCTCATTTAAACCGTATTATGAATTTATTGTTGACATTATGCTGACAAGTTTCAAACTGTAGCTTAACCTTTTGTGTAGTTATCCATGCAGCACTCCTGAAGGGAGGCTCAGGGTGGTGCCATGTCCCAGCCCGAGCAAGTGGGGGCCACTGGAAGTCCGATGATCGCTCCAAGCATGCTGTACTGGATTTCCAGGGCAATTCCCCAGCTACTCTGTCTTGTCCTTTCAGAAGACCAGCCCCCTCACCCCCCTATGCCATCCGAACTGTTGGCACCTGCTACTATGCCAGATTCCAAAATGGAATTTCTGTTCTGCTGCTCCACCAGTCAATCTGCAGCACACAGCACAGTATGAACATGCTTTAAAACAAGTCTCGTCCAGTTTGTCCCAGTCTCTTCAGGTACCAGCACCACCGCCTCAGCCAGGCCTGGTGGCCGCGGGCAGCCGCGACCTTCTCACTGAGCTCCGAGGCACCGGTGGTGGTTACAGGGCTGTCCTGAGGGGCTGCTGCCGCCTGGCCGCGGCCGCTGCTTTCTGCTAAAGAGCTCCTTGCTGCAGCGTGTGCCCCGACACGGTCTGCTAGGCGCGGCCAGCAGCAGGGAGCATCCGGCGGGCTACCGAGCCCCGGCTGTGGATGAGCATGAGGGCAAGGACCAGGGCCTCAGGACCAGGGCAAGGGAAACAATGAGGACAGAAGCTCGGCACAAGGGAGAGGGACAAGGTCGCCCCGCGCAGTGGCGGCGGTCTGGATCCCCCGAGAGGGCGGCAGGGACGGGCAGTGCTGCCATCGTGGGGCGCGCTGCGGCTCCCCAGCGGGCTGGGCTGCTCCGAGCTCCCGCTCCAGGCACCCACAGAACCTGCGGCGCCACAATGGCCGGCGGCACGCGCGGGGAGTCGCTGGGGGCGCCACACACAGCACGGCCTGGCACGGCAAATGCTCAGGCACATGTAGGCATACAGTTTGTGGTAGTTGGGAGTGGGGCGGCAGCCAAGCCTCATCCCCAATGGGCTACAGCTGTGCAGGACAGGTGAGCAGCATTGAAGGTAATGGGACATGGAGTGCCGAGGTGCACTGACCAATCACAAAAGGATACAGAGGGCACACACACAGGTGTAAGGCATGTAAGGTGAAGGGTATAGAAGGTTGGACTGAAGAGCAATAAAGAATAGACGCCCGAAGTCTTCTGGTGCGGTATGGTGTTGTTCTGTATGGGGATGCTTAAAGCTTTCTGATATTATATGGCGATATTCTGTGTATCGTGGTCGTCTCAACTGCGATATACGTTGCAGTACATGCTGTGACAGGCGCTGGCACGGCAAAAGCGCGGGTGCCCGGGAAGGGAGCAGCCCATGGCTTGTGCGGCGCGCCTCGGACTGCCCCGGGGCACGGCCCGGGCTGCTCCACCGGGCTGGAGGCTGCGGCAGGCGCTCGGGCAGCTCCCACCTCACCCCTCTGGGTTCTTTCCTCAGCGAATGGCCAGGGTGCCTCCGGGCACCGCACTCCCCAGCAGACTAATTTTGCCTGCCTACTCATGTTTCTTTTGAGGAGCCAGTTTAGAAGTGGTGCCTTGAAATGTGTGTGGTTTTAGTCAGGCAGGATCTTATGAGGAAGAAAGCATCATGTCGTGCTGTCCTTGTATAATGTGTTCAGCAGCACTAAAAGTAATTTACTTAACAATGGCAGAAAATGACAGTTTTTTAATCTCGCTGCTGAATCCTCAGCCTGGCTCCAAATCAGTCAATAGCACTTCACAAAGGGTATTGCTGTGGTTGTTTTTATGTTTATCTGGAGCAGACAAACTGCTGTGGCTCCTTCTTGGGTGTTCTGTACGTGTCTTGTACTCTCTGCCTGTAGAGCAACGTATTGACGAGGTCTTACAACAGTCAGGGGAAGACTGAGCACTCTGCCTCACCTGCTTTGCCTGCATTTCACTACGTGCTATTAAATGATGCTTCAGGACAGCACAATGCAAGGAAAAGGGCAGGCTCCCACCCTTAAGCATATTTCCAGCTGGAAATCATGGCATAGTAGAGTCAGAAAATAGATGATAAACAACATATCGGAAATATTGACTCCACAGCAGAAGCTGCTCTTGGGCAAACAGGTTATTGAGTACATTGTTGTATGAGTTCTCGGCACCAAAACAAAAATATTGCAGGTAATATTCAGGTCAAAAAGATGTAGAGTTCTTCAAAAGGGATATGCTTTTGCACAAATGAATTGTAAAGGGACTCTTTTCTATTTTTTTCTAAATATGTTCAGAATAAATAGAAGACTGGTGGTGGATAATGAAGGTATTAAGAGGATGTGTCAAAGAATAGATGATGATGAATTCAATGACCTTATAAAATTATTTAATCAAAAATAAATTTTAAGTTATGTTTTCCAGTGCTTATGTTCTCACCTTTTGCTTTGGTTTATCTCTCCAGGCTAAAGAATGTTTTAAATACAGTGGTTTATTAATAAAAGGAGTTTTTGGTAGGCTTATGCATTATGCACTTGGGCATACCCACTAAGTTTTGTGTATAATTGGAATTCTTCATAGAATGGGGACAAAATATTTAAACTTCAAGACTAAAATATTTTTGCTTTAGGCAGATTAAAACCAACATAATTTTAAGCTCCTTCCTGCAAGATTAATGTATCTAACAAGAGTATGAAAAAAGTGTATATGATTGGGTAAATACTTCGGGTGAAAGTGAACGCTCTGTAAGCCATCTACAATCAGATAGTTTAGAGGCAATCATCTTCAATAGACTAATCTTGAAATGCAGGGATGTGGTAGAGAATTGAAGCATAAAATTGCAATTACTACATAGCTGTGTTGTACTTCTGTAATGTTTTGAAGTCAAGTGATGCTACATATTAGAATTTTTAAAACATGTGCTAATATACAGCATACAATTAGGAAAAAAGCGAAATAAAGGAATTCGCATTCTTTCTAAGCTGTCAGAAATAAATGAGATCAATGTGGCGTGTAATAATCTACACACTTCTCATGTGTTTTGAAAAACCCCATCAAATAAAAAATCTTAAGTAGATTGATAAATTTAAAAGCACAATTAGTGTACTAAATTCATCAAATTCAATAAATTACAATTGAATATTGCACACAACATTACTGGAAAAACATGTTTTATGACACTGAATGATTATCAGAGTAGCTTTGTGAAAGCAAAAGTTTGGATTCATCTGGATTCTGTTGCACAGATTTCAGAGTACTTATATCCAGTTTGGAAGAGTGAAATAAAAAGTCTTTTACCTCTTCTGTCCCAAACTGAGAAAACTTCCATTTCCATGCAATGCAACGGAACACATATACACACCCCTAAACTTTCCAACCTATGTGTTCTAATGCCTAAAAGACCACCCTTTTAGAATTATTACCTTTCATGTATATTTTGCCCTCACACACAGAATTTTCCCTAGCAGAGCTGCTCCCTTATATTTTAGAGTCTCCCAATTGCAGTTGTAATGGGCTCAGTGCATATGATTTACAGTCTTATCCAGAAAATACAGGAATTTTATTCTGATATTTAATCTTAGTTCATGCCATGATCTCTGTGCATTGTATGAAAATGTGTTTCATACCTGACACAAAACAAGCGGATATATTGTCTCACTTTTCAACCAAGATGTATAAAGATGCTTTACCATCATCATACTAACTGCACAAAATATTCATGGTGCTTTGATAATCTGTAGTGGTATTTATGGAAGACATGTTTTTCTAGGCTTTTGACTTTTTAGTGTTTGCAAATTATTTTAAGGGACAAGACATGCACTATTCTTTTTTAAGAATAAATATTTTACTGTATGTTATAAGCTTGAAAGTTCACATTTAATGTTTCAAAGGTTGGTATTTCCCCCTTTCTTCTTAAAATCTAGGTCTCGGGCACCTGGAAAATCTGTGAAATTATGCATTCCTTATGCAAACTACCTCTTCAGAAGAAATAGTTCGTGCTGTGGCTTAGATACAAAACTGGGCTCAGTTATCTCGATCTGATTTTTAAAAAGAGGTTTGACAGGCAGATTCAATGCAGTTACTTGTATTTACAGCACTGCAGTTTAGAACAGAACAGTCTAACCTGGAGAGAGCTATTGAATTTACCTTATTATACTCACTATATTGAATGCAATACATTTGAAGGGATATATGTATTCTACTAGCACCTGGTATATGTCATCATTGCAAGTTTACAAATAAGAAATCCAAAAGTACAAGGCCTGACCTCACTCTTCTTTGTTGGTACTTAAATTCTGTATGAACCTTTGCATTTAGCATTCTCTAGGTTTTCAGACTTCTGTGGTGAAAGTTGTTGCTGTCAGCACTATGCAAGTAGCTTAGCATTTAGCTCACATGCAGGTCTGCAGTGCTCAATCTAATAGTTCCCATGGCATTCCTCCTGGAAGGGAGACACCAACCAAACATGACCAGGAGAGGCAGTACCTCCTCTTTCACACAGTAGTCCCATGGTTAAAGCACTCAGCAGGTCAGGGGTACATCCATATGCAGTTTCCAGGAAAATCTTTGAACATTGTTGAGACTATCATAATGTCGTTAAGGTTGTGGAGACCATAAGACTACGTGGGGCAACCTGCAGTAGTAGTCCCTTCCCAAATTTTATGTTAAATATTATGCAGTTAATTATGTTGAGGTTAGTAGGCGTGAATTAATGTTATATATAATATACCTTAAATGTAGCAAATATCAGTTGGTGAGCCTGGGATGCAGATTTCCAGTTAAACCCATATGAATATCAAACCCAATAGAATGAAGATGTGCATTTGTTCTTCCTTGTCACATCTTGTTTTGTCTCAGTTGTTCTGTGTGGTGTGCTAGTTGCTCTCATTGGAAAAAACTCTGCTGCATTCTGTCATCTACAGCTTCCCCAGCACATGAAAATGCTCTCCTTAACAGGTTCCCAGCACAGGGTAAAGACCCCTTGTACAGCTCTCCCTGTTTAGGTGACAATCAGCAGTTTGCCATATTGTCAAACACAGCATAATTCAATTCATCTGTTTCTGGGGGGAGCAGAACACTGTGATTACATACCTGCCTGCATTCTGCCTAGATAATTTCATTCTTCATTTAAAAGTTGCCTGCTGAAGCAGAGTCAGAGAGCAGCTCTCACAACTCGTTTATCTCCCTGGGTGAACATTTCAGCAAATTAGACATCACCTGTATCACCACCAGCAGTAAAGTATCACAGCACACAGCTCATTAAAAGAGCTCATGCAGGTGCCTGTCCTCGGTGCAGGATTTGGCACAGCACTTGGGACTCTTTCACCTGAGTGCACTGAGGCACACAGACCTTACCAATGGTGCTGCTCCAACCACAGCTGTCCTGCAGCTTTAGTATTGGCTGAGGAAACCAAGCAGCTCCGAGTGCCCGCTCTGAGGACCAGCTGCCCCTGGGTGCATCCATCAGGCCAATGCATTCCTGTGGCTAGGAAGGAGACAAGGCAGAAACATAAAGGCTAGGTACTTGTAGCTGGTACTACAGCTAGCCCTAAGTATATAAACCCATTACATATTATAGCATTTGTTTCCCTACAAGGGATTTATATCCTTTTATTGACAGGTTTACTGAGAATTCACCTGGCCACAGCAGAGCATATTTTCTCTATAATCATATTTTCTCATAATCTTTTAATGTTGAAGTTCCAAATTATTTTTTGCTAAGCCTCAAAAGTTTCAGTGTGTATGAACTTTAATGGACATCTGAGATGATTTTTTTGCAAAAGAAAATGGACCCTGTAAGCTTACTTGTGAATGTACAAATATAAGCAAATTAAAAACATGACTGTTTTTAAGGGGATTCTATCACTGAGATCCATTTTAATGAGAGACCCAAACACCCGTGCTGCAATGCCTTCAGGCAAGAGGATATATGCATACATGAAACTGAAGTCAAGGAAAAGCTTTAGAATAATTTCCATTGCTTCCCCTAATCACTACCATTAAATTTCATATTTTTAGCTCCTGATGAGGCTGTTTTTTGTGAGTTTCAGCTTTAGTGGTTCTTGCAGGAATGTCAAGATTAAGGCCTGAAAAAATTGGTCTCTAAAATGTTTTAAAATGATCAAGTATGCAATGAAAAAGACACCTTTTCTCATTGAAAGAAAAATCTTATATCAGGTCTCAAGTAAGTGGCTCCAAGGTCAATTGATGGGAACTGAAATGCACTATAGTAAAAAATGGCTACATTAGATTTGACTAATTTATGTGCCCCTGAAAACTACAGTGTGTTTTACTGGTGTGACCAGCAGATAAACAGTGACAAGTGAGCCAAAGCCTCTGTCATTCAGGTCTTCTTTGCCTGTTGCTGTCCTGTAAGCTTAGGTAGGGCTAGCACAAAGGAGTTTGTCCAGGGTACAGAAGTCCAGCAGAACGGACAGACCAAGATGTGTTGTGTGGACAGAAGTGGTCAGATAGATGAATGGCTGGGTAAATTACACCCAAAAATTTTACTGGTAAAAATATGTGTGTAGAGGTACTGAAAGAATAGGTGGTAAGAAGCAACCCAGTCCCACTCAGTCATATAAATGTTGTTATTTCAGGTGTCCTCATATAAACTCATTAACCTTCAGACTGAGTGTTTTACAAAGGAGGTCCCTAATAACTCAAAATTTCTATCCAAACAACATGAATATGACTCAGAGATATGAAATTAAGCTATACAGCTGAGAATTATCTCCTACAAAGTACCACAGCTAAACTTTATGCCAACCTGATCAGGTTTTGGAAATTACTCGTTTTGTCCTCAACCCTTGAAGTCCAGCAGGAAATTTTAGAATAGGCATTGAGCACTCTGAAAGAATAAGGACCTGTTTAAATTACAGTAATAAGTTACCATTTTCTTTTACATCTTAGCAACAGCAGCCAATATCTCTCTTGTACATGGAATCAATCTGGGATATATGAATTAACACTAGAGACTCCTGAAATTCAGAAAGAAACCAAAGATTTGAGCAAGGAAACTGGGATCAAAATGCCTTTCACTGCAGACTTTAGTAACTACATTGGTGTTACACTAAATGCTGATATTTTAAAGCAAGTTAGATGTTTTGACAATTTTGATTCTTTGGGATAAGTGTAAGTCATGCTCTGGTAATTCATATCAGATTTAAAAGCCTTGTCTGTTCAGTGTTCTGATTTAGATATGTGCAAGTGTAGCTTGCAGAAAAGAGGATTTCAGAAAGAACTTGCAGGTCAAATGAGGAATTATCCACAAGGTTATACAACAGCTGAGCAGCAGTGTTTGGACAATAACTCTGGATTTAAGTGTCTCAATTCTGCATCTGATGCCTTAGTAGTTTATTGGCTCTAATTTCATGTTTGGAAGGAATTTTTCAGTTCCTAGGAGATTTCAAAAGGACTGCAGCTAGTTGTTCTTTGGAGATCTGGATTCAGATGGTGCTTATGTAATTTAGAAAACACTTTAACTCAGCCCAGGCTATACTATTAGAAGTAAAAATTGTTTTAGCAAACAAGATGTCCTCAGAACATGGTGGCCTAACAACCTATAATAAGGTCCTCAAAATACATACTAAATAGAGGGAAATGGAGATGCCAATTGCCCCTAGCAGCGACACCCACTATTCTCCTGTAACATTGTGTCACATACTTGTTTTAAATATATTAGAAAAGAATGTATTATACTTTCTAAAGTAACAATAGATGGGAAAAAAAATTGAACAAAATTATGTGCAGCATTACTAAAGAAAACCTTTTGAAAACGATTTGATGGTGCCACTAGGAACTAATGGTGCTGACTACGAACTAATTACAGCTGCCCCTCCGGCCTTGGGTTTGCTCACAGGGAGGTTCTTCTTACCGGGCTCTCAAGCAGAAAACGAAAATATCACACAATCTGCTGCTGAGGGATTGGGAAGGGGGTGAGTTGGAAACAAGAGACAGAAAATGTTGCCATACTCTTCAAAGTGCTGTGCTTGGGATATGTGTCCATTCAGTAATTGCACAGGAGTTTGGTCACAGCAGGATTTTGTGATTACACAGCTTAATTGTCACTGCCTATTATAAAGACCTCTTTGTTTTTGCCATTTGTCTTTCATATTCATCCACACTTTGTATTATGTTTCTGCTTGCTTGTCCCCTGCTTGTCTCCTACCAATTCCTCCAGACTATTATTTCCCCTTTCAATACACTCCATCATGCACGCCTCCGTTTAATTTTTTCATGCCTCTGCTCTTTCAGTTGTTTCTGTCTTGGTAGCTCTCAGCCTGCTCCCCTACCTCTAATTCAGCTCCCACTCACTGAAAACCTCTCATGCTGATTTTACTTAATACACTATAATTAAGGGTGGGGTTTTTCAGAGGTACATGCATAAGGGGATGGACTTTTCATGGCGCAAGCTATTTATTATGCTTGTTAGACACAATGTTAAAATAAAGGTGGCTACAAACACTCCAGGGTAGACACCTTTGACAGAGAGTAGACAATGGGGGCCTTTGTGAGACCGCAGCAATGAAACAGTCTTAAAATGTCTCTCTCCCTGCTGCTTGGTTGAAAGGTGGGTTGCCCCACACAATTACTGTTCTCTCTTGTTAAAAGTTAATAGGTAGGGGAGGACTGAGTAATAAACAAGATGCAGTTCCTGAATTGTCTAGGTCTTCAAAACCAGCATATTATTAAACAACAAGCTGAGAGTGGTCAGATACACTGCTATAGTTAGGAAAAAAAAGTACTTCCTTAACCTGGTGTCAGGGACAGCAATGCTGTGTCCATATGGCACTTACCGTGTTTTTCATGTAGGCTTCCCTGGACATTAATGTTTACTGGAATTTGAGGAATTCCAAATGGTTTCACAAACCACTTGTTACTCTGATGGAACAAAGAATAATACAAAGGGTAAAAATGCCTTCACATCCTGCTCTCATCGGAGTATTATGGGAAACATGTAAATAAAGAATACAAATCAGCACCTCATTCACCCTTCATCAATTGCCTAATGACTTGCAACCAGTTAATTACATACCTTTAAAGTGCGCGTACAGGAGAAGAAAAAAAAAGCTTCTGTGATGAGAAAGGACAGCACAGAAATACTGACTCAATACAGACCCAATACAGGTAAATTTAAGCCTTTAAATCTGACAACACTGAAAGAATGTACTGCATGTAATAGTAAGCTAAATGTTGTCTGCTTTATGCTAAGCATTTAATAATCATTAATCTACAACGATTGCTCTACATTTAGATTTTGCTACTGATCTTTGTGAGCTCTGCACTTAAAAGCAAGATAAGGATTTACACATTACACAGGAGAATTGAATGCTAAATTGGTTAAATATGTTGAAGAGTATTAAGCAATAAGTAATATTAGGATGAGTTACTTTCACATTTCTAAATACTTAGGACCCATGTAGACCAGTAGCTCAGGCTCAGTAAATACATTATTGCTATGGCTATCAGCAGAACATGGACTTCATACTGATTTTGCAAATTTTCTGGACTTGCCAGGCTTTGTCGAGCTTGCTTTAGCATTCCTGCAACTGTTTTACTTTGCTTACCTATAACAACAATCTTATAATGAGGAGGTATTTCTCTAATGTACCGATTTCCACACTGGTGACCAGTTCTAGGCAGAAGGACTTGAGGAAATTGAATGAATCTGGATAAGGGGAAGTTCAGATTGAACATAAGGAAAAGGTTCTTCACAGAAAGGCTGGTCAGTCACTGGAACAGGCTGACTTCTGCAGGGAAGTGGTCACAGCCACAAACCTGCCAATGTTCAAGGGCATCTAAACAACTTAGCCACATGCTTTAGGTAGTCCTGTGGGGACTGGGGAGCTGGACTCAAAGATTTTTATGGATCCCTTTCAAATGGAGATATTCTATGTTTCTGTGTTTTACTTTTTGGTGATTTTATATAATCTTGGGATACAATCATAACACATAGTAATAAGTGGTAATAAGCAGTTGGTAAAATTAAATGTTTATGCCCTTATCATAATAATGCAATGCAGGAGACTACAGTGTTGGAATGACAGGAGTGAGAGGAGGTGCAAGATGACACTGGAAACTTCAGGGTTGTAAACAAGTCAGTGTTGGTCAGCTAAAAATACTGACCTGGAAAGTTGGGAAAAGCCTGTTGCAGGGGTAACAAAGCAAATAAACAACTCCTATCACACCAAACCAAACCATCTAAAGACCTGTGGAAAACACCGAAGGGTGAGCAAAACACCAGGGAGGTGAATGTTAGGAATTGTTGCAAGAACTTTGGCTGTCTGTAATAGACACGGGTTTTTTCTTCTTGTAATAGCATTGTTTTCTTTTTTTTTTTTTGGTAATTATTAAATCTGACCTGAAAAATCTTTAATGAGCCTGTCAAGAATTTACCTATGTTGACAACAGACTCTTGACTTTGATAATCATGTTTGTTTTCTTCTTTCCTAAGCAAAAATATGAGTGTAATAACTGTTCCTCTAGGAATACAAGATGATTAGCTTGACTATTGTAAGTTATTGATACAACATCAATATATTTTCTGGCCTTCAAAGATTATGCTATTTTCACTGACCTGTGATAGCATTTCAAAAATAAATTTCTTGTATTTTAATTCTTCTCTTTTTCCCTAATGTAGAGGACACTAGAAACCTCTTTAGTGCTCTGGTTTGCCTGACTAACTAAGCAAAATCTACTTTATTCTGACCAGACTGTGTTTCAGTGTGTATGAGGCATAACATGAATAATATGTGATGGTCAAAGGTAGCAGGAGTTAGGTTCCCAGTCATGTAATGAAATGGAGATGTGCAATAATACAATACTGAAGATATTGCAATCATATTTTTCCAGTACAATAGCAAGTTTAAGATTTATTGCCCTCTTTTGTGCCACACCATTGATTGCTGCCCTTGGGCCATAAGTTCTTCAAGCCACAGCTGGACTATATGAAGTGTTCATCTGCAATATCCATTAAGCAATCAGACTTTTTGATCCTGTGCCCTTTTTTCACTGCACCTTTCCTGTGCTCTGAGGCAGCTGGATCTGGCCCAGTATTTTCCTCCAAAACACACTCCCTCAGAGCAGTACTCAACACCACTCAAACATTCATTCCTTTACTATTTGGAGGAAGATAAAAATGCCTTTAATACGCTACACATAGTTGTATTTGCAAATTTAAGGACTTTAACTCAAAGCAGGTCTTGAATATCTCTGATAGATTTTCTGTACTCTTAAAATGCAAAATTAAATTAACCTGGAGGAAACAGAAGTAAATGTGTTTTTAGCTTAAAGCTTGCTGTTTAAGAGTCTGTTGAGAGTCTTTTAAAAGGATACTGTAGTGCAAAAGTTTTGCGTATTGCCAAGAAGGTTTTAGTGGTACTCTCAACTGAAAAGTAATTAAAGAGGTGGGTAAAAAGGGCTCCTTTTTTCCTTATTTCAGTCACAGATGCATGAAAGCATAGAAGCAGCAAAACATTTTCAGTACCTCCTTGTTAAGAGTTGAATGCAAAAAACTATGCCATTTACTTTTGGGTACCAATGCAGTTGCTGTAGAATACTTATTAAAAAATAGAAAAACAAAATGGTGCAAACATTGGTAATGCATCATTTGCAACTCATAGTTTTAGAATCAGCTTTGATAAATTTCACTTTCTCCACAACTAAATAAAGAGTAAGAATGGGCATTTCCTACTAGTTGCTTAGCACACACCTAATTTCAAAATGAAGGGAACTTACAAGATATGATTTGATTTTGAGAGGTTTATAGAAAAAAATCTTTAATCTGAAAAGAGTTTCAGCTCAGGAATTTTAGAGCAAATTATTTCATACTGTCAGCTTCAAGCACATGGAAACACTGAGGCACATTCCTGTGTTTCTCTTATGTTACAATTGAAAAGACAACATTGTGTTTTGCAGCAATATTTGTAAACAATTAGTGAAGGGTTCACAGTAAAATATTTACATGAAATGGAGATGGTGGACAGCAGGGGCCAAATACTTTATTGATTTCTACACAGTGCACTGATAACCTACCTGTAGAATCTTAAAGACAGCACAATATTCAAATGTGTTAAAGAATGCATTAAATAAAAGTTAACCAACAACAAAATTAGTAAGACTTATTTGATTGTAAAGGTAATGCTTATTTAAAAGTGTGTCAAAGGAAAACATAAACTGAGATAGCATAACAATCACTGGTTTTCCCTGCATAGCATATATGGTGGCATCAAGTGATATATATCAGATCATGTATTTCAGAAAACAAAATCACACCAAAGCTAATAATGTTTCTTGCATAAAAATGTTTTAAGCATGTTCTGATTTAAAAGACAGGTGTCAGCAAAGGAAGGCGGGAACTTCCCTGGAATGGAAAAGATGACCCTCTCCCAGTCCCTGTGGCACCCCACACATTGGCTCTGGATGCTCAGTTGGCCAGGAAACAGGGAGAAGGCGAGCAGGCGTGTGGTGTAGAGACAGGTGAACAGGAGTCTCGGAGCCCAGCGCACAGAGGTCAGGCAGGAGGCATTCCCAGTCCTGGGTTTTGGCACCACACCGCTGGCCCTGAGCTCCTGAGTGGCAGGGAAGCAGGCAAGCAAACTGGCAGGCTCTGGTTGCAGTGCTGGAGGAAAAAAAAAAACAACAAAAAACCCTACAGGGTAACAGGATCTCAGGTCAAATCCACTTGCTATGCTGTGTGGACGCTGCCACTATTCCTCACTGGAAGGAAGGACCAGGTCCAGCTCCAACCCCTGCAGGATCCCGGGCCCCCTTCACCCATCAGGACATCCCCCAAGCCATGGCGGATAAGAGGGTGAGCAGGAGGCGAGGGGGAAGGCAGTTAGGGCAGTGACAATTCCGGGCACAAAATGACTTTGGGAAAACACCATCACCATGAACCACCCCCCCGCCCAGCCCCACAAAACAAAGCATTAAAAGCAGTAAGCATTGCTGAAAGGTTTGGATTTTTTAAGACGTTGGGCATGGTGTGTTTGGAATAGTGTGTAACAAGAAATTTTATAGACTATGTGTACATAATTCATGTACCTGGTACTAAAAGTGGTCTTAAAGTGTGCCTTCCAATTCAATTTATTAATAGGTACTCTACTGCAGTGTCTTTTAAGATAGTTGACTCCTATATCAGCAACTGTGGAAATATTTTATCTCTTTAGAAAGACACGATCAGATTACAGGAAACTATGCACTCATACTTTCATAGCTCAGCCTCAAAGTCAAGATCAAGTCAATTATGGACAATTTTATATTTGAGCTTAAAAATAACACTTTAGCAATAAATTGCAAATATCTGACTGCAGAGACATAAGCAGAGGTGTCATCTTACATTGGTTTCCAACAATGGCCTGACTAGTAGAAGTATCTCCCAGCACCTAGTTAGGATCGCCCTGAGCCAGAGGTAGTTTCTACGTGTGTGATAATCTGTAATGGATTTTCCCTCCATGAACTCGCCCACTGACTCTTGAAGGTACATGAGCTATGTGGAAAAACCTTCTTCAGACTGTACTGGCACCCACACTTATTACAGCAACTAATAAAAACAACTAATCACTGAATGAAAGCACAAGCCCTAGTGTATCCCTCTGCACCAGCCAGGAAGACCCAGCCATCCTCCATGAAGGCAGTACAATGCAGCACCACGTGTGGCTGACATTGGCACCGATCACATCTGGGATGCTCTAGGGGAAGTCATCAGCTGAACAAAAATCCTGCACTTTTGTGTGGGTTACACTGTATGCAAGATACAGAACAGCTTTGTACTGAAATATTAAGAAGAAACCCCAATATTACATATTGTGGAAAACACCAATCACTTGGGTTTTTTTTAAATTTTAAAAGTTTAATAGTAATAAAATGGTTATAAAAATAGCAATACAATTAGAGTAATAATAATTTGGACAATTTGAATTAGGACAATATGAGACAATAGAGACAACGAATTACAGACGTCTGGATAGCTTTTTCTGGGCAGCAGGAGACCGAAAGACATCCGTTAACAAAGGATTAAACCTTAAGAGCTATAGCCTGATGCATATTCATACACTCCTTACATGATGCATAAATTCTATTCAAACAAGGGATTCGGTCTGGTTATCGTCAACTTCTTCCTCCTAATCCTAAGGCGCCTTCGATCTTTACCCGGGCAGGAACAATTCAGTTTCTTCTGATAAGAGAACAATAAATTCCTTTTCTCTGAAAGATTTAGGTGTCTTGTGGCTGCCATCTGGTGTGAGTGCCTCATTCCTTTCTTAAAAAATGATCCCACTAACAAAGTTCTTATTTTAACTACAAAAGTTACCTTCTAACTACAAGACATTTATATTATTAAAATGTTAATATAGCACTACTGATCCATACATCAAAATACATATAGTAAATATATGCGTAGAGCCATATAATATGCACTTTTCACACATGTGAATATCCAAGGAGATTTATTGTTGTCCAATTGCCAAAAAATGGCCACAAGAGTATATCCTTATGTATATGAACACCAATCCTCACTGAAGGAAAACAGCCACTGCAATGCAGCATCCTCAATTTTTTGGGGACTCAAACTGTAACTAGGGGGGCTGAAAAAGGATCAGGCCGAGTACCTTATTCCGTGCGGGGCCTGCCTTGCCCTGTGCGCGGCACAAGGCGAGCCCGTCAGGCCGCGCGGCGCAGCGGCGGCGGCCGCGGCCCCTCAGGCGGCCCGGGGCGGCGGTTCCGGGAGCACCGCGGGCCCCGCGCCCGCGCGTCACGTGACGCGGCCGGCTGCGGCCCGCCCCCCCGCGGAACGGAGCAAAGGGTAAGCGGCGAGATCGGCCGGGAGCCGGGCGGAGCCACGGGAGCCGGGCGGGCTCGGGGAGCCGGGGCGGGGAAGGGGCCGGGGAGCCCGCTGGTGGAGGAGCGAGCGGGGACGGGCGTGAGCAGAGGGGGCTCAGGATGCGGTGGCGGGGACAGCCAGGCGCCGCGCGGCGGGCCCGGCCGACAGCTCGCGCCCGCAGCCGGTGCCGCCTCTGCCCCGCCCCTGGCCCCGCCCCTGTCACCGCCTCTCCTGGGCGGGCCCCGCGGGGCGGGCGGAAGCGCCGCTCGCTGACGGCGGCCGCGGCTGCGTATTCGCCGCCGGTCGCGTGTGCGATCCCCTCCCTTCTTCGCCCCTCAGATTACCGGGATAGCTATTTCCCGTGGGAAGGGACTGGATTAAACAGCACCGGCCGAGTCAATAGCGTGAAGCGCCGCTGCTCTGTGCGTCCTCGCTTGGCAGAGGCGGTGCGGCGGGCGGCCGTGCCCTGCTGCCGGTGGAAGGCGGCGTGCTTGGGCGGGGGATGGGCTTGGAAGCGACTCCGGGGTTCTGCTGCCGTTCCTTGGCATCATGTCTGCAGCTGGGACTTGTGCTGTGCACGGCGCTTGGCCCTGGACTAAATGCAGCTCTTACTTCACGTATTTTTCTGCTTTATTAAACTTCTATCACATACTGTATTTGTCCTATGGGGACTACTGTTAATGGCCGTTCTCCGGTAGCCTGATGGAGTGGCTTTCCTGCTACCCTACAGCCTGGACATCTGAGAGAGAATTTTTTGTTGTTGTTGTGCTTCTTGTTTATTTGTTTGCTTTTAATGATGTAAGTTATCATAAAGTGGCTATTTTTCCACGTCTGGTGCTTGTCCTACAATCTGTCATACAATCTAATTCTTAGTTAAATGCTTCTGTGTATAAAGACTGCAATTCTTGAAGCTGAAGAGATTCAGCCAGTTCCTAGACATGTCTGTCTGGTGTTCCTACTTTTTTAAAGCTGGCAAAAACCTTAGATAGAAAAAGTGCAGCTGAACAGCAAGTAGACTCTAACTTTGTAAAATCTTTTAGTTAGCCAGTATTCCAATACAGAAGTTTTACTTTTTTTTTTTTTTTTTTTAAATTACCATTCTGGTTCTGTGGAACTGGGATTCATGGAGCACACCAAGATACCAGAATAGGCAAAGCTGCTTTATATATCACTCTAAATAACTTTCTTGTACCACTACGTTTTTATTTTCTTTTTCTCCCCTAAAAGCAAATGCCACACATACTTGTTCACTGTTGGTCTAGGAAGAAAATCAAAATTGTCAACAAAATATACTAGGAAGACAGAACCTCTTGAGGATTTTCAGGTTAAATGAAATAATTCCTCTAGAAAACTTCAGAATTAGACTTGCTTTTTCCAATATACAGCTTTGTAACTGAAAACCTTTGCATTTTGTAAAAAAAAACTTCACAGTTTTAACTACTGTATTTGGAAGATTTTCTGGAGCCTTTCATTTTATTTACTTAAAAAATACAGATTCTTTTATTTAACGTGTATGTTTCTGCCAAAATAAATTTTCTCCTGGAACTGTTGGTAAATAACTATACACATGGTATAGTAGTGAGTGATATCCACATCCCTGAAAATAATATTTTAAGCATGCTAGCAATAATTTGAAGATTCAAATGGTTTCACAGTCACAGTTGTAATTTTGTGGTGAGATCTTTATAAGATGACTAGGGTGCCATAGATTTGATCTGTTTCTGGAAATCCATATCCTTATGCTTGTTAAGCTGTTCTGCTTATTCTTAGGACCTGAGAAACTTACAAGGCAGTTTAAGTTATCAAGAATCCCAGACTCAAAATCAATATGGTGGGGAATGATGGAGTACACTAGGTCTGCTCTTAACAACTCCCACAGTGACCTCTAGAGTTCAAGGCTAAAACATGAGTGGTTAAAATAAAGGCAATTATTTTTGAAGGCATAATTTTCTGTATTAGTTTATACATTTAGTTTATTACTATTCCCTAGACAGTAGATGGTAAGTAGTTCCTTCATTGGGTTTTACTGCTGGGTTTCATGGGAATGTTCTGTCGAGGAGTCAGTCCCAATTTCCTGCTTTGAACAAGGATACACAAAGCTGCTTTTACAGTAGTTGTGGGAGAAGTAGTTATTTTTGTGAAGTATGATGAAAATAGAAAATACCTTTCAAATAGTTAAAATAATTTTCTATTCTTTCTCTTGGCATCATTTTTTCATACCATAATAAATATTATTTTCAGTCATTATTCTGCCCTCGTATACTCAGTGTATACTGTTGTGCTTTAAAGATTCATAGCTGCAACTTTAATTTCTTCTATTAATTTGTTTTTTTATTCATTTGACTTTCTATTAGGCTAGAAGAACCTTCCCTGCTCCATATGAAACTTCTTAATCCAAAAGCAAAATCTTTTAGAAGAATTTATTTCTGATGATATTAATGCTTGAAGCTGAGTGCTGTTATTCTTACTTTTAGGCTGTTCATTGAATGTTATCTGAATACTTGAAGTCATATATTTTGGTGAAAAATGAATATTTCCTCTTTTTTGTTGTCTTTGTTTTTGCCTAAATTTGGTTCTGGATAACCACAACTAACATTACAGTTCAATGGTTCTTGAAAAAAATCCAGAGATTTGACTAGATGAATGCACAAATTCATTGAAATTCAACGGTTATGCTATTGTTTACTGTAAATATAATTTACAAATTCAGTAAGTTTCAAAGCAACTCCTCATTTATGCAGTCTACTTGAGAGCAAAACATAGCAGCATCTGGTAGTTATTTGCAAAGGACACTTTAAATTAAACAATTAACTTTGGTTGCAGGCTTTGAATCCTTAGGCTGAAAGCAGCACAGAACTTTCAGTTGTAAGAAGCTGAACATGTGTTATGTTGCTCTCTTAAGTGAGTTCCAAAAATTAATGTAATTTAGTGTTTTCCTTTATCTACAGTATATATTAATGATCTTTAGTTTCTTTGAAGGTGCAGGAACATGAATAAACCCAACTATTGTAACTTTTATGTTAGAAGGACTGGTACTCTGCCTGTGTGCTAGTACTTGGAAGATATTTCATTACATCTGAAGTTTTAAGTGCTGGGAAAAAATCTGATTTGTAACAATTACTAATGTTTTTAATTGTAATTTCTATCCTTGATGCTTGTGTGTATAAAATGGAATCCTGAATAAATTGTCAGAGCTAAGGGATGGCTGATTACTTGCCATCCTAAGCTAATTGTTAATTTGATTGCTGAGAGTAACTTTGATCTACAGCTGTGTTTTCTTCTAGTTTTGCTTATATTTGAACAGTAAAATGTTCTGTTTGGAAGTAAAAGATTGTCCATTAGGGTAAAATCTGTGTACTTGAAACACAAAATTAATTTCTAAGAATAAGCAATATGAATTTTTTCCAGTTACAACCAACACATCAACTAAGCCTTTGACATGACATAGATCCCAGTGATGGGATATAGTAATATTATATTAAAAGAAGAATCAGTTCCACATTAGACTGACTTTTTTCCCTCAGCAATAATTCTGTGACTGATTGTGTTGATGGTTGTTGTGGTTTAAGCTTTTCTATTTGGTTTGTGAGCTAAAAGCTCATTATGGTTGATGTGGTTTTGTCTGCTTCTGGGAACATCTCTGTATGTTACAACACTGAGAAGATTAGAAAAATGGATTTTTATGATTGTTTTTCTTTACTGTGGTATACTGGAAAAAAATTCTACATATTTCATAGGGCTGAGAGCTATTACATGGAAATTGTAATTGCTTGCATTCAAGCAAAGGCATAAGAAAATGGTACAAAATGGAGTTGAAACTAACAAAATCTGCTTTGTATTTGGAACAAGCAAAACATCTGGGTGTCAGAACAAAAAGACCAATTTAGAGAAAAGAAAAAAGAACAGCAGAGCATACGTGTGCAGTTGCTGAAACTGCAGATTAGGTTATGATTTTCTTCTTCAGTAACACAACAGTTGTTTCCATGACCTGAGATATTTCCAAACTCAAAATCGAGGGGTGTTCTTTCATGTCTTTGTGCTAGGGGAGAGAGAGTAATATGATGAAGGAATAGGATGAGTAAAACCTGTGCAGAATAGAAATACATTAATTGAATAGACATGTCACCACGATAGTGGAATAATACCAGGATAGAGTTGGCTTTATTGAAGGATAAATGCGAGCTTCTTCTGGAACTAGATAGGATTTTTATATGAAAATTTAAATGCACTGATCTATATTGATTATTCTAACTGAAAACTTATGGACTAGTCTATTTTGATTCTTCTGTGGCATTCATCACCATCATGTCCAAGCCTGTACTTGGATAAATATATATGAGTTAAATCAGCCTACTAAAAACTCTGCATACTTGTACCCTTAAAGTAATCACTATTATATAAAAATTACTGAAATGTAAAACTCAAATGGGAAATTAGGCTCAGGCTGCATGGCAGTATTTAGCTCTGGCCTTGTATAATGAAATATTGTAGAAAAAGAGTGTGTTAAAAAGATCACACAAATTCTTATACTGAGCAGTATCCTTTTAATCATTGTTATTAAGCCAGGTATAACCTCGTCTTCAAATTAGACCAGTCTTAAAACAAAAGCTTTTTTCCTCAGTTTTATGTTACATGGGACACAATAAAATTGGGCTGATTCATGTGTTATGGACTTTTTTGTTATGAAAGTCTTCTTTATTTTCAAACCATATATGCTGAATTCTATGTGGTGCAATTGATTTATTTAAAAATGCATATTTTGATTGACAGAGAAGTTGGTTGTTTCAATGGATTCTTGAACTATATATCATATAGTTACTAATTCCTGAACAAGATCAAATAGATAATTTCACACTAATGTAGCAGTCTTGGTGGGGTAGTTGTTTTGCATATAGGTTGAAATTCCCTCCTTCCTGCTCCCTCATGTCTTTTTGTAGAAACACATCAGGGGCCATTCTGTTTCCTTTGCGGATGACTGCTAATGCCTTGTTTTTACAGCTATTTTTCCTATCATACTTCTGTGGGTAATTTTTAAGTACCTAGGTTTGCAAATATATTGTAACCTGGGGCTTTCTGAATTACTTGATGATTTTCTGCAGGCTATGTGATAAACAGTGTCTTCTAACGTGCAGGCAAGTGTAAGAAAAAATAAACATTTTATACATAGAGAGCTATCTAAATAGCATCTCTGCTCCATATGTTGTAGTACCCATGAGGGGCTCATTATAATCCCTGGACCTTTTGTGCACCAAATACTTCAGTCTGGATAATGCTGTGCTCCATCTGCCTTAATCTCTGAGCCGCACAATGTGAAATTCTTAATGCTTTGACCTGCTATATGCTAGCATTTTTGATCTTGGATTTTTCTTGTCTGTGTTTCCGTTTCAAACAAGTTTTCAAGGTTGTTGGTTTGAAGTTTGTCAGTTCTACTGAGTTATTCTGTGGGGTTTTTTTTCCCTAAACCAAGTGTAACTTAGAGGTGCTAAACATAAAAGTGTATGCATCTCTAAAGTATTTTATTCTGGTTTTTTTGTATTTGGTTATGTTACTTCCTTTTTTCCCCTCACATCTTTTAAGTGTTGTGATTTGTTGATCTTATTCAAGGTGTCAAATTGGTCAGAGATACAGAAATATGTGTTAGGGAAATTATTTTTTTCAGCAAACAATACTTGCCTTGCCTCACTGACATGCATTTAAGCCTGTTGTCATAAACCTGACACTGCACTGTATTTCAGAATTTCTCTCCAGAAATATGATGCTTTTAAAATCTACAGACATTTTAGAAATCTCTTAAGAGCAGAATATTATCTTCAGGAATGATGACTATCTTATGTTTTCTTTATAAAAAAAACTCCAATCAGAATTTTTTTCTTTTAAGGGTCGTTTTTGTGTCTACCCTTTATTGCCCTAAATTCTCTTTGGGAGGTGTGGTAAATGCTTATCATTACTTTTTCCCCTTCTTTTCTCCTATGGCCATCAAAGTTTAAGAAAAAACAACACTGAACATTTTAATCCAGCAGTATTTATCAGTTGAATTTATCCATTCACATGTCCAGTTACTGGTAGAAGGTAATGCTACAAATTGCCTTTCTGCTGCCCTTCCCCTGTGGCAGTGCAAGACAATTTGAAGCTCCTTGTGTGGAAAGAGTGAGGGGAAACTTCTCATTTACTGGCAGTTGGGTGGTGAACTATTTTGTCAACAGTTGCATGGGAACTCAGCATGTGCGTTTACTCATTTGTGCTTTTTAGAGGGGAAAGTTTATGAAGCAGACCTGGCAAAAATGTGGGCACTGTTAAGTCAGATACTTGTAGTAACTTAGCTATGTGTTGAAAATGTTTTGTTGTATGAAAGGACTTAAGGTTATAGATGGATTGCTTTTAAATAGTTCTTCTCAAATTGTTTGAAGTGTGTGTGCAAGTGTTTGCTGTCTTTTGGGAAGAAAGGCTTCTGCTGAGTGGCTCAGTTTGTGTTATGGGGAAAAACTGTCCTTTGCTGTGGGAGATGGGGAACCAGGAAAAGTTGAGAATGTAGCTCATCATTATGAATGAAGGACTCATCATTTTGGTGTACAGGGAAGATGAAACCAGTGGTTTGATTTCTCACCAAGAGGAGAGGGGAGAAGAGGAAAATATTCAGGACAAGTAGAGAAGTCCTTGAGCACATAAGTTGTTGGTTTTGGTGGCTTTGCAAATTGATTGCTTGTAGGGGTGCTGCTGGTGCTTTTCCCCTCATGTTTTTTTATATTGTGCCATGTAATGCTACCCATGTTCAAACCCGCAAAAGTAAGACTTTAATTCCCAGTGTTGTCCACAGCTGCTTAATACTTCTGGTGTTGCCTTGTATAAGTGGTGTACTGAGAAAGAAGCATTTTGTCTTAGCAGTTTTAACCTGACTGCTAGATTCTCCATTACTATTAATTAGATTGTAGTTCTAGGAAGCATATGGTTGGTCTCCTGTGGATTGTCTGACCAATTACTTCTCTTCAGATTCTGGATTTTTCTGTAGATACTAGCATGGGGCTTCCGTAGGAAGTTTATGACAATATCTGTCCGTGGATTCAGTAAACAGGATGGGATGAATATTCATGTTTCATTATTAATGAAAAAGATGTTTGAGGAATTTTAAGAGAAGTAAAGTTGTTTGATTTCTGAGTTTTTAAAAACTATTCTTAAATCAGCCATGTTGTGATACATGTGTCAGTGTTTTCCTGCTTGAGTTACTCTAGAGAACATTGTGAATATATTTGTGTGTAAAGTCTCGAAGTGGGGTTTTGTGGCTGGCATTGCTATTACAGCAGAAAAGGTCTGAGATTCCAGACTTCGTAGCAGAGAAGTAGAGTTCCAGCCACAAAACTCGAGATGCTAAGTTCAAAGTAAACAGGTTGAGAGAAGAGTATTAAGGTGTAGGCAATAGTGTAGTCAAAAGGTGGACAAACCCCTGATTTTTAGAGATTTTATTTTTAGGTGGCATGTTTTCCAAAGATAAAGCTTTACTGGTTGAAGCAATAGTTTGTTTTGGTGGATTGAGTCTAATAACCAGTTCTTAAATGATAAACTGAGAGTAAATCCTTATAGCTTTTGTCTTGAAATGTTGAGGTTTTTTGTTCTGTTTCACAACCTATTTCAAATTATTTGTAAAAGTGGTTGTTGCAAATTGAAAATGTTTTCATGAAATGTTCAGAAAGAAAATGCCTGAATTATAAGCAGTGTGAAAATTTAAACTTTAAGCAAGTCAGAGATGATGAAATATTTCCACTTAAAAAAAAAATTAGAACCTTTTGAAGGTGAATGTCAGAAGTAATAGTCTCAGAAGACAGATCCTGTCATTGCAAAGCTGTTAATATCTATAAAGAATTCTAGTGACGAATATGCAGATGGCTTACTTTGTAGAACTGAATTTTCTCTTCTAAGTTTTATGTTTTTTTGGAATGAAGTAGCTTTACCTGTGACAGAAATACTACCTTCAGTACTATTTCATCTGCATGACATCAGTTTATATTCTGCATACAAATAGTTAATCACTTCCATGTTTCTGAAAAAGCAACAAAGAAAAAAGGATTATATTGTGAAATTTTAAGTACTTTGTAAGAGGATTGAATGAAGCTGCATATATTTACACTTTTCATTATTTTAATTGAAAAATATCTCTATATTCTTGGATATAAACACAAGCTGATCTACCAGGGATTCATTAGGTGGAAGCAGCAGTTTAAAAGGGAGTTGCCAATAGGTGAAAGACAGCATTTCTTATACTAAAACTACAGTTATGTAAATTAGGCTTGGTTCTATGCAGCAGTACCTGGATATTCAGCTTGCTTTTCAGAGGTATGACTAATACAAGCAAACAGCTGGTGTTTCAGTGCACTTTGTAGGCATTTTCCAAGCATGTTCAGGGCTAAATAAAAGAGATGAGAGATGGTATAATACATGGAGTTGGAGTGGAATCATCCCATGTGTCATTACGTAGCTGCCTAGTCTGCCAGCATGCTTTTAACTTTGTGACGGAGTGGTGAACAAGCAGTCATCATGTTATGGTGTGTCCCTATGATATGTGTGACAATTTGAAATGATTTTATGTTTATGGTACCACCAGTGTGGAAATGATACATTTATGTATTTTCAGTTGTGAAAATATTTAATAAAGAAAAGGTGATGTGTTGCAAATAGCTTTCCTTTGCTTAACACAATCCACCTTTGGGGGTGAAAAATGAATAAATACCAGTGTGTGGAGAGAAAATTATTTGCAATGCTTTTTTCTTCCAAAATACATTATTAAACTATGTCTGCTTGCATCACTTTGCTTTGTGCTTACCTGCCGCTTTGAATACTTTTTATCAAGTACTTCCGCTAGCATAAGATCGCAAGAAATGTTCAAATTAGCTAAAGGGTAAATGTGAAGTATGAAGCTCTGTTCTGTAGAATAAACATTTAAAATATGATTAAGATTTCTGGTTTATTGGTTTGGGGTTCTTTCCATTCTCATGTGCACATTCTTTTTTTTTTTTTCAATCTGAATATTGTGAACCTATAACAGATAATAAATTTATTCTTAATTATTCTGTGTTAAATTGCGACATGTTGATGTTACTTCAAATTTTTTCTGTAACGACTTTTTTCTTTCCTTCATGTTTTTCAGACTATGGCACAGGCTCAGAGTTTCGGGAGGAGATACATTAAAGCCTTTTTTAAAGGTTTCTTTGTTGCCATTCCTGTAACTGTGACTTTTCTGGATAGAGTTGCTTGTGTGGCGAGAGTGGAAGGAGCATCAATGCAGGTATTGCTGGAAATATCTTTTGTCTTTCAGGAAATTAAAAGCTTGCTCTCCACTGATAATAGCAAGGTGAAAAAAAATCTTCTTCTCAATTGTTATTAAATGACGTTCTGATATGGAATAGTTTAATTTCTACTTTGTTAAGTATTTTATGATGTGAAAGAAAAGATTTTGAGAGCAAAACTTCCCAAAATTCTGTCACTAAAAAGAAAATATATGGAGAAATAGTGATAAATTGTTTTGATACCTTCCTAGACATTTGGAAATATTTGGAGCAATATATTTTGTTGCTTGGGATTGAATTGATGACTCACAAAGAGGCTTTATTAATTTTTAGTAGCGACCTTATAGTAACTGTATGGTAAAACTGTTTCTTGCTATACTTGTTCTTACTATTGAACACATAGGGCACAGTTGCTGGGAAGAATACTGAAAGTGGCATGAACCTGATGTCATTGCTTCTTTTTATGAGGAAATAGTCATTAGTTCACTGTTTTTACTTTGGTTATATTGAATGCTTATACAGCATAAGCAAGTAAATATAAATAGAATGTGTAACATTTAGGTGATAAATAAATACTCATGAATACTAATTTTTTCACCATTTATTTGGTCTTGAAAAAGCTATATTTTAACTTAGATAGAAAATTTCCATGTTGTTACTTTGCATTTTAAATCATATGCACTGCACTTTGGTATGCATCACCACTGATAACAATGATGTATTTTGTTCCAATGTTGCAACATTCCAATTAGTAGAGAGTAAGGATTTGATTTTTGGATGTCAAGCTCTCTTTTCTGATTGTCTTAATAAGCTCAGAACCTTGAAGAGAGATTTCACAGCAATCAAGACCAGCTGCTGGCATTTGAATTATGCAGAATTTATGCATGGGCTAGAAAACTTAGGCTTGATCCTGCACTTGGCTGATTTATGTTTAATGTTCTAAAAAGCATGTGGTGGGGAGGAGGGAATGGCAAGGTGGCATTGTGTCTTTTGTGGCACCCTGTAATCTGATGTTTAAACTCTGTCCAGAAACCTCAACAGTCAGCTCTCATATCAAGAACAGGGATGAAAATAAAATCGGATTACTCCAGTAATTCTACAATCCAAGGCCAAAAGCTAGGTGTAGCGTAAGTTATTGTTGCCTTTTTCACAGATGTTTTTCTGAATATCATTGATGACCAGTGAAAATGAGGACAATCTGAGGGCATGCAGTTGCAGAGCCAGACATTTGCACTAAAAAGGGGAGGAAGGGAAAACTGTGAAAAAAACTTGTTTTGTTATCTTTTTTGCTATCTTCAGACAGGCGGACTTCAAATATATAGCACAGCATCTGGAGAAGTACAAAATTAGCCAGGTGACTACGACTCCTCTGTTTTCCATCTTCCCATTTTTTGCCTCTGTTGCAGGTGTAGAGCCACATGGAATATTTTGAGATGCAGATTCATGTTGGATTTTCTGGTTTTGGCTTTCTGCCTTTGTTTCTGTTTTTGGGGTTTTTTTTGCTATTAGTGGGTGTGACCTCAGCATTTAAATGTTTAAATGTTTTTTTTAGCACACCGCATTGCCATTTATTGTTTGATCTTTTTCTCCCTCTAATGTAGTGTTCTGTTTGACATCCATTATTGTGGAATAGTTTTGCTTCAGTAGCTGGAAAGAAATTTCTTAGATTTCCCTCTCCACACGTCTGTTGTGCTTCTGGTTAGTACCTCAGTTTTACATTTTCTTTGAAGTCAGTCCCAAGTGTTTGAGAGTGCTCTGGTATTGTTTTGGAGTGTTGCTTTGCTACTTACTTGAAGAGCACATAGTTGACTGTGGTTTATCCATGGAAGATTTGAGCAACACTACAGTCATTTTCTTAGATTTATTCAACCTGACAAAGGGAAAGCAAAATATATTCACTGGATTATTAAAATTGAAGCTTTTCCCTTGCTGTATCTGTTAACTAAACATTCCCTCTGTTGACTGAAAAATGGATAGCTTGAAAGCTGACATTTATAATTTTACTGACACTTCAGTGTCTGTAAAACTCTCTGGTTGTATTCTGAAACAGAACTGAAATAGAGGGTTTTTTTAAAACTTCTATGGATATGGCCATTTTTCATATTGAAAAAAAAATCCTAGTGCTTTTAATAAGATAATAATTTCCTTGCCAAGATTTATTAGACATCTAAGCAAGTCTGACAGGGACACAATTATAAGGAATATCTCTCTCTTTAAGAGTAGCTTGAGGGAGTACTGGTCTTGTTGCAATTCTGTCTGTTGTGTTCTTTGGAGAGTGATCTATGTCAAACATATCTTAAAGCCATAGGTATGAGCAAGACTGAAGTTCAGTCAGTTTGAAGTCAGACTGTATCCTTCAATCACATGCTTCCAGTGATACCTTATTGTCTCAATTTGATACCACGGTAAGATTCTCAAGAATCTCTTTGTAATAGACCTCTAAAATGTCAAGCTGGCTTTGTATACTCATGCTTCTGGGTCCTGATGAGCCTGAAATTAAACGTTTTGACAAGAAGCAAGAAATAAATTTCCCTGTGTCATGCTTGTTCTCCTAATCTTGTTCTCTGCTGTGTGCTTTCTCTCCCCTACACTTTCTCCTTTTGTTCAGTACTATGAAGCAGCCTTACTGCTGCTTCATAGTACTGAATATGGGAACACTTTTTGACACCTTGGCAAGCATATGAATAAAGCTTCTAATGAAAATTAAAATTTTCTGACCCAACCAATTAAGAAAGACTTCATGCATTCCATTGTCTCCAGCTGATTTTGTGTTTTTCAGTGCTTTCAGCCACCTGTCATAATTTCACTTGTGCTGACTTCAGTGTATATGTGTATTAACTCTAACCTATAGGGAATAAGTGTGAGCTATTGCAGTTTATAATTTTAACAGTTTTAATAGTTTCATTACCTTCTCTTTCATTTCCAAATTTACTGGGTTTTTTAATCATCACATGAGGTAGTTTTGTTGCTTAGGATTTTAGATTGATATACTCATCTAGCATTCTATTTATAGTGTGTTTCTAGTGAGTTTGTAATCTGTTTACAATATTAAATATAAGTGAAAAAATAATTGGTAGTAAGATTTCTTAATTGACTGTTGTGAATTTTTTTTGTGTGACTTCTTGTAGTGTCTTTAAAATGTTTGTTGTCATATGGACACCTTGATAGTGATTTATGTTTTTTTTTTATTGAGTTTCGTTGCTTGTCCAGTATTGCAGACTCATCATACATAAAGATGTGGAAAAGGAACCCCTCATGGATATAAAAATTTGTAAATTCACTAAATCAAATGGACTGTTTTAAAGTGGGATAGAAAATAACAGCGTATGTGCAGCTTTATATGCAAGTTCTATTGCAAACAGTTCAACACCAAGGATTATAGAAAGTGGCCTGAGCAGCGATCTCTGATGAAGCCTTCATGTTTCTGCAGCAAACATTATTGAATGTTCTATTCCATTATGCATAATAGCAGTTGTAATTATTCTGTGGCAGTTTCTCCTAACTTTATTATTAGGATTACTGTACCTAAGCCTGTAAGCTCATGTGAATATTCTTTGTGTTCCCCAAGCTACAAGCAAATAAGTTGTGACCTTCACTAGCAGCATAACAACTATCAAGTTAATCATTATTTATAGCAAAAGGGCATGTTTTTACCCTCCTACTTATGGAACCTCATGTCCTGTGAGGCTTCATCATATGGCTGGGGATCTCAATTTGCATGCTTTTAGCATTAGATTAGTTAGTAATTGGAAAGAGTGGCTTCTGCACCACAGTTTAAATTAAGACCTGTATGCCTTATTTGTAGCAGGCTTTTATGCCAAAAACTTCAGCAAAGAAGTTATAATGCTTTAGACTAGAAGGAAGAAACCTCTGTGTCATTTTGTTTCTTATGAAAAGTCCTTTTGACCCTATTTGTTGACTCCTTTGCAGAAGCTGTATTTTGATTTTCCTAGACCTGAAACCTTACTAGTAGTTAAAATATCATGAGGAATAAGTTGTATTGTTTCTATACTTGTTTGTTGTGGAATCTCAGTTAGTTACAATAGAGAAGAATATAGAATAGAGAAGTTATTTACAATAGAGAGGCTTACTGAAGGATTTATCCTTTTGGTTTTTTTTAATAGACAATAGTGATGATGTAAATGAATAGTTGTCTCCTAGTTTTCCTTCACTTTCTTCTAACAAAATAGTATTATTGCCTGCACGTTTGTCAGGTTTTTTTTTTTTTTTTTGTGAGAGAGAAGAAAAAAGCCTATACTGTCGTATTTTTCTCAAACACCATTCTAATGTATGAGTTGAATATCCACTCTGTATGTCAAAATAAGGTCAGGTATTGTTAAAAATGCATTTAGACTGCTTTAAGTTAAAAAAAGCTAATGCAATATCCAAATGTATTTGAATTCTAAGGTATTGCCTTTGTTTAAATGCATAAAAAATAGGAGTCAACTCGGATAGTCCAGCTAGGGCAATACTGTAACTACCTGGTGTATTTCTCCGTAAGATGTAGTTGATGTAAGTCTATGTGATACAAAAAGTGTGTGAGCACTTATTTAGAGATATTCTAAATATCAGCTGTGAGATACATTGTCTTTTGGAACAATGGTTTTAAGGTTTCTATTAAAGGTTTCATCCTCCTCTTTTGGCCTTTTAAGGCAGATACCTTTGAGTACTAAGGAGTTTACTTTGTGAGAATATGTCATATGTATGATTCCTGCTTTGTAAGATGGGCCTCTGCCTTATACTCTGTAGTGTTGAAAGATTCTGGCCCCTATGTACCTGCATTTGGCAAAGTGAGTACGACTGAATCGTTTGTGAGTTTGTATCTAAGTCACTTGTATGTAAATATTTGATCCTTTGGTGGAAAATGCTGTAAAGGTGATAAGTAATTCTGGAACTCTTGATTAAAAACTACTAATAAAATATCTGCTAACTAGCTCCTGGTTTTCGTTTATCTGGTTCTTGCAGTGTATTGAGTCTAGTAAATGAAAGAGCAATGACTATTAATATATTTATACCTTAGACTCAGACCATATCTCTATGGATATTAAAGTGATCTGCTTTGATCCCCTGATTTACCTTACTGGAAATTTGCCTGTAGCCCACAATGTAACTAGCCTCATTTGCTCTTTAACTAAACATATGATGTCATATCCCTCCCCCTCTCCCATGCTTATTCCTTTGACCTAGCTTATTGCTTACTGTTCATGTGAATTACACCTACTTAGGACCCTACCACATGACTTCCTCTTGCATCTTGAAAAACTAATTTTTCACAAATCCCATTTGAACCATGTCTTTGTGAACCAATCTATTTAGCAATGATGAATGAAGAAACTGTAATAAAGAGAAATTGTTTTTGAAGTTAAAAATAAATACTAAATAACCATTTTATTTGAGAGCAGTTTACTGAATAACGATGGGATGAAATTTGACACTGTGTAATTTTTAGGGTTGAGAAGAGTTAATTTCAGTCCTGTTGGTTTACTCATCAAAGGTACCATCAGTTTGGAGAGGGGAATATTGGCAGTAAAAGTCCAGTGGTTTATGTGGTGCTTCAAGTTAAAGTGTAAGTGCCTTAGATTTTCTACAACAACAGCAACAATAACAAAATTTTTAGCTAATATTGCAATTACCATACAAAGGAGGAGTAGCTTAGTTTCAGCACTATGCGCTTTATTGCATATATAGCCTAACTCTAATTAGTGATTATCTCATGGCCAACTTGGGAGATACTGTAATTTTGTTTGAAGACCCTGAAAAAGCTTTCTGAGAAATAATTATTAGAAAACTTCAGTCTGGAATACTCTTAAATAATTTCTGTCTAGTAAAAGGAGTCTTTGTTTTAAAGTAAGCCTTGCAAAAATAAAGACAGTATTGTTATGGGCTTCTTCCTCTGACCTTTCCCAAGAGTTAACTCAGAGGCAGCATTGATCAGGTACCCTGGTTTTATATCATCACACAAAATAATTTTGGGGGATTTGATGTGCCTCCTAATTATGCACTAATTAATTGGTTATTTTGATTCATGCCCTTTAGTGTCCTGTTATGGAAGGCCCGCATTTGTTGCCAGTGTCCGTGTGTGCTGTAGGTATAGGGCTTTTTTTTCCCCTTTGCAAAGGATGCTGAGATTAGTATTGGTACAAGTCCATATTTCATTTTTAGTGCATTATGCTTTTATAAATAGTAAGATGCCTGTAAAAAGCTTGTTTTTGATTTTAATATTAAATGATAAGTAGTAGCAGCCATCCCTTCTTTTCATCAGGTTTGCTGTAAGTATGTAGGGGGATAGAATATAAGAAAATAAAGGTAGTATAGAAAGTAATCTTACCCCTAAGGAGTTGCAGCTGAGCTAATTATTAAGGATTAGGAGCAGACCTGACCTTAACAGGCCACAGCTGTAGCTGATAAGAAGAGTGTTATAAAAGGGTGGATTGGTTGGTTGAGTAGGAATTGGAGTCAGTTTGCTACTGTAAGAAGAAGGAAGAGTCCATTCTTAGAGGAGCTGCCTATGAGAATCATCAAGGAGGTATGAATCTCTTTCAATATGGAAAACAACAATATGGAACCTTTGCAATATAATGATAACATAAGTATGTATCCTATGTAATTTGATTTGCATGCAGTAGTTGTCCTAAATGAATGATTGTTAACATGTCATTTAATAAAGAAGTGTATTTCAAATATATTTCCTGTAATATAGCAGATTCTTGGCCTCTTACAGTAAGTAGGTATGGTTTTTACCAATTTTAATGGGTTTCCCCTGTTGATGGAAAGATAGTTAGGGGGAAGATTGAAAAAGAAAGTGTAGATCTAAATGTAGATCTGTTTTTCTCCCCTTCTCTCAGCCTTCTTTGAATCCTGGGGGAAGACAAGCATCTGATGTAGTACTTTTGAACCACTGGAGCATTAGAAATTACGATGTACAACGTGGGGACATTGTGTCACTGGTGTAAGTAATTTTGCATACATTTCAATACATGCTTATGTAGATGTTGAATTATCAGTGTTTTGTCTGCAATAATGTAGGTATGTACATGAGCAAGGAACCTAACATTTTAAATAATGCATTATTGTTATTTCTATTGTCTGTTTTCAAAACTCAGATGTGCAAAGAATGCATTATCTGGTTTTTACTTGAAAGGAATACAGTGCAAGGTATCATGTGATACAGTGTGTATGTGTACCAAACCTCCAAGAACAAAAGAGTTGTGAGATGGAAAATAGATAAAACATTATGTGGCCTAAAGGAGTATAGTTTTGAGTTGCTTGGCTATGTACTTAGGAGAAAAATTTTCCTTATTGACTAGTACTGTATGTTTTTCTTCCTGGTGAAGTATATCTACTGAATGAAATTTTAGATAAGATCTCAAGGATTCAACCACCTCCATAAGGACATGGAGCAAAATATAGAGTTCTACGTTTAAAATTGGGAGGCCTATGTATCAAGCCAAAAGGTGGCAGTGTTTTGCTGTTCAAAATACTCAAGACTAACAGAGGACAGAAACTCCGTTTCAGCCTTAATATAATATAGAAATAGAATGTCAAAGTGCACATAACTGACACAGGGATATAATAATACTCATATGCTTGGAGAGTTTAAGCTTAAGGTTTTAGTTTTGTAAGTGAAATGCACAATATGTAAATTATAACAAAAATGTCTTTGGAAGCCATATTATCTAACTGCCTTTTTGTCATATATCTTTTCTAATTGTCCTTTCCTCTTCACTGTAGTGGTAATTTGTAAGACAGTTTTCTTCTTGTGCTAGACACTTAAAATTTGCGCTGTGACCTGTCTCATTTTCTGTCATGTAAAATTTTCTGTAAATAGTCTAGCTACAAATATGAATTTATTTGTATTTGCTAGAGATGATATTGCAAAAGGGCTTCAATTTCAGGTCACTTAATGAATCCTGTAAAATGTGATTCTGCCTATGTGTGCATCCCTCTGCCCAAGTCATGCTCTGGTGATTCTTTAAAAGAGTCAGTATAACTGATTAGTAATTAATAGACTGAACAGAAAATGAGCACGTTGTCTGATCAGAAAACAAAATTAGTAGTTTCAGTCTTATTATACTTCTTGAATGTTTGTGATTTTGTCTGAGCCGTCTGCATTGGTTATTTTCACTTTGCTGTATGTTTGAGCAGGATAACGAATATTTTAGATGCTGTGGAGATTTTGGTATGTTTGGAAACTTTTCCCTTATCTTGGTGGTGAAGATAACATAGAAGAAGTTGTATTTATGCACGGTATGAAAGCTTTTCTTAGTCTTTGGGAAGTCCACTGGATAATCAGATCAGAGTATTCCCAAAGCACTTGAAGATCAGTACAAAGGAAGTTAAACAATGCAAAAATAATTTCTTGGATAGTTTTAGTATAAAATATCATTCAATGTTTACATTTTCAGTAACAACTTTTAAGTACCTCATGGAATGGGTTTGTTAGAAGCAGTTTTGCCCTGCTTGCTTGTTGTATTGTTAAGGTTTTGTGTGGTAAAGTTTTGCAGGATATGGTATCTGATGTGATTTTTGTACTTGTCAGTTTTTGAGAATTTTGCTATACAATGCTTCTATTGTGTAAATGGGTTAGGTACTTTTATCTTTTTCGTTTTGGTTGTTTACTTATGATTTCTGTAACTCACATATATGCATGAATTTTCCTTGCTGGTCCTCAGATCCTGATTTAGGTAAGGCATGAACAGGGAAGCTGGATGTCCCATCAGGTGCTCCTTTACTGATCTTCTCAGAAATTCATTTGAGAAAGTATTGTTGTGACTGAGATAGGCAAATGGATATGTAAACCTTTGTTTTGTATCCTTGTTGGCTGCTTTACATTTGTCCACTGTCTCCTCTTTGCCAAGTTGTAGTAAAAGCTATTTTAGAGGTTCTAGAAGGGTGGTCATTTGCAGAACAAGAGCTGAGGTGAAATATTCCTTCATGACAGCATGACCAGAGCCATTCAAACTCATCTCTTTGCTCCAAGTTTTGGCTGTTGACCTTCTACTTACAATGGACTTTCATAGCTGGGATCTCAACAATCGCTTTAGGAATTATGGTAGAAACAGCAGCCATCCAGAATGACATGGTTTCTCTGATGGTATGAAGAGAGCAAAGAGGTGAGTTGATCTTGGTTGTCCTGGATGCCCCAGAAGAGAATCAGTGAGCCTATGGTCATGATTCTCATACTGCTTGCAGATCCAAAAGTTTCTCTGCTATTGTTGGATCTAGTTCTTGACAAGCATATATATGTATATGTGTATGTATATACATATATGCATTTATTTTCTGACTTTGATTACAAATGAACACCCAAATACTCAAGTACTTGGTGGGGTTTATACCTAGTAAAGGTACTGAATGAAGACTGCATGTCTCTCTGTTATCTCAGTCTCTTTATCTGATGTAGGTGAACCACTCATCTTAGTCATATCTGTCAAACTTGTTTTAGACAAAATATTTAAAACAGCATTAGTCTTTAAAATATTAAATTAGAGTCAGGTAAAACCAATGGAGATAATAAGTTGGTTGCAAAAAAAAAAATCTTTAATTTCTTTAATTTTAGTGTTTTACAGATAGTTATATCTTACCTCAGCCTTTAGAATATTTTCCCCTTTAGTTTGAACTCATTTTTATTGATAGCAGAATTAGGCGAGCTCAATGTTACATGCTGTAGCTTTTGAACTCACAATTTTAAGTTGATTCAGAACTGAGTAAATGTCATCATCCTTAACTTGATTACTTGTCCGATGCCTAATTTAGGTACTGCTGTATTACTGGGACTTGGTACATAGAAAATCAAAACAGGAATAGTTTTTAAATAAATGAAGTAATTTCAGTTATTCTATGTTCCAGAATACTACCTTTCCCTGTTTTAAATGGATTTAAAAAAATTAAAAATGTGCTATATTTTTAGTTTGGAAAATGCATTTATTTGTCTTCAAAGAGGAAGAATAATCATGTAGCACGTGATGTCATCTTTCAAAGATGAATGCTTGTTTTTGCCAAGTAGACCTTGATTTTTCAGTCAGTTTTGTGTTGAAACAAGCAGTTCTTACAAAGTTCTGCTTTGTAAGAACTTAGTTGAGGTAGATCTCAACAGTTGTGTAGAACTTTATTAGTTATTGTGGAATGAGTTATAAGATATGTAGTGTTCTCTCAGCTGGTTTCACTCTGTAAAGTTTGAGTGCCAGCAGCATTGTAGCTGGAGCTGTGAGTGTGTCACAGTGGGGGATGTACAGCTCATGCAGTTCCCTGGGAATACCTGCTGCACCTGCACTTCCCAGCACTTATAGAGATAGTGCTCTTCTACTGCAGATTAAGGGATATTTTTGCCAACCTTAACCTGTATGTAATTTGTTTTTTACTGTGTGCAAATGCAGGCATTGCTATAAAAAGATGTTGCCAAGGAGTGATTTCTAGGTCTAGAATTCATTTTGGTTGCCTTTATGGAAACCCTCCTGTCCTGATTGTACAATCATACTGTCTTTTTATTCCAAAATTCCTGTCTCAATGTAGGAAAAAGTTGGTGCTTTAATTTTCAAATGATGAAATGTTAAAGTTGTAAATATTCACAGACACTAAGTTTAACCTTGAGGTCAAAAATTGGATGTTAATTTAAAGGTTGTGCTATGTCTGTAATAGAGAGAACACCTTCTGCAATGTTCCACTGAGGGCAGGAACTTACTTGCTGAATAGCCAGGTGTTCCTCCATTGCTAATTTAGAGCGTGTTCTTATGTGTCAAATAAAAATAGCTATGCTAAATTAATCTGAGGGAGAAGAAAAGGTAATCATGCTGTTTGTTCTGTACATCCTGAATAGTAACATGCTTTTAAAATTATGAACTATAATAGCTAAATGGGCAGTATGTTTAAAAACATGTTTTTAAAGGTCAGCTACAAAAATAAGGAAATAAGTGTTGTATATTTTGTCAGATTCCTTTGAGTTCTCATACAGGAGCACAATTGCTTTAAATACAAACCCAACTTTCGACATAGAAAATTCCTTGGCATTAAAAAAAATGCCAACTCATAGTACTTGTCTCCTACTCCTCTTATCCTTATGAGGGTTATTAATTGGCTTCTGTCACTTCTTCATCTGAGTCTAAGATTATACTTGGACCTTTCCATAAACTCCTTTATTTTGGGAAAACTGCTAAGCATTTATGTGAACTTGATCTTTGGAAAATCCAGTGTAGATAATAATTCTGGAGGAAAAATCAAAGTACTGCAATTCAAGGTTGTTTCTGCCACTGTGTCCCTCACTGGCATCTGTTCAGAAATGAGAACTGGAAAAGATAATTGTGGTGGTGATTTTATGTGATGGTTCAACAAGTTTCAGCCTATACACACAAATCTGAATAATGCAATTTTTGAAGGAGTATAATCTTGTTTAGTTGATGAAAACAAAGGAGTTCTCAAATGGTGAAAACTGAATATGTGCTGTTCATAGAAGATCGCTAATTGGAATTTCATTATTGAGACTAGCTTAGTAAAATAAATATAAGCAAGAAGGTACTTACTGAAGGAACTGCCTTGAATTTGAATTAGTTGTAATTATGAAAAGATTTTCTACTAAATTCTGATAGATATAATGTGAATGGATATCTAATGATTCTTGCATTATGTTTAAGAAAGAAGCTTTCTGACTAAAATACTGGACAAACTTTTACAAATTCTTCTGCTTGGCCTTCTTAAGTCTTCCAATTTTTGTTCTATTTTTGTTTGCACTTAGGTTTCTGTACCAAGTCATCTGTCTTCTGGCAGGTAGGACATGGCAAAGGAGGTTGTGCTGACACAGAAGCTAAATAATCACTTTAGTTTCTGTGCCTCAGTGACCTCAGAAAATCTTTTCCTATTCTGTTCTTTTAGCTGGGAAAAAAACCAAACAAAACCTCTCATGTCTTTTCTTGATAAAAATCAAATATGTAGTTCTACTTTTATTATCTGTTACAATCTATTCTTAGTGTGAGTATCATACTATATATGTGTGTTAATGCTGTTGGTGGAAGAAAGCCTTGTGTCTTCTATTTATAAAGTAAAATCCTTTTTCTAAGGAAACTTTTCAGATACTGTACATGATCCTTGGTTGTATTATGAAGTGCTCAGGAGGGGTTTAATAGGCAGTGATTGCATTACTGTGGAAAATGAGCAGTTGGGGAGGGAAGAAGCTGTTGCAGTTAAAGTTAGGGTTGTTACACTTAAAGCCTATGGATATGAGTAGGAAATTGACAAGACTTGATTACAAGAATCACTGCTGGAAAGAGCCTGGCTAGACTCTTTAGGCCAAAAAGTCACATAAATGAATTATGTTATAGCTTACAATGATTAAATTGAAAGTTGGAGATTTAAAAATAACAATATTTATTTTTAAAAAGGGGAAGTCAGATGGCCTTTGCTGTTTGTGAAAGAGGTGTTGATTGATTGAGAAGACTACTGTGTAGTATTGTAAGTGGTGCTCTGCAAGCTTCATATTCTGGTTGATTTTGATTTTACTGGCCTTTTTATCGAATTAACTACTGTGCTGTTGAATTAAGAAACAAATTGTGTTTGCTGAACATTTATTACAGTATCTATTAGAATGCTACATTGGAAGTTTACTAAATCCACTTCATTGATTACTGAGTTGGTTTAGGTTTTGGGCTTGGTTTGTTTGTTAGTTTGTTTTAGGTTTTCCTGCATATATTATAGTATTTGTGTTTAATTTAAAATGCAGCATTCAGAGACTTGACAAAAATAATTAAAGTCAGATGCACAGTCTGTGGTATTGTCTTGGTTTGAAAAAGACAGTTGTCTGCTAAGGAAGGCAGGAGCCTCCCTCTGAAATGGAAAATGTAAACCTCCTCCCTCTGAATTGTTATAATTTTGAAATTAAGGGGGCTTTCAGGCAAAGATATGAGAGCAGGAGTAACAGCTCTTTATTAGGGAAGAAAATTAAAAATAAAAAACAATGTAGTAATACAAAACAAGACTGTCATGTCAGAATATGACCTAGCAACCTGTGGGTCAGGGTGTTAGTAGCAGTCTGATTAAATGGGGGCTGCAGTCCTCCTGGAGTGGCAAGTGTGGTTCTGTTGAAGCAGTGATCCTGTAGAAGAGTGAAGTGTTCCACTGAAGATCCAGTGGAGGTGTAGATGGGTCCGGTCTTTCCCTGGGAATTCAGTGGAGAAGATAACTGCTCCTCTGGGAATCCACTGGAAAAGGCTGGCTGTGGTCTTTCAAATCTCAGATTATATCCAATTAGGAATGCTTGGCTCCTCCCTCTGGCTGGAGCATCTCACAATGGGATAATGTAATTTTATCAGTCATGCAGTGACACTCAATGGTCCATTAGCAGAAGGGATTTCCCCAGGTGGAGGATTGGTTGTGGAAGAGATAAAGAAAGCTGCCCTCTTAACAGAAGATAACTGCTCTGTCGGATAGGAATGGAATACACACACCCATATCCAACCGAACATATTAAGACAGGTATTTGGTTGAATTTACCTCTGAGGTAAACAGCATAAAATTTCTTTAAGACCCATTGTAGTGAAAGTGAAGGGATATTACAGTCTTGCCCATCTCAGAAGCAAAATACTTAAAAATACAGATCTGTAGATTATCCTGTGTGGAACAGCTTTAATTTTGATGTTCCTGAATTGGTACTGTACACATACTGGTAAGTATATTAACTTATCTGTGTTCACACTGGAAGAACTGTGAGTTGAAGTAGTGTTGCAACTCAGCTAGATTAGGATATAAAAAATAAAAACAGGTTAATTTGTAGTTACACACAAATATCTGTCAGATTCTTTGGCAAGTGAGAAAGATGTGAGAAAAAATGGTTGTGATCTTCAAGTTCTAGTATGATCAGGTGTTACCAGCTAATTGTTACATAAGGAGGCCCTATGTTCTGCTGTTGGAGGAGTGTTAACAGTAATTTTCAATCTCAAAATTAACTGATTTATTAATTCAATTTAATTAATTTTACTTCCCCTTTTAGTGATCAGGCAAATGAAAAAGAGGAGAAAACCTATTTTACCAAATGACATAATTTTTACATTTTAAATAAAAATTTTGCAAAGTGGAACAGTATAAAATAGTTTTCTTATACTCTTTTAGATGATGAGCAGTCACAGTGTGTTGGAGGTCCTGGGTCTAAGTGGACAGCTGCTTGGAATGTTGCAGAAATTGCAGTGATGATTTGGTTGGTTGGAAAGCTGTCTCTGATCCTGTAACTCTGCCTTACAGTAGGATGGCTGACTGTTCTGTGAAGGTCACGAGCAAAAGGAGCTTGAAGCCTGCCTTGGTTTAGAAAAGTGTCACATTTACCTTTTGAAATAGCTATAATTTAGATGCGAGGAATATGATTTACTATAGCAGAATCTGCTGCCATGTATGTACAGAAAGATATCAGTATATGTTTCCTAAATGTTTTTCCTTGAACCTTAAGAAACTTTGACAACTCTTATAGGAAAAAATTTGATACCTTTTTTCTCTGTACATTTCCAACTGCTGCAAAGCAATTGCTGGTTATTTATGACTGGCATTGCATGTAGGTACTTGGAACTAGGAAAGGTTTTACAAGTCAGTGAAATAAGCTACACAATCTCATTGCTGGAAGTGGCAGGCAATATGATTTTTCAGCAACTAATGTAAAATTCCAGTGCTCATTCTCTGTGGGGTATTCAGATTAGACACCTTCTTCTTATGTAAATTCTTGCTGAAAATCTGTCGTGATATAGGATAAAAAACCTAATGGCTATTCGTATGGTTTTTCTTGCACTTTAGATCAAGTCTGTTTTTGATTATGATAAATATAGATGGACCATAATTTTTAAATATATACTCTGAATACATACACTGTTTAATCAGATGATCAGACAACTTGACACTTTAGAGGATTGTTAAACTGATACTTATTTGAAAGTAATTTCCTTCCCTTGAAAGTGAAGCCAATGTTCCAACAGATTCCTAGAGGTGATAACAAATGAAAGTACTTAATGTTAGGTTTCACTGCACTTATGAAATGCTGAGTGCTGAATTCATGGGATGCTAGATTCTGTTTGAGATGAACTCACTTTTTAAAGTGTTTACCTTTCATATTTTTTTACTTGAATTGTGAATGGTACACATTTTGGACCTAAAGATGCTATATCACCTATTATGAAGAAGTTGTTGTATACCTATGAGGAGATGGAGTAATGTATTTTAATTTTTTTTTTCCTAGAATAACTCTGGAAATCAGCTTACTCTCTCTTTTCCATAGGAAACTGTTATCTTTCAAAGAGATCCAGTTCCTTGGCATCCAGGCTTTCATATTCCAATGCTAAGTTCTGCTATCTGCAGTACTATGAAAGCTGTAACAGAGAAATATATGTAGGATGTTAGAGTATAATTCAGCAGTTCTTGAATCCTAGAATACAGTCATTTTTCTTAAGATATAAAGACTGATTATTTATATTATAAGTTCTGGATGTAAGCAATTAACCAAATTAAATTGGTTCTTTTTATGCAAAAAGATACCTAAATACATTTTATCCTCTTGTTTTTTGGCAGTTAGCCATTTTCATTTTGGGTACAATTTGGGAAATACTGAGGTGATATTTTGTTTACAGGATATTTCAAACATTGTGTTCTTGGACGAATTATTGCCCCAGCTGACTTGGTATCTTTCGGTAATAACTTCCCTTAAGCCAGTTTAGTCAGTTGTATTATGAGCAACCATAAATATTAACTACAGAATATTTCTTCTAGGAATCTTTCAATTAACTACACATATGCTGACAAAGTTAATTTTGCTAACACATGAAAAATATTTATTTCCTATCTAATTGGTGAAGTTGGAAGAAAAACATGGATCTTGACCTCTGCTGAGCATATTGTGGACATGAATATTTTTGCATGTAATAAGCAGTCTTGGCCTTGTTTTCTGTTTTTTTCAACCTGTTAGCAAAGGTAAAGGCAAGGGAATGGCAAATTAACAGGTTTAAAATGATAATTAACCTTATAATAATGTAGTTTCTAGGGAAATTATATTGATGAAAGTAACATTAGTTTTTTATGCACAATCAGCTGTTCCTGAAAAGTGGAATTGGACAGCATTTAGCTTTAAAAATCATTATTGCCAACTGTCTGTCTGATGATCAGCTACAGAGAAAAGTCTTTCTCAGAGGTGCACAGCAGAAGGACACGACAGGGACCACAATTGCAGCAAGGGGCATTCTGACTATACATATGGGGGGGATGGAAAAAAGGATTAGAATCACCTCATAGCCAGAGAGGCTGTGAAGCCTCCAGCCTTAATTGAAACTGGACTAGCAAAAACCCATGCTTCCTTATCTTTCTTTCCAGTTGCATCTGTTTTGGCCATAAGCTGAAGTAGATAACTTCCAGAGGTCCTTCCCAATCTGAATGATTCTGTTTTGTTTACATCAAATGGAATTTCAGCAAGGAACTTTTAAAATGTGAGCATAATAGCTATACACTATCACAGTTTACATTACTAATTCATGTTTACAATAAGCATTATGATGTTTTAAATTTGTTTTATAGCATGGAAATGGAGTTTCTAAAAACCTCTTTTTCTGTGTATGTGGTTGTGATATTTGTCTTAAAACTGCTTCTACAAGACCCAGCCATGCATTGAAAACCCGTTTTTTTAATAGCTGAACCATACAGAGTGGTCAGATTACATTTAGGTTTTATAACTGGATTGTAAATTCTCTGAAGGAGAAACAATGAGTAAGTTTAGGCAGATGTGTGTGGTGCAACAATCAGTGGGGTGGGAAGGCTGCAAGCAGATGTCTGAAAACTGGGACGTGTTTGACATACTATAGTAAAAAGGGAAATGGTTTGACAATATATGAGGGCAGTGGTTCCCAAGTGAGAAGTGGAGCCTGCTAAAGTACACAAGCAGTTGTTTGCTCACTTGTTAAATTTTCAATGAAGTCTTACTGGATTCATTCATAAAGGACTGAAAATCAGAGAAAAATGTGTCAGTAATAAAGTATAAAAGGCACCTAAAATGAAGGCAAAAAAATTCATTTGATAGAACACTGGAAGTGAAGACAGAGGTTACCTACAAATTTTCATGTCATGTCTGTAAATTAATGACTTTATGTAGGAAGAATTGACAAAAACCTTTTTCATTTATTTCATAAATAGAACTTAAATTGATTTGAACTTGACCTGTGTCTTCTGCCAATAAGGAGAGGAACACTCTAGCCAGCCTATTCTCTTTCCACTCAGCTCTGATTTTCCTTGCTATTTTAGGTATCTTTTTTACTGCTACCTTTGTGAAATGTAAAAAATTAGTATATAAAGAAAATTTTGGACTAGGGAAGGGAAAAGGTATGAATAAAAACTTAAAATTATTGCTCTCATAAACTCATCATCCATAATGTCATTTAGAGTTTCAGTAATTAGAAGTGTATATCTTAAGGCAAAAAAGAGATAGCTAGTGAGCATATTTCTTGTGTTACGTGTTGTTTTATATGTTTGCTTTAAGGGATAGATTAGTGGCATTCTCAGAACAATAACTTTGATGTTTCCAGAACTAGGGCAACTGTAATGACAGAAGTGTGGTCTTGCCATATAAAAGGAAGTATGTTGTCAGCAAGCAAAGGATAATAGCATCCTGTACACCCAGAAGGCCTGCTGTGATGTTTGCGTCTGCATAAGATCCCCTTCGCCCTCAGAACAGGCTATTTTTAAACTGGTGCTGAGTTTGACCTTAGTAAAGAAATACTGTTGTAAGATTTTTAAATGCGTGTTCATGCACAGCGTGTCCCTCAGTCATATAGGATGCTGAGGATAGCATTTTTTTCACAAAAAACTTGTTTTAGTTTCTACTTTATTTGAGTTCAAAGGCTTACCTGTTTAACATTACCAGGAAAACCTGATTACAAATTATTTTCTGTATCCTTAATTAATATAGCTTACCTGAATCCATAGACAGAATTAGAAATTTAAATTCATTGTTCCATGCAGCTTATGATGAGGTGGTGTCACATTTTTGATTAAAATAGAAATAGCTTCCATAGATTGTGTTGTTAACTACATTTTCCTCACTGTGAGTGGTGATGTCATTGTAATACTTGTGAAGAATATTAATTGTTCCAGGTCAATACTACTACTACTTCATAGGAGCAGCGTGCGTACCTTTGATAAGTGAAGGAGAATGTTAATATAGTTGACATACATTTATTGCAACATCTTATAAATATCTTGAAATGTCAGGAAATTTTAAGAACATTCTTTCATGGGCCTTCTAAGACTCTTATGTTATTGCATGATATCTAGAGACAGGTTTTAAAACTGACAGTGATGGGAAAGTGCAATATTGGAGTGATTACTTACTGGGAGAAATTTATGATGTGAGTATATGTTAACTAACATTAAGTTAAACCTGACTTAGCAAAACAAAGGCTTTAACGTGTCTGAAGCCAAATTTAGCAGAAAAAGTGAATCTTAATATCTGAAACTGTTTCTAGATGCTTCTTAGTTTTTATAATTGAAACAGGTAAGCATATTCATATAGAATATTTTCTCCTCTTTATTTCCCTCCTTGCCTATCCTTTTTGAGAAATTATCTCAGTGATTATTGTTGAGAGAGTTTTGAGTAGCTAGCCTTCCAATTTTCCTTTTTTTCAGTTCTCTTTTATAATCCTGTGGCCATTTTTGGTATTGAAAAGACTACAGAGTTTGTGAGTGCATAAAGTAGGTCGGGATTTATATAAGTATTTACATTAAGTCTGTAAGACTGCAGCTTTGGAGCCTTTGTCTCCTGCTCTTCTAAAGTCTGCTGCTGTTTTTTCAGATAATTCTGAATGACACTTTTCTCCTTTAAAATAGTTAAAAGTGTTTTTGTGCATGTTTGTTATGTATGTTTTAATCAGCTATTACTTGTGGTTTGTGAACAGGTATAGCATAAACTCTAATAGATGTGTGATTGAATTGATACATTTGAAAATACTTTGAAAAGATTGCAAAGACTCTTAGCAGTTGTATTTCACATTTCAATGGTGTAACTATATGTGAGACAGCTCAGCAAGGTTTTCCAGTGCACAAGATTTGCTAATGCAGCAGCAGTTAACTACCAAGGGAAATTTAGATTTGAAGGGACTCTTCATGTCCTGATTTGTAAAAGCCCTCCTGGGCTATTCTAGAAATTTCTGCTAGCAACTACATTTAGTTCTTCTGTGTGGCTTGTTTCAATTCCTGTGTGCAGCTGTATATACTGTTTGCTAAAGCTCATGAGGTGTGACATGGCAGCAACAGGTACATTCTCTAGGTGGCTGCAGCAGGGCTGGCAAGTGTGTCAGCTCCTGGTATACAGAGAACATGAACAGAGCATTTGCTCTTATTAACACAGAGCATTACTTCAGGCTAGAAGTAATCAATCTTGGTATATGTAATCTACCAGTTATACTCCTGCTTCATAATACATTAATAGTAATATGACTGATACTGGAATGGGCTGATTAAAGGTTTTATTATTTTACTGTTTTTTTCTTTGTCTCATACTTGCAGTTGATAAAGTGAACAAATAAAACGCATCAATACTGCTTTTACTGTGAGCTTCATCTGCAGGAAACTAAAAGTTGTACAGTATTTAATGATATTTCATGAAGACAACAGGGTTATGATGGCTGTATTCATATATTGCTGATTGGTCTCCCATGTGTTGTCTAAGAATAAACTGATCTGGAAATGGCTATGGAAATTTCATCCGAGTACAAAAGGTGAGCTAACAGACTTGTATGACTAGCTCATATTCAAAATGATCTTTGACTTAGGAAGAAAATAAACCACACTCAGAACTATTATAGCAAAAATTCCAACAAATATGAATTGGTGAGATTATATTTTTTAAAAAGTATCTCTGATGGACTAACTGGCAAATAAGGGTCTTATATAATAATTCAATAATTATTATTATGTGTATGTAATACTTGTAGAACAATTTCATATTACATGATTGATTTGGGAAGTATCCTGACACACAGAGGTCAGATTATGAACCAGCTGGCATGCAGTAGCAGAATGACTGCAGCATATTGCTCACACACCCTGCAAAAGTTCTTAAATGTGTATGTTCTTTATGAAAATCAGTAATTTCTCCTTTCCCCCAGTGACCTGAAACAAAAGCAATGGCTGGTGCTGCTGGGAGCCCAGAATCTGAAAGGATTTGTTATTCCTTAGGGTGAATGATGTTCATATTGCCTGTGAGAAAAGAGACTGTAATACCCGTTTTGCTCTTGCAAATCCAGAATATATTGATAACTTTTTCTTCTTAGCATCCAAATCCAATATGTATTTTAAAACAGTTCAGAAAATCAGAAGTCTTAGAGCAAAAGGGAAAATTGTAAATGGATATGTTTTACACCTTACTAAAAAATCAAATATATAATATTGTATTTACATTCTTCTAATATATTAATTATGGATGTGTTTATGGTCTATATAAATATTTTAGATCCTAGAGTGACACACTTTTATTTGAAAACAATATCCATGTTCATCAATTTGTATGGAGTGGGTGTGCAGCAGCTGAAGGTCCTCTTCCTAGTATGGTAATCCTCTAGTTGGATATGAGGATAATTCACTATCTTAGTCATGTGTATGATATATCCATGTAGAGATTTGTTCTATTTAGGACCCATTTAAAAAAAAACATTCTGACCTGTGTATTCCTGTCCATGGCAGAATGGATGGTCATGTTGGACTATGTGACCTTTCAAGGTCTCCTTCAACCCAACCCATTGCATGGCAATCAGATCCCTTCCTGAAGTTGTTTTCTTGCTTGTTTTGGGTTGTTATATTCAGGTTCATGCTAATAAGGTGAAAGGAATTTTTACCACTTCAGCCAATGTAACTGGGATTTATCTGGAAGTTATATGCTAAGGAAACACATGTTTAGGTTTGTCTCCAGGAGTTTTGATGCTTAGATTGTTTTCTGTATCTGAGGTTATGCCCAAGCCACAGATAATGTGCTACTGAAAAATTAACTGTTTTGCATCCCCCACTTCATTTGGGATGTCAATCATGCCTCTTTCAACCAGTCATAATAAATACATTTAGAGACATCAGAGAGAAACAAGGAAGCTGAGACAGGCCAGTGATGAGGGAAAAGTTTTATATGATTGATGCTGTTCTTTTGTTGATCCTAGCTGCACCTTGGTGGAGTGTCTAATCAGTAGCAATTCTAGAGAGAAGATTGTGACAACTTTATTTTACTTCTTGTTTGTTTTGCTTTGTCATTGCAGGCTTCCTTAAACAGATGACAACAGACTAGTTCATCTGTTAAGGTTTGGCCAGTGAGCAAGCTTGTTTCCATCCTTCAGAGCATCTTATGTCTTGTTTGTGTTTCAGAAGTCTCTAATGAAGGCTTAAGGATGAAGCCTCTAACTTATTATTTTATTCTTATTTATAATCTGTCATACCTAGGATGCTGATTTTGGACAAAAGCATCATTATTCAAGAAACTCTACATAGATTTCTTTGTCCCCTCAAGGGGGGTTTCTGCATTAAACCTAGTCCAATTATCTCTATTGTTGTAGTAGTTAGATATCATAAATCAAGCCTACTCACCAGAATTTCTCTCTAGTCAGTGGAGAAAAACGAGCACTTACAGAAATGAGTTTTTATCAATTATCCTTAGACACTTTATGTTAAATGATGGGCTAAATAAATGACATGTAATCTAATTTGAATAAAAACATATTTCTATATAAATTTTCCACTTTTGTCCCTAATCTAGGTGATCAAATAGTAATGAAATAATTTTAGTATGTTTCACCATATAGTTTTAAGGATTATTTACGTGCAATTTTCTACTGCCCAGAAAAAAAGTATTTTCCATATTATATCTTAAATTCCAGGGTGACATTTTGTACTTTTCACTGTACCTGTTTGGACTCTCCTTTATGGAGACTGTGATAGCTGACCAACAAGGGTCTTCAGTTTTACAGTCAAACTGAACAGTCAACAGTTTTTCATCCTCTTGAGATTAAGTATCTGTTAAATGAGCTATATGTGCAGATAACTAAATAATATTGGGGAGCTTCCATACTGTTCGTGTGTTTACAATATTATTTTCTTTTTTTCTCTTCCTTCCTCTCTGTCTCTTAAACCACACAGAAGAGATAAGGTCCTAATTTAATGAATGACCCCTTGGATCACAGATGCTGACAAAATGAAGCCTCAACATTTTAAATTGGCTGGCTGCTGTTATCCTAACAGAGCCCATTAAAGTCACACAAGAGAGCGTAACTTATTATGTAGTGAAGCTGTGACTTTTTCATGGTTTCTTTGTAAATGTGACAAAATTTATGGATGGCATTAGTGATACTAAGTTGACAGAATTAAAACCACTGTTTATGGACACAGTTCAGTAACTTGATTTAATTAGATTCTCACTGCATTGATCTAAGAGGATTTTCAGGCAGTATTTTATGATGAGGGTTTGAAAGAGAATGCTGAAGCTCTCACAGAAGTGAAGAATTAAAAGCCATATTTTCATTTAAATACATACATGTTTAGCTAATTACTTAGACTTCTGCACTTTGAAACAGTGGACAGTGTTTTGTATAGGGGCTTTAGCCATTGTCCAGCCTGAAAATTCATCTTAAGCAAATGATTTACTGCACTGAGGTTGGCTCAGGTGGATAGAGCATGATGCTGATAACACCAAGGTTGTGGGTTTGGTCCCTGTGTGGGCCACTCACTGGATGATCTTTGTGAGTCCCTTCCAACTCAGAATATTCTGTGATTCTGTAAATATAAGGCTACTTACTGTAACACTCTGACAATGAGAACATATACTTCACAATCTCTTTTCAAAACTGGCAAATGAAGGTATGAATTTTCAGTTGGATTCCCTACCTGTGTGCCCTTCCCTATGTAGTTCAACAGCACTGAGACATTGGATTTGTTTCTTTCCATTAACTAGTACCTGAATCGCTACAGCATCTTTTTAAACAAATTCAAGGACAGTTGAAACTGCAGTATAAACTGCTAAATATTACTTCCTCTACAACTTCCTGTGGCAACAAACAGCAAAAATTATCAGGTATTTTTTGTTCTTCGTTTGTTCTTCATCCAGGTAATGTCACAAATCCCTACATCTGATTACTAAGTTCAAATATTAATTTCAGATTTAGCTGAAGATTGTGCCAGTATTACAACTCTTAGTAGTTCTTTCTGTAAAATTCAGGATGGGGTGGGTGGGAGTCTTCAGAATGTTGTTTATAAATGAAGAATCTCTTCAGATTGTATTTGTCAAAAATAAGAAATTCTAATTTATGTGAAAACTGTGTATTTCTTGCTCATATTTCACCTTCCTTTGCATGAAAATTGTAAAAAAAAGAAAAATACTCAAAGATGATCTCTGTTTCAGTACTTTATGTACTGTAGGAAGGTATCTGTAGACCAGGTGTTGAGTCCTGACATTAACATTGTGTCCTCCATTATTAATACTATTACCTCAAAGCTAGTATTAAATTTGTATGTTAGTGATGTCAAAATGCATATGAAGAAGTATTTCTGGAACAGGAAAATGAATGCCATCACAATTTTTCTGTATATCCATGACTATTTAGTGATGGCAATCTTAAAATGACATATGTTTATTTAACTTTTAGTTACTTTACTTCTTCCATGTTTTTCATATAGCTAACTTGTATCTGTGAAATTCACTTGGATTGTGAAATTCGAAGCAATATAAGAAAGCAGGGGAAGGGTTCACATAACTCCAAAATTAAACCTCACTTCTATATTATAGTGAGAAATATGCCTGTAGACAAATGCATTGGCTAGATGAAGGGTTTTTTCATAATTTCAAATTCTGCTATGGAGCATCAAAGTTTACTATGAAATTTTCACAAAATATTTTTTCCCAAATGACAAAACAAAATCCAATAAGAACTACACCTGTGCTTTTTTAAAAATTTCTTTTAAATTTCTCATAAGGATATTCATAAGGATTCATAAGTTAATATTTTTATTTGTTGTTTAGAAAAATGCTGCTTTGATACCTTTCTGATGTCTGTTAAATTTAGTGGAAGCAGTAATGGTTCTGGGAGAAGACTAAGGTCTATTGAAGACAATGGTGGTTTTTAAAGTGAAGTAAATCTGGATTTGTATTTTTTATTGCACAGTGGATTTCTTTTTACAGATACTAGTTTAACTTCAGAAATTCTCAGCCTCTCAAATATTTTCCTTTTACTGAAAAAAGAGTGTCATGACAATAGTTAAGGCTGCTGAACAAGAGGAACAAAGATTTTGTTTTGCTAAATATACCCAACTGGCCAACGCTGATGCACTCACTTCAATGCTTTCTAGTTCAGTTGTAAAAATAACCCAACTTCCTTCTTTGAAAGGATTATTCTAGGGAACATTTGCTTTACAAAGAATAAAATATATTTGGTGTTACTACATTTGACAGAAGACACGCACAATTCTTATCCTGTATTTACTATGAAGTGATGTTCTTTCTTTATTACTAGGATTCAGAGATTATTTTCTTAGAGTGATATAAAAACCTATTCCTTAAGGAATGTCATGGTACATTTTAGAAATACTTTCTTTTTATAATGTTCTTCATACTAAAATAAGTAATGGAATCTCTAAGGCTTAATGGAAGGTGTATGGGAAGAACTGCTACAGCAATGAAAACCAGTGAATTTTGAGGCAATTATACAGTACAACAAGGCTAATTTAAGGAAACATGGCTCTAATATTGCTGAGTGTTTTTACTTTCATGCATTTTACAGAATGTTGATGTAGACAATAAAAGGGCACATTCATCAAAATACTTAATTTAATTTAAACATCCCCCCACCCCCCTCCACTCTCCCACTCCTCAGCTCACTTTAAGCATACTCAGATTAAGTACTCAGATTTCACATGATGGTGAAGAAAAGAACCCGTAGGTCATGTAAAATTTATGAGGAGTCTTGAGATTTCATTAATTATATTGACAATATGCACAGCTTCTTTTCAAATTGGATTGGACCAAAAAAAGGTGAACAGACGTGGTTGAAAGGCTTCTTCCCGTAGTGTATGCTGCATTATGTGAGTTACTCTGCTTATACGTTACCCCAGAGGACAGCTTAATATGCTTGGTTATACAGAGCAGCAAATTCTTAGCTGTGGGCTGGTATCTATATTGAGCCATAAATTTCTGGTTGATCTATTTCTTTCTGGGCAGACCAGTCATACTCAGATGGAATTAAGCGCAGTAATTGATTTCCTGCTAAATAAGACTCCTATCAGGTTAAAATATAAAAAATGAGAACTATAGTCTCTATATGAAGCAAATACATATTCTAAATATTGCTTGTAGATATGAAAACCTTCTTATAATTATAAATTTGCATATAGATCTGTAAAGATATCTTCTGAATGGAAAACAGTATCTATGATTTTTTTACTATTTGAATTTTGATTGACAAAAATTTTTCTGCCAAGAAATCTTTTGCTGCTGTGGCTACATCTTTATTCCAACAATATACCATACCAACAGAATGTATTTTAGCTTGTGTTAAGTATACCAAGGTGAATATTGCATGAGTTAGGGGCTTCATCTGCTCATATGTTCCATAACAAAAACTACTTTATAGAAAAATTAAGCAGTGATTGCTTATGAGCTGTGTATCAGCATTGTGAAATTTAGAATGAGGCTGATTCACTGAGATGCAGAGCAAAATCTTTTATTAACTGAAGCTGTCTTTTTTTGATCAGCAATTAAGCTGCCAAGTAAGTCTGCTTAATTTCACTTCCATCCTGTGAAAATCAGCTGCTGTTTTCATGATACTGATATAACAAGTAAGGGAGGAAAGAAATTACCTCCATTGATTTAATAAGTAAAACTTTGTTGTGTTATTTCAACTTAATTTATATTTGGAATTGCATACTGCTTCAGAATGTAAAAAACATCAGTGTCCCTTTCCCCCTTCTCTCTCTCTGTGTACTCTTTTTCTCTCTTTTCTCTTTACTTTCTCTGCCTTGTTTTTGCAGCGAAGAATGTGCTGTGTAAAGTTGAATCAATTTGGATTGTTTCTCATCAGAGAGACATTTATCCAGAAGGATTTCAGCCCACATTTTCCCTTTACTATAAACTTTTCCAGTTGACACGAAGTAATCTGTATTCTTTGTGAGGATAAAGGAAAAGTTTTTCTTTAAATATTATTTCCCCATTGGAGTATGATTTTGGGTTGAAGCTGCTTTGCTATCTACAAGAAAAACCTCATCTATCTAGTTTTTGTTTTCCAGGTGAGTTCTTTATTTAATTAGTTGGTTGTTATATACATGTATGGCTGAAATTACATACTAAATCTGAAGCAAAAGAAGCAGTGTCCATATTACAGTGTTTTGGCTACTTGGTTAAAGATAAATGCCCATTGTTTTTCTAGCAAATGCTAAAAAACATATTTACATAATTTGGGCTTTTTGAGGAAGAATTTCCTTCATTATAGTTTTTAAAATTATTCCAGTTCTCCCATTTTTTCTAGCCAGTGTTTCGTTCCTATGGGCAGATAAATAGTTTTGTCTTTGGCAGTTGAAGTTTAGGAGGAAGAACCTTCCTCTTGTCTCTACTGGTTTCTTTTCTAAAGCCTTGATCCTGGTACCCTGACTGCTCCTTGTGCTAACCTGAGCTTGATCTGCAAGAGGGAGGGGCTGTGTCTGTGCAGCTCTGACTCATTGCTCAGGCATTTCTCAGCTCTCATACTTGCCAGAGCAAGACTGCGCAGTGGGGATGATGCCTTGAGAAGGCTGACCTAGAGCAGAGGCTAGGCAGAGTTAAAGAATAAAGTAGGTATTTATTAAAAGACCTCAATGGATACACCTTGGGCAATACAAGAGCCCAGCCAGGGCTACACCCCAGCTGAACCCAAAATGGTCACAAAATGGATGACTGGTCACAGGGTGTCTCACTTTTATAACTTCTGGTCCATTTGCATATTGGAGTTAACTGTCCAATTACAGCTTCAGGTTATGAAGGTCCATCCTCCTCGTCTTTCTCTCTTCAATTCAAGAGCTTGTTTATGTTCTTGGGCCTGAAATTTGGATCAATTGTCCTTGGACCCCAGCTAGAGAAGGAATTGTTTTGTGTAGCTACTCTGTGAAGAGAGCCTACCAATACTTAATCCGATGCTCAGAACTACACACTAAAGCACAGCAGAAACTGAAAAATGTAAAATCTAAAATTTAAGGCATCAGAGGCAGCCCAGCCTGGATTAAATGGGATGGACAATGGAAGAAGAGGTTGTAGTTTCTACCCGTACTTGCATTCCATGTATTGATTAAAATACTTACAACATTACTCCTCTGGAAAGAGAAGCCAGAATTTTTCTGACTCTCTTCCCTTAGCATTCAGCTCATCTCGATACAATTCATTCCAATTTACCCTTCTTTTCTTGAGCTGGAAGTAATAGAGGGTATAATACTATTTTTGAGGAAATATATTTTAGAAATGAAGTGTCACTATATTCTTGATATTTCAATACTGTTTTCTACTTCTATATTTTTCTGTATTTTTATTAAACAAGACGTAAAATGTTCAGATTCTTAAAAGTTTGTATTACTACTGTTGATCATGACAGTTAAAAAAGAAAAGAAAAAGCTTGTCTAGTTTTGGTTTTGCCACCTTAGTTTGGAGTCATCTAAGACTTAAAATTACTTGTTTATTCTAAGCTCTCAATTTTATTTGTCTTCTATATCAAACTTTGAGTCTAGTAATTTTTAAAGCATTTTCCAGAATTGACATTTATCTAAGATTGTCTAAATTCAATTCTGAATTCACAAAGCTTTCTAGTTTTGAAGAGATACCACTTTCCATGTTGGATCTTCTAAGTGTGTCCTCTAAGCAGGCTTTCAGTGCTATGTCTGCTGCATTTTAAACACACTGTACATCTGTCTGCTTGCTAGATGTGACTTTTTTCATTTTACTCTGAGTTGGCAGGTCTTGGCTGCATTGCCCGCAGTTGTATGTTGTTTAGCAAATACTGTGCACGGCCCTACATCCCATATGCTTGTCTTATACTGTTTCTAGTAGTATTTATTTTCTGAGAGTTTTCCTAAATTTTTACTTTGTAATCTTCAATTTTTTTATTTTAGTCTGTCCCCAAAGTATATTTGTATTTTGTTTGTTTGGTTTTTTTCCCCCCTTCCTTTCTTTTGGGCATTTTATTTTTGTCCTGAGGGCTTCTGCAGCCTTCCATATCACATACAACTCTTCTCCAAGTGTGAAGTCAGAGCTTTTGTTAGTTACTTGTGTCTTGCCCTCCACCCTCCAGCTTTGGCTAACTGAACTGAGTTAGTATCTGTCTGCTATAACGAAATCTGCCAACTGCTTTAATTATAGGTCTGACTCATTAGTTTAAAATTATTAAAAGATTCTTCCAGGAATTCTTTCACTTTTTTTTGAGTTTCATTTGCAATTTTTCAGAAGTGTTTCTTTTTTTTCAGCATTATTGCAATTTCAGTTCAGAGCTTGCACTTTCAGTCTTGCTCTCTAAACTGGTTTTCATCAGTAGATGCAAGTTCAGCAAAAATAAAAATGTAGCTATTAGTGAAATCTGTGTTTCACTTAATGTGGATTCCAGCTTTGCTTCTACAGATGTCAGATACTTACTTGACTTTCTTCTTACCATCCATCAGTGTAAGACTAGTTGCAGCTTGTTAGTGGCTGTTAGTTCCTGCACTGCTGTTATTCCCTCATTCTTAGGTATCTGTATTCCTAATTTCTCTGATAATCATAAAGTAGTTTAGTTCCTAACTATGAATATATAGGCTTAGAACTCTGGAGTCCAAACACATGCCTGAAGTAGAGCTAATGTTGGATCAGGTTGTGAAGGCATTTAAACAGGCATTTTGAGTATCACCAGTGCTGAAGTCTTGTGCGAGTTCCAGTTTTGTGTGATGTGGCACTGATGAGGACAAAAAGGTATTAAAAGAGCAAGTGTTACTGAAGTTCAAGCACTCTATCTGAGAGTCTGCAATGTAGAGAGATCCTAATTTTATTGCCCATTTGCATAAGAAATTTTAGTACTTATTTTTGAAGATGCTTACACTGATGTCACTACAGAGAACATGACAGTAATTCTGATGGAACTGTGACTGTGGATGATGAGTGAAACAGACTCTACAACCAGAATCTGACCATTAAGTAAAGAACATATTTTAAAAGCCCAAAAAAAGAAAACCAAAAGGAAACCAAATCAAAACAAACCACCAAGCTCCCCACAAACTAATCCTGTGCAGAAATGTAATCTATTTGTATTATTTTTGTCTTACTAAGTTATTAGATTTCTCTTTAAATTCTTTGTTCTGTGATAGTGGCCATTGTGCTGTGTTTGATCATATATTAAAATACTTTCATGTTACCGAGAATGTTATTTTTCAGATTATCAGTCAGATGTTATGTATTTGACTAAAGGAATATTAGTGTTATGCAGAGATATGTTGTGCAGTGGCAAACACTTCTATTTTTAAAAGTTTATTGTAGTCCAGAAAAGTATGGAGAATAGTACTTGAGTGGGGAAGTTTTGTAGTTACCTGCTTGAGGAAGAAAATGTAATGTTTATCCAGTGCTAAGTATGGAGATTTAATAAATGTTCTCTAGAAATTGAAAATAATTCCTGTTCAATATTTCAAATATTTTTACTACTATTTGGGAATGGAAACTATCCTTGAAGGACAGATGGCAATTAATTGCATGCAAAGTGCTTTCTGAACCGTTTGCTGTCTCAGATTCTATGAAAAAATAGGAAGTTTGACAATATATACTGTATTATCCTTTAATGAATCATAATAATTTCTTGCAGTTTTCTTCTATAGGTACTTCATTTTAAATAGATTGTTCAGATGTAAGCTATTGTGCTTTTGTAACGAAAACTCACTGGTTCTTGTCTGCGTCATTTAAATGTTTGAGAACAGCTTCATAAGCAGGATTTTGAAGTTAAAAGTTGAAACTTTTTCTTTGAGTTTTGAGTAGTGACTACTCTGCTTCTATCTTCACATGCCTATAATATTTTGTTTGTAAATGTTTAATATATTGAATATTCTGTTGTTTGAGTGTATTATAATAGTATGGGCATCTCATCCTTGCTTAGAATATGCTCTGTTTTCATATACAGCGATACCTAAACCCTGTTTTGGTAACTCCATCCCAATTTAATTCTCAGTTATTGATAAACCAACACATGTGCATAGTAGAACATGCTTCCTGAAACAATGGGAATAAGTTGAAAAAAGCTGTTTCTGAAGACTGCTTGTACTTACTACAGTAAACTGTGGAAAATGATATGCAGCCCTGTGCAGGGTTCATTTACACAAACTGTTCAGTGAACTGCTGCTCTGACATTTCACTGACATGTAAGATCAGAAGAGGGGAGTGCTGATATAATTAGATATTAAGCCTTTTTAGACAGGGCCTTCTGCCCCAAAGCCCTGCTTATGGTTGCAAATTTTCTTTATAGTGACTAAAAATGATCTGTGCAAGCACATATAAGACCTACCATGCTATAGTTTTCAGAAGATTTGCAAAATTTCCCCAAGCTCTGAATGTCTCACCAGGTCAATAATGTAGCTGGCTGGGCATATACTGCCAAAAATTTTTATTCCTTTCTCTTTTCTGTTTTAAATATTAACCACGCTGCATGCAGATCCCTTTCATATATTCAGTTTTTTCTTGCTCTTATATTACAAACATTCACCAAAAGACACCAAGTTAGAAGAAGCAATTCAAGAATATTTTTGTTTGCCTTTATAAAGCTTTGGCTCTCTAAATGAATTCAGAACTTCCCACATTGCCTACTGACAAGTATTATGCATAAGAAACTCATATTATTGTAGGTCACTGAATTAATTTTTAAAATGCCAATTGACATGATTCCCTTAGGGACTTGTAAGTTGCTGCTATATATTATGTTCCCACACAGATGTGGAAATTCAGAGTTTTAGAAGGGAAAGCATTTGTAGTACAGAAACAGTTTAACATGAATCAGGTAGTGCTTTTCTAACATTTAAATTCTAATAAATGGAAATAGACAGACTTTCTAGAGATTTTTCCTTGTCATTGCATGTTTAGCTTTCCAGAAAATATTGAGATTGGGGTCCTTTCTTCTGGCACCAAACTTCACAGCCTCACTGTATTTTGCATAACCAAAAATGGGAGTTGCAAGTGCAAATAATGATTACGGCTGGGTTCAGTCCATAGTGATACCAAATGCTGGAAATGAAATAACCAAAGAAAGATAAGTAAGCCAGAGCTATTTGACTGATGATTTTTGATTGAAAAACATCTTGGAGATGGTACTAGTATTTGTTATATCTTGCTGATGTATGTGTGTTCTGGTTTTGTCAAATGGTTGAAAATAGAATGCTGTAGATGAGAGATGGTAATGAACCAATCAAAAGTCTATTCACTTAAATATAACATTGCTCAGTAGCAGTGCTACATTAAATGGCTTGCCAGCTAGTTTGGTGTTTCCCTTAGTGCACTGAAATTTATAAACATGGTAATTTTGATTTTGTACAATTCTGAAATGTGATTTTCAGTATATGCCAGTGAAAGCAGGGTTGCTGCTTTTGGCCCATCTTCCATTACATAAACTCCCTATCACAATCTTGTCAATGTGAAATTGTCAATAGTTTGGGACTAGTACAAATTGACCAGAACTTCTAAATCACTTCTATAAAAATGCTGTAAGTTTCTGCAAGCACTGTTGTATGCCAGCATATATTTCTCATCTTTTCAATATGAAGATTTTTTTTCCTTTAAGTTTGCTTTTCAGTTTACAGTAGGACTTCTATTCCCCTTGAAATAACAGTAATTGTCAACTTCTTAAATTTGTCAGTGATGATTTTGAGCTGTGACTCTTGAATTGGGAATCCTCACCTTAATAGTAGGAAAAACACTAAGAAAACATTTAATCTATGTTGAACTGGCTAGAATAAAATGCTGAGTAGTACATGGTATAGAATATTTTTTTTGGCAATGGGAAGAAAGGCTTGATGGGTGATTTTCCAGTTCATGTCTCTTGTATAACTGTGTCCTTGAATAAGTAGAATTCTTTTTGGTGTTGTCCACTGAGCATGAACAGATATGTTAACAGGTATATTAACAGATGTATTCATGTGCCTTTGATTTGAATTTTACATTGTGTAAATGAGATAATTGAATATTCTTTAATAATTATTTTGCTTCATAGCTTTCATTTTCATGCAGAGTTTTTAATGGCACCACAGCATGCCAAGATACCATAAACTACTTTATGCTGATCGTTAGCAAATGCTTTAGTTTCTTTTTCTGGGTTACATGGCTAATGAAGGGTTAAAAAGTAACACCAGTGGAAGGAAGAAGAGGCAGGAGGAAAATTCTTTCTTTGTATTGTTAAGAGAGAACAGTGAATTTACATGAGAATTTTATCAGCATTCTTATTGATATGCCTACTCTGGATGAATTCCCCACAGATGCATTTTTTTGGACTGGCTTCTTTATTCTATCTTTCTTCTTTTGAGACACTAGCTTAAAAGGATGTATCTGCCTTTTATGTCCAGAGAATGAAGCCTTGAGACTTGCTTGCCATATATTTCAGACAGCCTGTCTAGTTGTTGGAAGTAAAGAGCAATTTTGCAAATAGGTTTGACTTGTACCAGGGGTGAGGTCACAGCTAAGAATTAGGGAGGGCAGCCACTTCTTTGGCCATCGTTTTTACTATAGTTAGTGGAAGTTGCTCAAAGTCTTCTGAGCTTGTCTGCCTGTGTAAAAGAAATGTAAAAAAACTGGGCACTTTTTATAGACAAGTGTACATGTCTTTATACCTTCACTAAACAGGGAGACATAGATCATAGGATCACATCCCTAATCATAGGGTAATTGAGGTTGTGACCTCAGGGGGTTCAATCTCTTACTCAAGCAGAGTCAGCTATGATGTCAGACCAGATTCTGCTAGGCGTTATCCAGTTGAGTCTTGAAGGCTTTCAAACACAGAGACTCTATAACCTCTCTGGGCAGCTCTGTGCACTACTCCATTTATTGCTGGCTCCCAGGCAGTGAGCCATCCATGAACTGCTCACCTTTGAGCCTGATAATACAGCCTTTTTATTTTTCATGTTTGATTTCTCATCCATGTCCTGCAATGTCCTGACACAGGTACAAGAATATTGTGAGGGCCAGTGTTCCTTGTGAGAATCAAGAAAAATTGTGTGATCATGATCAATTTTCATTTTCTTTTTCAAAGTTAGAAAAAAATCAGTTCATATTATTGTAATAAGACTTGCAGGTATAATACAATAGCTGAACGTATTTTGAAGTGCAATTAATTTAGCTCTCCTGTGTAGATTACTGAGTTCCAAGTCATTAACCTGAACTCAGTTAAGTCAAATAGAGAAAAACTGCTGCTTTGACTCAGATACTTGTGTGTGTTAATTTTTTTCTGTTCTTTATAGATATTTGCCTAAATTTTCAACTCTTAGCTGAATATTTTTATAAGGAATTTTTTGCAAAATTGATTCTTGCAGATGATCTGGCGAAAAGCCAAACTGAAAAATATGTTTATTTAAAATGAGATTTAGATCAAGAAAGAAGACTTGAAAGACTAGTAATGGATGCATAATGCAATAGTGTGGTGTCATTTGGTTTTCTAAATTGAGAACAGTTATCTATTCTACTTAAAAGCCATTAATCAGTATCTATATGGATCTTTGCTGTTTTTGATGTGAGTAGAACATGGGACTCTCTACATAACTTTGACTAATTAGTGACATGGGATTTTTTCCCAGCATGTCAGAAAGACAGAATCAAATGATTGCATTAGGATGCAATTGCATGATTCTTAGAAGGTGCTTTTTTTTAAAGTTTTAGTTTTGTGGATTTCTTCTTTTCTTTTCCCCTTCAGATGGAACTACTGTAGGAGGTAGCATGATTTCATGGCTTGATTCATTTTGTTCTCTTTGGAGGAAATGCTGAGGACTACATTAAGAGGTGTAGAAATCATCTTGTATAATGTTATGAAGTCTGAAGCCTGACACTTTTAAGTATGAGGTTGATCAGCAAAATCTAGAAAAGAGTAATTCTGTTGGATGTAGCCTGGAATTTTATGCATTACCTAGTGCTTCACAAAAAAAAAAATCATGGTTTGCCAATCTAAGTGAAAAATTACCATTACTTGAAGTCAGTGGAGTGTCAGCTCTTACACTATTACATGGTACTTGGAGTTCTCAGACTAGGGCATAGTAGTGACAACTATTGGGAAATTACATATTTATTATGAAAAAGAGGCTGGTGTTTTCTTACTTGAGGTTTCAGCATCATGAGGATGACCTAGGGCTTCTCTCTGTTTTGGTAAATTATAGAAGTTGCAACGTGGTACATTGTCTCTTTTTTTTTGTTATAGAAGTGACACCAGAAGGGTGTCAGAATGACACCAGAATGACTGTTCTGGGCAAGAACATCAAAATGAAAATGCTAAATAATAAATTATTTTAGGGTGTAGTTAGCATGTGTTATCATGGGCCTAGAAGATAACCTGAGAATTTGGGTCTTGAAGTAACTTTTGATTGTGTATATCATATACAAAGAGAACGATCTCCCATGGAAGGATCCCCATGCTGGATCGGGGAGGAGTGGGAGGAGTCTCCCAGTGGCAGAGACATGTGATGAACTGACCACAACTCCCTTCCCCGTCCCCTTGTGCCACTGGGGAGGAGGTGATAGGGAAAATCAGGAGTGAAGTTGAACACAGGAAGAAGGGAGGGGTGGGGTAAAAATGTGTTTTAAAGTTTTGGGTTTATTTCTCATTATCCTGCTCAGATCTTATTACTAGTAAATTAAATTTATTTTTCCCCAAAATCAGTTTATTTTGCTTGTGGCAGTAAGTGGTGCGTGGTCTCTCCCTGTCCTTATCCCAGCCCACAAACCTTTCATTCTATTTTCTCTCCCTTGTCCAGCCAAGGAAGGGAATGACAGAGTGACTTTGGTTGGCAGCTTGTGTTCAGCCAGGGTCAACCCACCACAGGTGTATTATAAGGTGTCTCATCAGTACCAAGTTTTGTCCTTTCTTGAATTACGTCATACCTGACAGATTGGGTTCAAGGCCATTGTGTCTCAGTTTTGCGAACTTGTCAGTGACTGAGTTTCACTTTCTTTCCTCCTGTGCTTCCTTCTTCACTTCTTCTAGAAATTATTAAAATAATGGTTTATCACCATTATTTTAATGGCTGAAGGGAAATCTGATTTCCAGATTTGATTATGATGATTAAAACTGTAATCCTTCTCTCTTATGCTCCTTAACATATGCTCCTGACATATATATTGTTAAAATATTTAGTAGCTATTGAAGATAAATTGTTACTGAAGATCACCTACTGATGCAATTAATTGGGTGTTTTCCATTTTTGCTTTGTAACAAACAAGAAATGTAACAATTTTACATGCATTTTGAAACACCTGCTTTTGTTTATGAAAATTAATATAAAAGTGATTTCTTTGCTGGGCTTTGCATTTCTGCCTTTGTTCTTTGGATTCTGTCCTCTGACCAAGACATGTTAAAAGTAATCACTATTCTGCTCGTTATAACAGGCTTAATTCCTTTTATTGTATTTCCATACTTATGTTTAAAAAACGCAGGCAAACATCTGTTTGCAATGATAATAATGGCAAGTCTTCTGTCAATATGTTGAAGAAGAGTTAAAGAAATTGCATTTCAGTAAACTCAAATTTAGAAGAGAGGGGAAAAGCTTATTTGAAGAATGTTTCACTCTTATTTTTGTAACAGGATTCTTATTTAATTCTTTGACATCTAATCCTATCATAGAATCACATAATGCTTTGGGTTGAAGAGACCTTGAAGATAATTTACTCCAACCCCCTGTCATAAGCTGGGAACCTTCCACTAGACCAGGTTGCTTGGACTTCCGTCCAACCTGACCTTGAACAGGGGTGGAGCACCTGCATCTCTGGACACCCTGTTCAAGTGCTTCACCAGCCTCACAGTAAAGAATTTCTTCCTAAAATCCAATCAAAACCTCCCCTCTTTCAGCATAAAACCACTTTCTCTTGTCCTCTCTAAAAAGTACCTCCCCACCTTTTTTGCAGGCCCCCTGTAGTTACTGGAAGGTTGCTCAAAGGCCTTCTCTTCTCCAGGCAGAGCAACCACAACTCTCTCAGTTTGTCTTCATCAGAGAGATGCTTCAGCCTTCTGATTGTTCTCCCAACCCTCTTGCACAGGTCCATGTCTCTTGTGCTGGGAGCCCCAGAGTTGGAGGCAATGCTGCAGGTGGGGTCTCACCAGAGTGGAGTAGAGGGGTAGAGTCACCTCCCCTGTCCTGGTGGCCATGATGCTTCTGGTGCAGCCCAGGATACAGTCAGCTTTCTGGGCTGCCAGTGCCAGTTCCTAGCTATAATTCAGTTTTACATGCACCACCACCTTCAAGTCCTTCTCTGCCTGGCTTTTTGCCATCCAGTTATTGCCCCACCTCTATTCATGTTTGGGATTTCCCCAACCCAGCTGCAGGACCTTGCACTTGGCTTTGTTGAGTTTCACAAGGTTTGTACATCATTAAGTGGGAGCTCACAAAAATACTTTGTTTGCAGCCTGACACAGCTACTCCTTAGCTGCAAAGATACATCAGACAGAAAGGGACTAACTTTCCTAATACTTTCTTATGATGTATTTATTAAGCATTGTATTCATTGCATGAACAACAAGCCCTTTTACAGTTTAAAGTAATTTTAATTAGCATTTTGTATGATGAGGAAATTTACTTTTCAGGAGATTTTAATATTTTCTCCGATTTGTCCAATTCTTTGCTGTTTATACATTTTAGCCTGAGATTATTGTTTGGCATGTGTTTTGTAATTTTGTGAGAGGGGAACGCATTTAAAGTCTGCATTTTATATCAATATGCATCCTTAAATGACGTCAATCCCTTGAGTTCTGCATGAAAGATGAAGTGTTAGGCCTGCTGAACTTTGTTGATACCTGCTTTCATTCAGATTTCTAAGCAGATAGGGTTTTGCAGTGTGACTGCTTCAGGTTTTCTATGTGAAACATTTCTTCTGAGTGCTGAACATTTGGAGTGGAATCCTTGGCAGCACATCCAAAATTTGCTTCCATTTTACTTAAAAAGAAACAGAAGAATGGCTACAGATGAATATCTTACATGAGAAGAAAGCAATTTGCTATAACTCGCTTTCTCCCCTTTCTCTCTCCCTCTGTATTCAGGCATGATTAAGGAATCATATCTCATTGTTGAAATGGTGTAACCATGGCTTAGGTTTCTGAGGAGACTTCTATATTAATAAAACTGAGATAATATCTACAGAGTAGAATGAAGCAAGCTAAGGAGGGCAAAATAAGAGATGTGGGTTTTGTTGTTGAGATGGAAATAAGCAATAATACCAGTTAGAAAACAGCAGCATGAAAAATCATATAAACCTAAAACCAAAAAAGGATTGTAAAGGGCCATCTTTCACTGGTTTGTGGAAACAATGTGAATGATAACACACACTTAAGACTCTCTGTGTCTTGATTGGATGGTGATAATGCTAATGCTTACTTGCCTAAAAATTGAAGGTCTATTTTGTGGCCATCAGGCAATAAATAGTTTTACATATCATATTTATTGTTCAATAAATGTTGTCTGTTAATGGTATTCTAAGGTTTATTCTGTTTTCAGTGACATTTTGCATATAGCTAATGATACTTTTTTAAAGTGACTCAAACAAGGAGGGCTGCAAAACTTGTTAAAGAATTAAAATGAGTTTTTCTTCAAAATCGTAAACTCTTTTGCAACCAGTATTGTATGCCATCTGAGGTGACTGGGGAGATTGTGTTCATACAAGCTTTCTATAAATCATTCTGCCAGTTTTAAAAACTTAATAAATTAGAGTTGTATCATTTACCATGCTTTTTTTTTCTCCTAGTGGTAATTTGCTATCTATTGTTGTGTAATGTATATTGTTCTAGTTTATTCCCCATATTGAAAACTGCTTTATTAGCCATTTTGTAAGCAATAGTGTACATTAAAGTGAAATTGAGTCATAATATTACTGCGTTATCATGGCAATGTGATCATATTCTTTCTACAGTAGGAGGTAAACATAAATCTGTCCATTGCAAAACCTGAAAAATAAAAATAAAATTCCCCACCATTGTATTGATGTGTTTTTTAAGATCTCGGGTCTATCAGCCATCTAGCCTTCATATATTGAATTTATCTTTGCTGCAGCAATGAAGAAATCAATTCTGTAGTTTTGCACATAAGTGTCGTAAAAAGCAGATCTAGGATGTCATTGTGGTCATTTAGAAAGAATTGATTTATTATTTACATTGAAGTTGAAAAAATTTGTGAATATAAAAACTAGTTGAAGTCCTGAAGAAGATAATTGGGAATTCCACAAAGCCATGTGGGCATGGTCCCGGACAACTGGGTGTATGTAGGTTGTCTTGCTTGAGTAGGGTTGTTGTGTCAGATGGGCCTTCAGATGTCCCTTGCAAACATTCTGACTCTGTGAAAATAAAATGTAGACGAAACCAAGGTGCCTCCTATCATTACAAATGGAGAATGGATTTAATTTATCATCCTTGCACGTTTTAGTAAGCATGTGGGAAACTCATACTGTGTAACATTGCTAGTCTGAAGAGATTTTGGAGGAACAAAAGGAAAAACCATTTGTTTGTTTTTTAAAAAAAGCCTTTTGAAGCGAGACTCAAACCCTGAGTTTAAGTGTCAAGGAAATAAAGAAGATGGGGAAGAAACACAGAATTCTTGATGTAAAAAGTAAATTAGGCAAAGTTCTGCCAGGGATAAATCAAATATTATTGATTACACCTCAGTGCAAAAAGACTCAACTGTATCATCTCCCTCTTTTTCAGACCTGATTTTTACTTCTTGCCTTGCTCTTCTATACAAAAGAAGTGCATTATTAACATCAAAACTGATTTCTGACAATAGAGCCTTAAATCTTGCTCTTGTTAATAATGATAATAGTTCCCCTAAGTTAATGTGGAGATTAGCAACAGGGCACAAGTGCATGTTGGTCGCAGCATTGTAGGTTTCTGTCACTGCTGATATCTAGTATCAGGAGATCTGTACTCTATTTCTGTGCAACTGATATGACATGTATTCTCTTACTACTGTCACTACTAATATAGTGCAGGGTGTCTCATAAAGTCATTGTGGCTGTATTTTCTTACTGAATCCTCCAAAACATTCTACTTCCTGCTCAATCTTTATTTTCCAGAGAGAAACATATATTGCTTTAAAAAAGTTATTTAATATTTTAATAAAAATAGTGATGCTAATTACACAGCAACAGTTTTCTTTCATTAGTTTTCTTTTGTTTTTTATCTTTAGTCTTAAATTTATTATTTCCAAAAGTTTCTATCTTTTCGTCACAGACTTGAGGCAAGAAAAAGCAGTACTTGTGAGTTCAGTAGGCATAGCAGAATAAAAGTTTATTACTATCTTTTCTTGCTGTGTTTGCCTGATAAACATCAGATTTAAATAAAATTATTGTATTTGCTATTTTTGTTTGAATAGGTTAGTTTCCTTTTAAAAGGCCTGGATATACTTAATATAATTTTTATTCTAAGTACTTATCCTTGATAAGGACAAAGCTTCTAATGTATGGAAACACAAACAGGTGGTTAAACCAACATTGAAATCTGTTTTCCTTGCATTTACTTCAGAATCAAAGTTTTGGGGTTTTACAAGCTGAGTTGTTTCTGTTCCCAAGAAAATATACTGTGCTGGTACTGGCCCACCACACAATCCACACCCAAGGGATGATATTTCTGTGCAGGTCAAGAAATATGGGTTTTTTTCCAGCACATACTGCTCTGTATATATTTCTTAGAATACTCCTTAGTATTTGCTGTGAACTGCACTTCTGATTCTCATTTAAATAAGATTATAAGCCATGAATGCATAGAGTAAGCATTAATATCCAGCGGAATTCTTTTGTATTTCAGCAACCGTACTTAGCTATGAAGTATTTAAATATTCAACTAATATGTTATTTAAATAATTTCTCAGCTTTCTCATAGATGCATTCTAGGCAAACCTTATAATAATGGAATTTTGCAGGTGTAGCAGTGCTGGGTCATTGTACAAGAGCAGCAAACCAGCTAAAGGTGCTGTGCAGACGCTGTTAGTCTGAATTCTGCTCTGCTGACAGCAAATACCCTTTTATGCCTTAATCTTTCTCATTCTGCAGAGGTGACGTAACTATACTATCACAAATGATCCTGTGGCCATGTCATGGCTGGATTGTGTCTTATTTAAATGTATGTCTCAAAATGAGATTTTTAATAGAGCATAGTCACTTAGACTTCCTTTATAATTAACTGGGCAAGCAGGCACCCCAGGAGAGCAGTATATCCCATTTTAAAGGACATCTGATGTAGATGGAATGAATTGTCTTCTTTTCATGCTTGTCTGTTTGGATGAATTGGGTAGAGGATCTGGATGATTAGACTAGACAAACCTATGTTGCAGATTGGTGAATTTAAGCATGATGAATTTGACATGTAGAATGCCATACAAGCAGACAAACTTGCAGTGAATAACTGTGAGTCATTCTGATGGATAATAATTGCACTAGGAATAATTTTTTTAAAACAAAGTAAGGAATTCAGTCATTAGTTAGAACATAGGAGTGAGCTGTATGTAGGCAGTTGTATGCAAATTCCACATGGACAGTTACACAGAAAATAGATTAGGCATTTCAGAAAAAAATCATGTAAGTATAAGAATGATGTATTATCTTGAAGGGACTTGTTGATCTATTTCATAATAAGGTACACAAGGAAGGAACATTTGAATTGCTGGTGTGCAGTAAAGAAAAAACAAGCATCTCTCCTGGATCATAGCTTAGCTTCTAGTCATTTTTAGAACAGTAACTTTAAGTAGGCTTGACTGTTTGTAGGAATAACGTAACTATGTAGAATGTAAATAATTAAATCTAATGAGGGATTATTAGTGGGAGAATAGAATCAGAAATGCTTTAAGCCCTCATTTAATTTTAAAGAGAAGGGATGAAAATTTTAAAGAGAGCAGATGACCTCATCTGGCAGTATTACTACCACGTGACCTTTTAGTCTGCTGTGATCAATTTTATTGTGCATTATATTTGAGCATTATGTTTGTGCTAGGTACCAGTTTACAAACAACTGTAATAGTGTACAGTTCATCTGGTTTGGTGTTACCTTTTACTGATTAAGTATTTAGTCTGCTCAGTACAAGATGATTGGGTTAACAGGTTGGCAAAAATTTCTGTTTCAGAACAATCTTCAGTTGGTTTTGTTGATACATTTGTTTGAGTTTCATGCAATGGGTCAGGTCTGTTCAGTCTGTGGAACATATATAGGACAGATAAATGAGGTAAAGGAGCAGAGTGAGATGATTTTTTTCTTGCTTTATTTCAAGCTTATATTATCATCCTAAAATCATAGAAATTTTTTGGACTGGAGGGGACTTTAAACATTACCCAGTTCCAACCTCACTGCAATAGGCAAGGTCACCTTCCACCATACCAGGTTGCTCAATGCCCCATTCAACATGACCTTGAACACTCCCAGGGATGTTTTTTTATAGCTATTAATATTTTACTTCCTTATGTAAGAAGATGAAGAAATTATAGAATACATGCATTTCTGTACAAGTTGATCCATTAATAATTTTGCGACATTAATCGTCAATTCTTTGGTATCTGTAGACTTTATAAACCAAATAAATCCAAATTTATTTCCAATAAAAATAGGAAAAATGAAGCAAGACTGCAGAGGTTCACTGTTGTGCTGGCTCCTAGTTTCTGTCAATATTTCTGTTTTTATTCATATTTGTATTTTAAGCATTCTACTTCTACTGCAGTATTGATTTCTTTTGCCTGCTGGAATGGCTTAATATCTTTGTAGAGGTCTATAAGAAGATAGGTTTCTGCCTTGTGTTACTGCAAATGAGTAAGATGGGAAGTTATGCAAGGGAAAGGAGAAGCAGATGGACAATAAAACTGGAAGGTGAGAAAGCATGGTAAAAAGGGGAAAAGAATAATGAAGCTGTATGAGAATAGAACCTGTATTGATGGTAAAAGGCAATGACTACACCGTTCCCATTGCACATATTGTTTCTTAGTGATAAATTGTGAGTAAGCCACATGCAGGTTTCTCTTCAGGTTTTCATTGCTTACTGCAATGATTTTTAAGGTGTATGTAGAGAAGACTTAGTAATTAGTTCATAAGGCTATGCCTTGGCTGTATACAAAGGAATAGTAAACAGGTAGGAGGAAAGTATATATGAGTCTCTAGATTTGTTGTACACATATACTTTTCAAAAACCTTATTTGAATGAGAAATGTGAAAATAGGTTAATAAAATTTTATGCCCTGGAAATTCTTAGCTTACCCTTTCAGGTACCTACTCATTTCTCTACTTTCACCTACTCATCGGATATAGGACACCTCAAATTATTTCATGGAGTAGTAATTTTTTTCTGCAGAGTGTCCCACACTTAGAAAGTTTTTCAGTGACACATCTTATGTGGGCTTGAAATTTGAGCAGATGACACCTGTCATATCTTGCCTTATGTTTTGCTGAACCTATTGTCTTCTTTTGTGTTTCACTACTATTTTCTTATGTTGGTCCCACTGTACACAGTGGGGTGAGACACAGGTTTAGGGTCAGACATCCTGCATGTTTTGACTGCTTCCTGCCTCATTTTTTCAGACAGTTTCAGAAAAAAAAGCATAAAGAACAGAATACTCTGCAGATGACATGCATTTTCAGTCTTTGACTCTATTTTGAGTCTTAAAACTTAAAAGTTGTCTACAGCTATTTTTGTGTTTTGTTTTCATGGTCTGTAATCTTGTTTCTTGAGTTTAAATTTATAAAACCTTTTCACTCACCTCTCAATTTCATGTGCTTTGTTGCCTAAGATCTGTATTTCTCTAGCTCATTTATTCATATAGTGTCAGGGGAGGTTTGGTTTAGATATCAGGAAACCCAGAGGGTGTTTGGGCACTGGAACAGGCTCCCCAGTGAAGTGGTTGCAGCACCAGCCTGACAGGGTTCAAGAAGCATTTGGACAATGTCCTCAGGTACATGGTGTGATTGTTGTGGCTGTCCTGTGCAGGGCCAGGAGTTGAACTTTGATGATCCTTGTGGGTCCCTTTCAACTCAGGATTATTCTATTATTATCAAACTGCAGCTTCCAAACGTTTTGATATTTTCAAAGGTGATGCTTGCCTTTGTGAGTTTCCTCCTCCCTTTCTTTTAAGGATGTATAAATACCTGTATCTATGCCTCGTTTAAGAGGGACTTGTGGATGAGTTCTTGGTCTTGCTTAGATTTTTTTTCACTTCCTTATTAGTTAAATAGTTTGGCTGATGGCTTGTCTGTGTCAGAATGCTATGAGCATTCATATCTGCATTAATTTGGACCCTAATTGTCAAAACTGTTTAAACTTTCTGTTGTCTTCAATTAACTTAAAGAGAAATTTCATACAGCCTTCTTGGCAGTTGACCCAGCACTTTGAATATTGTCAATATTAAACTTTCAGATTGGGTGAAAAGCCTAAAAATAGTTTCCTTGGTCTGAGAGGAAATAAGTCTGAAGTAGGACAGAGTTAGCAAAAAATAAGGCTAGGAGTTAGCAAAACAGTTTGCTTATTTTCTGTTAAGTAGTAAATGTATTAATAGAGCAAGATATCTTGAAAGATATTTTTTAGAACATAATTTCTTCATGAGAAAGCAAACATGGGCTTAAGTGAAATGATGCAGGAGCTTTCTGAGCTGAATATATGACAAAGATATTACAAGATATATTACTTTTACGTTGGCAACATCATTTTAATGTGACACAAGTTAAAGGTGATAATTGAATTAATGGTACAGGAGTGTGGGGAAGAAATGCAGGTAGTTTTTTGGAAGACTGATTATAAGAAAGCCTACTTAGGCAAAGTAGAGTACATATAGGTAGAAGTGGCTTACCTTCATATAAAGCTTTCCTCAAATGTGGTTGTTTTTTTTTTTTTAATGTAGTCGTCTGCTTCACTATGAGGCAAATATCAGCTTCTATAATTGCATGGGTTTGTTTCTTTACATTCAGAATGCTTGTTCCTCCAATATTGTTAATTGTATCTGCTGGTAAAATGAAATTGTTAGGCAGGTTGCTTCTGGAACTGGTCTCTGGGCTTCTCTAATTTCCATGGTGAGTTGATTAAATCATTCAGATGAATTCACTGAAGTGGCTGTTATACTATGACAGTGACAATGAGAGTCAAGAGAACTAATTAAAGTGAGGAAAATCAGACTTTTCTGGTAGCAATCCATCTTTTACATCATATAAAATTCCTAGAGTAACTTCAAAGAAACCATCAAGTGTCTTTCTTTTAAGAATTTTATCTCAGAGTTACAACTGGTGCTGGCAATCATTTATAGTTTAAGCAAAGTTGGGTATTGTTCTGTAATTAAAGATTAGAATTCCATTGAGAGATTGATGGTTATGTTTAAGTGTCCACTTAGGGGTATCTAGAAGTCCTGTAATGTAAAGCAGAGGTCTAGTTAAACCATCAGTAGAGGCTAGAAAGCAAATGGATGCTTACATGTTAACAGCTGAAAATGGTTTTCTGAGCTCAGCTGAAGTGTCCTAGTCCTTCTCTCAAAAAAATGCCTGTGCCAATATCATTATTCTTTTGTTGAAAAGTCATGTAGTATGTAATTGAATTTGTCTTTGAGAGAGGATGTTGAACCTTCTACTCGTATTAGAGTACTGCCAAAGTAGCTAAATTAAATATATTCTGACAGCTTTGTTTCAAGAGGGATTGTTTGAGTTTTCTGTAACACTTCCCGTTTATGCAGCTGTAATCCAAAATGACCGGACAACAAGTTGAAGAGAGAACATCTCTGGTTACTTAATCAAACAATTTTCATTTGTATCAATAGAGCTTAAGAGCAACAAAAGGAATATTACTTCAGAATGTGAAGTGCAAAGGAATGGGAATTATATAAAATGTAAGGACTGTTGAGTGATGAGGAAAATATGTACTTCTAATATTTTGTGTATCTTTGTGTACTAAACATGGTTCCAGGGTTGACCAGGATTTTAATTTCAGTGAGAGAGCTCATAGTAAATTCTTGACTTTTTTTATTTTTGCTTTCACATGTTGAAGATGGAGAAAGCTACATGGCATTCAGTTTTCTCACTTTATCTGCAAGGCCTCCATGCCATTTTTGAAAGTGATGTATTTACAATATTGATAAAACCACCTTTCTTACTTTGCACTGTTCCAATTATTTTTGTGTATAAATATGGGTATAATTTTTTTTAAAATCCAAAACTATCTACAGCATCTTTTTTTCAGTTAAAATCTCCTAAAATTCATCCACTTGCCTTCAAATAATTTTTATTCAGAATAATTTTTTTTCTGTTTCAAGAACTTATGTAGAAAGTGGTGAGTGAAGCAGGAATGCTAGCACATGATGCACTGCCATGTCATACCTGTATAAGTCTACTGACAAAAGGTTTTGGTATAGTTGATACTGGATTTCTTGCTTGAGATTTTTTGATATTAATTACAAGAAATGCAATGGATTATCTTCGAGAAAATATTGTTCATTCTCTCTCTGTGATTAACTTGGACTAGTAGCTAATCTTTCTTCTGGAGAATACATCCTGCAGTTTGGACATTGTTCGCGTGACTCAGTAGCTAAAAATTTCCACCTCAATTTATGTTGCCAGTAAAGTTTGTGGAAATTTTTTCCTTTAAAAACATCAGCTCACTGTTATTTCCCAATTAGAAACCCTTTCCTCTTTGAGTTTTTATGATTTAAAGGGTATTAATAACAAATAATAAGCTGTAAAAATTCATTTTCCCCTACTATTAACAGAGAAATGAGAAGTACACTAACAAAATACATATAGAATTGTTAATGTTTTTAGAAAGTATTAATTTCAGGAAGGTTAGAAACTCTATCTCTGATACTTTGAACCTTACTATCTTATAGATTTTTTTTTCCCAACTGATGTATTTATTTTGCTGTGTTACCATCAATTTATAAGAAAAAAATTGTTCTTTTGCAATGTTTTTCTTGCGATGTAATGTCAAGGTTTCTGCTCTCACTGTACTTTTTACTTTAGACTTACTGAATTTGATTTCAACTTTTGTATTATGTTGCATTCAGTTTTTGAAACTTCTTTTGTCAGAAAACCTTTTTTTTTGCAACATTTTTCTTGTCTTGTTTTTTTTTTTTTTTTTGTCTTTTGTGAAGATGAGGTTTTTTTATTTTCTTTTTTTTTTTTCTTTTTTTTTACATTCATGAACTGAGGAGCTGGTACACTTAGCTCTCTTCCTCTTGGTTTGTGACTAATCACTCTGTCTCGTGGCCAGTAACAATAATTATAATTTCCTAGTGCCCATGGTGATTCCTTGGGAATGAGATTATATTTTACATGGTTTTTACTGTTATGGGTAGTATTCATTTTCATTATGAATATTTCTGCTCTCTGCGTCACCATTACAGGAAAGGAAAAGGTGAAGTAATTATCTTGCTTAAAGACATACGGAAAAATAGGAATTGAAAATAATGTTATCTGGTGAAAAAAGGAGGCAGGGTAGGTTACTTGTATAATCAGTGTATGCAAGAAGGGGCCAAAATTTTAATTAGTTTAATCTCTCTCAAAAAATGTTTGGTTAGAGTTCTCTGAATGAAACTGTTGATGATAAGCATAACAATACTAAATTAAGCTTTCATTTTTTATTTATTATGAAAACTTAGGATAGACTATGTAACTTTATCAGGATATATATTTTTGAGACATATATCAAAGCATTTAAACAATCAGTACTGAAATAAAACTAAGAATTTATTAAGGTTCAAAATAGGACCAAGTGATGAAAGCATCTACAGTAATAATCAAATGGGATTCATCTGAGATTTCTCATGCTTTTTTCCTGGAATGCCTGGTACTAATCACCCTGTAAGAAGGGGTTAGGGCTAAGCATGGCACAGCTACTTAAATGCTGGCTGCAAGATGCTCTTCACATGAAAAGTACACGTCTTTGTACATTTAAGGTACATATTTACACTAAATAAATTTTAACAGAACCGTTGCTATTCAGAAATGTGACTTTCTAAGCTGTATTTATGGTCATTCCTAATTCATTGCAACAGTCAGAACTCTGAATTTTTTTTAGCACCATGTGTTTGTTTTGCTCCTCACAATAGCTCAAGGGTAAACTAAAAGAGAAGACATAATTCATCTTGGTGGTAAACACTTGGTAGGACTTGATTATGCAAATTGATTTAAATTTTGTAGTGCCAGTGTACAAATGAGCCTCTGGTACTAAACTGTTTAATTCTCTCACAGATAAAAATATATTTTAAAAACATGTTTTGAGAAAATGGGCTTAAATAGAGAAGTTGTTTTTTTGTGTTGTTCTATCTGAAGGGAAGGCATTTTACTGTTCTAATGTTTCAATTAAACATAGTTAGAAGCTACACAAATGACCAAGTTTTTAATGGCTCTTATGGTCACCACAATTCAATATGGATGACTGAATTTTACTGTCAGTTATAGACAGATAGTTCTGTATTGTTGTTTACTGGGAATTTATGCTTCATGCTGTGTCAGTTTTTGCTGAAATAAATGAAGAATTTCCTAAAAATACTCTAAACAAATGGCCGAGCTTCTTCAAAGGAAATTCCTCAAGTAGTTTCTGTGCAGGACAGAGTTAAAAATCAGTCAATTTTGCCAGAAATCAGTTTTTCAGAGAGTTTAAACACTTTTTAGTAATTTTCAGTGAGATATCAAGGTAATATGTGCTAAGTCTTAGAATGTATTCATTTTCTTATGTCATTTTGCATTATTTAAAGAAATGGAGGATGTACTCTACTTTGTTTGGTTTTCCATTTCTGTTATTTTCTAGGTAGACTTCTTGCTCTTTAAGGCCTGTTATTTGACCCCTTTAATGCAGAAAACTTGAAAATAGGTTTCTCAAATGTGTATTCTATTATCTCCAGGTTCTATGCTAGAATTCAGTTAATTTAGCCCTTTTCTTCAAAAAGCATCTCTTCACATTCGTGCGCTTGACAATACATGTTAGCTGAGTTTACAGTAGCAATTCAAACTTGAACTTTACAGAATACATTGTTTCTAGTCCTCTCCATTTAGACTTGTCATAGTTCAATTACAGAATGTCATCAGAATGTACAGAATTATGGATTACTCTCTAACCGTACCTAAGAACAAAAATTTTTTTGCAGTAGTCACAATTACTGCTGTGACAGTTTTCTGTTGTGGGTTGGTTGGTTGGTTGTTGACTGGTCAGTGGTTTTTTTTGGTGGGTTTTTGTTTGTTGATTTGTTTTGTTTCTTATTGCTTGTAGAATCGTTAATTGATTATTTATAGAAAAGCTATATGAAGTATTTGAAAAATAAATAAATAGCAAATGCATAGGACTAATAAGAGCCTTAGATGAAGCTCAGAGTGCATAGATACTGTATTACTTCAGGGTAATAGGAGGCAGAACAAAGTCCTTACTTAGAGGCTCTCCCAGGATAATAACCTGCTGCAGATTTTGGAGATTCATTTATATACATGACTGAGGGATAGCTCCAGGAATGGAATATTTATTAAGGGTATGGGAGATTCATTAGGATTAAGAGAAGTAGCTTTTCTCAAAAGAAGTGATATGGGATATGCTGACCTGAAAATACACAAACAAGAAACAGGACAGATGAGTGATAGAGCCACTCATTCCATTATAGAAGTTCCATAGAATTACATTCCATTCTAGCATGTGCAATTAATCCTTTTGTATAAATTTTGGTCTTCTGTGGTTCTGCTTAATATCCTGAAGTGTTAGCAACTTTTTGAATACTCTGGAGATTTGTTAACAAGTCAGAAATTACCTATGACTGGCATTTCTCCTCAGATGAAAGTTAAAGGTCTCATTTGATATGACAATTCTGGTTGAACCAAAATCTCATAAAAGCCTTAGAGGGGTGGCTAAAAGCAGTTCAGAAGGGCAGATTTAACCATCAGCTTGAAGCAATAGCTCACCCTTGGTCAGAAAACAAGTAAACAGCATTTTAATGTGTGTTCTTTAGTCTGTAAACAAGCTGCAAATTCTTTGTGCCTCTAAAACACAGTCTTGGGTGACAAAGATGAGTGAGTGGGTGAAATGGTCCATATCTGAATTTCAGTTGTCTTGTTCCATGGAAATGGTTAAAACAATTTTGTACTGAATACTTAGGAGAGAGCCAGGAGATAGCTTTATACAGACTGACATCTACAATTGACAAGAGGAGTAACAAGGAACAGGCACACACCTGTGAACTGCTATTTTATCTAACAAAACATTTTGTTATCTACAAACTCAGTTAATATGCCTACAAAAAGAATATTTCCATCCTAAACTACTATGAGTTATCCTTCATCTGTTTACTATAGTCATGCTGATATATTTGTATATGTTTTCAAAAGTTTTCAATCTATCACATTTAAAAGAAGTTATCTGGCCTCGAACCAGGCAGGACTCTCCTGTCTCTTGCCAGTGACTCAGGTGGGCTGTGGGCAATACTCCAAGATCAGAGATTCACTTACTTTCTTACAAAACACAGTCTTAGCAGGACCTTGTTCTCATCTATTCCGGCTGAAAGGCTTAATTTTCTTATTTATGATCCTCTTACCTATGTTTAATTGTAACTTTATAGCCATAAAGTGAATTTCATGCTTAATTTACTTTTTTTTCTCTAAAGAAAATAAAAATTTTAGAATATCCAACATATACTGTTTTGCTTTATGCATATCTAGCAATCTACAATGCATAACAGTAAGACACACAGTGTAATACTTCCTTCTTGGTATTGTTTTAGTCTGTAGCAAATATTAAGTATAGGTAAAGATGCATGGATAAAAAGAGACTTTTGCATTATTTTCTGTGTGTTATCTCACACTTTCTGTATCTTGCCACTGTATTAAATTTGTTCATTAAGAACCAATGTCCTGTAAATCCCAGGAGGCAAATTTAATGTTATCTATAGCATAGGGTGTATTCAAATATCTGTTTATTGCAGAGCAGTGGACCACAGAATATGCTTCTGATGTCCAAATATAAAATGATCCTCATTAGGCTGAAACATGCTTCAGTCTGAACTTGACTTTAAATGAACTGCAACCAAAATACTTTTATAGTCGGTCTCATCAGTGCTTTCTTTTTATGCCTGTGTACACAAATTATTTATGTTATGGTTACAATTACTGTCAGCTGTGCCAAGGAGGTGATTAAATCCTGAGTATTCCTTAATTTTTGCATTTATTTTGATCAACTATTGAAAAATAGAACTGCTTCAGATTTTATTTTCCAATGGAAACTGCTAATTTTATGTCAAGTTAATGCTAAATAAAGCTGTTAATTCTTGTAATTAAAATCCTCACTCATTACATGAAAATTGCTGTTGAGAATATACAGAAACACCATCAGTAAATAACTTTTCTCGTTTCACTGGTTGTTAGATTTAAGACAGAGAAAGTATTCCATCCTCTGAGATTGAAGATGAAGTCAAGTGTGACAAAACATCAGTGTGATGAAGCACTACACTTGTTTTATATTTTACACTAAATAGAATTCTAGGAAAGGAACACCAGGCTACAAATTTCATCGCGATAACAAATAGTTGGAGGCTGGGGAAATATGGGGTCAAGGGAGAAGGAAGCATGATACAGGCTTTTCATGTCTTAAACACTTTTAAGGGCAGGTCTTTTTCTAACTGGTGTCAGAGATGAGATGCAAAGACAGATGAGATCTTTGATCAAGTTCAGCATGACCGTCCTTATATTTTAAAGTATTTAGGAGAAAAAAGATTGTTTGAAGTATTATACCTTCCTTGTTTTACTTATTTGCAAAAAAAAAAGTCTTATTTTGTATACTTTAAAGATGCTGGACAACAGATGCACTAAAACACTTACATTCCAGGCTGGAAAATCTCTTATCTAATCTTGTGTTTAGGCAGTGTATCCTTGTACAACTTGTCTATAGAGTGGAGTTTTTACTTCTAATCAGGTATTGGGGGGAAGAAAAAAGTATTATTGCCACTATTCAGTTCATTACAGCATGGCAAGGCAAGGGGTTCAATGGGGTGCCCTTGTTCCAGTGGGTAATTCCTGTTAGAGGAAATGCAAATGAAAAGGGTCAGAAAATGGCTTGTATTCACTTCCTGATTTGAAATGTAAATGTACTGCTGAAAATCTACCACTGGAGACAGGAATGAAACAGCTTTATGAAGTGCAGGCTAACAACACAAAGTATCTTTTGAGAGAGTGATCTGTACACTAGAAATGCTGTTTGAGAGCAACAGGCAAATGCAGTTTGTCTTCTCTGGAACTCTGTGGCATGGTGAGTCAGCTGAAAAGGAATCTACAAACTTGTAAGAAGTGCAAAAGTTAAGGTTAAATATAATCTGTTATCTTAATAAGTTTTTCTTTTTGCTGTATTATAAATACAAAAGTGGTGTTTTAAATCTATACCTGTTCTCTGTCACAGCCATTTGAAAGCATTCTCCATTTCCTGGAATGGAGTTGGAGAAGTTGGAAATTAGTTAATTCAGTGAATAGGGATGTTATCACCTGGGAGTTCAGACTCCCTGCAAAGAGGGATAGAGCAGAATAGTTCCCATGGAAAGCCTGAAAGGAGAATGGGGGCAATGTGGGCTGCTTTGGAATTGTAAAAAATGCCAACCCATAAGCAAACCCTAGGACTGACTTTGCATTATCTTTCAATTTTGTTATGGTACACCTGTATTGTAGTCACATTTATAATACCACTGGCTAAAATTTCTGACTACAATTCTTATCATCCTCACTCCTTCTTCTTAGGTTGGTGACCATATGTTGATTTGGGATTTGCCTTTCAAGGAGCTGACAGTGATTATGATCTTTTGTCTTTCCATCCGATGCCCCTTCTCTGATTCCTTAGGATGTACTCACTATCTCCACTCTCCTTACCTGGGTCATTCAACCCTGTTCTTTACTTTTCTGTAGATCTTTGGTTTATCTGCAGTACACTGTTCCCCCTTTTAGCTTGTTCTTTTTAGCTTGTTTTTCTAATGTGCTCGAAGATGTGTGTGGAGGGCCTTTAAGGCTGATTAATCTAATTTTCACTAGTATATCCATTTATATAGGCCTTTTGTAATTCCTTTTTGTTATGTCCTTGCCCTCCCCTGTATTACCATTTATTCTGCAGTCATATCAGTATTAACATTTCTATTACAAATCTCTGCTGCTCTGTGTTTTCCTAGGTGTATGTTTACTTTAACTGTTTTTATACCACTGTACCTGTAGAACTACCAGAGTACTAAAATTTAGGAAATGACATTGCAGTTGGTGGTGAATGGCTCAGCTTTTAAAAGAAGTGAAATGCTCCCATAGTGGGTCAATCAATGTGGTATTTTCTCTAAGGCAAATATTTGGGTCATCGGTACCTGTAACAAGCATGACACAGTGAAATTATGAAGAAACAAAGATAAGAGAAAATATTCCCATCTCTCAAAAAATGTGTGTAATATAATGGCATATCAATTTTAGAATGGTACTAAAACAGTCTTTATTTTTTTATCTGTAACAAACTTTTGATCCTTGATGAATCTTTGGGTCTTGATTAGGATGGAAAGATACACTGAATCTCTTTTTTGCACTTTTCGCCCCACTTCTGCCAATGTATGACACTGTCCTCCACGATACATAAGACTGTTGAAAGGAGAAAATTTGTTTGGTTGTGAATTGAGCCAGGAGGTGATAGGCTCATCCAGGGATTCCTGAATGGAATGGATCTCAAAACCATGTCCCTCTCGTGGTGGGTGTCGAATGTGTCCTTGCAGGAATAGCTGTGCTTTGAAGCGTTGATTCATCATAGTCTCATACAGCTGGCTGTGTTGCTGGCAATACAGAAACAACTGGTTAGGACAGAGGGCAAGACAGGTGTTCTTTACTTGAAGGTCCTTGGCTTTTCTGTTTGAAGGTGCAAACACAGGCATGTGCTTAATCAACCTAAAATATTTTCAGCCTGACAGATGGGATGTGGAAAGGAGGAGTATGCTTTTTCAGTTACATTTTCATCTTTTAAACAAAACTAAAGTGGTTTCAATTTGGAACAGCAATTGCTGCTAATTTCTTTCTTAGATAATACTCTGATTGACTTATTCTATTTTGTAAAAGATACTATAGACTACTGAAAGTATCAAACTTCTCTGCATTAGCAGATCTATTTTAATAGTAAGCATATTACATACTTGTCATTATATTTCTTAATTTTAAATAGAGGCAAGAAGTAGAAAAGAGCAACATGATGTTGCTGTTTTTGAGCTTCTAATCTTCAATTGCCTATCATCATATCTGGATTCTGTTTGCTGACCTACCTACAACCACTTAACACGCTGGAAACTGATAACCTTGAAAACAGTTGCATGGGTACAGGGGTCACAAGCAAGTCTTTGTTACTGAAGTGCAACAAAGATCTGTTTAAGGGAAGCTCTTGAATCAGTGATTCTGTGTGCAGGAAGTTTTGAATTTGAGGACTGATTACTGCATAAGCTACTACCACTTTTTAACTTCAAAGTATATCCAAGAAAAAAATTAGTTACAATAAGAAGTATTATATATATATATATATAAATATATTTGTGAATATATAGCACATAATTATTCAGTTTTGAGGAAAGAAGCATTTTTATAACAGTTTCTTGTCTGTTTTTTCATCATGGTCATTGCCTCCTAAGAATGGATAAGAGTGGCAAATTTTCATAACTTCAAAGCTTTTACTTGACCAATCCCAGAAGATGTCTTTCAGCTTGGAAACTATAAGATTCCTTGTATTAATCTCACAAATTTATACCACAGTTTTTTTTTTTTTATATCTTAGTGTTTATATATGTCAAAAATTTATTGTTATATTTTAGAAAATATTGAATAAACTAATGTGAAATGGTTGTGTATATTTCCTGCAATTCATATTTTCCGTAAAAATAAAAACCCTAAACTTTTGCAATTACCTCATAGTAATAATTATTTGTTGAATTGTAAAATTCTTCTTTCAATATGCTTAGTTTCCAGAAAATACCAGCATTTCTAGAATTTTTTTTGCATAACTTATCAATATGTCCTTTCAGGTAATAAAATGAACTAAAAATATGGCTATTTAGATGTTTCTGGAATTAGGTATTTGCTTCATATAATCAATTGGTTCACAATTAAGGATATGCATCAGTGAAGACAAGCACATAATGAAGATAAAGAATGGCTTTGAAAGCTTCCCAATCCTAATATGAAATAATTAATTAAATTAACCCAAATATAGGAAGCTCTGGCAGTTATTAAAAGGCTTGTAAATCTGAGCAGACTTTTGTATATGGATGGCCTCAAGGGACCTGCAATTTTGTATGACATATTACAGATGCTTTCAGATTTTTTGCAGAAGGTTTGGATATACAATTCAGCAGATCAGCTGCTATCAATCAAATATATTGATGCATGTTTGAAGAAAATATTTTTCCTTCAACTTCCAGCCACAAGGAGGCTTTGTGAAGAAGGACTACCCCATTGGTGGAATTGTATTAATAGATTTTTAGCAAAATATAACTGGGGAGATTATGAGAGAACATGTAATTAAGCTTTACTGAAACTGTGAGTCCAAAGGACTCCATATATATTTTACTGTGTACACTGATGAGACATTCTTTTTGAAAGAGAGGTAGAACAAAAAATAAGAATCTATGGACAGAGACCACTCTAGAAGCTGTGGTGCCTGACACAATATTTGAGAAAGGATCTGGGATGAAACTGGGGAAGTAGAACTAGGAATTTCTCCCTGGATGGTGCAGGGAGCAGCAAATGATGTAAGGTCATGATGTGAAGTGATCAGATGGAACTATACAAGTTGATCTGACCTGGCCAGTGTTTATGCCAGTTTGTAAACTACTGTTTTAAATTACTTTGAAAAATTCACTATTTTGATGATCCCTTAGTTACCTAGGCATGCTGTTTCAAACCTTACTTCTTGCTACAAATATGGGTTTTTTTCTTATTTTCTTGTCTATTCTACACTTATGCCATTTCAGCCCATTGCCTTTAATCCTGCCTACAGTAGACACGAAGAACTGTTTATTGCCTTCCTTCTTACAGTTCCTTTGTGTTTATTTGAAGACTTCAAGAGTTTAAGTCTTTACTTCAATCATCTTGTTTTATTGTACAAAATCAACTGACTATATTTTTCCTGTAGACCTTTCTATTTTTCCTGTATTTATAGACTGCTGTTTGTACTTTCTGCTCTTCTCTGTCTTCTGGATCCTCTGCAGTTTGTAAAATTTTTCCAGAATATTAGCATCCTAAATAGGACAGAATATTTTACCTAAGAATAGTACTTGCTAGCGCTGAATACAATACAAAAAATTTCTTAATGCATTATAGAATTATTGAATGATTTGGCTTTGGAAGAGACATGAAAGATAAACTACTTTCCAGAGTTTAAATGAGAATGGTACCTTCATTCTAACAAGCATGACACAATGTCTAACAAGACTGTTACAGCGTAGTATATTCTGGAGAGGTTTCTTCACTTCTTTCTTTGATTGTCACTATCTTCCTTGACATTTCACATGGTTTACCCCTTTATTTAGGATGTCTGTCACTTCTGTAGGCAATTAGATCCCAGGATCTTGTTTTTCCCCAGCATGTCTCGAAATATCTCTGTTAACAGATCAAACATATTTCTTTTTAAAAACAAAATTGCAGTGCTGACTCATGTTCAGTTCATAGGCCTCTTTGCCACAAATACTTTTTTCCCACTGCAGAGAGGAAAAATATCTCTATTTAAACGGAAGGTGGCAATTCTAATCTCGGATGGTAGGCACCCACTCCTTTATAAATGGAATTTCACATATGTGCAATAACATAATGAAGAAGAGATACAGATATCAAAGTAAGTAGGATACTTTCAGAAAGTATAGTCTGAAAGAAACAAAGACATAAACATATTTCTTACAGTGTAAATTGTGTGTTTCCAGACATTATCAGGAGCACAAGTTAATCATTCTGTTATCCTATTTAGCAGGTCTTGCCAGTGACAGTCAGTTTTCAAATAATGAGAAGTTTGTCTTAGTTGAGGTATTAGAAGCAATGATATTCTGATCATAAAAGATGAGATCCATTGTGGCTTGCTCTAGACAAGTAGACATGTTATTGTGACTCCTGTAATGCTCAACAGGTAGAAAACACTATCTTCATGGCTTAGTTCACCACCCTGCAAGATTATTAAGTGAAACTTCATGAATAATTTCAAAGGTATTTCTCTTTTCCTTCACTGACTGAAGAGAAGATTTAGATCTCTAGCATAAACCATGTGTTGACTTCAAATGCTTTGGGTCAGTTGATGCAAACCCCCATGTGGTTTAGAAATAGTTGTCTACAAAACCTCCATGAAGCCAGAGTAACTATAATATAAACATTTATATTGGGATGAAGTTTATATTAATTTTTTTGTGAGAGAGACTATGCATTTATATATATATATAGTAATGTTAAATGCAAAGAGATTCTCTAAATGTTTTTGTTTACTGATTAAAATATAAACTTCCAAAGAATAAAAATTAAAATATAAACTTCCAAAGAATATGCATTTTTGTATGTGCATGTTTGAAGATAATTTCAGTATCATCTCTGCATATTTGGGAAATATTCTGACCCTGAATATTTTGAATATTTGTTCACAAAATTCTCCACAACTAAAGAATATTATTATGTCCAGTTTTAGACTTGCATTAGCTGATACTATTTTTTTTTCAGAAATTCATTGTGGTAAAAAAGAAATTATGATGGATTTGAAATAAACTGTTCTTCAGATATGCTTCTAACAATTTAAACAGGAATCAGTTTCATAAAAGAAAATTTCAGATAGGCTAATTCTGCAGCCAATCCATGTTCATTCTAGAGAATTTCTTACACATAATGAGGAAGGAAAGAAATAGGAACTTGTACTCAAGGGAACTTATGAGGAAGTGATACTTATTTACTATTGCTCCTACCATGATATCTTTTATCTTTAGCTGCTTTGCTTGCCAGTAAGGAGTGGTAATGAAGACTTTTTTAAGTTCTTACTGCATACCTTTAAAAGTGTGAGGATAAAAGATTGCAGATAGAACTAGTACATTAGTCCTTTTGTAAATGCACTCTGCTTATTATCTTATGAGCATAATGAAATGGAAATCAGAGAAAATTAAATAAGTCATAGCTAAACATTTACTAGAGACAAGATGTGAATCAGTATGTTTTAGAGTTCTATTTCTGGCCAGCATACCAAATCCTTCCTGTGGTTCTGTTTAAAATGTCACCTGGGTTATAATTTTGACTAGATTTGTGCTGCCTTGTAAGCAGGACATGAAACAAATTGTGCGTATCAAATTAGTAAAAAAAAAAAAAGACTTTCTTTTATTTAAAAAAGAGACTGAAAATATAATGTGCCCTATTGCCATAGGAAATTATGGAATTTTGTGCCTTCTGGCTTCTTTTCATAATAATCTCTATTTCAATGTTTGTTAGACATTGGGTAATTTCTAAACTTCTTTATCTGCTATCTAGTTGAGATATAGCCTGCCTACCACTTGAAACACCTCTGAATCTGTCAGGCAGAATCAGTGGCTATATTTTTGCTCACCATTATATTTCATTGTGGAGAGTTCATCTTGGATAAATATAGAAGTAAAATAAGTTGGAAAGGTATGTTGAAGTTGCATATGTGACAGATGTGGGAATTTGTTGCAGTAATTTCTCCACTGTTAATGATAAGCAGTTACACACATCACTTCCCAAGCTATATATCTTGTTCTGACCATTCAGTGTTGTATACAAGTCACCCCCACACCCCCTAGACATTAACTCTGTCCAAAATCGAAATATTACCTGATCCAAGAAGCAATGTACTTCTAATTTATCTGTATCGATTCAAGTCACAGGTCATAGATACATGCAGTATTGCCTGCAGTTTTATTTGAGTTTTTTGTTTGCTTAGCATTTTAGGGATGGCTGGGGGTTGGGAAGACTTTGCCTTGTCCTCGAAGCCTTGAGTTTTGAATTACTTTTGAGACATGTAAATGCTTCAGCAATTTTGCTGCTTGAGATAGGAGGCTCAATCTGGGACTTCAACATGTCTGAAAAACCATGAGGTATTGCTTTCTAATTAGTGTTTTACGTTAATTATCTAGTCAGCAGTGCAAGGTGTAAAAATGTGCATTGTGATTAAACTCCATTTCAGTAGAATATTTCAGATATATTTTTTAAAAGGCCAGGGGAGCCTGTCAACCAAAAAAAGGGAATAGAATATATTCCATAATGTTCAAGTCTGTATTGAGACCTTTGCATGACTTAGATTCAGACAATGACTGAAGCATTATAATGTGCATTTAAATTGCAGTCTTTAGATACCCTTTGTTAAGTGAAATTATCTTTGCCTCTTTGATATACGGTGCATGTGAAGAAGGGCCAGGATTGAGATATGAAGTTTTGGCAGGGTAGTTAGGGCATGAATTTAAATGGGTCAGTACTGGTGTAAGCCTTTAATTCCTGGGAATTCAGGTATCTAATCTAAAACAACAAGGCAGTATCTGTGTCTTCTCAAAATCCTAAAATTCAGCCTCAGATTTTTTTTAAAGTCCATCTTTCAAAAATGGAAGAAGGATGAGTAAAGAGGGAGTGAAGTAGTACATCTTTTCTTTTTCAGCAGTGGCCCCTGCCCTGGGGCTCACCTTTCCCGTGCCAGAGGAAATTTGTCACCCAGGACCACATCATGACTGTGCTGACATAGGGTATGCTGAGGTGAAGGTTTCTTTTCTTCAGCAAACTTTAGCAATGGAATTTTATCCACTGAGTCAACTGAGATGGGCTGCTGGGCTTTGAGAACCTCAGAAATGTTTAAATATTGTATTTTAAATTATTGAGGTGCCTGGTCTTCTGTGTTCTTGAAATTTTCCCCCCTCTAAGTACACAAGGAAACATGAAATTACATGCATATAAATTGCTGTTAGTTTAAAAACAATTGCATTTTTTATATTGTTCCATTTTTATTTTCTTATAAGTAATTAGTGTATTACCTTTAATCTGTAGATTTTGGAACCTTAGTACTTGAACTAATTTTTCAGATCTGTATACTTAGAGTGAACACCTACCTTTACAAATGCTTTGTTGGAGTCAAGTCCCATGTCACCTGCTCTGAGAACTGATTCAGTCAAAAACTGAAGCTTGAAAACCTTAATAGATTTGTGTCAGCTGTCAGGTTATGCAAATAAGCCTATTATCACTGAAATTAATGGAGCTGTACTGATTCATACAAGCTGTAGATTTGGTTTGTTGCTTCCAGGTATGTCAAGGATATTGTAAATTGTTTTACAAATTGTTTTACATTATTTACAAATGCTCACTTCCTCTCGTCCAAATTGCTGATGCACTATGTAGTGTTCTTTGAACTATATTCCTGAATATGAATTTCCTTTTTAATATGCTGAATGTTTTCTTTAAAGTACATTTAGAGTCAGAAAGTTACAGGCAAAATATTTTAAGTTACACACACTGTTAAGATCCCCACTAGCTAGAAAAGGTTAGTGTTGCCACTGATTAGAGCAAAAAAGATCCTGTTGTCCTCTTGGTTCAAGAAAACTAAGTTCTGTCTCAAGAACATTTCATGATATGATAGTTTCTTGAAAATGATATTTTCTTAATTTGCTTTCTCTTGCTTTATCCACGAGTTACACAAAGAGATGATAATGTTCAATATTATGAAAAAATTATCTATTACTAACACTTAAAAAAATTGTCCTATAGTTTCTTCAAAACTTGTTTTTACTTCGTTTCCCTATTAGAAAAAAGAATATTTTCCTAATAAATATAACATAGTAGGGAAGAAAGAAATATTAAAATTTTTTATAATATTTTGAATACAATATTTTCAACATAAGAAATTTTATTTTAGCTATAGCTCAGTTTGGATACATTTGTGTAGATATAGCGAAAGGAAGTGACTGAGAAATGAGAAATTCCAACAGTTTTTGTCTTTGGGCATATTGAAACGCAATTGAAATAGCTACTTCTTTCACTTGGTCTATATTCAGATGATGAAGAAACTCATTTAAGACTGATATATTATCTTGCTTTGATTCTTGTTGAAAACTGCATGGATTTTCTATTTAAATATTTTATTTCCTGAGAAAAAATACTTTTTTAATCCACATACTTAGAAAAGCATTGTAGAGCTTTGTTTGAAACTACCCATTATCTCTTAATGTGGTAATGCCATATATAACTAATCAAATCTGTTAAAATTGATTTTTAATTTGTAGACGACCTAAGAAAAAACAAGTCACATTCAAATTGTATGGCCCCTGATAGAAATTTAAAAAAACCTGTACTCTAACTAGTAGTCTTCAATAATGTGTAAAATATGGTTAGAAAGTCTTAGGGAAATCAGTCTTTTTTAAATGGCGACTTTAAATACTTCTGCTGGAAGAATGTTTCTTTTGGAAAAGCAAATTGTTTTTTTTACTCAGTAAGAATATTGTGACTAAGTGCTAAATGTTGCTGGATTTCATTATTCAGCATTCCTCTAATGGTTAAGAGCAGAATTTCAGATAAATATTTTTATATTCTGCAAAATATTTGGAACATCGGGATCATTGTTACCACAGCCTTGGATAGATTCTGGTATTGTAATCTCTGTGAAGAAATTCTTTTGATATATGAAAACAGCTGCTGATTATTTACAGAGAAGAGAAGGGCTGTGTGAGGTACTATGTTGGGTGTAATTTGAAGAGAACGAGTAGTGAATTGTTAGAGAAGGATGGAGCCTTAGCTGCCCTTTTCAGCTGTGAGACTGCTGCAGCTCAGGATGATGTGATGCTTCCAGAAGTGACAGTATATAACAAAGGCCTCTTCTGTGCTAACTTTGGTGGGCTCCAGGCTTAAGCATAATTAGAAAATTACCTTGCATGTATTCTGTAAATTTGTAATAGGAAAACCCAAACAACTTGGAAATCAGGTGATAGAGATCTCTTACATGAAAACCAGACAGTTTAGTAAGCTTGGTTTTTAATTGGTTCTGTCCTTGTAAACTATGGAATGAAAATTATTAATGTAAAAAAACATTGCTTGCTTGCATAATGCAATAAATATAGTGTGAGTATAATATCCCTGTGCAAAACTACAAACATTATTAACAAGCTAATCTCAGTAGTTTTTTACCGTACTTGCTTACTAAGAGCTTTGCTCGCTGACTTAATGAAAGCAGTAAGAAAACCAGTAACAAATCACATTTCTAAAAAGCATGTCTCCTTCTAACTGAACCACTATAAGAATTGCTTATATACCTCTATACCGTGTAATTTACATACATATGTAAATTATAGCTAATAATTGCATAACTCTCAGTATACTTCCTGTGCTTGTTAAATGCTGGTTAACATAATTTTTATACTGCTGTACCCATAAAGTTTCAGCACGTTTAAAATTAAATTTGCAGATGCATAAAAGGACACTGCTTGAATTTTTTATAGTGTAAACCGCTGTTAAAACATTATTATGGTTAGTTTGAAAACATTCCAAATCTAATATTTAACTTACCACAAAAGTAATTGCTTTTGTTACTGCAGTAAGAGGTATGCACGCTTTTCCTTGAATTAAACTAGTAGATAATTATCTTAATTTTATGTGCAGCATAGAATAATTTTTCTGCTGTAGACAAAAGAACACTGTAATCAGGTTTCTTGAAGCTTTACATGGTTTGGTTTATTTATCTCTGTTAACATGAGCACTTGAAAGTCTTTATGTTAGCAACAAATACTTTAATACACTCATAGCATTGTAATTGTGATTTTTTTAAAAAATAAAAGCTTTACAGATTTTGCAAGGAGATGGTAATATCCTAGAATTATTGCAATAATTGGAAAAAATGCCTCCTTTTGACCATGTGAGCCTCTTAAAATCTGTAATAGCAGGAGAGGTTTTAAAGAACAACTGTAAATTTTTATGAGTTTAACCTATTCACCTACCTGCATCATTTGAAAGAAAAAAAAATAGTGGACACCTGTGAAGTGGGGGCAGAGGAAGGAGAAAGGATGTTATCCAGAGAAGACACAGTAGAGTCATGAAGTCCTTTCAGGCACTGAGTCAGAGATGAATATGGAGCTTTTTGTTAGGGATGAGTAAGAATTATAGGGCATTAGAATTCTAATGTTCTCTGTTGTGTTGCTTAGCATCCTTTGAAGTTTATGTTTTAGCCCTCAGAATCATCTGGGTTTTATGAGTTTCCCTCAGAGTCAGAACTGAGAGGTTTAGAGGACTTGGGGAAGACTTGATGGATTTCTCTAGAGTGGTGTGTTTATTTAGCTAAGGGTCTGAGATTGCTGAGCAGGGCATTGTGAGAGAATGATACACAATGGATGTTAGTGGTGTCTGAGGGCTTTCTGTATGGTATAGCTTTCTAGGGTTGTTTCAAGAAGCATCTGCTTTATAATGATGTATGTGATACTTTGCATGCTTTTCATGTGTAGTAGTTTGTAAGCTTTCTGTTTTATGTTGAGCAGAGTGGCTAATAATAGGATACTGCTGGAGGTGTATTTGAAATGCATTTTGATGTAGAAATAGTGATTACGAAATTTTATCATAGTAATTTAAGGAAGTCCAGAAGATAAGAATGTTATCTGTGTATTTTACATGAATAGTAAAATTGTGCTGCATTTAGTGTTTCATTTGTAACTTGCCGTGCTGTAGATCAGTCAGTATTGGCAGATAAGGTAGCTGTGAGTGAGAATGGAATCAATTTGTGTTTAGGCAGGAAATCTGAGTATTAGACTTCTTCTTACTGAAGGCAGACAGTTATTTGTGTTTTGAACTGGCCAAGGTGATGGTGGCTGTGGAAGAAATCTATTGCGTTTCCCAGAAAATTAAACTCCTGAACAGCTGGAGGCTAGATGGTTTTTCTAAATTCTACTGATTCTTCAGAGAGAGTATTCTTTGGCCTGTAGTATGCATGTGGTAGGATTTTCTTCCATTTGTTTTCTTTAATTTGCTTGGTCTGTGAGTGATAGAACAGATTGTACCTTATTTTTAGGAGGTGGTGAGGATGGGGTTTGCTGTCATTGAAAATATTTTGAAGCAGGATGCAGAGTCTCTGTTAAGGCCTGGTACCAGATGGGGTTAATTGATCAGTACTGTGCCTTGTGGTATAATATCACATATTTCTTTTGACTTTAACAGAAGAATGAATGATGAAGTCATGAGCAAAACCAGCCATCACTACACCTTTTCTCTCACTGAAAAAAAATCTATAAAGTCCTTGGCTGTGGTTCTTAAATCAACAGAGAAAATACAAGCTTAGAAGAAGAGGGATCAAATATGATGATGGACTTTTGTATCTGAAAGATTAGTTGTTCATCTCATAACATTTTAAGATTCCAGCTGAGAGGAAAAGAAAGCATGAGACTGAGCAAACTAAGTAATGCATGAGATTGATTTATTTTCTTTCCTGATCCCTTTCCTTTCTGAGAAGAAGGATAACTTTTGAATTACATTTCAGAAAATTATAGAGGTAACTTTTACAAGCTGCGATACTTTAAATGAAAAGTATGTGCAGATTACTGAGAGCAAAATTGGCTGGTGACTACAGAATGAGGACTGTAAGGGTTCTTGAGAAAGAGCTGACATTAAACATGCTTTTACTTTTTCGTGAAATAACTCCACTTTGTGAAGCCTGTGCCTAGGTATCCCTGGTAGGCCAATTTTAAAGACATAAGACAGCTAGCTGTGGGAGCAAGCCTTCAGATGCCACTTTCCAGAGGTAAAGCATCTTAGAGTCACAGCAGTCAATACGCATCATGATTGCTCCTCTGTAATGACTTCCGATATCTGCGCTCTTCACTCTGACTGCTATTGACTATCAGCAGTTAGAGAGTGTAGAGCTAATGAACTGCTTGCCAGTGCTGTGAGAAGAGTCAAGTGTTCAGGCAATGCTTGGTGAAGGTTTAGCAGATTTTTATGTTGAAGTTATCATTTTAGCTATGTTTTGACTGAGATGGGGATGCATGTGTTTATTTCTTTTCAAATAGAAAGCGATTTTCAGCCTATGCAGATCATGCAATGCTTATGGAATTTCAGAGGCAGCAGATTTACAAGAACCATGATGACTGGGTCTTTACACAGATTTCTGCAGTGACAAATGGAATTTTTCTGTGAGGGACAGCAGTACCATCACTAATCCTCTGAGCATTTGAAGAGTTGAATCATTCCCCTTTTCTGACCTATAAAATCTGTTGTTTCCTTTGTGGATAGGAGGAAAAGATAGTTTAACTTGACATAGTAAAAAAGGAAATGTTTCTCTCAAAGACCTGAATTTAGGATGAGGTGTCCGATGTGTAGGTTGAGTGCTGTTGAGGAATGTGTGTCTCTTGACAATTGCTTACTGTATTTTCCAAGACTTAGGGTAGAAAAATTATAGTTACAGACGTGAACAGAAGGTTTCAATCTCAGAACAACTGGAGGAGATGATTCTAACATTACAGTTACTTGGGGGAAAAGAACAGTTATGTATTACATTCCTTCAATGCCAAGGTTAAGGCAAAACAGAACCTCCTGCAGTAGTTCTTACTTTTTATGACTCCTTAATGCAGGTCTATGGGCATGTAATTGTTTCTTAATTTATGTGTTTATTTAAAAATTGCTGTATTTTTCCTAATATTAAAGTCCCTGCATGAAACATATAGCTTCCTAAATAGCAAGTAGTTGGAAACATTTAAGAAGGCAAAAAAAATGTTGTTTTAACTATAAAATGTATCACTTGAAAAAGAATAAAAAGAAGAAAAGATTCCTTTAGTTGATCAGTGCAAAGAAACCTATGGAAATGCTATCTTCATATAAGTGATGTAAATAAATTAACTGCAGCCATTCCATCTAAGAGACACTTATTTCTGTACATGCTTCTTTGGGTCATATCTTTACTTGCTTCTTTGCTAGTCAGATAAACTAATTTCAAGGTTCCGATTTATAAAATCATACCAATTCACAAAGTATAAGTACCCAGTACTCAGTTATAAGTAAAATAACAGGGACAATAAAATCTCTTGCAAGATGATACTGAAATCCTAATAGTGCATAAGCATGTTTGCTGCAATGTGACATTGAGTCGGTGACCTTGGAGCAGACAGGTGTTCTGGTAGTCAGCAGAGCTGCAGGGGATGCTGATGGGAGGATCTGACAAGTGTGAAAGATTCGTTGCTAGTTGGGAATGTATTCTTCATTGTGTCATGTTTAAACAAATCTGATACCAAATTGTCTCTTTCCCTGCCCCCAGATCCCCATTTCAAAGCAGTTTTCTTCATTCAAATACTTGATGATACATAAAAATTCATTTTGTTTATAGATACGTGTCTGTATGTGGAAAAGACTGAAATGTGTTGGGGTAAAACTGCACCATAGGCACTCCTAGATAAATTGTTTTTATGCCTTAGTAAAAAACATTTAAGCCATAGTAATGAAACAATCCTGTTGCTTAACAAAATTGGATTTTGCAAAATAATGAACCTGGTAGTGCATCCCACAACCAAATAGGTCATATCAAAACATATAGAATCACAATGAGGGATAGCCCCACTTTACAATGCTGTCAATAATTGGAAATAAAACCTTTTTATCATGATAATATTTTTTAACCTTCATATTTTTGTCCTTTTAAAATTAATTCTTCACAAGTGAGTAAATGTTTTGTTCTATCTTTTCTGTTGTATTTCCTCTATTCTTCAGAAAGCACTTTAACATTTTATTTTCAGTATTTTTTTGAGAAGCATTTTGATAGTATCATGTTATTTGGATACCTTTTTTGCATCTAGAAAACTAGAGGATATTAAGGCCAAGATTATGCAAAGTATTTGCTATCTCTGCATCCAGATATTAGTTAAAGTGTTGAATGGTAAGGAATTTTATTTTTTTTTTTTTTTTTGCTGCTATTTCCCAAAACTCAGTATTGAAGCTTTAACCTTCAAGCTGGCCTGTGTATTGATAAACCTTCTTGTTCAGATTTGCATGTGATTTATTCTGTGCCTTTTTTCTTCAACTTGAGTTCTATGCATCATAAAGCCCTTCTATTAACAGGAAGATTTGCATTTTTTTCAACAAAATAATTATGAGCAATATTTACTTCACTGAGAACTTCAAAAATTTTCTTTGTTCCCTCTTCCAGTAATTTGTTTTCATTGCTGTCCATAAATGTTTTAAAAGGAAATATCTCTGTGTCTTCTCTTTTTTTTGGCACTGAGGGTTATATATCTTCTCACAGGCAAAATGCCTGGTATATATTATATGAGTTAAACTCCAATCCATTCATGTACATTGCTGCTCTGGAAGTATTATTTAATGCACAAAATATTTTTAAAGCAAAATTCAATAAATGTGGAATTTTCCATGGAGTGGCAGTTGAAAACCTCATAAATTTAGATTACACAGTCATGTCAGTGAATTTAATGAAATAGATTCCCACACAAGTACTACAGTAATTTACATATTAATTTCTGCTAATTTTTTGTGGCTCCAAAAGACTTGTACTAGTCACATTCTATAAAATACAACAGATTGTGAAACAACAAACAGTGAGCAGTTGGGCATGATTTATCTGTTGTTCCATTGGATCTTCATTTTCCCAGGAAAATGCTCTGTCTACATTATTAATGTCTGACAATTTTCTTGTATTCATGCCCTGAAGCAGAATATGTCTGTTAATTTTGTGTAACAGCTGCTTTCCTAACAAATAGTATTTGTTTTTCATATTATGACAATACTAATAAATAGAAAATAAAGCTAGCTTTCTGGAGTTGGGCACTAAATGTGAAACACAGTTCTGTGTGTACATGTGCCTCTTGTAGGTTACAGAGATGTTAATATGTTCTTAACTGGATTTTTGTATGTTTTCATTTTATACCATCATCCCTACTTTGATGTTGAATGTTTCCTTTTTCTCTCTTTTTTTTTTTCATTGCGTCCTACAAATGTGGGCAAAGTATGTGCTGTTGCAGAAAATCCTAGCAAGGTGCTTCTCTCCAGAAAACTGCCTGTGCCAGGGCAGTTGAAGTAACCTTCTCCAGAACTCAGGTTTTTTTATCACAAGGTTTTCTTGTATTCATTGTCTTAGCCTGTCCTCTGATTAAGTGGAGTGTAGAGCAGGATACCTTGTAGGTGAAGGGAATACTGGTTTTGGAAGTTCTAACACTTCACTAGCTGTCTGGTGGGTGAAGTCACATACAAGGTCTCTAGAAAATCTCAAAAACTTCTACTAGATTGAAAAACTAACACTTGACATTAATTTAAATGATATCTAAATATCAGGTAACTTTGAAATCAGTCTGTCATTCCTTATGTTGTTAGCATTACATAACTAGTCAAAGATATAATGAAATGTATTCCTAGATTCTAGAAAATAAATGTCCTGTTTGAATAGAGTTGTGAGCTTTTGTGGGAGAAACATTGCATGAAATGTCTGTAGTTGACAGGATAAGTAAGGATAGCGAGAATGTTTTTCGAATCAATATTTTCAAGGAAGAGCCTACAATGCCTGTATCTCTATACCTGAATACAAAATATCATGCTCTTTTTCTTTCTTTTCTTCTTTTTAATTTTGGCAATAAATGTCTTTCTGTGGAGTCTCAGAAGACTTAATTTTCCTTTTACTATGTATCATTTGCATTATTCTGTGCCTTATTTTATCATTGACTTTGACTTTAGAGCTTCAAAAAAGAAATATCAGATAATTTTCTTATCTAGATCAAAATAAAAGTAAATGAAAAGCTAGATATTTTGCAAGTTTTTAGGCAAGGGAGTGTGCTAGAAAAACTTAGGTGTGACTATATAATAATGCTGTGATACTGATACAAACCAAAGTGGTGTCCTGAAGTTGCAAAATGTAATGCTTCAGGACATGTTTTATGGAAAAAGGATATCTAGCTCTGGTCTACTCCAGCCACTGCCTTTGATCATTATTTACAGGTGTTACCTATTCCTGGCTATGCAGGCTCATGGTCTCAGCTTCAGATAGATGTTTGCAGTGCCAGTCCATACTTATTTGAGTGGGATGCTTGTTAGCTGATTGTTGTGCCTTTCACTAGCTCCAATTGTTTACATGTTGAAGCATTTTTAGCAGTTTCTAAGCTAAATAAAACCAGTGCCACCTGTACATTCAGAGATAAATTAGACAAATTTTAGGTGATAAAACCTTTCCAAGTTAGACTTCTTTTTCTTTCTGCACAGATAAAACAAAACAAGATGGCTTTCCCTATTTTTTTCTGGCTACTTTGATTTTATGATAATGAATTTTTGTCCTAGTTTCATATCTCAGTGTCTGCCTGGCCAAGTGTTTCTCGCTTAGGCCTGTCCCATGGTAGGTGATGTACATCTCTAAATGCTGCTGCATCATCTTCAGTACAACTGTTATGGATTGAGTGAGAGCTTTAGACAAGCCCTGCCTTAGGCTCAGATTTTTGGCAGCAGCTCTACACAGCTGACATGCACCTAAGTTGCTCTGGCATGCAGGTTCTCAAGAACAGCAGATCAGGTCCATTACAAAATGAGTCTATTGAACAGACAGGAAATTAACAGACAAAAGACTTTAAACAGAACTACTTACTACACAGGATAAAACAAAAGAACTACTAGTAGATTGCATAAAACAGTGCATGATGTAAAAGCACCTGTATTATAACTAGGAAAGAAATAGTGTAGATTAGGAGTCAATCTTACCACCAAATTAATGACAGGGTTCACAGAGTCATTTCACACAATCCTCGAGAGAGTAACCATGAAAGTTGATGTCCCTACTTTGGGGAAAAGACCCCACGTATTTCCAGGGAATGTGCAGCAGACTTCTGCTTTATGAAAGTTTGGTGTAGCTTTTATAGTTTGTAAAGCGAAGTGTCTGTCAGTCAGAAATTCCAGCTTATCTTCCTACAACCTCCCTTTTGAGGCAAAGTGTTTATTGTCAGCTGGGAATGTCACCTCCATGGTGCCAAAATAACTCACTGCCAGGCAAGCTGTCCTGATGGAGTTATTTCACCAATTAGCAAATTGATGGGAGGGGGAAGATGCCCTGAGCTGTTGCATCAACTATTAGGCAGAACAGATAAGTCCTCCTGTGACAGGGGAACGTCCAGCTGCATTAACATATAACAAAGAAATGTAGGCATCAGGATCACAGTTGTATGACCATAAACTCTGATCCTGATGCCTACATTTCTTTGGTTTTGGAAATGAAGGAGCAGAAGTTCTTTATGTATTCCCATTCTTTATGTATTTTTACCAGAGTGGAAAGTTTCTGGAGTATCTTCTGAATACTTAGAATGATTCACTGCTAGGAAGAGTGGCAAAGGGAACAGAAAGTAAAATCCTGTGACAATACACCTACAAATGCCTTTCCTTCAGCATGCTTGTTTTCAGGGTGTGCTAGATTTGCAGTGTGCTGACGACTGTAGCATCCTCATATGACTTTAATCTTATAATAGTATTTGAATTATTACAGCATTTGTAAGAAGAGATTATTTAAGAGATGTTATGTACACAGCTATTTGATGGTATTTGAAATAACCATAATGACTAGGGGAAATAAGATATTTGGAATATGTACTTCTGTATTTTCATTTGCACTACACATAGCTTGGATTTTATTTTTTTTTCTTTCCAAGAATGCTTTCTTACTTTGTCATTTCAAATTTTTTTCATGTACATACAGAACTGACCTTTTCCCGAAGCAACGTTAACTAAGAGTGTAGGAATGATGATGCTGGCTCTCAACAAGGTCTGCTGAGCTCAGCAGCCCCTTCTCATAAGTATTATCGAGTCGTTGTGTTGTGCTCTTTCCATTATTACAGACAGATAATATCTTCTTCTGTAAAAGTTACATTATATGGTGAGACACAAACTATGCCAAAATATGTATTTACAGCTGTAAAATTATTTATCTGTACTGGTTGATTCTATATCAACCACTTGGAAATTTCCCCTGCTTTTCCCACATGATATCAGTATACAAGAACCTGTGCAAACAGATAAATATATTGAGCAAGATTACTTGTCCACAGAAGTCTCTCTAAATTAATCAAACTTGATAGAACCCTGTGCTTATACAAACTTCAAGTGTTTGGGGAAAAATGTAAGGGCAAATTTTTTAGTAAAACAAACTAGATGTCACAAATGCTTCTGCTAATAAGCAGAACAAGTTTTGAAGGACATTTTTTCCTACTGCATTAAAAGTGGATTCTGAGGAAAAGATTTTGGTAATGAGAGGTTACTTCGAACCCAACCATTTCACTGTTGTACATTTCTCCATGCAAATATATGTTTTGCATCTCTTATGAGATTTAACATTACTTTTGCAGCAAAGAGAAAATGCCTCAGGTGGTATGGATTATACATGTTAGCAATATCATAGTAGTAAATCAAATAATATTAATGAATAACATTTCACAGACTTCCGGCTAAGTGGTGAAGAGAATTGCTAAATGACCTGTTGTTTCTAAGACATTTCTTAGGAATATAATTTGAATTACTATGAAATAGTAAAACATACTTGCTTTTCTTGTCAGTAGTTAAATAACAAATCTGTATTTAGTGATAGATTTTCTTAAAAATTAGGCTTCCATTTGTACATGAAGCAACTAATTTATGAGATAATATTAAAAAATGTTTTGAAAGAATTGTTTTAGTTGTCTCAAAGAACAATTTTCATAATGTCTATTCTTATGTTCATTCAACCGATGTTGAGTAACAAAAGTGGGCAAGAAATTGGACCTTAGGGATCCGTAATGTCAGTCTTCCCTTGGATGTTGTAATCCAGAAACAGGCTGTTTTATGGGATGTTTAGAATTCTTTGAACCTTAATACCAGTGAAGTGTGTGGATAGTTGTTTTCACTATCAAAGTTATGCTGGTGATCCTAATATGAGATATTATAGATTCTCAGAAAAAAGTTAAAGGAGTTTTAACTACTGGAGGTATTCCTGCAGCTGTGCAAATGATTCACAACATATATTTGTACAAAGATTAGATTAGATTTACAGAATTTTCAGTAAACAGAGAACTTAATTTTAAGCAAATGTATTTTAAAAAAAATAATGCATCCTTGAAATGCGTGCTTTCTAGTGTAATGTTTTGCTAGCTATTCTAATATGAATATTTGCTATTTTTGACTTGCAAGTTTTACCTAACGGCTTTCTCTTTGGGTGGATAAATTAAGCTTTTCAAAGTGGAGATGAACCTGAAAAATGTAAATAGTGCTTATATCTTTCTGAAAACTAAGTGAGGCATTTCATTATCTGCTTTTTTCCCACAAAAATAGACAGAAGGAGGGAGAGAATGGAGGAAGATGGGAAGGGGCAAAAGAAATAGTGAAAAAGAGAGTAGGGGCAAGAGACCAGAAAGCAAGTCCTAGAAATGTTTGAAATTCTCAGTTCTAGCTTTTTTTTTTCCCCTGGACCTTTTAGGATTTTTTTGTTTTAAGATCTGTACAGTGGTTTACTGTGCAGTGTACATATTACCCCTTAATCAGTACATCTGTACATTTGTTATAATTTTCTGAGGGTTTTTTTTCCTTTTTTTTTTTTTTTTCTCTGCATAGCAGCTGGAATTAGGGTAAAATCTTCCTTTTCTTTCAGTCTAGCACTGAATTTGTGGCCCTTCACTCACAGAACATTTTCTCATAGGATCCCTCTGTGGCATCAGGCATGTTATTTGCCAAAACACTTTTCCAAAGAGACAAAACTCTTTTCCTTCACTTTGTTATATTTATGAATCTTTTCCTTTTGCCTGTGGAAAAGGTAGAAGAGAGAAGATAGAAATATCTTCTCCTCTCCCCTTATTCTTTGGATAGAGCCTGAGAGACAGAAGTCTCTGGGGAAGTAGAAGCTCAGTAAGAAGATAAACTATTTCTGCCACGTTCATTCTTATCTATAATATGTATTCTGGGGTGGGTTTGGTACTGCACGAACAATGGAAATGTGGACCAGGACAAATGGGCCCTGACATGATGCACTGGACCTCCCTGTAAAGCCAATGTTCTCAGAAAGTTTAAAGTCTGAGCAGGGAGATCAGATAAGAGGCAGCATATAAATGTTGCTTTGTATGGATCAAGGATGATGGAATTTTTGGTATGGAAGCTCGTGCAAAGGCTATTCTGCAGCCTGAGGCAAAATTCTTATTGAAGGTTTCAAGTCATATGTACTTTGTCAAGTGTAATTTCCTTTTTAATCTTAAGGAAGGAAGATGACTTTTTTGTTGTTGCATGGGAGAAGTACATACTTTTGTTTTTGGAAGAGTCAGTACAATTTTGTGCAGTTTCAAATCTGTCAGTGCTCATTTTACAAACTGTTTTTCTGATGCTAAAAATTCTATGTTCTCTTTACTAATTTATTAATTTGTTAAATACAAGCACTGATGTGCAATTATGACAGCAAATAATAACCAACTTCTGGATTTGGAACAAGACTTGACCTGCATCAGTGATGTATCTGGTGAGGTATAGTGAGACAGATGGGGGGAAAAAGGTTCTCCTGTGTCTATTATGAATTTTGTGGCTTTGAAGCTTTAAGTACAGATTCTAACATGCCACATGAGTTAGTAGGTTGTGTTTATTTTATGTGTGGTTGGCTAGGGAGCACAGGACACCCCCTGAATTTCAGCAAAAAAAGCCTGTCTGTGGTCATGAGTTTAATTCTCATTTGGTAGTAATTTGCTGTCCCAGATAGCAAGAAAACGTTTCTGAAACATTACAAAATATACTGCTCTGAAGTTGCAGTATCTGTAAAAACCTTTTACAATTAAAATTGCAGCACCCTCTAGTGTGGATTCAGTTATACTGGTTAAAATCCTTCACATAAGTGTAGGTTTTTGAAGGAACAATAAATCCCTATAGCACAAAGAATTTTATACTAGCATAAATATATTGAAAGTAGAGGTTGTACTGTAGAATGGGGCTCTGCTGAGAGATATGTACAGACACATGGTGGGTAGTCACATCTCAAACATATAAAGCTATTTGGAAAGTTGGTCCTTGTCTTTGCCCTTCTAGAGATGATAAACTCTAGGTCAGGGAAAAAAACCTGATTTATTTGAGTAATTTTAAAGCTGAGCAATTGCATTAAGACAATGCAAAATGACACCATATTATGATAGAATTGAAATGCTCTTTACTTTATTTACCGTGATTGTTTCTCATAAAAACGAATTTATTTTTCAAAAGGTTAAGGAAGGATGATAAATTGGCTTGCACTTTCCTGTGTCATTAAGCTGCACTTTTAAGCCAAAGAACATATGGACATTTATGAGAACTGATGGAGATCTGAAAGTAGTGCTGACAATTAGTGCTTCAATAAATGTTCATCCAAATGAATCCAGCAGGAAGGCCTATTCATTAAAAAGTATTTTGTGGTATTTAAAGTTTATTGCAAAGCTTTTGAATAAAAACTTTTATAAATTTTGAATATATTGTTCTCCTACAGTTGTGAGATAGTACTCAAAGCCTATCACCTGGTTGAGGAATTGATCCAATTAGTTATATGTGTCTTGTGTGCCATCATGTCTGTTTCCAACTGCTGTAAGCTTAGTCTTCATTCTTTAAATACAATAACAAAACCAACAATTGTTCTACTTCTGACCTCATCTAAACCTTTTTTTTAGCTTCTCAACCTTGTAAGTGATCTAAGCCTTGCCCTTGTAAGTTGTCCTCTTGTATTTTTTCTTAAGAGTTCCTGTGAATTTAACAAGCTGTGCTTTAAATCCTGTGCTGGTCCCCAAAATGTCCATGGAATAATTGGACGTTTCTGGGAATAATTATGCCATTTGAATCTCATCCTTGCTCCTGATTTAACATTTTTGTGGTTTACATTTTTTGAATTTTAAAACGCTAGTTTTTTTTTTTTCCCATTGAGCTGCAGAACACCAGATTTGGACACACAGAGAAAATAATTTTTGAATTTTATTTTTTCCCATTTCAAAAGGTTAACTTTTTTCTGTTAATTATTTTTGCAAGTTTAAAATTTATGCTTTTTGTGATGGAGGTGTTAATTCTGTAATTTTGGTAGGTACTGTTCTACTACACTTATATATATATTAGATGTATATATATACTCAGTGAATGTTACAAATTGGAAACATTTTTTAATATTTTCCTTAAATATTTTGGGGTTCAATTTAAGAGAAACTCATAAATAACGTTGGAATTACAATCTAGGATAATTTACAGTAGAACTAGAATCAGCTGTAAAATTAACGATGCACACATTTATAATCAGTTAACTCAAACATAATGGTACCAGTTTGGGATTTCTTATTGCTTTTCAAATGTGTATTTAGAGAAGAGTGAGGTATTTTTAGGTTGGATATTAGGGAGACAAAACAACAACTCATGAGACAACGACTTTTGACAATAATGTAAAAGCACTGGTTTTTATTGCCTAAAGAAGTTGCAGATGTTCAGACTTTGGTTGGTGCACAGGAAGAGACCTGAAAAGCACCGTGTGCAGCATAAGGACAAATTTTGAGACCTCTGATTCTGTTTAAGAGTTAGGCTTTCTCTGGAATGATGTTCCATAGTCCTTACAAAACAATTTGCCAAAATTAAGGATATATTTCTTAGGAGTACTTTGTAGTATTATTGAGGAACTTATATTGACTCTGTAAAGCTTTTTTATGAAATGGTTATATGATGTATGGTGTAAGTGATTTTTTTTTTTTTCCGTGACTACTGAGTATTTTTTTCTCTTTGTGGGATGATATTAAAAGAAGATTAGTTGGGAGAAATCAGAAGTAGTTCATTCATTCTCCATGTTGGTGATGCATAATATTGAGTTTTTTGCACAGCGGAGATGATCAAGACAGTGAATATTTCAAACTCTTTTCATATGTTCTTTAACAAATCCTTTGCCTTTCTTTGCAGTTTAACATAAAATTTTATCTTTTTTGCCTCTAGTGTTTAATTTTCTATAATGTTTGTTAGAATTCCATGTGTTGGAGTTTGGCTTGGGGAAAAGGAGGTTATAACTGAAGTTTCATTCTCAAAGAATTTATGTTCATGAGTAATGAAATACTAAAAAAAAAAAAAATTTAAATTGATTTTTTATCTCAAAGGATCTTTTTATATGAAAAAATATTTGAAAAACTTGAGCAGAAACCTCAAACTGCTTCCAATGAAAAGTGCACCATTCTGAAATGGTACTTTTGAGCCCTGTTACAGTCTTTCGTTTCTGGCCAAATAGGAGAAAGTAAGCTCAAAGAACATCGGTTATGTAAGAGATGAGAATTTTGATTTTTACTGCTTTTTTTCTTTTGCTTTTTCTACTAAAATTTTATCTGCTATATAGAGATTTTGCCAGGAGTTCTGGTGTTAAAAATCTGCAGAACTTCAGAATGCTCTGGGCCATGCCAAAAACATAATTAGATTCTGGAAAAATATATCTTCAAATTGAAAGAGAGTATAAATATAGAAAAGTTGACATTTGGATGCTAAAATTCAGATTCAGACATTTGGACTTAAATTTAGATTTACAGAGATTTTGACCTATAAATCATTGGTTTTCCTTTTGTCTAAATTTGGAAGAGTATTCTGATTAATGTAAAACAGCAGTCAAGAATTGTGGACCTAAAGGTAAATAATTTTTCTGTCTCCAGAGATGACATTGACTCTCCTCTGAGGTATGTTTCAGTTTGGCTCTTTTTTGATATGAGGTTTTGGAGTGCCAGCAGTGCTACATTAGGTTTTATAAACCATCATACGTAAGTGATTCACCTCTGTGGAAATTGATCTTTGTGAGAAGCAATTTTTTTTTTTCATGATCCTGTTTAGATGGTGATCTTAGGAAACAGATGTGAAGTCTGCATGCTGCCCTACCCAACTGAATGATTAAGATGCTGTGATAATTAAGGAATTTTTTTGTAGTCAATAGCCAGAATAGGTGTTGTCATGGTATAGGCACTTGAAGTTGATTTTTCTATTACATTACAATTTAAATTTTAAAAGTTTTGGAAATATTTTGTTCAGTAATAAGAAGCATTTCAGAATTACATTTTTCCTTAATGTTTAAAACGGTAAGAATTTATACTTACTCCTAAGATTTTAAAACATTGTTTTATTTTGAGTCTTTGGTTTGTGAGGATGGATATGGACTTCCCAAGTGAAATAGAGTTTATTTCTACATGCTCTTCTTCTGTAGGCTATTTTTTTTTCTGTTTCCTCCAGGAAAGAAATTCTCCCTCTAGTGAATCTGGGTCTCTGATTTCACTTGGAATTTTCTTTGATATTTCTTAAATTAGAGAGTAAGTGATTTTGTGGTCAACATTTCCAATGCAATTTTAAAGCTTTTTTTACTTGAAAGTTTACTTTGTTGAAAAATGTTTTTAATCTTTTCATTTTTACTCATTCAAAATATGACAGGTTTTTCTTGACTTATCCTGGTGAGATTTAGAATTCAAGGAACTGTCTCTTAGTTTTCTGCTGGAAAGGATACAGTTAGTAAGAACACTTCAGCCAATACCTTTCCATTATTATGGATGTCACACCATATAATATTTTTTATAAGTTTGTGTACTCAGTGCTTTGATTGGAAGATTGTTTCAGCACATCTTATTGCAAGATCAGATACTAACATTTTCGTCAGTTTATTGATGATCAGTTGAATATCATACACACATGCATAGAGTGTGTTTATATTTTATAATTTATTTGTTCTGCTGTTGCTACTGTCTTTCACCTGAAATACTTCTTAATTCTTTGTATGTTCCTTCTTAATACATTTTAACCTGCTGTGAAATCCTTCCCACTCTTCATTTGATGAGAACCAAGGGTCTTACAATTAACATGTAAGACTAACAATGTGATGCATTGTTGCACTTTTGTTTTTCTAAATACCATAGAAGTCATAGGACAGTGAACAGTTGTTAGCAATATAGAAGCATCATTCCAGTTTCTGCGGATTAATGCCAATCTCAAATTTGGCTGAAGTCTGTAAAAATAAAAGATGTCTTTATATCCTCACAAAGAAGAAACTGACTTTGTTTATGTTCTTTTTAAAAATAATGGGGAGAAAATTAATAGCTCTTTATAATAACCAGGAATTTCTGGTTTTTTACTTCTTAAAAGGAAATAGTTGCAAGGAAAAACTTTCTTTAAGAGTTACTTTTCACTTCTTTCTTTGAGCTCAGTCATACACAGATTTCTGCCTGACAGCCAAATCTGCATTTTGCCAGCTGCTTTGTCACATGAACTGTGGGGTTTTTCATTTATTGGAAAACTGAAGAAGCCACAGGAGGGTTCTGTGTTAATCTGGTCCCACTTGATTCAATAACTCATTAGGCTTTTTCTGCAATATGGTATTTAGTTTTAGTCTGCATCTCCAAAATAATACTAATACAAAATTTAGTACCTGTTACTTTAAGCATATTCATAAAATAATTCAGACTGAAATATTGGATCTTGTTGTTGTCAAATATTTCAAATTACTTTTTATATGCAGTATGTATTTTGTAGAGATATTGAAATACAGAAATGGCCATGCTAATCACGTAGATATCAAAGTAAGAAATGCCCTTGTAAGAGGGGAAACACCTTAAGCTGCCTTAGTGGTAGTTCGGATAAGAAGGATACAATTTACAGTAACTACTGCCCAAATTCATTGAAGTCAGTAGAAGAAAGCAATACAGTATGAAGATACCTCCAGGGTGGTAGGCAGCCTTTTCCTTTGCTCCCTTTTGATATCTGAAATAAAACTTTGTCCTTTCAAGAATGATAATGAGCAGCAAACTGGAAGAGCCTCTCTATATTTACATCCCTCATCTCCATGTAGGTAGATAAAAACATGACACTTTATGTTGTTGGTTTGCAAAATACCAAAGTTTTTACACAGATTTAACTTCATGCCTTTCCATTAGGTCAATATTTGCAGATTATTCAAAACCAGGACTAGATGATTCCTTGTTTATTACTTTTAGTGATGCTTTGTAATTGGTATAGTGGTTTGAAATAGGGAAGCATTTTGAAATGGAAAACTAACCTGTACATTATTCAGATCTTTATTTTTAATTTAAAATACAATTCCATGAAATAGCTGTGATCATTTCATTTGTCTGTAGCCTAATAAGATAAAGCTGCAGTTGCTTTCTCTTAATTTTTGAAATGAAGTACTGTCTCTTAAAGTCAGAAACCAATAGGGAATTTTCTAGGATGGCCTGCAGATGTTCTGATTTTGAAACTATATGTCTTTTTCTCAGAGAATTGATTGCCATAATACATTTTTTCTTGAAAGACAATAATTTTTGAGCATAATAAACATTTACTCAGCATATTAGATACACAGTCAAGAACTAAGTTCCTTTACTTGTAATTAAAATGGAAAAGTCCACTCATTGGCTCCCTAGTGAGTAGAACTCCTTATTCAATAAGTGCTACTTAAGAAATAACTCCTTATGCTTTTGTAATAATTTTTTTTCTTGCAAAAGGTATCTGCTGATATCTACAGCTGATTTAACAGCTGATGCCACCATTTTCTCTCTGCAAAGGTATTTTATAATGAGGAAATTAAATAATAATTAAATAATTTAAATATAACTGTGACAATGGCAATGTACTTCTAAAAGGTAACACTAAATATGTTGTCTTTATCAAATTACTTTATCAGCTTAATTTCTCTCATGCACAGTCTTAAATGAGGTCTATGATCTGAATCAACAAGTTATTTTTAGAAATGCCTGATCATCACACATCCCTCCATTCACTAGTGAATAGATTCTGCTTTTACTTTGTGAGCTGTTTCCACTGCATATTTGTCTTGCTATGAATATTTTCAATTTTATTTAAAATGTCACACTGTTACATAACAAAGATGTTACTTGTTCTGTGAGTGCTATATTTGCTCTATATTCATAGACAGGGGATGAGAACATTTCCCAGAATTAGGAAAGATTACAAGACAAGTTGCCAAAAAGCATATTTCTTAGTTCTTAGGGATTTTTTAAATTTTGATTCTGATTTGATTTTGATGAAAACCAAACAATAAAACAACAACCAGAACAGAAGTCAAAAAAGTATTACCACCTCGCATCTTGTCCTTTTAGAGTACATGAGTAAAAGTTTAAATTTATTGATTTACTGCAGTCTTAAATGTGATGTTGAATTTGGTTCACCAGTGCTGCATTTAATCATTCATGAAAACAGGCGATGAAACAGAAAAGTTTAAAACCACACACATATAACCAAACCAAATATTTAACTAGAAAAAGAAGTTACACAAAAAACCACTTGAGTCAAATACATTATTTTCAGGAATGAGTTTATTTTCAAAATTATTAAAGGACAGTCATCTAGGGTCACTTGTTACAATAATGTTATACTTACAAAGAAGTGATTTTAGCTTTTGACAATAATATGAAAGAAGATATGTCTGCAATAAGATAGAGACAATAGAAAAGTAAGGATAGTTGGCAAGTAGTAATTATATTCTCTATACTCTTTTACAACAACAGAAAATACTGCAATATCCTGACTTGCTCAGCGTGGGATTAAATTCTCAAAAGTAGGATGCTTTTGGCCATATATGACAGAAGGTCTCAGTTTAAAAAGTGAAATTACTTTTCAATCTTACCATTTTGTTCACTCTTATCCATAAACCTAGATCCTGCTATGTATTTGGCAAACCTAATTTGTTAATTTAATAATTACACTTCTGCAGCGCTTCTCCATAGTAAAAGATACGCACGTATTTCGCAAGCTACAACAATTCAGATCATCTCAGAGTAGCTATTGTATTGTATAATTAGTACTGGCATAATCAAAGTAAGAGTTTCTTTTGTATGTCACTAGAGCCATTCCTACTCTACATGCTCTAAAGGGACATGACTGCTTACAAAACCAGGTCTGCAAAATAGTTCTGTTAGATTTTACTCATCTATTTGCTTAGTGCTAGAGCCAGGCACCCATCATGTTTTTTATAGTTAAATACACACTTTCTTATAATAAATGAGAAAACCTGCAGGGATTCAAAATATATAAAATTCTAAAATCATTATATCATAAGTGAAGCTTTTGGAACAGTAAATTATACTGAGTGATAAAGTGCCATGAGTGTAATGTATCTGAAAAACCTACTGCCTCAGACAAATTTTAACTGATTTTTTTTTCTTCTCTGTCTGCAAAATACTTCCTACCAGCTTCTTTATTTCAGTTGCATAGTTTCCATTTTGTTTTGTAACTTTTCTTTAGCAAAACCAAGCAGCCCTCAATGCTTGCTTTCCTGAATGCCATAATTTTCTAGGCATTCATTCTCAAGGTTGGCATTTATTTATTAGTCCTACTGTCCCATATCTTACCTTCTACTCAATTGTACATACCTTTCTCAGTCTACCTGCAAAGCATTTTTGTTCTGTACTTTCAAATCCTTTCTGTAAATTTTGACGCATATAGAAATTTACTAAATTGTCACATGTGGGTACAAATTTTAGGTCCATTTGGGTGTCTGAGTTGACATGCCTTTGTATTCTTTCCTTCACTACGAACACTGTCTGTTATTAGGCTGGCAGGTTTTAGGTGTTTTTCAGCCAGTAAAATACCAGGTATACCAATGATATTTAAAGAAATAACTATTTCATGAGTCTTTATGGTGAAGTGGTGAAAGATTTTCTACACCCACCATGATTTTTAAAAATGGCAACAAAGGGATCACTTTTTGCTAATGTTCAATCTTTGTTTAACAAATACTTTCCATTCCTTCTAAGCAACAGCCAGGAAACACGTTCAGATGTGTGTCACTAGTTTGTAAAAATTTCCAAAACTAAGCTCTTGCTCAGAACCATGCTCTCTTGTTTTGGTCTTTTTTCCATATCATTAAGGCAAGATTTATAGAGAGTGATAGTGATTTTTATCAGTTCAGAAAAAACCCCCCACATGCTTTTGGGAACCCAGGCCCAATACAAGATATTAATTGCAGGCAGTCCAACTGTATGACTTAATTAAATAAAAGACAGTACTATTTCTTCCAAATCTTATCTCCTTAAATCCTCACAGCTATAGCAGCACTATGGCTTTTGACCCTACTGGCATTAATATGGCCTACAGAGCAACCCCATATAGGCAGCAGCACATGTGAGGATATTTATTAAATTCTGTTTTCAGCTATGAAAAATTAAGATTTTGCATGAAACTGCTAATAAAGAATATGTTAGCAATGAATAATACTGCTTATGTAAATCCATGATGAGATGAGTCCTTGTCCTGGGGATGGTTACATTTACATTTCAATAGTTTACAAAGCATTCTTAAAAATATTCATTCTCTCCTTAAATTCTGGAACTGTAGGCAGATTCAAAACCTTCAGGTCTTCTCTTGAACTTTTTTCCCAGTTTTAAGCATGCATGCTCTAACTTAGTGTTGTAGGAATCTGTGTAAGCAGGAGAGTTTTTTGCTGTATGTAGGTTCCGTGGTGAGAAAGACTTAGCCCCTATTCCAAGAAAAATCAAGCTGTTCAGTAATAATTAAGTTGTCAATAGTATTTCTTACATTTGCTGCTATAGTAGGCGGGAAAATATCAGAAAGAAAAATATTAAATCTGTTCCAAAATGAACTGGAAAGGAGATGAGGAAATTTACCTGAAGAATATATGTTACTTTCATTTAGTATTTTTCCAGCTTTTCTGTAGAAAAGCCTAGGAAAAACAAAAGATGTTAAAAGAGAAGGAATGTTTCTCAAATGGAGTGTCTGACAGAAGGAAAGTAGTCAGTTTGTATGTTCAATTTTTATATTAATAGCGCAGTGTACTTCAGTTCTTTGCTAGGAATCATGTTAGCACTTAATGTGCTATTATTAGCCAGAAAATGGAAGATGAACAGAGAAGTAGCAAATTTTGCAGGAGACACAACACTATTTCAGCAACTTAAATGGGGAAGATTGTGAAGTGCTCTAGCAGACTGACTTAGTGAGTTGAGTTGCATGGCATGATTGCAATAGAATTTCATCCAGATAGCTGCAGGGCAAGACATCAGTGGCAATTATTAGAAATGTCTCTAAGTCATAAAGTTACAACCACTCAAACAAAATGTTTGAGTCAGACTACACTCAGGAATGAGTACTAATACATGAAACTGACTAGCTATAATTACACAATGTTGTATAACTGAATTCGTGTTGATGCAGGTTTTTTTCCTTTCTGTGACCCAATCTGCAGTTCTAAAAACATGCGAACAAAAAACCTAAAGATGTAAGATATAACACTCACTGATATTGAACAATGAGGAACGCTAGATGAAATCAAAATTGGAACCACTACACTGACATTAAATTAAAAATTAACTTATCATAAGAAAGGCAGAGATTTTGGAAAGAGAGTGGCAGGAAATTACAGAAAGCTGATGAATTATTTGAAACATTGAGCAAGTTTACTTCATGTGGAGATCATTATCACTGGATGATATAACTTTATTTTGCAAAGATCATTAAATCTGTGATAATATGTATTAGGATAATATGTGATAATATGTATAATAGGATTAGGTAATTTCTACTTCAGCATAGCGGGGTATTAATTTGTATAGTTGTCCTGGAGGCAAACTACTTTAGCCAAAGTGGCTTTGTGTAGTTCACCCCAGTGCTCTAAGCACCATTTTGAATCAAATAATCCTTTTTCTGAGCAATGAAACTGGCCATTGGGTGCTCAGTGCAAGATTGCTGCTGCAGAAGGGAGGACAAGCAACCCACAGCTTTGTGTCCAGTGTGAAGAGCAGAGGAAACAAAACTCCTTGTTCAATGCGTGTTTCTGGACTTCCATTAGTTGTGTTCACCCACACATGCACATTAATGCATGTGTGCTGGATTTTGACTTCCTATCTACAGTGATAACCTCTTGCCCATGTGTCCCTCAGATATTTCTCCAAGTAAAATTAACACACTGTCAGGATTGATTTAACCTATCATTAAAAACTTCCAGTGATAGTGACTCTGTAGGCTCCTGGAGCAGTGTGTTTTCTTTTTGATGACTATAATATGATATGGTATTTGTAAAAGTAGATATATTTCAATAATTTGTTCTTGTAACAGTGGAAGCACTGGAATGCTCCAATTTGATCCCTCCATCACAGTATTGGCCAACATGAATTAATTTTCATCTCAAATTTCTGCAACATCACCAAATGAAGTGCCTCTGATATGAGCAGTGGTTTTTCCTACTCTGAGATCTGATTACTGTTTTCCTTGTAACAGGAAACAACTTCCTGTCAATCAAAGCTGCAAGCTAGAAAGTGTGATAGTGTGATCTTTCCAAGATAGTAAAATCCTTTACAGGTGATGTGTGTACTTAGTTTTATGGCCATGGATTAATCTTGACATGCTGTCATCCTATACAGATACATCCTGAGAATGTAGGTCCTAAAATAGCCTAGGAACAAATGTAAAGGGAAATGGTTAGACATGTGGGAAAACTTACTCAAACAAAATGAAACTTTTGGGGCAGTACTTTTTTCAGTTACCAAGGACTTCTGAATTGATGGAGAGATATAAGATATTATGAAAAAACATAAGTTTCAAATTGGTCTGGGGAAGAAAGAAAGATGAATCCTGATACAGAGACTGACATTTCAGCAAAATTGCGTGGTGTCTAAGATTAAAATGAGCTGAATATGGTTAAGAAAGATTCTCAAAATAACACTTTCATTATTTAAGACACATATGAATAATACATTCTTCTAAAAGCATTATGTTAATATGATAGTTGTCTAAACAAACAGGCCAATCAAATTGACATTAGTGTTTGAAATATTAGGAAGGTACTGAGATGTTTTTATTTGGTTCCTTTTCAGACCACAGTTAAATATTGAGAAGAGCAAAATAACCATTGAAATTAAAGAAGTTGACTTTTCTCACCAAAAAAAGTTATTGTTTATGAAAGAAATATGGTAAAACAAGAGGTACATGCAAATACAGGCCTGTCTTTTAGTTGTTGTCTATTGTGTTGAAAGGATATCAAGGTACTATTTAGTATTTGCAAGCTAGTGTTGGCCAATATAAGCAACAATGTGGAAAGATGAGGCATTTACTTTGGTAGTGGCTTTTGCTGGTAATTACTGCCGTAGGACTAGTTTTCATACTCGGCAAACCCAAATTGTATACTGAAAAGGAGTATGTGGACTTGTGAAGACAATTTTCTGTGTCTTTCTATCCTGTTTTTCTGTTGTGTCCCTACCTTTGGCCTAGGTTGTTATCTGGTCTCCTTCTGTTTCTGGCTCCCAGCAAGGCTGGCTACTGCTACTTTCTCTGACAGTCCTAGGTGCCTTTGGCAGAGCAGAGGCAGGAGAGACATTCTCCTTGATTTTGGTTTTCACGGTGAACCTCTGCATCATCACATGCCAAACATGGGGAGCAATTGCACAAACAAGATTGAATGCTTGATAGCCCTGAAGTGGATCATGATGATACTAATGACCTAGCATGATGCACATGGTCTTCAGTGTATTATTTACAGAAAATATTGAATCAAGGACTAGTTTCTGGCATGATTAGTTTAATTTGGAGAGCCAATAAAGCTGGTAAACATGCCCAGTTTTCCTTTGTGAGTAGATGAACCATGCTGGCTTTACATGGGGATTGAATGTGTGCAAAATAAACAAGGTTGTCTTAGGCTAAAGTGGGTGACCTCAAGAGAGTATTAGCAAAAAGCAGTCTGTAAAGGTTTGCTACTTTGCAGGATATAAATAGGGTCTTGTGAGCTCAGAAGACATTATAAATTTATAGAAATTTAATCTCCAGACAGATTTGAAGATCTGGTTCAAAAGAAAAGGTCATTTAAATTCTTTGTGAAATCATTGTAAGAACATCATAGTATTGGCAGAATAATATATTTCATCTCTACCTGGTTTCCAATAATAGTTGAGCAATTTTAATTGGAAAGTTAAAGAAAAAAATCAGATTCTAATAGATGCTCAGCAGGGAAAATTCTAGTCTGAATAGCAGGCACTGTAAAAGCTGACTTTACAACTAAGGTGTCACTGTACATGCTGTCTGTAATGATCCCAAGGAAAAAGTAATTTAGGTATCAAAACAGGGAAGAAATATCTTCAGATGACCTGTTTTTTTAGAGGCTAATCAAACAAATTAAAACAATTTACAAGCTAATTATAGTCCTTTCACAGCAGCAAATTTTACTGTGGTAGTGCTTCAGATAACTCCTCTCATTAGTTTAGAGCAGGATATTTAAAAGAGAACAGTGACAATCCTAAGTTGATTTAATTGTGGTTAATCATATGCCTGCTGCCTGATGGACTTGAAGAGTATCAACCACACATACATTTGGACAGAGTTTGGGACACAGTTCAAACAAATATCTGATTCACGTTAGTCTGCTTTATAGAATCAGGGGTGAAATACTTCCACTGGCAAGTGCTACATTGCATCAATTTGAGTTCAGCATTTCAGGAAACTAGCGCAGGATATTTAAAGCCCCTTTAATTGAGAGTACTTCTTATCAATCTAAATACTTCCTTTGTTTCTATTATTTTCTATATTTCATTTGCAAAGAATAATATAATTTGCATTGTAAACTCTCTGGGCAGAGACAGATCTGCCATTGTTTATAGAGTTTTGCACAGTAACCATTTGGAGCCTGGTCCTGCTTATTATCATTATACTTCTATTCATGCAATTTGATATATTGAGAAAAGCTATCACAAATACTTCAGGTCTACTTTACTCCCTTCTCTGGAAATGTAGCATTATAAGTCCTATGAAATTCTAATTGGTACCTGACCTTTATTTTATTAAATAGATTATTTTCTAAAATGGTTTGGAGTGAGTACCGTTTCTAAATGAAATATTTTAAGTCATCATCCTTTCAAATTACATTTGAATTTGCTGGCCAAATGGCTAAAGATAGATGATGTGGAAGATGATGTTTTACTGTGGCCTTGCTTATTGACCTATTTGATGTCTCTGAAATAGGTATAGGCCCAGTTTAGAAATATGTTATGCAACATTCATTTCATGAGCGTGGGGTAGAGAGTTTCGTTCAGGACAGTACGATTCCTTTAACACCTACTTCAAATATGTCAGGGAGTGAGATAATTTTTGATATGGCTGTATGGCTATGCAATGAAATATAAGTCTTTCTTTTATAAAAAAACTAAAAATTTTAAACCTGTTGATTGTAGTATGAACTAGTTTTGTTATTTGAGAAAGAGAAACAGATTAATGTAAATATGGTGTTTGTGATTCTCTTACTTTCTGTTGTGACTCATGTTGTCTTGTAATTAGAAAATTAAAGTGATACAAAGTTTTAGAATTCATCAGAACCAAATATCAGAATAAGTATCAGTATCAATTTTAGTAAACATAGATACTAGTTTTTTAAACTAAAGTCAGAGATACTGATATGTACTTGAGTTTGTGTGATCTTTAAATGTGACTTTGGTATTATATTGTCCTGCTTTCTAATCTGCACCTGCTTGTGTTCACCCACCTGGCTAGATGCAAGGTGCTGAAATTTATGGCTGTACCAAACATAGCTGATGTTCAACACATGTTTGTGCCCTTCTGTGGGTCTCTCCTTAGTCATATTTTTCTATGTCTTAGTCTTAGATGAAAAAGCACTTTACCAGTTTGTTGGTTTTTTTAACACTTAATAGAATAAAACTTTGATAACAGTTACATGAAGAATGAACCTACTTTCCCTGAGCTTTTCAGTTCCTGCTTATCTTCCAACTTCTCTACATTAAATTTTCTGTTTTTCCTAATTTTATCATCTGTAACCACAATTTTTATAACCTTTGAACTTATATAATTAGAAGTGAGTCAAGACTTTTGAGAGAAAGAAATTTCAGTTTCGTAATCATTACCAAGTACATTTTGGACAGGAGAGAGAGAGCTTGGAAGGTTAATTTAAGTGGGTTCAGAGTACAGGAGAGGCTGTAGATTCTAAAGGACTGGGAGTAGCCCTATTTTTTTCTGGCTTCCTGTCTTTCCTGCTGCTGAAATTAATTTGTCTTGCTCAGTCTTTATTCCTGGTCTGCATCAGAAGAAGCATGACCAGCAGGTTGAGGGAGGTGATTTTTTCCCTCTATTCTGCTCTGGTGAGACCTCACCTGAAGTGCCACATCCATCTCTGGTGCACCCAGTGTAAGATGAACATGTTGGAGTGAGTTCTGAGGAGGGCTACAAAGATGAGCACCTCTCCTATGAAGACAGTCTGAAAGAGCTCTGGTCAGAGCTTGGAGAAAGCTCCAGGGAGACCTTGTTGCAGCCTTTCAATGCCTAAAGGGGATCTTTTAAGATGAGAACAAACCTTTTAGCAGGGTGTGTTACAATAGGGTAAGATGTAAGTTTTTAACTCAAGGAGGACTGATTTAGATTACATATAAGGATGAAGTTTTTTACAATGAGGCTGATGAAACACTTGCCCAGTTTGCCCAGAGAGGTGATAAATGCTTAAACCCTGGAACCATTCAAGGTCAGTTTGGGTGGGGCTCTGAGCAACCTGGTCTGGCTGAAGGTGTCCCCGCTCATTGCAGGGCAATAGGACTAGAAGAGCTTTTGGTCCCTTCCAACTCAAACAACTCTATGATTCTATGATCTTTTTGGTGTTGAGAATCTCTGACACTCCCTGTGTTGTTTTCAGCAGTATTCATTAAGTAATAACATTTTATTGCTCTTTCCAAAGACAGAGGTTGTTTTGCTAGTCTGCTGTCGTGGGTGATAAGGAGAAAGAAATGGAGAGGCCAACTCCTGCTGTTTCCCTGTAGAGTCACTTGGTCATAAAAGCTACAGAGCTAATATAGTAGCCTGACTATCTTGTCCACTTTGTCAGGTGGGTGTTTTCAAAAGAAGAAAACCTGTCAGTTGTGGTAGTGCAAGCTTGAAGGTGACTGACTAAAGATGTGCATAGAACTTCACTACTTCTACTGACCAAGTGCTCCTTTCTGCCTTTAATTACAAATATTGTTACCATAAATCTGATTATATTTGGCATGCTTTTGAGTGGATTCATTTGAGAGATTAATGTGAACAGATGGTAATGTGAGCATCACAGCAAGCACCTAAAATATGGACCGGGGCTTCAAGGTCTCTTTTGTGCCAGTAAAGGACAATACTGGGGCTGTATAACTGTGATAGAAAACACAATAGTATGCAGATTTCTTTAGAAAAGGAAAACCCCTGGTTTGTGAAGCTGTTTGAAGTTGAATGGCTGTGGTTGAAATTAGTTTAATTTACGTAATTATTTCAAAGGCTAAAATATTAGCAGTCTTATAAATGACTGAAATGTCTGTTAATTATTGCAGGCCATTTATGCAGTTATTAAAAATGTCTAACATAATCTTTAGAAGAAATTGTGTGTAAAAATAAAGCACTTTTTGATATAACTGTGGTGTTTCTGTTATTCAAAGGAAAACATTTAATTGCCTCCATGATTTTGTGTAATTGATCATTGCAAAACAAAACCTCTTTCTACTACCATCTAAATGCATTTGAAGTCATGATTTTTCCTTTTTATTATTGATTATTGAGTAGATAATAGAATTAATGAATGAATGGATAAATATCATATGCTGGACAAGCAAATGTGGCAGTTGTAAAAGGAAATTTTTCATTTTGAATATATGATGCTGCTTAGAGACAATTGGTTGTTATGTGCATCCTGTTAACTAATACATTTGGCCAGAATTTATAAAATATATTAACTCTGTACTTTACCAGATGTTATAAAAGCAAATAAATAGTTATTGTATTTAAGTTTGAAAGGGTAAATACTTGATTAAAATGCATGCTGCTTTGATCAGTGGAGAATGGTTTCCCATGAAATTTGCAATATCTTATTGAACATAGGCTTTTCAATATATTAATAAATAATATGGAAAAAATCCCAGTAAGCAGTGATATGTTTCAATTTGGTGTTGACTTACTAACTTACTCTGGGTAGGTAAGGTAGCACCAACAATGAAAATTTGCCAGGGGACTTTATTGGATTGAGTGTATGGCAAATAGAAAGAAAATCAGTATAGTTAAATTTAAGGTGGTGCACATGGAAGAAAAAAGGAATCCTGGGTCTGTATCTAAAATGGTGGCTTTCAGTTGACAGTTATCATATGGTAGTATAACCTGACATTATGACGTGCAATTCTTGGAAAACTAGATGTTAGTAAACAAAAAGAAAAGCAGCTGGTATGAATTCAATGGAAAATAAAAAAGTATAAATCAGAGTACATGATATTGTATATATCCATATATATATCTCCATATATATATCTCCATATTCCTACACTTTGATAAATGCCTTTGGCTTTAGGTACTGTATTCAAAAGGATGTGGTGAAATATCTAAAATGCTAACATTGGGTTAGACTTGTGGCCAAAAGCATATTGGCATGAATTGTGTTTCCCTTTTTCTTACAGTTTTGTGTAAGCACCTAGGGAAACTAGATGTATACTTTTTTGGTGCTGGTCAAGCAATGTGAAGTGAGTAAGATCTGCCAAGAATACTTCAGGCTTAGGCTGTTAGCAAATTGTACCAATCAGGTAGTCTAAAGGGAGTGAAAGTTGATTGTAAATGCCTGTCACAAGATTTTAGTAGAAATCTTTTTAAAATTAAGGGGAAATTTTGGGAATAAGTCTTTTTTGACCACAAAAACTACAGGGACTGCATGTTTTACAAAGATTTTTACTTCTCTTGTGCCTAATGCAGTTGTATGAAAGATCCAAATGTACGTAGACTCATAGAATGGTTTGGATTTTAAGGGACCTTAAGGAAACTTGTCGAGGAATGGCTGTGTGGTAGAAGTCATGTAGACATTCACTTGTTAGCTGACCAAAGGCTGAGAAAGTACTGAACTTAGCTAATCTGAGTTTTGCACCTGCAAAAACATCGTGTCTTTAGGCATAGCTGTAGTACAATAACAAGTAGATAGAGAGACGTGAGAAGAAGAATGTGAGCTCGAAAGAATGAAGAAGAATTGATATTATAGTATAACTAATAGAGTACTTAACTTTAGAATATGTATGAGCTTATTACCTGTTGTGTATAAAAGTTTGATGCTCTCACTATTAAACGAAGCTTGCTGATCTCATATTGAGCGTCTCAAGTTTTCCCTCACTGCGACAGAAACTCCAGTTCCAATCCCCCTGCAGTGAGCCGGGACGCCATGCTGCTCAAAACCCCATCCAGCCTGGCCTTGAAACTTCCAGGCATTCACAATTTCCCTGGGCAACTTGTTCCAGTGTCTCACCATCCTCACAGTCAAAAACTTCCTCCTCATATCTGCTCTGATCTTCCAGTTTAAAGCCATTAACCCTTGTCCTCTCACTACATGCCATCAAAAAAGTTTCTCTCCAGCTTTCTACAGGCCCCGTCCAGGTACTGGAAAGCACAAGATCTCCCCCAAGTCTTCTCTTCTCCAAGCTGAGCAACCTCTCATCCTGTCTTCACAGGAGAGCTGCTCCAGACCTGTGGTCATCCTTGTAGCCCTTCTCTGGAATTGCTCCAACAGTGACAATGGTACTTTGTGAGACTTGACAGTACTGGCAACACTATTCTGAGTGCAGTAGTATGATTTAGATGGCATAGCAGAGAATTTCTTGGCCACCTTTATTGTAAACTTAGTTTCTGTCACATATAAAAGTTCCAAACTTCACAGTCTTGGGCTGTAAATCATATTGCTTCAAAACAAAGTTTGCTAACAGATAAATAGATTATTCATTAGAATTGCATCTTTTAAGGAAATGATACTATGTGTGAATGCTTCTGTAAGAGGTTCTGAAAAAATGAAACACTTGGAAAATGAAACATTTAGATTTTTGTATCCAAACAATTTAGCTAAAATTACTCTAAGTGTAAAAACAAGTCCAAATTAAACCCATCAGCCAGTCTTCACTTTCCTGCACTCTAGAAATTACTCAGCTCTGCTAGATGCCAGACATAAACATTCATGCTAATTTCTTCATTACTCTATTTGCTTTCCAAAGAGAAGAAATAATGGGTAGAAATCCTCTTTCTAATTGTGAATAGTCTGAGCTCAACATTGCTGTAGATTTTTATCTGTTGATCTTGCTGGGAGGCAATAAAAACATTTATTCTAACCTTTTCCATCTTGCCAAACAACTTCAAATGAGACCAGAATCTCTTGGTCTCTGATGGCTGTATTCCTGGAATATGCCGTTTGTCAAAAATTCATACTTAACAACACATGCCTAAAATATTTTGCCGTGTCATATTTGATTCTGAAGGATAGGGGATGTGTTCTGTCAGTGTGAGTAATGACTAATTAGACACACTTATAAGTTACCAGACTACAATTGTAGTTAAAGACTGACAAGAACTTTTAGTACCACATATGTTGGGTCTTAAGAAAATTAAGTTTATGCTTCTCATTAGGCACATTGCACTGTAGCATGGAAATATTAATGATGTTTTTTCCATCTTGTTGAATTTTCCATAGCATAAGAAGCAACTAAATTACAAAGAAATGTAAAGAAATTCTCTAGAAAACTAGAGAGTAGAACATCATATTTTAACTCATGAAGTCTACATTAAGTATTGAAGATGAACGTAAAAATGGATGTCCAAATCATAACCAGCCATCATAACAAGTTATGAGCTATTTTTGAGATCAAGTGGCATCAGTTCATGTAGCACTGCTGATTCTTCAGATCTTTTGGTGTTAAATTAGAAGAGAGATTGTTCTCCAGCAAAAGTCTTATATTTTTTGGTCACAGGACAGTTGCATTACATAGATAAATGTGAGCTTTACTGCTTTTTGAATGTACTGCCTTCTCAGTGCTGGGACCATGAGTTTACTTTTTAGAAGATACTTAGCAGGACTGTATAGCCACATGCAAGTGTCTGTTCCTTGAAAAATAAAGAGATAATGTGATACTCCTTGATACTTTTGTATGTACTGTGAGTTTTTGAAAGACCTGGCAGTTTTGGAAGCCAAATCACCTTCATTAGTTTCTCAAGGAGGAATTGCAGAATGGGAAGTGCTGCATACATGCTTTCTCATGACTGCCAGTGGGTAAGTGGGCAGTTACAGCTTCTAATGCCTGCTTTATTTTCATGCCTGTAATTTACCAAGGGTTTGACTAATGGATGTAGTAGGGCTCACATCCTCTTTTTCTGTCTCATCATTTCCATAGTCATCTGCCTGCAAACATGGTTGATTTTGGATGTGCCTCTTTCACCTTGCTTGCCATCTTAAAGCCAATGTCATTAAAGTAAAATGTGTTTAAGTTCACTAAAATTTGTGAATGTTTTTGAAGCAACTTTTTCAGACAGGGAAGCACTGTGATATTGCACAATGTTACTGAGATATGGGATTGGAAAAAAATTCCTAGATTGCAAAAGAGACAAGTTTGAGACAGCTCTCAAAGTCCACCTGCAATCCCAGCATACCTAGCACCCTTACTTATGGGCTTTATTTACCTTGTTTCTAAATTGTTTATGACAGATGAACCATCATTGTTTAAGTAACCAAATTCTGTCTAACCTCATGTTGGAATATGCCTGAAATTTTATATAAATCAATATTATTGATTGAATATCAATTAAGAGATTGGTAATGATGGTAGGTAAAGCTGCTGACGTTATACTGGTGTGAATAGGTTATCACAGTAATTCTGTCAGGCTTACTTCTGCATGCAATGTTTATTACCTTCTGGACCTGTACTGTTGAGTGTCTCTACAGGGAAGCTGAGCTTTCTTTCCAGGAAATCTGAGTGTTGTCTCTAATAGACTTCATAATAGGAACTTGCCCAGGAAGAAAGTAATATAGTCCCTTCCCTCCACTTGTTGTCACTTTATAGTCAAGAAAGGTAGCAGCAGAATTAGTGTAGATAAATTAGGCTTGAAATACAAGGCTCTAAGTATGGAAAAAACTATCAGATGATTTGCTCCATACAACATGGCTGAAATCAATGCAGTTTGCTTATTATATCTGTGCAAGTAATGTAATTGTAAATACTAAATGTCTGATCTTCCAAAGGGGATTTATCAAAGCATGTAAATGAAAAATATCAATGTCTTTGTTCATGAGCTTCCTTAAAAACTTTTCATATGCAGTCAGCCATATTTTCTGACCTTGGATAGTGAATTTTGTTGCTAACAGATCATTTGAAGAGATAGCTTTGATTCTTGCGAGAATTATTGGGAGGCTAAAACCTGAGCATATTTTCTCTAGTGTGACCAGATTCCAATAAACTGAAAGAATGCCAGTAATTTTGAGGTACATCTGATGTACCTCAAATTTAGAATATCAACGCACAAGAAGAGCAATTTTGTCCCTTTGTTTTTGTGTATTAAACTAAATGTCAAGCAAAGATACAAATGATACAGTGCAAGTGGTTTATGTATTGATGGAGTCTTTAATGTGTTTCTGAAGAACTAATACTTTAAACAATAAGTGGCTGTAGTGGTTCTCTTGGGAACCAAGAAAGAAAAACCTTTCTGTTTTGTTCCTAGGCCTTGAATTAAATATTTGTTTATTTTAAAATTGTTTTTTGACTCCAGCATTTTTGAAGAGCTGTTAAGAAAGTGAGAACTGTGGTGTACTTGAACAACCTCATCTTGGGTTACTGAGATTTAGCTGTATCAGTGACTTATTTCTGTTTGTTAATTGCAACATAACAGCAATTTTAATTAAAATACTTTCTAGTAACAGTCTGTCAGTCCTTTAAGGGACTGTAGATATTCTGTGTCCTCCAAAGGGATTAGCAAATGTCTTTCTGGGAACTAAATAATAGTTTTAGTGTAAATGAGTCCAAAAGAAACCTGTCCAAAATCCAAAATAGGTTAGAAATATGGAAACAAATCCAAAGTTTTTGCTTTTGGCTATTAGCTCTGCTCATCAACTCAATGTTTAAAACTCAGAAGCTCATACGTAAAGGTTTTTAATACTTTGTGGAAGAAACATCATGTGAAGGACTTTTCCAAATAAAGAGCACTTATGTATGAGAGAGTAATCTCATCTAAAACCAAACTGTTACACTTAACATCAAGAAGAATGCAAGAAAATTTTTAAATTGAGGTGCTGTAAGAAAGCTGCAAAGTATAGAAGACAATGTGATTTGGGATGACCTCTTTACAGCTGAAGGCTAAAATTATCCTAAGAACAGTATAGCTCAGAGAATAAAAATAATTAAAAAGGAAATAGAACCTAATGGGCTACCCTTTTAAAAGGGTGTCAAAAAAACCCCAGACCCAGGCATGGAATCAATGGAACACCAACTTCCATACAAATTTAGGAAACTGAAATAATGAGGAAAAACATCTAGATCTAGATCTGCCCAGATTTTAATGAAGTTAAGCTACGTGATTCTGCTGTAATAGCAGAATCAAAAACATACAGACAAGAGAAAGCAAACCATGGCACTGTTGGACTAATGCTATCTTTTACAGAGTTTGGTAGCAAATTACTAGTGACTGGCTCAGTGAGTAGCACAGTGGAACTTTATCAGGAAACAAAATTTTATTATACAGGATTTAAAAGCAAAAGGCCCATTGAGCATGTGAAACAGAGATAGTATCTGGAAGGACTATAAACCTGGGTTTCATCTGGCCAAATGAAGGTGTCTAAATTTAGGTTCATTGTTTAGACTTCTCTGCCTTTCAGTCAGTGGAGATAAATAAGCATTCCCAGGTGAGTAAACCATCTCATTTTGAAAGAGACATCTAAAATAAGTTACATAAATTGGGTACTAAAAGTGACCAGTTCCTCTCTATTCCCTGTAATACATAAGGGAACAAGCTGAGATGCAGACACTTCCAAAATGGATGACATGAATCCTTCCTGAAATGGCAGTGAAAGTAGGCCATGCAGATCTCAAAGTCTTCTTAAGTGCCAGGAGAAAAACTGAGGGAAAAAGTCATGCAAATTGACAGAAAACACAAATTAGTTTATTTTGCTTTTCAGGTCTTATTTTATTTTGTGTTGTTAGTTTTAATTTGTTTTGTTTTGTTCTTTGTTCATTTTCTTTCCTTTTAAGTTTAGAAAAAGCTGTATAAGCAAATGAAGAATTTTGAAGAATCTGAGAACTGGGAAATACTTTCTGTTCCATATTTTTAAAGGAATATTCTGTTCAGTCCTTTTTGTATTTTATGTATATTACAGCTGAAGCAGTCCATTTATTGACATTATTTTAAATACTTGAAGTTTTTTAATATGTTAGAAAAATTGAGAGAAAGTGCAGTTTCAGTAACAGGAAGATGATCTTAAAAAAAAGTATTCATGCTTTTTTTCGTTTTTTTCCCTTACTGTATTAATTCAGTGTTTTGTGGAAATATTTCATACAGACTTGCATAAAAAGACATAAAGAGGTTTTAATTTAGAATGAAGTTAATCACTGGGCTGAAAAAGAGATACAAAACTTGAAAGAATTTGCCTTATAGAAAGACTTGAGAATTGCTTCAGTAAAATCCCCAAATGAGCAAGCTTCTGTTGGACAAAAGATTGTGATTATATTAAAATTGAGTATTTCTTTACCCTTTGAAATCCATGCTGCTTGAACTATTGTTCAGTAAGGCACTGGCTTATTTAAATTTGCATTATTACATGTAGTGAGACACTGTGAAAGAGGAATGTGTAATTTACACATAACTATTTTGTAAAATGACAAGTCCTTTTTTTTTTTTTTTTTACATATATACTGCTTTTTATAGTGAGCAAATTACTTTCACTTTATTTTGCTCAGTGAAAAAACTGCACATCTCAATGGGTATTGGTTTGATTTATTTGGTCATGCTTGTGTAATCATGAGAAGAGTTTTTAAACCTTCCTGTATTCTCTGGATACTTTTCTGATTACTGCATAGCAATCGAAGTGCTTTACAGTTAACAACAACTGTTGATGTGAGAACGCTCGCATCAGCCTGAGCTTTCCTCACTCATTGATGCCTTCTTTGTGTGTGGGCTACAGTTTTGGCCATAATGAGGCCATTTTCTTACACTAGGACTACTTTTGTCTGTTCTTGTAAATAAGATGAGCTGTCTAGAGTAGAACTCTTTAAGTAACTGGTAGTAGGAAAGACGGACATATTGACTAATTTTGAACTCTCATATAAAATTGAAGCATATTTCTTTTACAAAGCTTTCGGAAAAAAAAAATCACTTATTTTTGCTTTTCATTGAATGGAAGATGTATCTTCTTATTTGAAGAATCCACAACAAATTTAGAAAACACCAGATGAGATGAGAACTCCTCATTGATACAGAACTAGCCAATTTCTAGAGAAGCACAGTGAGTGATTTGCGTGGTTGCAACAAAGTGTCAATATGTGAGACTCATCCCTTATTTAGCGAGTAAGTTACTGTGTATTCTGACAGTCCTCCATAAAGACATAAAGACAGATTTGTTTTACTGTGATACAATAAGTTGTTTCCATAACTGTTACTTCTGAGAATTTTGTAGTGTAGTCATTTTTTCATGTAGTTTTTACTGTATATTTCCCGATTCAAACTGCATAGAAGATACAATTAATAAGACTATTAATTGTATAATATAATATACATGAAGAAGAAAATTAAAGTCTTTTAAGTTGTGGTTTCCAAAAAGAATATTTTCTATACTGTAGTTAAATGTTCTGAGCCCTTTAAATATTTTGACCTGAAAAGATGCTAAAAGCAGTCTGTCAGAAAGTTCAGTGAAACACTAATTCTACAATATCCTGTTCAATGCTGTCCTGCAGTACGTTTCATCTGTATGTGCATTTGGTCTGCAGTAGTGAATGCAAATATGAACTAAAGAGAAAATATTTAGGTTAACCTTTAAATCCCCCCGTCTCCCTGCTTTGTTAAGTATTATTTCAGGTAAAAATATTTATTGTTGATCTGAAATAGCAATTCTACTAGAAAAGATAACCTTATATAACCTCTACCTTAAAGGTAGAGGCAGGAGATAAAAACCTGGGAAGCAAATGTATTTAGTCATATATGTGTAAATGACTCCATATCTGTTAATTGCTTCTAATTGTGGGTTTTGTTAAAGCTACGGTTTTTTATGTACATATTTTTTAAGTTAGGGCTGCTGAAAGATGTTACATACTGCAAATTTTTATTTGTGATATAATTTATATTCTGCTGTTGTTTTATGTCTGCTGTATGAGTGCTACCAAAGCTAAAATAAATCCTGAGATTAGCAGTCCAGAGACTGCCTTGAATCTGCACAAAATATGGCTAGAAATGAACTTTCTTGGGAAATAGCTCAGAACCAAAACATTTGGTGCACGAAGAAAAAACGAGGACAGTTAATTAGGTGGGTTATAAATGCAATTAGGTGTGTCATAAATCCTGGTGAAAAGTAAATGAAAACCAGAGTAAAAAGCTTTTCTGAACATGGATCAAAACCAGAATTGTTTGATTGTAGCTTCATGGTATTTCCTTGGGTCCTGGCAGTGATCATAAAAAGTGACCAGTGAAAGGTAAAGAGAGTAAAAAGATTGGTACCTGCCTCCCTCCCTTACCTTTGAGGAAGCTGTAGCCCGCATCCCTCGGTCTCCTCCAGGCTGAACAGACAAGTGACCTCAGCCACTCCTTAAAAGGCTTCCCCTAAGGCCCTTCACCATCTTGATTGCCCTCCTGTGGACACTCTCTCATAGCTTAATATCTTTGTTGTATTGCAGCACCCAAACCAGCCCCCAGCACTCGAGGTGAGGCTGCCCCAGCTCAGAGCAGAGCAGGACAATCCCCTCCCTTGCCTGGCTGGTGATGCTGTGCCTGATGCACCCCAGGACAGGGGTGGCTCTCCTGGCTGCCAGGGCACTGCTGACTCACATTCAACTGGCCATAGACCAGAACCCAATGTCCCTTTCCACAGTGCTGCTCTTCAGCTTCTTGTTCCCCTACCTGTCCAAACATCCAGGGTTGCCCCATCCTGGGAGAAGACTCTGGCACTTCCCCCTGTTGAATTTCACATGATTGGTGATTGCCCTGTTCTCTCCTTTCTTGGGGTCTCTGCGGGGCCTCCCTGCCTTTCAGAGAGTCAACAGCTCCTTCCAGTTTTGTGTCATCTGCAAATTTGGTCAGTAACCCTTCCTGTCCTGTGTACAAATCTTTCATGAAGATTTGGAAAGAGCACAGGGGCAAGGATGGAGCCCTGTGGAACCCCACTAGTGACAGGTCACCAGTCTGATGTCACCCCACTCACTGTAACCTTTTGTGCCTGACCTATGAACCAGTTGCTCACCCATCATGTAACACAGGTATTCGGATTAGTACTAGGCATTTTCTCCAGAAGGAAGCAAGTTCTTCTAAATAGTAATCTATTAATCAATATGTATAGTAGGAAGATTCAAAACAATGTGCACTAAGTTTCTACAAAGCTTTTTTGAAAAAGTGTCCTGTTATAGCTAAATTTAAGCCCTAAACAGGGTTTCATTTCTTCAGTATTCATGTAAATTATATACTGTAGTGTAGTGTATGACAACTTTAAGTTGAATTCTTCTACTGAAATCCTCCAGTGTGTCTCACATTACTAATTAGACATGTGTACATAAACCAAAGGCAAATGTACATCCTTTTGGTAAATATATTCCTCCTCTATTTAAACTGTCCTGACACATTTTTGACATTTCCATTACACTAATATGTATTGCTCATCAGTCTATAGTGTGTCTAGGAAATCCCATTTCATACATAATTTATTAAAATAATCTCAGAGTCAAAAAATTTTGCATAACTGGTGAAATAAGAAATTCTTAATTTAAACCATCTTCTGTAGTGTTGCTAAAATTTGTTGTCAAGTTCTTCTTCTTTACCTTTCCTGACATTAGCTGCTCCATTTTACATACTTTTGTCCTTAGTTAAATTTAGTGGTGTTAGTACTACTGATTTTATTTGCATAGTATATAAAGTAGATATTTTTCAAAGCACCAAAATAAAATATTAGGTAGCCACTTGCAAACATAGATATATGTTTCTCATATGCAACTTATACCAGTCTTAGGAGTTCCATGTCTCTACTTTGGCTTCATTTAACTGCATTCTTTCCACACAATTTTCTGCTTTCATTGTTGTTTCATTAGCATGGAAAATTTCTTTCCCTTTTGCAAAGTTTGCTTATCTTTTTATGTCTTTTAAACTTTTAAAGCTCTCAATTAAAAATACAATGCAACTCTTGTAATTCTCTTATAGAAATTTTTTTAATGCTTGGTGGGGGCTCTTGTTTTTATCTTCAACTTTTGGACAAGCAGTTTGGTTACTCCCTTTTTATATTTTGTTTACGGTGAGTTTATTTTGTAAATAATTCTGCACTTCAGTGGGTTCTCATTTATCCTATTTCAAATACACATTCTTTAAATTGTTTTGTTCTCTAGTCTTGGACTTTTGCCTTCCTTCTGTTTGAACGTTTGCAATAGCTGTTGTCTCTTCTGCTTGGAAATATCTATTGAATTACATTCTCAGTAGTTTTGTTTTTTTTTTTTTTTTTTTAATTTAAGAATTAATTTTTCAGTATACCTGAAAAGCAAATGTCACTTTTCAAAAGCATTGTTGCTTTACCATTTTTGTTAGTATTTAAGAACTGGAATTTACACCTTTGCTTTTAATTAGTGGACAATGGGTATTTTCTTTCCTCATTTTCTTTGGACCTGTGGTGTTTTTCTGGGACCACTGGTTACTGCAGTTGAACCATTTCAAATTTTTCCTACTCTAATTCCAAGTCTGAAGCAATGCCTCTCTTGTAATCTTGTCCAGTCTGCCCCTGAATATTTTTGTTCACTATTTGATATGCATTCATTTTTGTTGACTGGGTTCATGCTTATATGATCTTTGCATAGAGAAATGAAAAGTCTTGCCCTATAAACAGACAAGACAAGAAGCAGAAATTGACCCAAAATTGTAATTAGTGACCAAAATTCCTTTCCAGTTTTTAATTTTCAGTGAATGTGCTTAATGTTAATTTTGAGTAAAATCAAGCCAAGTGATAAAATATTGATTGATATGTTAGACAATGTTACATGATCTAAATGTTTTTGCAGTAAATCTAATTTAAAATGTAAGCACTTTCAAATAGACTTCTTTAACATAACACACATAATAGAAGTCAAATATGAACAATTAGGAAAGGACCTTTCCAGGGAGGTGCCTTGATACAAGAGCTGCCTCAGCTGCCCCTGGATGCTCCCTGGCCAGAGATAGTGGGAAAAACCCTGGCTACCAGGATGGATACCTGGCTTCTCTGTAGAAGCCCCCACTGCTTCTGGTCTCCTTGCCCACAGGAAGCTTCTAGACCACACTGTGCTCTGGTACTTTAAAAAATTTAATCTTAGAGTGTGATTTACTTTTATATAAAACAAAAATCGTGCTAGTTCTCTGAGTTCAACAAAATTTGCAATTTAAGCATCTGAAGTAAATTGGGAAACAGTAATATAATGAGAGAAAATGTGGATTCTAAGCCAACAAGTATACATTTATAAATCTGAAATAAAAAGTGCTCACTTTACAGATGTTATTCAAAGGCCTTCTCTTTCAGAGAGTTTTCTGCTTTCAAAAATTGCTTTATCAATCATTTCTGTAAGTTAGCCTGTAAATCGGTGTGCAAATGAAGTGTGGTATCTGTTTCTCTCTTTTGTTTTCTTTTATACCCTGAATGAATCCTCTACAAGGCAGATTCATTTGTTGTTTAGTTGCAGTGGAATGACTACAATTCCACAAACAAATTGGGCCTTAGTTAGCTGCACTTTGTCATAAATAATCTCTGAGGAGATTGGATTCCTCTCCTTGCCAAGGTACTTCAGCTGTACTTTAAGCTCATAGCTTCTTAAAGGGACTGAGTTATTGCTCAGTTGAACACCCACTGAGGAGCCCACAACTTGTCCTTATTCTCCTGTGTTGTAGCTGTCTCTATTTCCCTAAAGCATATTCAGGAAGGTTTATGGTAAAAGAAACTACTAGTCCATTTTTTTTGTTCTTTGTCCCATTTTTTTCTTATTCTACTCCATGATACACAGCTCTTTCAGTGTATATTTCTTCATGATCTGGAGAGAAAAGCCATTTCCTAGATTGGTTAAGGGCATTTTCCATGCTCTGGTCACCTAATACTCATATTTCACATTCAGCACTAGGCCTTTTAAAATTTAACGTAGTGTCTTTACCAGCTGCAGGAAATGTCCTTTACATTTTCATTTATAAATTTTACAGTTATTTCTTTTGCTTTGTTATAGTAATTCTCTCTTCATTTCAGTGTAGGCTTTTCACTGTTTTTTGAAAAACAAATTGAAACTCAGTGGTTCTGTGGTGGCAATTGCTGAGGTATGATAATGTAATTTCTGCCTTTTCCAAGCTACCTTCTGCAGGTTGTGTAATGGTTTGAGAAACATGTGCAAAAGTATGGTAGCTCTGTTCTAGAACTACCTGCTTCCAATCTGTGTCATTTCTGTACACATCAAATCTTACTGAACAGTCAGAACCAGGCTTTGTTTAGCTGGGATTATATAACTATCCCAATGATAAAAATTGAACTGAATTATTCCCACAGTGTAGCAAGCTCTAATTCTTTTCACATAAGTAGGGAATTGTGCATGTTTGATAGATGGCATGTTTATATTTTGAATTGCTTTGTATTTGATCTATTTTTCATTGGGAAAAAATTTCAAACAATATATAGAATGATAGCAAACAATAGCGTGCAGTCTAATTCTTATATAAAATCCTAGAGTAATGGAATTGCACAACCCTCTATTGATGAATGAGCTAATGTTTGATGCATATAATGAGTATGGGGCTCACTTAGAGAACAAACGAGGCACAGTTCTTGTCTCAACAGATGCAAGTGTGGGGACAGTATCGAATTCACTGCAGACAATATCAATATCAAATTCACTGCAGAGCAGCATTTAGGAAAAAATAATTGAGAAAGTAATTAATTTTGTTAAGCTGAGGATGAATATCAGATGTGGCAGACAGAGTAGTATCTACTCAGACTATACAGTTCTTTAACCATGTTACCCACTGATCATAGACATTATGATCTAGGTACTAGATCATAAACTAGGTACTACACGTACCTAGTTTATAATACAGTATTTCAGTAGTTCAGAAGCAATGAAATTCTGTCATGCATCATATATGGACATGTTGAACTTAGGTACAAGAGTGGACAAATATTAGAATCGTTACAAACAGTTATCAATATACCGTAAATGAACTAAAAAGAACAGTATCTATATGTTTTCTTTTCTTCTCCCATATTGCACTTCATATAGCTCAGGTTGCATTCCTGCTATAAAGCACCTCAGCAGCCATGTCAGATTGCACATGGGTGTGAGTAAGTAGAGCTGGATGTAAATGCATATAATTGTCAGAATGAATCACCTGGCTGGTTTTATGTAGGATGAAGGTAGGTGTTAACAAAAGAGGCCTTTGATGGAGGACCTTAACAAAAGGGATTTGAAGAATATGTGGACAACCTATGGTGGATTGGATGGTGAGGAATTGGGCTCAGGAAAACAGACTTAACACAGTGTTTTGAAAAAATTTATGACAGTGTTCCTAATCTAAATTTTGGAACGGCAACAGAGAAAGTCTCACCAAAAAGAGTCAAAGCCATGTGGTTTGACAACAATGTCCTTGCATAAAAATTGTCACCAAGACAGAAAGGATTGGTGAGAGAATAGCTCAGGGCCAGAACAAGGCCCTATTAATAGAAGTGATGAGTTAGTGAATGTCAGTGCTAGCTGAAATGTGTATGGAAATAAAATGATAGGTACTAGAGAGATATTTTTGGATAACTAATGAGGGGAGAGAGAGGAAAAAATATAGTCCATAGTCTTGAAAAATTAAAATAATAGTTGTAGTAGTAATGGGGAAAAGGGCAGAAAATTTTAAAGTGAAGATAAGAGACTCATGTATTTGAAGTGACAGTGGCATGCCTAAGGAGAGACATGTACCAGGTATGGGAGATCAGTCAGTGCAACAGGTAGGTTTTTGAGTCATCAGTAGATTACTTTATAAGCTCTGTGTGGAGAAAAGTGTTTGCAGTCATTGCAAAGTGAGAAGAGCAAGGTTTAGAGACCAGGCTCTAAATTATCATCATGATATCAGAAGAAAAAAATATTTTTTGTAACAAAGTACCAATAACTTTTCTGTGTTTATGGCTCCCTTACTAAAGCTTGTGTCTTCTGGTTTGAACCATGAGAGGAAACAGATGGGGATTTCTTTTGTCTAAGCCCACACACACTTCTCTTTCTTCAGTGGTAGTATAAGAAATATTATAAATTAAGTTTCTTTCTTCCTAATTTGTGGAAGAATGCCTTTTAAAGTTGTTCTTATTAGATGTTTGAATTGATCCAGAGCTCTACAAAATACAAAATGATTGAGTTATTCCTTCCTGAAAAGTGGACTTAGAGTAATGATGAGATCCAGAGTGCTTTAGAGAAATTAGCCAGCAGCCATAGCTTGTCTGGCAGTGGGATGTAAAATTTAAACAGAAAATACACAATCCAATGTAGAGGATTTCAGAGGAGTTGTGTCATGGATTTTTCATAGACTCACAGCATGCTCCTTTTTATTAATTGAGCAAATATGTTACACAGAGAAAAATCTATTATTGTGAATAAAGAAGCAGGATGGTTTTAGAAAACCTACTATGAACTTTTAAAATGAAATTGCTCTGTTATTTATATGGTAAAAAAAGGGATTTTCCCTATTTAAATTACACATTGCAGATGTTATTTTGATTTTATTAGTTTTATTACCTTGCAAAATATTTATATGTAGTTATGAATAATCATTATGTATATTAACAAACTAGGAATTCATTCTGAATATTATATACTCCTATTTTATCTATGTAGTCTGTGATTTGCATGGTGCTCATTGAAGGTAATGATTATTTACTTTCTACTGAATATCATAGATACTAAATATCCATGATATTTAGGTATCAGAGTTCTTATGTGCATAATTATAAAATGTATTTTAATAAGTAGTAAAGGTATTTGTCTTTTATATGGTAAGATAAGATGGGCAGAATGATCTGGTGGAGCAGTGTTTGAGATGAGCAAGTTGTGAATGTTGGTTTTCCTTTCTTCCTTAATGTCATTATGAAACTTCATACACAGCTCATATTTTTCTTCAGTTTCTTCACTGTGCAATATGGATAGTGACAGCTGAGTAAGACCAACCTAATTTTAATAGGCCTTTGAATCTCTTAATGAGAAAAGTTTACTACTTTTTCTCAGCTTTATCTTATTATACTTTTTTTCAAATTTCCTGATGTTAAAAAGAAGGACAGGGGCATACTCATTTCTCTTGCTGTGATATGGAACTTTGGTGTGATTACTGCTCTCTTTTATCATACATACCTATTTTAGAAAGTACCTGTCAACAGAAAAAAAACCCAGAAAACCTACCTTGGATCACTTCTGTCAATTTCTCCAATTTAATTAGTGAGAAGATCACAAAATTTGGTTCCAAAGTTTTTGACAGTGAATTTTTTAGAATTTTATTTTCTTTGTACTATGGAATATAACTTACATGTTGTCCAGCCACCCTAACTTTCTGGTCTGTAATTCTCTAGCAACGGTATGTAAGATAAGTTCATACATATTTGAAAAATTCTCAGTTCTTTTTCCATTATTTTAATTTTTCTTGTTTTTTTGCTAGGCTCCTATAGGGAGTTAATATAAATTGACAGATGAAGAAGTCACATTGTGTACATTTTTTTTTAAGCAGATTTAGTCTTCTAATAATTTTGTAAGAATGTGAACAGTGGAGACCCATGGTTATTTAAGCATTAATGTTATTTTAATGGTAGGATTTTTCTTCTCAGTACAGTTAAGTAAAGAAATATGGAAATAGTAACCATAATTCTTTGACTATCTCATGCAAAACTTGTGTTAGTGAATAGGTTTAGGGTGACACTAATAGCATTCTTATATTTATTTATTGTCATAAATACATTCTTGAACTGTACCGTAATGTTACATATAATTCCATTCTATTTGAGGCATGTTTATGTTCTTTACATGGAGATATGTATTCTTTGCTTTAGTACAGATTTAAACTCAGGTTTTTGAAATTGCTTGGTAACCACAGTGGGGCCACAATTATGGAAACGACATCATCTGTCTAATTTTCTAAGCTCAGTTACAAAACTAGTCAGGCCTGGAAAGCTTGTACTGAGAAATCACCGTTATTAATGCTTCTCACTGCCCTAGTAACCTCTCAATACACTGACTGGTGCTCATCAGCTAAACTCAACATCCATGCTGAAAATGTTTCATCATTTTAGCTGTTTGGTGGCTTCCAAAATGTAACACACAGACCTGCGTTGGTGGCATATTGAACTTTGGGCATGTCTTAGGCTCTCACTTGGCCATTTAGGACTTTTCATGCCTATATCTGAATTAGGTACATGGTTACATTATGCAAATGTACTTGAATGTTTTAAAGAGCCTTTTCCTTAATTCCCTTAGTTATTGAGAAAATTTATTCAGGGTCATAATTATTAGACTTCTATAATCACAGCAGAAACTGATCCATGAGGACTCTTAATAACGTGTTGATTATTTCTTATCTCGGTTGATTCCCACGATACTTTACATTTCCTGGATAATATAATCTCCTGGATAATGCAATCGCCTGGATCCTATATTTATAATATTTAAATATTGCACCAATAATGCAGTGATATATGTTAGGAACCTCTCTGTGCAGCTTTCTGTCTGAGTGTCCCCATATGGTTCCTCCTTGTGTGTAACTTCAATTAGTGCTGATTTCTGTCCTCTGCGGGGGACCAGTTTGACTTTTTCTTTTTTTCATCTAGAGCTCTTACAGTTGACCACATGTGGTTTCTGTTTATAATAGAAAGTATTATATCATGTCAATGTTAGACATGCACGATTAGTTGAATTCATCTCTTTTGATGATATTATTACAGCCATTGTTATGCAGAAAACAACTTAAAAGAAGAGAATATAGTTTGCTTGTGCCTGTAGTTGCATGGATTTCTCAATTTATTGTCATGATTTTTTTTTTATAAGCTTTAGCATTTAAACTAAAATAAATAATAATGTCACATGCTGGAACAGCCTTTGCAAAAATAGTACATTCTTAGATAGAAAGATAATGAAATGTCTACATCTTGAAGCATTTTTTATCTATATTTTATTATTTTGGAAGAACAGCACTTTTACATAGTATAACCTTTAAGAGTTTCAATTTCAAAGATTTATCCTGACTTTTCATACACCTTTTCCTATCTAATAATTTAGTTTCCATTTTTGCATTTTAGGAAACATAACATGAATATATTTCAAGATAAAAAAAATCCAAGAAACTTCTTTCTTTTCTGTGTTATTATCACTTCTAGTTTTTAAGAACAGGAGTGAACTACTTTCTAGGCTTTACAAGCAGGTTGAATCTTCTCTGGTGTGTGGGTGTTATTAGTATTTTTAACAGTCTCAGCAGTTACTAGAGTTGTTTTAATGCCACCGAACAGGGCTTGTTAGACTCCTACATTGCTATGGAATAAGCGGTAGAAATGTCTAGATTACTTAAAAAAGTTGCAATTGCATAGGCAGAGTGTAACATTTATTTGTCTGCAGTCTTATTTTTAATGCCTAAATTATGCAGATTCAGAGTACTCTACTGTAGTACCAGGCAATATCTTATTTGGGAACATTCTCTAGCATTTCAGTTTGTAAAAACTAATTTTTGTTGAGTATTTCCTTATTTTGTCATGCTACTTGTCATTGTGTGAGGAGATGCTGCTGCAAGTTTGCTGTCTTCTGCTGTAACTTTAACGTCTCCAAGGCAATACCATTTGACCATTGTGTTCACTTTTACAGTTCTTCCTGCTCTCCCACAACACCCATGTAAAGGCCTAATGCATTTGGCTTGATTATAAATGTGACTGTATTGCTTAAAACAGAAGGAACTGTGCTTCAGTGGCTATATAAGAAGCCTGGGATACATATGCAAATGGAGCATATAAAGTAGGTGGTGTGAATGATCCCCAATTTGAAATTTTCAGTTTCCAAAGGTGAAACCCTTAGTATGTTGCCACCTTCAATTAAAATACATACTGATGTGTTGGAACAACAGTAACACAGCATGCTATTGCTTTCAAAGATAAAATGTAGTAGTTCATGCTTCTTTGAAGTTTTGAGTGAAACCACCAGTGCTTCATGAGTATTTTCTTTTGCAGTGGGCAGTAGGAGAATCTGTAGTTGAGCATCTGGAGAGACAAGTGAGATGTATGTCTCTGATTTTCAAGATTCTGTTTGAAATCAATTGCTGCTGATTTTTATCCAGCATCTTGCCCTTGGCTCTCTGGAGGAGGTTCCAAATGATCCATCAGGACAATCCATAAGGAGACTGTTTGTGGTGGCTGTCTGTTTGCACTGGTGACACAAATAGCCCACAGCTTGTTATAGATAACCTCAATGAGGTAGATAAGGACAATCTCCATGAGATATAAAGTTTACAGAAGCACAAACAGCATGGAAAAAAAGCTGTCAATTAGTTGTGACTACTTTGACTAATTGGAGAGAGTGGGATAATTGGATATTTCATGTGGATTTAATGAAAATGGAACAAATCACTGAATTTCAATGGCAAGTTTTTATGAAAGACTTTATGCTGAAAATGATAAGGGGAGAAAAATTGATAAAAATATTAAACAGCTCCAACCATTTGTTTTGTGGTTTAATGAGTTGTAGGTTATACGGCAACCTCAAACATTTCTTGGACTTGGTTATGGGGGTACATATCCAGCATAACTCTAAATTGATGCATAAATATAAACATGTGATGCATCCCACTGAAAACAAATACATTCTTTTGGTTAATGGTCAAAGTAGGGCACCTTAGCCATCTAAAGAGAGCCCTGTGGGGTGAGTTGGTAGCCGTGAATGAGCTGCAGCCAGCACAAGGGCAGGCGAGGGAGGACCCCCCATGCGGCAGGACCCTGGTGACACAGACTCCATGGACGTGCTTCTGGAAGGTCAAACCCATATGAAGGAGAACTTGTGAGTCTGCTCAGGGTGGCTTGTCTGGCATTTTAACAAAAATAGCTTGCTTTTATCAGCAGCCAAATAATTCTGTCATCTCTATTCCTTTTCCAGTTGAATATGTACTTTGGTCACCAAAGTAGTCTAGCAAAATCATCCTTTAAAAAGAGGAAGGACTCACTCAAAAGTCAATTTATCTCATCTGGAATAGATAATTAACACAGCTGGTTTTAAAACCTCTGCAATGTACTGCCTTTCCCAGTTCAATTTGTCAAGAAAACCACACATAGCTGTAAAAAGAGCTAGCTTTCAGTCACAAGACTCTCATCAGTCCATTTAAAAGTATGAATTAAAAAAGACATTTCTTAATCTTCAATCTTCTGTCTCTCTCTATATGAACACAACTTAGAAAATTAAAATAAACACATCTAATCTTGCATTCACATCTCATACAACTAAGAAAGGACTTTTGTTGTCTGTTCCATGCACCTTCGCCAGTGAAATTTGAAAGTTTTCAGGCATTTATTTGTAGAAGATTTTAACTCCAAATGAAATTGTTTAATTTTAGGTTTTTGTCCTCATTCATGGGTTGGAATGTGTATTGGAAGTCTAGCTGAATAGAGATATAGTGGTTTGTCAATTGTTGTAAGATTTTGAAAGAATAGCTTTCAATTTTGTTTTCAAAAGGGAGTTACTTTTCAACTTCTAATAATTATTATGTGTTGATGGAAGAATCTCCTCTCATTGTTTCTCATCTCCTCAGAAAACAGGAAGTTCCTTAGGAAATACAGTAGAGCATATAAGCCTTACAGACATGGTCTCAACAGATTTGCATTCCTCTTATGAGGAATACATTTATTTTCGTGAAGCACATTGACAGGTAGATAGATTGAATGTAAATGGATGTGCATATAAGCTCTTCTGTCTCAGCTGGGCAATTAAAACATAAGACAGAATATTGGATTCTTTGAAATTCTTTATTAAAGTAGAGAAGTGACAGAACATTGACAAATTTTTGCTTTTGATTGCTTTTGATTTCAGTAAGAGATGAAACTGTGGAGACCAAAACGTTTGGAATACTTGGTTTGCTTCCTTATCAGGAGTATGTATCACTAAATAGAATTTTTTTTTTGCTAGTGATATTGCCTACAACCAGGGCTCTTTAGAAGATGCAGTTTATTATTGATTTTATTTTGTTATTCTGCTTGAAAATCCAGAGACAGAATGTGTCAACAACTTGTTCCTGCTACATCCAAACAATCTCTTTTTGAAGATGTTGTCAAATCAAGAAAAGACTTGTGTGTTCATGGAATAGGTCCAGATTGGATTTTCAGGAATTATGATAAATTGGTAAGGAAGTGTTTTTATTGAGTGCTCTAATACTTTGAAATGCTCTGCATGTTTACCCTTCTCATATCTTTAACTGAATATAAAAATTGCATAAGTAATACACAAGAATCATATTTCATAAGTATCCTTTGTCATTTTGACTTGCTTTACTTGGTTCTTAGTTGCCATTTACCAAAATTACAAGAGCTTTATATAAATAACAATGACAGAAGATTGGACCCTATTAAGGTAAAAATACATATATTTCTATTAAAATAACAAAACAGAAAATTGTATTACTTCATGGATTCCATACCTATTTTCAGATTTCCTTTTTAAGTATCTGGGTACCAGGCATTTCAGTTAAGCCTTTTGAAGTTGAATTATCTTGTCCTCTGAGTAACTTTTTTCTGATAGGCCTTTTTAAAATGTCAGATGGTCTTTGATTACAGTGAAATGTTTGCCTTCCTTTATGTACAATATATATGATGAGCAAAATTGAATTAGGTAGAAAAGGCATTTATAGTAAAGATGTATTTTAGTGGAATTTTAAAATCAACTACATAATACGCTGTCCACAAGTCATAATTCTGTCTCTTCCTTCTAGTGCTGTTGCACATCAGCTAATAAAACTTGGATTATTCTTCTGTCCTCAGAGTTACATTTCAGAAGTATAGCAGATATTATTAGGCATTAATTTTTTGCTTATGGTCTTCCAAACCTGATAGCACTGAGATTTTTAGGATATGTCTTTTGGACCAGATATTTCCTGGGGAGGGCCTTCTACTAGAACAGCCAGTAAAGAAAAAGTACCTACGTGGTTTTGATTACCAGCATGTTGGAGTTGTAAGGTTTATCTGGTACTCACTATAGTTCTTAAAATACGCTTTTAGCATCAAGGCTAACAAGAGTGGTGCAGATATAAAATATAAAACACAGACGAGGCAGTTTTATTAAAAAATAATGGGGATTTCGGAATCAAGAATGAAGTCTGTCAAAATTTTAGGAATGGGGAAGTAATGGTCATTAGGAGGACTTTGATGCAAATTAAAGGAATAAAAAAAACCACAAGTATTTTGTGAGCAAAGTTCAAGTCTGATATAATGAGAGTGATCTGAGAAGAAGAAAAAAGTCTGTCCTAAAATATCTGTTAGGAACATTTGCCTAGTTTTATCTGCCAGTTAAGAAGAAAGTACTTAAACCAAAACTAATTCTCATTTGGATGACATTTCAATAAAAAATAGTTATAGTGAATCTAATTATTAAACTTAAATCATAATATTTAAATTATTCTAGCCTCTATTGATATCTTAGTTCCAGCAGTATTTAAAATTTATGAAAAAGCCCCCCAGAAATAGATTTAATATAGAAAAATTACCATGCTGTGTAAAATTATAGGATCATAAAAATATTATTTGATGTACTCTTTAGAAAGAGAAACGGAATACTAAGCTACTTATTTGAATATATTTGTTTGTTTTCTTAGTTGGAAACATATGCCAGCTGCATGTTAATCCACGGAAAACTATGGATGTACCTAAAATGTTACGTCTCCCTCAAGCCAAATGAGGTTATTTAAAACTTGCCCTGTTAGGACATGAGATCCTATGAATGTCTGATTGCTGCACTGATGAAAAGATTTTGGTCACGCTCTCCTGGATCTGCTGAAAGTAGCAATATTAATAAAAACATGCTGGCACATGTTTTGGTTTTGGCCAGCATCCTTGCTGGGTACTGAGTCTGCAGCAGGCTTGCTGCTAATGTGTTCTGCATTTTCACTGCTGATACCCTTTGATGGCTGTGCTGTTTCACACTGCAGCCCAGCATTCTTTTGCCTGGGGAGATATACCAACAATTCTAAAAAACTGCTGAAAGTCTTTTAAAGAAGTGGTTTTGCTGAAGGACTGATTTATTAAACATAAGACAAATCTCAAAAGACAAATCCACTCATTAACAGTTTTATACTTTAATCATTTACTTAAGAGGTGGTGTTATGCTAGGCTCTAAGAATCAGGTGTAGGCAGTATAAATTGCATAAACTAAAAAAAAGAGCTATTTTAAAAATATCTAATTTAAATGGACAAGCTGGTTTATTTTTTTAAGCCTTGCCTTATAAAGTCTTGAAAAAAAACCGTAGACTTAAAATTGTGGATTCAGCATTCTGACATTTTCTGTTCACACATGTTCTTCAGTGCATAAGAGTAACTTTATTTTCTTGCAGGATGTATAAACTGAGGCATAGCCCCCAGTAATAAGGCAATGAATGTTTGCAGCATTTATGAATAAAACTATATCAAAGGGTAATTAGGTAATTATAATGGTACTTTCTTTTAGAGAGCTAATTTAAAAAACTCTATTGCTCCCAAGCTTAATTATTTTAGTAATGCTAACATGTTAGCAACCTAAAATTTGATGCAGCCAGCTACAGTTTAAAAACCAAAAGTAAGTATGAAATTTGAGATTTCTAGATCACATCCAAAAGGAAACTTTACTGAATTTTGATCTTAATAATTTTCTTTTTTATGTACTTTTTAACTCATAACCAGATATTGTGAATTTTTTAAATGATTATCTGCTCTTGTACCATATGTGATTCCAGAGTATTTTGATGTGTTCTATGATAGTTGCACAAGCTGCTGCTCACTGTTATTTCAGAGGTGGCAGGCAGTGATGTATCAGCTTCCATTGACAAACTCTGTTATTACTTGTGTATTTTTGTCTTTAGCTAGCCAGTCTATTGCCACCTCTGTGCTGCAGAAATAGTGGCATGCATGCAGTTGTTGCAAGTTGATGTTTCTTTGTGACATCACTTCTTTAGTTATAACTAAATTAATAAAATAAGTTTTAGTTTATTTTTTTACAGTTAAAGCTCAAGCTCTTTGTAAACATTTCTTCATCTTATTATAAACACTTTCCTGATATCAGGTCACTCTGCTAAACAGGAAAGTGCAAGAAAAAAAAAAAGTTTTCATAGTTTCTGTACCAGGACAGTTTTTTCATCTTTACCTCATCTAAGTTAATAAGTAGAATTTTAGGTTGCCAATCTAGTTTGGTCAATTTTTGTTGGTGGTTCCAGAATTTCATTACTTATTAAAAATTTCTCATGGTTCTATAAACATCTATCTTTTCTCGTTTTCCCAGTCACAGATAAAATCAGAGAAGATCAAAACATAGTTTTGCGATATCTGAATATGTCTTTCCGGTCTGCTCTAAAACTGTAGAAAAAAAATTAGACAGCATTTCAGGAATAATATTTTTAAATGTCTGATGCTTAACTATTTAAGCCATGGTGATAGGAAAAAAAACCATAGAGCAAAAGATTAATTTTTTTCTTCCCCTTGAAATCAGTATCAGCCTCTTGGCTCACCTTACAGAAAAATGTTCATATCCCATCTTTCCATTCTGTGATCTGATGATAACACTCTCACTGATGTCAGTTAGGGCCATGATATTAATACGTAGAGAACTTATTTAAATTCTTATTCCATGGAAATTCAAGAAGTGAGAGAAGCACTGAAATCAATGTGTAACAGTATGTATTACTTAACTCAGTGTGATCACTGATAACAATTTTACAATGCTTACATTCACCCATTCTCAAAAATGCTGTTAGCTGTATCAGCCTAGAAAAGTGGTTGTCTTTTTTTTTCTTTTCCTGTAAGTTTCACAATCCTAGATTGTATATATCAGTGAAAATGACTTCATATCTTTATTAAAACCTTAGTATCTGCATTATTTATAATGTTAGAAATATAACATTGAAACCTGCAAGTTGTGAAGGATAAAAAGTCATGTTTAAGTAGAAAAACTAAATTACTCCTTCAAAGAGCCAATAAAATTGAGAAGCATTCACTGTAAAAGTAATAAAAACTTATGAGTCCCATTTTATTAAAACTACTATCCCCTTTCCTGATGGAGCTGGATTACTTAAAGGATAGACTAGTGACATTTTATGTCTTGCAAGGGGTTTATGTCTAAAGTGGTCTCCTGAAATTAATATAATCATTAATACTACTAGCTGAATTAATCTATTAAATATTTTTAACTCTTTGAGTACCCACATACCTTGACTGAGCTATAATGAAGATGTGTTGACAGACAAGGAAGGAAACAGGACAGTGATGTGTAGGTGGACACTGACTTAGATGTAACAGATAATGGAAAAGAGTCAACCATTGTGTACAAACTGCCCACTGTTGGTATGAAAGGGAGGACAAATGTTTTTCTTGGTTTGAAAGAGAGAAAACACAGGAAGTTAAGAATAAAAGTATGTGTCATCTGACACCAGTAAGAATTCTTTTTGACACCGGTGATCAGATGCCTACCACTGAATTGAGTTTTCATGACCAGGTTTTGGTAGCAGGGCGGCTTCAAGGATAACTTCTGAGAAAAGGTGCAAGAAGCTCCCCCCATGTCCCACAGGGCCAATGCCAGCTGACTCCCAGGATGGGCCTGCTGCTGCCCGAGGCTGAGCCCATCCATGATGGTGATAGTGCTTCTGGGATAACAGGTTTAAGGGGAAAAAACTTCAGCTGGAGAAAGTAGCAAGATTGTGTGAGTGAAGCAACTCTGCAGACATCCTGCTAAGTGAAAAAGGAGGAGGAGGTGCTCAGGGTGTCAGAGCAGAGGTTCCCCTGCAGCCCATGGTGCAGACCCTGGTGAGTCAGGCTGTCCCTCTGCAGCCTACAGAGGGCCATGGTGGAGCAGAGATCCATCTGCAGCCCATGAAGGACCCCCCACCGGAGCAGGTGGATGCCTGAAGGAGTCTTTGACCCTCTGGGAAGCCTGTGCTGGAGGAGGTTCCTGGTTAGATCCATGGAGAGGAGCCCATGCTGGATCAGGTGTTGTGGGAGGCCTTGTGACTCCATGGGGGACCCGCAGTGGAACAGTGTGTTCCTGAAGGACTGCACTCCATGGAAGGGACACACTCGGGTGCAGGGGAAGAGTGTGAGGAGTCATTTCCCTGAAGAAGGAGTGTCAGAGACGATGTCTGATAAACTGACTGCAGCCTCCATTTGTGTTCCCCCTGCACCACTGGACAGTCGTTGATAGAGAATATGGGCCTAGGAAGTGGATAGAGAAAGTCTAGGAAGATGGGAGAGGAAGGAGAAAGGTGTTTTAAGATTTGGGTTTACTTCTGATTATTCTACTTTGATTTGATTGGTAACAAATTAAGCTAATTTCCTCATGTTGAGTCTATTTTGCCTGTGATGGTATTTGGTGAGTGATCTCTCCCTGTCCTTATCTCAGCCCCTGAGCCTGTCATTGTATTTTCTCTCCCCTGTTCAGCTGAGGAGGGGAGTGATAGAGTGTCTCTTGTGGCCACCTGGCTTTTCAGCCAGGTTCAGCCCAACAAAACTGCTTGAGTAGTCAGAAGTCTTCTCTTTCAGGCATTCAAGTAATGTCATTGAAAACGACACATTATAAAATATTCTGGTGTATATAAAATGACCAAAGGAAAACTGCAAAATTCTTTTTCATCTACTTGAGTATCACATAACATGAAAAGCAGAAAGGGTTCATTTTGAGCATTTTGTGAACAATAAACAGTTCACAAAACCTTGGTGTGATAGGTAAATTGTTCCCTTTTTCAACACTTTCTACCATTAATGGTAATGGTAGAAAAAAAAGATTATTTGTCCTTCTAACTTATGGAGTAGAGTATGCTGTTAGAGAAGTAATTTTTAGAGCTTTTTTTTATCGTTCTAGTTCTCAGTCGTTTCACCTGACAAAAACTATTTATTCTGTGTGTTCATTCACTTTATTTTATTTTTTGACATTGGTCTCTGTTGTGATTCACATGTGTGCATATTCTTAGATTTTCTTTGTGCCTAAATATAGTAATACCACCTGTTCTTAACCTATTTTCTCAGGTTCTGCCCTTGAAGATTCACTTTGAAGATTCCTAGAGTAAACTCTTCCTTTATAGCTAAAAAGTTGACCTGTACTCCTACTTTACTCTAGTTATCTAGTATCTAGTGAACACCAGACAGGAATACTTTATAGTAATTTTGAGGTGCTGTCATTTGCTGTACACTTTTCAGTGATACGTGTAGGTGACTGTTGCCTCTCTTTCTAGCTTTCAAGTGACATTTGTATTATGTCTTCTCCATCTGAATGCTGTCTTGTCTGGGAAGAATAATCATAATCTTACTCATAGTAATAACATTTTATAATACTTCATTTGAATATAATAGAACTTTGGATGGATATATGTTATCTTTCCTTGTCATTCAGCTATGATCCAATCAATCAGATAGAGACATAATCTCTACTGGACAAATTCTGCACAAAGAGAAAATTTAATACAAACTGAAAATCATGCTCCCTGGTAAGTAGCTGGCACAAATATTAGGTATCAAATAAATTAAAAACTCTTTTCTCATCTACCTCAGGACTTTTACAGACCTATAAAATTATCTTTATATATTTTTCTAAATCACTATATAAAGCACATCTCCATAAATGGTGTAAATCTAGTTACTGTAAATCTACAAAAGGTATAAAAATATGATATTGAAATTTTAATGAAATGAGGCTTGATGCAGAATTATAGTAAACTCTTGTGCTTCCCTGAAGAGGCAAGAGCTTTGAAGAGAATCTACCTTGACCTTCTCTTTATAAGGTGCTCCTGAAAAAGACCAAAAGGTTTTTAAACTCATAAATTCAGCATATACTGGGTAATTATTTTATTGATAGAGGAAAAAATAACCCAAACACACCACATAGCTAGCTTAGGCAGAACAATATAAACGAGATTTCAATATTACTCTTTCCACGTACAGCAAGTAGGTCCTTCATTCGTGGCTGGTTTCAATAGTCCTTGACTTTCTGGGGTTAAGAAAATTTTGAATCAATGTCTCTGATCCTTACTAATTTTCTTTCTTCTCTGATGCCTGGTTGCATGTGCCCTGCTCCCTTGACACGCTGTGCTCTGCCTTGGGACCTTCTGTCCCTTAATGCTCACTTGGCCACTATGGTGGCACACTATTCTCCTAGCTCCATATACTTTTATCTGACTCACTCTGCTTGAAGAGACAAAGTAGACAATTAAGAACACACAATATATTAGGTCATGGCCATCACAGAAGCCATAATTTAAATGAAAAGCAATTTAAAGGTATAAACTTTATATTCTAGATCAGGACTAAAGTCCTGAGAAATTCATCCCAATATGTTTTCTTGGAACACAAGAAATATAGTTCCATAGAAATTAAATAGATATATAGTTTAGCATAAAGTTGCTGATTCTAGTGTAATTGTTTATTTTGGCATATTAACAATAAGTGAATTCAAATAAATTCAGGGGTAATTACGAGGAAAAAAATTATCAGCACATACATCACTGAAAGTTGATATTCAGAAATGTCCATTATATGGCCTAATGATTCATGTATATATCTTGACATATTGAGATTAATCTACCACAGCAGTTTATATATCTGCAAAATTTGGGTTGAGAGCAACAGCCTTTGATGTTTGAGTATAATTCTTTGAAACAATGTTACAACAGATGAAGAGCACCAGTGCTTTTGGTATCGCAATACGTGGAATGTTATTTACTGAATCTGTTACAAGGGGAAAAAGTCTACTGCTAGCAGAATGCTCCATGATTTGTACCATATCACTAACATTCAATGAAAACCCAACATAAAATAACCAGAAAGCATTGCAGATGTTGCATTTTATGGGGTTTATTTTTTTTCCCCTCAAGTAAATGAATTTTAAGAAATAAAGAGCTTTTTTAACAGAATTAAGAAATAAACAGTATTTAAGAACAAAAAAAATTCTCATCAATCTGCCCAAACTGCAGCATATGGAAGAAGCATCATGTGTTTCTTCCCCTGGAGAATCTCACTTCCAAGAGATGGGCTTTCAGGGACTGAGTCACAAGTTACATTTGTTTTGTTTTGTTTTGTTTAATACCTCCAAATAATTCATTATCCACCCTCCAACAATTCTGGTGACCACTTTAGTACCTCTTAAGATTTTTGGTCTATAAAACATCCTGAGGCAATGAGCTTCTCATGGTAATAACAGTTCTACTACTGATGTTGACAGTAGTTCAAAGTTGTTTTGAAGTGTCTTTGTAGCAGACTTGTCTAAATTTAAATATTGTAAGTTTTTTTTTCCCTTAACTTTGCTGGGTATTTGTATTTTCTGTCCTGTATATCAGGTGTTTTTACATTTTATTTATTGGTTTAGTCAAATGTTTATGCAGCAGAGTAGAAAAGCAATAAGCGAAACTCAGAAAATAGCTATGTTCTTTTTAGTTAGTGTTAGTGCAATTTTCCTTGTCCTTAGTGTTGAGCTAATTTCCTGTCTGGCAGGCACTAGCAGTATTTCACTTTTTCATTAAAAATAGAGAGAAGGAGAGAGAGATATAAAAAAAAGTAAGTGAGGAAGATGTAGTAGATGATATAGATTACAATACTAATTGATGCAGTGTTGTAACATGCTACTGGGATAGTGTATGAAGCCTTCTGCCTTTGAAAACTGCAGCTCATCTACTGTTTGGGCACATGAACAGTGATAGCATTTACTTTTTTCATAAGTTATTTGATAGAATTAAGATGAGAGGAAATGATCTTCCAGATATATGAACTGCTCACTGAAATTACCTAATGTCAGTATGTGATTCCTTCCTTGTGATTTTCCACTATAAAACTGGAAGCAAAATGAATTCTAGTCTTAGATGGAAATCCATGATGCTCTTCCCAGTCCCACTCCCTTCCAGCAAGTCACATTTATAAATCATTCCTCTCATATAAATGGCTATTCTCAAGCTTTGGTTTCAGGAAGAGCTATTAATGAGGTGCATTTCTTTTTTTTTATGTTATGTGTTCACATAAGTGTTTCTGAAGTAATTTTATATAAGGATGAAAATTTCATGTAAAGCTAGGGATTTTTCGCTTCTATGAAAATGAAGTGTGTTCAGGAAGTGCATTTCATTGTGTAAATAAGTGTTGAAGCTGTATAACCCCTATAACTGCTGGCCACTCCCTTCCTTCATCCTATCCACTCCACTTACTACTCCCTTTCAAATGCTTCCGTTCACATCAGATGCTGAATGAGCTCTTGCACTAAGGCATCAGGAAGCTAACCTGGTCACTGAAATAAAAGTGCCTTTGATAATTTAGCCTGCTGAAATTTCTCAGTAATGGGTCTGATGGGCATCAAAGCCAGAAAAAGTGTAGGGAAGGGCCATAACTAACCTCCAGCAAAGCTGGCATTGAGGCTTATCTTCGATATGAATTTGCTATCTTCAGTTTAGATCTGCACCCAAAATGCAGATCTTGGCCTCATCCAGGAGGTAGTACTATTCAAGAAATATTTTTACCTGGCAATGGATAGCACTGTTCAAAAAAGAAAAATTTCATTGATAAAGGATGACCTGCCTGAATCAGTTGATGGTAATGGGAAACCCAAGAGTTAGTTTGCCTCATCAGAAGAAGAAATGCAACTGAGAATGGATGACCCACAGCAAGCTTGTACCAAAAATCAGTGTTCATTTTGTGGAAGAATTGGGTCCTTTTTGAAGAAATTAATCTAATTTCTGGGTATTTATTTAAATTGCATTAGAAACTTCCCAGTACCTGGAACAGAAAAATCACTTTGAACTGGGATCAGACTGCAAGATAGGTATCAGGTATGCTATTGCTTTGTATTTCTGTGACTAAATTTAGAAAATAGTGCATTTGGCAGAATGGATGAATATTTTTCACTTGAAAATTTATCAAGTATAAGACTCACAGATCCTACTAATTCTTTACTGATGGATTGGTCATTCAGACATGAAATAGAGATGAAGGACTTTTTACCTTGAAGACCTTCACCGTTTGGTGAAGCTGTCCTTGCCTGAAGTCCAGTGCCTGGCTTGGAAACTTGCTTGTGTGAGATACTGGTTAGTGACAATTGCCTCCTGCTGGCAATTGTTAACCAGAACTTTACAGGTATCCATGTTGAAAATTTGAATTTTTGCCCAATATAATTTAAATAAATGTTATAAAAGATAAGTGGCAACTTATAAAATTTGTGTGTTTCCTTCATGCCAGACTGCTTTCATTACAGACTTTGGTCAGATACCCATTCTGTTCTAAGTGCCTAAGTATCTTGAATCAAGCCAGTTTTTGCTAATTAATAATTCCTTTAAGTATGTTTTCTTCTATCAGGAAAGCCATATGTTTAGGGACAGTTTTGTGGTCTTGAAAACTGTACGTGTTCTCCAAGTGCTTCTGGACCCTGGGCATGATTATCGAAGCATTTATGTCTGGTGAGAAGTTTTCTGTTGTCAACCCCTTTCTGGCTAATGGCTGTATATCAGTAAATGGGGATAGTATTTGCATTATTCTCCCTCTTTTGCTTCTAGTTACTGAATTCAAGAAGTATAGATTTGAAAAGGTGAATTATAGGTGATTGCTTTTATGTATTAATGCTGCCTATGAAGGGTCTCATTAACACTCACAGCATGGAAAATTCCTGCAGCTACCCTACAGAGCACTGGAAAACATGACTGCTGAGCAGGCTTTATTGTTTATGCTTCATTTCTAATTTATTCTCTTAAAGGATATTTTTGCAACCTCCATATGACAAATGAGATACCATATGGGAAAAAGAAGAACTGGACAAAGGCAGCAGGAATATTATTTTCTTCTATTTATCACAGGGGTGTTTTTTTATGATTTATTTTGGGAGTGAGGGTTTCATTTTAATTGTATTTTTGTGAATATTTAATTTCCAAGCTGGCATTTGGTATATTATTAGAGCAGCAATCAGTGATAAAACATCTTGTTGCAATACTTGCACTTGGGAAACCGAATTATATATGTGCAATGAATATATATATTTTATTGCAGAATTGTTTTTTAAATTATAGCATGTTTTATACATGTTCTTGTGAAGTTATTAAACCAAATCTAATTCTACTACTTCTTTTGAAGTATTTGAGGGCAATTTTTAAAATTTAAACTATTTTACTTTAATTAAAAATTACTCCTTTTTAGAACAAGAAGGAAAAATATTTTTATACTAAAAAAGGGCTTATTTCCTTCTCCTATCAGTAAGAAGCAGGATATACCCTGCAATTCAGTGGTTCAATGTGTATACATTAAGTGGCAGGGGGACTATTTTCTTCAGTACATATCATAGTGCCCTGGATTGTCATCTGTGATAGTGTCTACCCCTTTCTGTCTTGCAATTGCACTCCTTGATGTTTAGCTGGAAGAGCTAAATGGTTTTCTTGTGCTAGAAGTGAAGCTTTTGTTGCCCTGTGAAATGGGCAGCTCAGTGGTACAGCAATGTTTGGGCACACATTACCCTGGAGGCATGGGTGTTCTGTGACCGACTCCCAGTGCATCCCTTTGGGAGCTGGGGAGCTGGAGCTGGCGGCCGAGCCTGGGGCTGGCGCGCCACTGCATCAGCCACAGCTCTTCAGCTGCTGAAAAGCTCTATGGCACAACCTACACTGACTTCAACTATAACCTTATCTTTTGTAGAGATTTACTGCTAGAACATATTGGGACTTTTTGAGTAGGAGTTTCTTTACTCTTTTTTGTAAGAGAAGGGGCAGAAAGAAGGGTGGAGACAGCTATGTCCTTGGAGGTGGTCATATCCCCTCTCAAGAAAACTGGAAAGTCTTGTGTTGACTCTAGCCTAAATCTTTCTTATTTTATTTTCATGTTGGAATTTTCTGTTTTAAATTCTAATATGTGCATTTATACTTGTGTCTCTCTCAAATACGTCCTCTTTTCCAGCTTGTGAAATATACCAGTTGTTTAACTGATTGCTTTTCCCTCCATGCATTTCATAAAACAACATAACTAAATTGTTTGTGAATATTTCCTTGTGAAGGTTGTGCATTCAGTGTTCAATGTCATGATTTTGCAGATATATTGTTACTGGGTAAAGTCACAGGACCTTTACTGATTGAATGCATGTGTGCTTCTGTAAATAATTACGTATCTTGATACATTTGCAATTAATATCTTTACTTATGATTTTTGCTTTGATTTTTAAATGTAATGTTATTTTGCTTAAAAAAAAGAGTAAAATAATTCCTCAAATTTCATATAAGTGAGAATTTGGAAACTAGATGTTGCCATCTGTTGTTGATACCATGAAAATGTATGTGAGGAGCCTTTTGATTCCAGGTATTCCCTTTGCACTAACTCTTAATGTTCCATCTTGTATGTCTTGAATATTTTAAGGCAGAGAGCATATCAGAGAAAGATCTGCCAGAATTTTTAAATTCTGTATCTTGTGACTGTGGTACAACGAAGATGAGTCCATGGACTTAACATCCTCCGGGAAATTAAAACATCTGTCTCTGTCTGTTCAAGAAAAGTAAAAAAACCAAAGGTTTTCTGTTCCTCAATCACAAAAATAAAAAAAAAAGGAAAAAAGAAAAAACCTACTCAGACAGGTCTCCTAAGTCTTCCAGTCCTCTTTGTTCTTACTATTTTACAGCTAGCAGCACTTAGAATGGATCATTGTGCTTGTCATAAGGCCTTTTTTCAGCATAGAGTAATTAAAAGATAAGGTTCCATGATCTCTAATGCAGTAGAGACTGGGAAAGATGTGACACTTGCAAATGATCCCTGACATTGATCAGGGCCTTCCAGGAACATTTTAAATATTCATTGCTTTAGGAAACAGGCATTTTGGTGCTTCTTATTTAGAAAAGTTAGTGTTTTGTGGTTAGAGAAAAGGTGTAAAACGATTCTAAAGAAAAATTCTATCCCCTCCAAAAAGTGTATCATATATTTTATGGTTTTTTGGTTTTTGCTTTTGATTTATTTTCTAGTCTGTATTGGTATCCACAGGGCAATGACTCTCTTTATATCTCTCCATATCTGATGTGAAACTAGCAAACTTATAAAGCCCAAGGCAATATACACTAAAATGAAGGTGGGTTGCGGCCCTAAATACCTAAAAAACATTAGTTTAATATATTTTTAATTGATTCTGCCATCATTTTTCCGTTATTAGTCTGAGGCAATTAAACATCCTCTTGCTTCGATTCTTGTGGAATTGCTACTCTCTTGAAATCTAATTTGCTGAATATATTTCTAATATTTGTGATAAATGCTGAATTTTTGAAATATTTTTGATGAATACCATCCATCAAAAAGCTTTATTTCCCTCAGTTCAAAGAAATGTTTACTGGTGTGAATTCATTGGAGATTTTATAGGTCTGTAATTATGCAGTGATACAAAGTATCACTAACCAAGTGTAGATAATGTGGTTTTTAAAAAATGCAACAGTTTTGTTGACTGCATTATTTTAGGTGCGCTACATCTTAAGAGCTACTCAGCAGTGTTGGAAGAATTGAATTTTGCACCCTTGAGAGCAAAGATAAAATGTCTTTTTTTGTTGCATTTATCTAATGAATTGTAAAATTTTGCTGAAGCAGAACATCTGCTGTTCCCTGTCCTCCTTCCCCTACCCACTGGCACGATGGCCTCTTTTATGTGAACTCACTGCCCCAGCAACAAGCCAGCTGTGCTTGCCAGTATACCAGCCTCTGCAAAGGTCAGATGTTTGTACCCTACACCTTTGCACAATGTAAGGATATTGATAAGAAAAGAATATAAGCAGTGCTTCACTTTGTCCCTGGTCACCAGGCAGCTCACTGTCTCTCTCAATGGACTGTGGAATAGACTAGAGGAAAACAGCTCCGAAAGCCTGTGCCCCATGATATGCCAGCCCATTTCATTACACAGAGCTCTGCTCTTGTTAGGGAGGGTGATGCTTCCATGCTCTCCTCCTCCACGTTTTGTTGCCTTTACTAGCCTGACAGTCCAAGTAATGGCCTTCTTTGATGATAGCTAAAAATAACTCTGGGAAAGTATACAGCTCCACTCTGATTCCCTTTAGAATTTATTGACGACATAGCAGCTGTGGACACTTATTTGGAATGACTTAAATCCCTCAATTTTACATTTGCCAGGACAATGTTTTTTCATGGCTATGTGGATAATTTACTGCTACCTTAAGTTAGACAACTTTCACTCTTAGTAGACATGTTCCTATTTTACTTCTTTCATACTTAGATTTAGATCAGAATAAATTTTGTGGTCTCTAGTGAAGAAATACTCAGTGTGTTTAATTTTTTTTAATGGTCTGTTTGTGCAAGATCAGTTTTAAAATACAAATTTAAGCTTGGTATGGTGTGGATTGGCTCTTTAGGAAGATGATGCCGGTTAGGGCTTGGAAGAGTGAGGTTGGAGAGTGTGAAGAATTGGCCAGGTTTGGGAGTAGAGATGCAAAGTTTGGAAGTTTTGGCAAAGTAAGTAAATATTTCAGACATTTTACCGGTGGCTTGGCTAGGAGGCATGTCTAGCAGGGAATTGTAGCCAAAGGGGAAGTGATCTTTGATAGAACTTGGGCTACATAACCAGTGAACTATATATTCCTCTAATGTTAATTTTTCAGGATGAAATGCTGTCCCATTGAAATCAGTGAAAAATGTTGACCTAGTAGAATTTTTTTCCTTACATATTGTAAAGATCTTCTATGGAAGACTATGATCTAACCTGAGTGTACCTTTGATATTTTACTATTTCTGTCTAACTGCTTAGTTTCCAGCTGTGTGTCTTGGACTTCTTGAACCATGCAAGGATTAAATATACTGCTTGAATAGTAAAAGTGCATAGAGAGGACCCTGAATCAAATTACATGCTATCCTTTTCATCAATAGTGAAAGACATTTCATCTTCTTTGGAATTCATGCTTCAGTCACATGTAAGTAACCCTGATTTTAGTGTAGTGAACCACACACTCACCCATGTAGCTATTTCTACCTGGGAGAGTCATTACTTATTGATGTTTCCCAGCATTAGGTCTGAAAAATGAGTAGGAGAATATTTGGTATCCAGAAAAGAAGGCATATATTCCAAAATGCTAATTAAATTTAGAACTTTATTAAATTTTTTTAGCAGTTTACTTGTGGACTACTTTTTTATTTTTGGAATGTGTGTTTCATTCTTTATCGAGACAGTTTAAAAGGAACTATATAAATTCTTGGATTTATTAATCATTAATTACTTGGTAATTTTCAGTCAGTGAGTAGGCTTTCTTGATTTTTTTTTTAATATCTGCTAAATAAAAAAAGACAGGAAACTATGGGTGAAATAGTTCTAGAATTTGCGTTTAACAGGACTTATGAAATGAATTGATTCTTGGAACATACTGATCTGCAACCATAGCTACTAATTCCTGGTGTCTCTCCCAGTATTAGTGAACAAAAATAATACAATGCCATAAATACCAAAGGCTCTTGTTTCCTTCAACTAACTATATATATGTTAAAAATACAACTTACAAAAGGAAGAAGTCTGAAATTTGGATAAGAATAATGAATGCCTGAGAAAACCTTGGAGTACCTTCTTTGTGGAGCTTGAGATAAATACACAAGCTCTTCAGGTAGGTGAAGTCTGTGAAACCTAGTGGATGTGTATATTAAAAATGTCTGTGCTACCCTGACAAGTTAAAAGAGCTTTTAATGACATAGAAGTTTTACTTCCATCTTTATCGACTAAAGTCTTTCAGTGATGAAGAACTGGAAATGAAGTATCATGTGATGTTGAGGTCTTGAGCATAGAAACCCAGGAGCATCTGTCAGCATTTAATGGCTTTAAATGCTTGGAACATACTTCTCTGCTACCCCTCTACTTCCATTTGTTTACTAGAAAGATTAGATGCTTTTTAGAGATTCTTAACTAAGTTACAAGCCTTTTAGGCTTTTATCTACTCTGTCTCCTCAGTGATGGTGCCACTCAGTCTGCCTTTATGTAGGCTGAAATCTACATGGTAACAGCTTTCAGAACCACTCAGCCCAAGCCAGCAGTGCTTGGTGAGGGTGGCAACTCTTGTAAAATAGCCCAATGCTTTCAGGCCAAAAGAGTTCTTTGAGCTGTGTGATATCATTATTCTTTCATCCCCCCACCCCTTTTTCTGCATTTCCACTAAATATAAATTATCCAACATAGGCTCAACTATAAGAGGAAAAGGTTACATTTTTTAATTTAAAAAAATGTGAGCAAGAAAATGGCTTCCTGTTGTCAGATTTCACATCTGTGCCTATTGCATATTATAGTACTGTTTGTTATGATATTCAGTGGTCCTCTGATCAACAAATTTAGTTACAAATATTCTGTAAAGAGAGCTTGAAATACCACCATTATCTTTTGAATCTGTGGCAGGCATTTTATACCTGCAGGCTGCTTGCTCATGTGAAAGCGAGCACATTTTACATTTAAAAGCACTTCAGCTTTTTGCCTGGAGTGAGTTTCTCTTGCAGCTGGCAAAGTCAGGAAGACCTCAAGGCTTTAGGAATAAATATGTTTGCTATGTTTTCGTTTTACTAAGTATGGGAATTGATAAACATAAAAATTGTCTTCTAAAAACGAAAACACCAAAGATGCCCTGAAATGAAAACAACCACAGATTAAAAATAACTTCTGTCTGATACACCATCTTTATAATATCATGTAGCATATATAGTTTTTTAGAAACCTAATTTATGCTTATAAAGCATGGTTGCAAGTCTCCAACTGTTAACTCAGCTTAATTTCTCTGTTTTTTAGAGCTGCATCTATAAGCGAGAACACTCTGGGGTGGGTTTATCCTTTCATGGATGCATGGCCAACATTTGTTAGGTTAAGATTTTAATCTGGCCTGTTACGAAGAAGAGCAAGATAAAATTTAACTGTTCAGTCAGCAGTGAGTGGTGCTTATGTAGTGAAGTTTGCTATTTTGTTGAGCAGACACAGTAATCAAATAATTGTTTTTTCTTGATTTAATTGTGATGGAGGAAATGTCAAAAAATGCAATTAAGGAAGAGAGGCTGTTATATTCTTTAGAACATGAAGTGCAGTGTTAATGTAGTTCATATTTTCCAACAAAAGAATGTGTAGTATAGATTCCTTGTCTTTAAATTTCCATTAAATGCCATTGATGTAATTGTGTTGCATGAAACTTGTATTTCATTCAAATATTTTGAGTGTGTTGTTTTTGTTTGAATGCATTCTCAGTCTTCCCATCTATTTGTTTTAATAATAAATTGTGGTTTGATTTAAAGCATATAATGATTTTGAACTTTAACAAAGACCATTTTAGGAATCTGAGCTACATAGTAATTCAGTTACTTCTGATATTGATTAGGTGAGTGTTTTTGACTGTTAGAAAGCTGTTTTTCCTCTAAATTCTACTGATTTAGGCAGCATACCCTGGACAGTAGCAGTGGACTCCAGTTAGTGCTGCAACATGTAAAGATTCTTGTGTATTATGTTTTATTAAATTTTATTTTACTTACTAACCTTTTTGTCTAGAAAAAATATTGTTGTTGTGTTTTTTTAATATGAGTCATAATCATATTCCTTCCTGTCTTCTTGGGTTCTGAAATGGGACTGCCTCTTTGAGGCACCCTAGTTTCTTTAGGTTCATATAGCTTATCAAAAATAATTTCTAAATTATTTAGAAATTATATACACTATCTTCAAAAATATGTTACGGCTAGTGGTCTGAAGTACATTATGCAGCGCCTGTGCTAACATGACTATGCTATCTCAGCAACAGAGCACATTTAGAACTATTTTAGGCACTGTCAGAAGAAAATTACTTGCAGAAAATTAATGTTGCAGGTTTCGTTTATCCGTATTAAATATGTGCCAAAAAAAGTAAACTGTATCTACAGAAAGGAGTTAATTACTTATTCATTGCTATTGTTTTCAACAATTCATATATTTCTCAGGCTATTCATGTTCTAATTAAATGGACTGCCTCAGTAAAACTTCAAACTTCTGTTCATGAATTCATGTTTATGAATTTTTGTTTTGTTTTTGTTTGTCTGGTTTTCTTAATTCAGAAGAAGTAGAGACAAGAATATTAATGAAACAAGAAAGTATCTCCGCGAACTTAAAAATTTTTCAAGAAGACAGCCAAATTGATTGTTTAATATAATTTAGATAGTTAAAAATATGAATTAGCAAAACATTGATGGCTAGGTTTAAGAAGATATTTCTGTGCCTAAATGCATGAATAGGAAAGCAACATCTGGTTCAGTTCTAGACAGGTACCTGTTTGCATATGAACTTTCTCTGGTTCCACTGTGTCCAGGGATGACCTACTCCATGTCTAGGCTTTAGAGCAAAGCCTTCATCATTCCTCTAAGACAATTAACTAACAGAAGCATGATCCTGTATCTGCAGTCAGGGAGAAGCAAGAACAGAGCAGATTTTTGAGGGGAACAAGCTAAGAGCGCCTCGTGCCCTCACTGAGAGGTGCAAACATAGGGGCAGAGCCAAGATCAGGTGTCATGGTCTATTGACAGCACCAGCGCAGCAAGGGACGGGCCAGGGCCCATCACAGAGTCCTCCTGTCAGCAGCAAAAGCTGATGGGACCAGAGGCAGGTTGAGACATGCTACAGTGGGAGTGTCCACAGTCTGTGCTTTGAGAGGGCTTGGGACAAATGTCCCCGGCATGGCTGGGGCAGGGACTGCAGTAAAATGAGGCTGGGGCTGAGTAAGGGGAAAACTTGGGAAGTCAAGCAGGGAAACTGAGACTGTTGTGTGCGCTCAGGGCCCAGACATTTCTCTATAAAAAAAGTCAATGCACCACTAACAGTCTGATGGTTGTATTTTTTTAAGTGTACATTTAGAGCCAAATGGCATCTTGCTTTTTTATCTCAACATGTAAATTAGGTTTCTTAACAAGATTCTCATAAAACTAGGAAATGTGAGGTACCAGTTTTTGCCCTTCAGTTTAACAATTTGCTAGTCACTCTGAGGCATATATACAGAATTTAGTAGTATTTGGTACCTAATCTTTGTCTTTTGAACATGAATTATAATGCCAAGTTTTTAAAAGCAGTGGAAAAACAGGTTGTTATTCCCAGCAGGCTTTTTTTAAGCACTCAGGGTTTTGTAAAAGGGGGGTTCTTTAATGAGCCCTTCTGGCATCTTTGTTTATGTACATAGATTAGATGGATTTAAGAATTTGCTTGAGTAGAATCAGAGAGAAGTCATGAGCTATTCTGCTGGTCTTGTTTCCAAAATAGCCCAAATAACACACAGAAATTGTAAAACTAGAAACATATCTTACCATCTTACTTGTTCTAGTCAAAACAGATATACACCAGAGATTTTAAATAATGCTCATAGCTTTGTCTGGTGACATTTTTGTTCAGGAGTTGACAAGATAAGTAGATAGATTCTAAACCTTCTTTCAAGATTATAGTCATGTTATAACTATCAATTTCTTGCTTCAATTTTTTTGCACGTCTGGAGAAGTAAATATATATGAAGAATTGTGTTAAGACTGAAAAATTTGTACAAGGACCATTAAATTAGGCAGTACAGAAGATTATCTAGGGCTTAATTGGAAAAATGTCACTCTTTTCCTTTCACCTGATAGTGATGAGAAGTGTCTGGCATTACTGTCACTGCTTAGATCTCTGTACCTTTGGCAGTGGTGATCTTTCAGCTTATACATTTCCATTTCTTATACCTAAATCCATTTTTCATTTTCTTGTACATGGAAGCATAAAGGTTAGGGATTATTTATATAATTCTATTACCATGAAAGTTAAACTTTTGCTGATAATGAACAAATAAGGACACAGAAGATCAAGAGCAGGTTGATATAATTAGTGTTTTGCTTTCTCAATGAATTTTTATCACTATTATTTATTCCAATAATATATATTTTAAAACAATCCCTGTGTATATAAAATTCACAGAGGAAATGTTTTTATTTTGCTCTGCCTCACTTTCTTTCTTCAGCTGAGAAGTGCACCGATGTCAAACTACTAACTAAAGAAACCCAAACATGTTCATGCCCAAGCTATGAATTTTTCTTGTGTATCTTCGTTTGTTTTGCAATTTCACTGTGCTGATTTCACTGCTGTTTCCAGCCTGTAAAAACAATGATATGAAAATGTTCTTGTTTCTGAGGTCATATTTATTTCATAGAATCGTAGATTCATAGAATTGTTTGGGTTGGAAGGGTCTTTAAAGATCATGAAGTTCCAACTGCCCCGCCATAGACAGAGAACCTTCCGCTTCCATTTATTTCTGAACTTATTAACTGTAGCAGCAGGTCTTCCACTGGGTAATGCAGTGTGGTCACATCAGCAGGACTGTGCAGTTTGCTATTCTCAGCTAGAGTTCTGATTGAATTAATGTAAAGATCACACTGAAGGGCTTATATGCTCATTTTCGAGATAATGCTACATTACAGCAAAGATAAAATACTTTAGTCAAAGAGAAGGAACCTTCCTGAATCAGATAATATGATGGCTGGGTAGTTTTGTGTGAATAGTCTAGTTTTTCTTATAGTTGTTGCAACAAAGAAAGGAAAAAAAAATACTGCTTCCTTAAGGTTAAGTCCTCTTTTATGTATATGTGCTCTTTGAATTTGTAAGATAAAGGTTTGTCCCATGGTAATTGTACATGTCTAACATGGCTATTACTATTATTTCTAAACACAGGATAAGATAGCATTAAAACATTGAATAAGTGGAGAATTTACCCTTCTAGTATATGGAAAAATACTATCCTTGTCAATGCCTTTGATTTGGAAACACCCATTATTGAAAAGGTGTAGTATGAATGACTGCCTTCTCAGAGAAAAGAAAGAATATCAGTCGTAATGGTTGCAGTTTGCAAGACTAGTTTCCACTCTAATGATGTGAAGGTTTACAGTGTAGTGACCTATAAAACTGGCTCCCATCCAAACCTCCTTTTTCACAGTTGCTACTGGACTGTTTGCCTAGCAACATACTTAATGGACCCGTAGGGAATTTAGACTTTCAGCTAAATGAGTGTAGAATGCTGAAGAGAAAGACCAATAGTTTAGGTATAGGAAAAAGGAAGAGAAGAAAGCATTTTGTTTGACAGAATCCTGAAACATCTCCTTTCACTTGCTTTCTAGATATATATTAAAAAGTTTTTACTATAAAGGTAGGAAGGTAAGCATCTCTTAATTTTATTATCCTAAAGTCTTTATCTTATTTTTCTAATATTTTACTTTTTATCCCCTCTTATCCTCTAAAATTTAATGAAATATTGGATGGAAAGAACATTTTAAAGTAAAATGAGTGAGACAAAATGATTAAAAAAGTGTGCAGAAATAAGCAAGGGTATTTCTGTTGATAATGGATGTCCTTGATTCTGTTTGCCAGTCTTTCAAGAAAACTGCTATCTAATAAAGTTTCCTATGAGCCTGACCACTAAATTAAAAAGGAAGAAAAATGTCTTTAAATGTTTTATGTGGTATCTTAGGTGATGTCTTAGATACAAATCAAAATGGAAAGCAATTATTTATATGGGGAGGTAGTCCTTTTAGACAGCTGAAATCTAAATTAAGTTTTAGTTAATCTTTTTTCAAAATCTCCCTCCTAGATACAAATCTCAGTTTGTTTTTCAAAGGGCATGATCTCTAATTTTTTTTACAAACTTATTAAATGAGAGGTTTTGCAGAGTTTCAAGTGACAGATAGTGGCAGATGTTGTTTGGAGGTCACTTTCATTGTTGTATTTTTTATAAATTATATTAATCAGTAAAACTAAAAATACAACACCTATTTTATTGTGACCTTTTGACACTGCATTAGAACATTGAAACAAAAGGTTCTCCATATTTTATTTTTTAATTAAAAAACACTGTACTGTTTGAACTATATGCTATAGTTCAACAGTAATTTGAGCTCAGGGACTGAAGCTGTGTTGTTTGTAGGATGTGAGACTAGATTATGGCAGTAATTTAGCATCACTTTGAAAATCTATTAATACTGTTGTAAGATAATCATCAAACTCATTCCATGCAGAAACAACTCAGTTACAGGACAATATTATTTTACATGCAGTGCTGAAACACATGAATGTAGTCCTTCGAAGTTTTGCTTGGATTTGAAAATAGGATGGTTTCATTAGGCATGGAGTCAAAAGGCAAAAATGCCTACCCCTTTTGTATCTTAGTGTCCTCTCTAAGGTTCTGTTCACTGCCCTTTTTAATGCCTAGATTTTCTTGTGTGGAAGCTGGAATGAATAACTGAGGAATTTGAACAGATTATCCAGATTAGATTATGGATTATCCAATTTGGTTTTTTGGGTTTTTGTTTGTTTGTTTGTTTTGGGGTTTTTTAATGTATAGTTGAGAAACTGACTATGACTGAGAAAGGTTTGCCCCTCAAGAGTTATTCCTAGCACTTTTGGATCCTGGCTATCATATATGTGGATGTTATCCCTTAGATTTGGCTTGTTTTATTTGCCCCCCTGCACCCTCTCCCCAAAAGTTTGTTGTGTTTATTTCTATTGATTTGTCTTCGCGTGAAACTAAAGTGGAGCACATAAACTTTCTGCCTGTTTTATTATTTTAATTACTATTATCTGAGAAGGGTTACCTAATTTAGTACTAAGAATACACCTAGTGTTGAATCTATTTAGCTAAAATATCTTTCTAGATGAAAAACATTCCCTGAAATAGTAGAACCATGCAATCATATAAGTAGGAAATGCCCTGTCAGATCATGGAGCCCAGCCATTAACCCAGCACTGACAAGTTCACTGCTAAACCGTGACTCTAAGTGCAATGTGTCTTCTGCATACCCTCGGGGATGGTGACTCAACAACTATCCTGGGTTCCAATGCTTGACAACCCTTTCAGTAAAGAAATTTTTTCCTAATACCCGATTTAAACCTTTCCTGGTGCTACTTGAGATCACTTCTTGTCCTATTACTTGTTGTTTGGTAAAAGAGACCAACACCCACATTGCTGCAACCTCCTCTCAGAGCCTTAAAGTCTGTTCTGAGCCTCCATTTTTGCATGCTAAACGACCTTCAGCTGTTCTCACAAGACTTGAGCTTGAGACCCTTCACCACTTTTGCTGCTCTTCTCTGGACACCCTCCAGCACCTCAATGTCCTTCTTGTAGTGAGGGGCCCAGACCTGGACACAGCACTGGAGGTGTGGCCTCACCGGTGCTGAGTACAGGGGGAGCATCTCTGCCCTGGTGCTGCTGGCCACACAATTGCTGATACAGGCCGGGTGCCATTGGCCTTCCTGACCACCTGGGCACTGCTGGCTCATGTTCAGCTGCTGGCTCGTGCTGGCTGTCAAACAGTACTCCCAGATCCTTTTCCATTGGGCAGCTTTCCAGCCATCTGCCCCCAGCCTGTAGGGTTGCATGGGGTTGTTATGTCCCAGGGGCAGGACCTGGCACTTGGCCTTGTTGAACCTCATGCAATTGGCCTTGGCCCATCAATCCAGCCTGTCCAGATCCCTCTGCAGGGCCTTCCTGCCCTCCAGCAGATCAACCCTCCCACCCAACTTGGTGTCACCTGCAAACTCACTGAGGGTGCACTTGATCCCTTTGTCCAGATCACTGATAAAGGTAGTGTTGTGAGATTCATTATAAAAATACCCATGTTAGGTTGCAGCACTTGATGACCTAAATAAATAAATAAATAAATAAATAAATATTTCCTCTGGTCTTTTGAAAAGTTAGTCAATTCTTTCTAATATTTTTATATTCTTAGCATCATGGAGAAAAATCCTTTTTTGTTTTCTGTAAACATTGGCAACTAGCAATATACTTTGGAAAAATGTACACTGAATTCTGAATTTTCTGGTATTTTCAAACCGAAAGAGGTTTCGTATCCGTATGCAGAAAAATGTATTATTGTGACTGACTGACAGTTTAGTGTGTCTGCAATTGTTTTCTTCAGAACAATATATATTAAAGAATCAGTTTGTAGGCTGGTACAATAGAAAGTGGCTGGTAGGCTGGTACAAAGAGAAGTGCCATGATTGATGGTCCAAGGTAGTCTGAAGAATTTAAAAATGGACATAAAGAATTCAGAGAAGACATGTAATACAATAAATTAATAAATTTTTTAGAGTTGTTCTAGGGAAAGCCAAGAGAAGTAAATCAAAATTATCCTGTGATTAATTTCCAGTAAAGTTATATTAAAAAATATGGATTTTTTTTCTCTAATGCAGTATCCATTTTAGTGATTGAATTTATTTGTATTTAGGTTAATTTACCCATACATAATCCCATAAGAAAAATAGGTCATTCATGAAAAATTTGCAGGAAATTAAGCTAGAAAATTTCTTAAAGAGTTGAAATTTAGTAGCATACCGAAAGTTTTTTTTGCATATTTTGGTTTAATCAAAATGGGACAGCTGTAAACTGGGGTCACCTTTTGGTTCTATAGTTGGTCAGTCTGCTTAGTAATAAAATACTTAATGGAAACAGATTGTTTCTCACAAGAATTTCACCTGTGATTTATTTCCTTCATCAAATGCCTTTTCTCATTTAGCTGTTCTATATAGTGCAAGAGATATATGAATAAATTACAATTCTAAAATTTATTACTCTAATCATGACACCGGTGTATGACAATACTGCATCTCATTCTGTGTTATAAATTACTGTGCTCAGGAGTTACAGAATAGAACAATAGTGATTGCTTTAGTTTATAATTACAGCACTAATTTCAAGTAACTGTTGCAGAATAGTTTTTGTCATAATTTCGTGTTTCTTTTCATAAGCTTTCTTCTTTTGATATTCTACATCTACTTCCTTGTTAAAAGGACTGACGAGTTCTTTGAATAACTGCAATTGTTGTTGGAGCAGAAAAACAAGATTCGGCCTTTTGCTAGATGCAGCGAGGAGACCAGCACAAATTGTACGAATACAAACATTTCAAACATATAAAATTATGAAATTTTGAAGATTATGAGAGCAATTCAAATGCAGATAAAGTAAATAATGCAGATTTTATTATCTCAGAAGAGTCAGAGTAGATCTAAATTTTCATATTATTTAAGAAAAATAATCCATACTCATTGCTACACTAAGACTTTCTCAAGATCAAGTGACACCTTAATTATTCCCAAGGAAATGTGACAGGCTCCATTAAAATTGCCTTATTGCTATTGGTTTTGTACAGATGTTACTCATATACTGGGATAGTAATTCTAAGATTAGACTGGAGAGATCAGATAAATGAATGAATAAGGTGAGAGATCTTTTACTTAGTATAGAAATTCAGTATGTAAATTAATAACTTATTATAAAGTTTGGGCTGTGTAGGAATGACACTATTGAAGAAGAGAAAACATTTATATGTGATATAAAATTATTTTAATGAGAAAGTGTCATGGAAGATGGAAGAACTCCAGAAAAACAACCAAGCTGAATAAGCAGACTAATGGAATGTAAAAATTCATTAGTAACAGATGAATTAAGAAGTAGTAAGCTGAGTTACTGTAAGACTTCCTAAGTGAATTCATTAAATTTATTATTGCCATATAGTCAGGTAGGATGATGAATACAGAGAGATATTTTCTTGAGAATAAAGATAAAAAAGAGGCAACTACTTCAATTGGTCAGTAGATGAATAAAATATTCTCCGGAGAAGTGTTAAAAACAATGATTGTTACACAGAAGGTAATGGAATTGTGCTGGTTGCTGCTTCTGGAAACACAAGAGGAAAGACAACTTTGAGAAATTCAAAAGCCACAAAATTGTACACTCCATAATTAATTAATTAAGTTTGTCTTTTCACATGTGTTCTTAACTTCTGGAATACAGGGCACCATTGATACTGAGGAGAATTACCCAGATATAAAATACCATCTTTATTTGCTTATTCTACCTACCTTCTGTTCCAGGACAAATTCTGTGAGGTGCAGATACACTGGCAGCTGTAAATAAGTGGCCTTTGGCAGACATGTTGTTCCTGTGTCACTCCCTGGTCAATTTGAATTTGTATCTGAGTCTGTGTGTGCTTAACCATACATAGGATGAATTGATAAATATACGTTTAGTGCACCATAAATGCCATTCCTTAGGGGAAAGCAAGAACAAATAAAATGTATACTAGGTGGTAAATATGGGGATGTTTGGCATGTGCTGTTTATTAATATAACTACTAAGCAATAGCTTTTCTGTTAAAAAAGTGTTTTAAAATAAAAGATTTTGGTCGGATTAGCTAGAAATTCAATTAATTTTCTTTGTACAAAAGGTAGTAATTTGATTTAATGGTAAGAGTAGTGTTTATGTAGTCATTCTGCACTAAAGTAGTCATTTTGCGAATAGAAATAAATTAAACATAGCTAAAGATGCAGAGGGATAATTAAGACCCATTCCCTAGATAAATGTCCCACTATTATCAAAATGACATCTTTTTTATGTCATTTTGATAATAGTGGACACCAGGGTTTTTGAAGTTTTCCCTCGGTTGTCTTATGTAGCATGTCACTTTATCAGAATTAGAGAGAAAAGATTGAGAGAGATTTGTAAAACACTGCAGGGCTTGAGTCTTATTCTTTTTGAAGTAATATATTCCTCTGAATTAGTTAATTTTGATTCATAGTTTGAAAAAATTTCATGAAATTTCTTTTTCATTTTTTAATGTATCTGTGTTGCTTAGCTTGCATATTGATAGGTAAACTGATACCACCGAATTCATACCTTTATGATGTGAAATTTCAGTGAAATAGTTTTCATAGGCTAATTTCATTTTTGTAGCATCCTTGTAGGTGGTATAGAGTGAAAGGCTTTTTGAGGCATCGATTTTAGGCTAATAATTAAAGCAGTTATTGCTGTAAGCCATGTTACTAACCTTTTCAGACTCTGCAATGCAAAAAAAACCCCAACTCTTTCTTCAATATAATGACAGATATTTGATTTCTAATATGGCCATTTTTAACTTTTCTGCTCTTTTTCTCTTGCTTGTAGAAAAATCTTCTGATTAATATCTTGAGAAAAAAAAAAGGTGTTGCATTGCAGCCTAACTGACTGTAAATCTAAGAGCTATTATTTTTTCAGTGTTAATATTGAATGTAGTGATCCATGTGGAATAAATACTTGCATATTGCCCAAAATTCTTTTCCAAGCTGCATATAAGACACTTTTAGCCAAAGTACATCAGTTTTTTTGGTGTGTGTGAAATTTGCCATTTCATGGTTTTTAGGAATAAGAAATTTATTTAGTAGGGTTTTCCATCGATAACGCTGCTTGTGCATTTATGTACTCAGAATCTTTTGAACACTAGACTATTTCGTGTTGAATGTAGTGGTGCTTGATTTCTGCTCTGAATAGAAGTTGATGGAGCAAATGATGCAGCCACTACAGCACTCCAGTTCTGAGTTTATAGGCATTTACATGCCTAAGTATGTGCTAAACTTTATTCTAGTATCTAGTCTTAAAGTCAGTGGTTGCTAGATTTAAAAAGTGTGAACATGTCCTTACATATATTAACTTAAAGCTTAATTTAAATGCTGATCTTTGTTGATTTTGTTGTTTTAAATGAGGGAATCCAAGTTGTAAGTTCTATTGTTTGCAGTAGTTACTGTTTATTGTAAGTAACAATAATGTATGCTACAGGAAATATGCATGTGTAATTTTTCATATGTAATAAGTAGGGAAGAGGGAATAGGAATGACTCATTCTCCTATGAAATGATCAGGAATCAATCCTTTGGCTTTAAATAAAAGGAAAAAAAACAAGTATGAGCTAACTAGTAGCTCATAAAAATTGAGAGAACTGTTCAGTGTAACATCTTGAGGCAATTAAAGAAATGACATATCTAGTACACAAAATTTGAATAAGCAGCAGAAAATATGGATCTCTCTCTCTTGTTTTTAACTAGATACACTATATTGTGTTGCCCACAAGGGAAAAATATCCATCTAGTTTATAAAGCAGTAGTTCATGCTGAGTGGATATGAGCAGTCATTCAATGAACAATTGATTTTACAGAAACTGGGTTGGAAACTTGGGCATTCATTGCACTATACACAATTAAGATTTGTATGTAAAGTTCCATTTAAAGTGGCTGTTTTATTAGGAAAATAATTTCTAAAGTGGCACTAGGCCATCTTAACTGAGGAAGAGGTTTTTTTAACAGTATCTACAAAATGTGTTGAAATGTGGAATCAGTGTAAGAGTGAAGTATATAGAAAAATAATTAAAAAAAAATTACCAAATATTTTGACTTTCTGTGTTTAAATAATTTGTTAAGAACTATGAAAATCTTTAAAAGTGTTGATATTTCCTGGAGTAAAAATGTGAAGCATTTAATAAATACTCTTTATACTTCTTTTGACATAATATCAAAGTCTCAAGGTTTCACAGAGTTAAAAAAAAAAAAAAAGAATTTTAGAAGAATTTTGGTTTGAAGGGAGATTTAATGGACATTTAGTTTAGCCCCTCTGCAATGAGCAGGGACATCTTCAACTAGATTAGGCTGCTCAGAGCTATGAAATTACAGTAAATGAGTTGAATTTACTGGTCTGACTAGTATGGACCAGGAAGAGCCTGAATCTGCAAGAGAGTGGAGATTTCCTTGTCACTTCCCTATCTTATACTTTATTTTGTAATTAAAAAGTAGATTCTGTGGAGGAAAATACACAAGTCAAAAGTTTTGAATAAACATGGACTTTAATATTATAAGTTCTTCCATCATTAGCAATTTGACAAAAGGAAGCAGTTATTGCTGCTGTAGCATGATTCATTTGTTAGTTTGAGGAACAAAGAATAATGGAGACCTATATGACTAAAGATTTTAAGAAACAGATGCTTTAAATATCATTAAGTCATTGCCTCTCATATTTTCCATTCAGTTTCTGAGGGAAGCTAAGAAAATATCAGCAATAGAGATGAAGGTAGAGTTTAGACTGTCTGTATCTGTTTAAAATTTGGCAAGTGCCTTAGGAAAAGATGTCAAGATCATGGGCATCAGCTGTATATGTAGGCTACAGAAGTAGTCAAACAAACTTACTAAACTGGCTTTTTGTGAGAGGAGGATGAAAACTGAAGCTATGTGTTTAATTAGTTTCAAATAAAAGAGCATATTAATATCAGAAGGTAAAATGAAAATAGCTGCTATTTTAAAAAAGCTAATTAAGGGGTGGATCTCCTGAATTGGTTCCTCAGGACATTTTGACCCTGGGTGGTGCTGTCAATTTGAATGATTATTAGGATCTCAAAGGTAGAAGCACAGGTTGTTCACTTTAGTAATAGGCAGTTCTTTTGCCTGTGGTCAGAAAGCAAATGATTTCAGTGGTGTCATGTTTGAAGTCCTAGAGAAAACTAGTCAAAGTGTTTGTCAGCATACATCAGATCCAATAAGCCTACCCCTGATCAATTCTTACTGCCTGTGGTGGTGATGTTGTGGTGAGAGTTTTTGTGCTGTGTAGGGGAAAAAATGTGAATAAGTTTGGGAATGTTCTCTAATGTAGTATTTTTAACTAGAAGCTATTTTTAAACTAAAAAAGCACTTATTTACATACGTAGTGATTGTTGGATTAAAGCAGTCATCACCTCAGATATTGCTACTTATAATGGTTTTATTGTTAGGACAACCTTAGAAATTCTGTTAGAGATGCTGGATCCTATGGACTTCATGTTGCTGGCAGGATTTTTTTCTTTAGCCTGCTAGTACCAACTTTGGTGCATGTTGGACTCATGGAGGCTCCTGTCCTGATGCCATAAATGAGAAGTTGCTGTAGTTCTGTCTGCCAGGGTCCAGCCAGTGGTTAAGGCTAAGCATACATCCTGCACAGGCAGAAGCACACACCATGCAGTACACGCACTTAACTGACCACACAGATAACACAGGGGGAAAACAGCTGATGTGTCAGCACCAGCATAAGTGCAGAAACATGAACAGCATGGATAGCCAGCTGATGAGGGCTAGACTTCGTTACTGCACACATTCAGACTCATTCCAACATATTTTTTTATATGTTTTATACAAATTATTCTACGCAGAATTGTGTCTCAGTGTCTTACAGTTAGTGGCAGTAAGAGCTATGGGTCCCACAGACCTGCGGTCCTTCTGGAATGTCTCATCCAACAGAGGCTTCAGTTCAGCCTGGTGTTCTGTAGTAGATTTTGCACACACACACACACACACACACTTACACTCTCACACACACATTAGACAACATACTTACACAGAAAATAGTTGAGACTAGAGTTTAGTAAAACAGACAGATTGTGGTGGTCAGGTACAACATTTTGCCAGCCAAGTGTACTGGCCAGCCACTGCCTTACATGTGAGTGGCCCCTCTTTTCCTTATGTTTTCCTCACTTAGAATCATAAAGTGGTTCAAGTCAGAAGGGATATTTAGGGGTCTCCTAGTTCAATCCCTGTGGTCAGGGTTTCACTAGATTAGGTTGCCCAAAGCAGTATCCAACTTCACCTCATTTGCTTCCAAAGATGGACAATACAGAACTTGTCCAGGCAACATGTTCCACATAACTTTTTGAGCCAGATAAGAGACAGCCCTAGCAGAGGGAATGTGTTCCTGGATCTGATGGTCACCAACATACAAAAGCTAAGTGGGACATGAAGGTTGGAGGCAGCCTGAGTGGCAGTGATCATGCATTGATGTAGTAGTCAATTTGTAGTCCTGAGGGATATGGATCAGGTGTACAGTACTGTTAGGCCCTTGAACTTTAGGAAAGCAAACTTCCAGCTCTTCAAGAAGATAGTCAGTAGGATCCCCTGGTAGACTGATCCCTGGTACAAGGGGGCAGATCAGAGCTGGCAGGTCTTTTAGACAGTCTTCCATAGAGCATGAGGTAGAAATGCCCTGGAGCATGAAATAGGGCAAGGAAGGCAAAACACTGGCATGGCTGAGTAGGGACCTGCTTGTCAAACTAAAGGCAAAGAAACAAATCCACAGGGAGTGGAAACAAGGGCAGGTGACCCAAGAAGAGCACAGGGGTGAAGGTTGTTTGTGCAGGGATGCGATAAGAAGGCCAAGGAGAAGCTGGAACTGAACAAGGTGCACAAAAAATAACAGGAAGGGTGCCTACAGGTATGTTAACCAGAAAAGGAAGGTCCAAGAAGGTGTAAACCCCCTGATAAAAAATGCTGATAAACTGGTTACAACAGAGCAAGAGAAGCTGAGGTACTCAACAATTTTTTGCCTCTGTCTTCAATAACAGCCTCTGTTCCCATGCTTCTGGAGTGGATGGACAGTGGGGTGGGGAAAAATCCCTCCTCTGTAAGTAAAGATCAGGTCCATGTCCACCTGAAGAACCTGAATGTGCATAAGTCTATAGGATCTTATGAGATGCATCCCAGAGTCCTGAGGGAATTGGCTGATGTAGTTGCAAAACCACAAATGATATGATGGTATGGAACAAAACCATACTCCAAAGAAATAAAATTTCATTATTGACAGTACATGAGGAAAGATTTTCTGTTTCATGAGTCTCGTGCTTTTTGGAATGAGACATTAGGTTGGTTGGTTAGAACATGGTTCTTGGTAATGGGAAGGTCATGGGTTCAATTCCTGCACGAAACATTCATTTCAGTTGGACTTGGTGATCCTTGTGGATCCCATCCAGCTCTGAATATTTTTTGGCTTTGTGAATTTGAATATTTTTCTCATGTTCATGGATTTATTCAAAATGTTCTACATTTCAGAAAAATATATGCTAGTTATAGCTGGTTACTCATGTCTGTGTTGGTAAAAAAAGAAGGAAAAACTTATATATTCAGTTTCACCGTCTGTTGCTCTCTGTTTTTTCAAAATCATGGCATTTAGATATGTCAAAGAGCATCATAATGAAAATGATAGAGCATGAGAAAAGGTATGTAAGAAATTCCTAAGAATTTTGTTCAAAAAATCAGAGTAAATATATTTGAAATAAAGTATGGCCATATGTTGAAAGAGTAGGGAAATAGCTGTCTGCATTAGGAATATGTTTTAAAATCTGGACATTTAAGAATCCTAAACACCTACTGAAATTTTTGCATCTCTTTAAGAACTCTTGGAATAATTATAAAAAAGAGTGAAAGGATATTCCTGTGCAAACTTTGGAGTAATTTCAGCTAATTTTTTTTTGCTTCTCTGAAGAGGTTACATTGCATGTATAGTCTCTGGGGATAAAGTTACTCTGCACACTGATTCAGGCTGGAAGATAAGTCATTTATTCAACCTCATGCTCAAAACAGGTCAATTGTGAATTAGTTAATTTTGCTTATAATTGTGTACTGTATCTCTTCAACCTATTCCCAGGATTTTTTTCCCCTTATAATTAATTATTTTTCCTATATCTAGTTAAATCTCATTCCCCCTAACTTCCGTTTTAGATGGTTGTCACTCATTTTCCTGCTGTGCACCTCAGTAATGAGCCTGATTCTCTCTTCTCAGTAGCCACCTCTTAGATACGGGATGGTTGCTCCTCATTCATCTTAAACCTTCTTTTTTCCCAGGCTGAACAAGCCCAGCTGCCTCAGAATTTCTTCTTGGGAGTAGATCTCTGGCTCTTGACATCTTGAGAACCTCCTGCTAAGCTTGCTACAGTTGATCAATGTCTCATATGGGGCTGGGCAATTAGGGATCCAAAATTAGACACAGTATTACAGAGGTAGTCTAGCAAGTGCTGAATGAAGAGGCATTCTTTTCCTCAGTCTTCTATTAGTTTCATGTTAATACAGCCCAGTATCTTGTTAGCCAGCTGTGTTTAGGAGCCCCAGGTAATTTTCAGGAGAGCTAATATCCAGTGGGGCAGTGACAGGTTGGTGCTCATTCAGGTGTTAGTCCCCCCTAGGTGCAGGACTTCACATGTGTCTTTGCTGAATTTCACATCAGCCTGTTGGCCTAATTCTCCAGCATTTTAGATTCCTCTAAACAGCAGCCCTAGGCTGCCACCAGCAGTGGTTAAAAGTATTGCCTGCATTCTCCAAAGTAATATTGTCAGATTGATAAGGATTTTGTCTCCTCCTTCAGGTCATTAATAAGCAAGTTAAATCCCAGAGTAAAACCCTGAGGAAGACCACTTCCAAGTGGCCTCAAACCAGTACAAATCATTGACCTCTACCCCTATGAGTGTGGAGTGGTGTTGTCCAGACTACCATGACAAGTACTGTGTATTTTAGCACCTTTGTGTATACAATCTACATGGAAGTGATCTTAGTGTGCCTTTTTGTCAAACTAATAATTCCTAATGCACTTGGAGCTGAGCTAGAAAACCCTTGAAGGGCTTCACAGCACTGTATGGACTTCACAATTCAGATCTCTCCATATTGCACTGAAGAGGCAGATTTACTTGTAAGTATATCATCAGAGATTCAGCAGATCAGCTCTGTTTTAGATACAGACACCTAGCTGGCTTACTCAGTCTCTCTTACTTGCACAATTTCACTGCTTTTTCAGTTACTTTGCTATGAGTTTTAAAAGGAGTCTTAAAAAATTCTTTTTAAAAATCTAGGTTTCTGTTACTGTGTTCTGACTGGCTCTTTTGCAACAGTCATTATTTTAGTATGTAACTTAAATATATTAACTTGACTTTTATAACTTAATTTTAAACAGGATCATTTTTGTCTTCCCTCTTAATTTAATTGATTTTGTTGTCTTTGTTTCCCCCCTGCTCTTGGTCTTCCCTTTTATTTTTCTTCAAGCTTTTATTCTATGTAACTATGATTGGCTTCTTTTTGCTGGAATACATTTGCTTTCAACATCATTCAAAACAAATTCAAATACCTTCTAGTGTCTTTCATTATTGCCTTTGAATGGAATTTGAAGTTAATCCTTCAGAATTAATTATTTTTAAAGAACTTTGAGGCTTCTTAAAAGCAATATTTGATATTGCTTTGGCTCTGGTAATATTTAGAAAAATCACAAACCTTAATTGGTTATTAGTGACATTATAATTGATACTGTTAAGCTGCTCCTGGACCTTGAGCTCTCTCTTTAATTAGAGGCAGTAGTGTCTCCTTCCCTCTGAGATTTCCTTATGAAAGTATTTTGCTTAATAATGCAGGGTTATCAGCTTTCAGTTGTCTTCTGAATGAAACCTCCCAAATGAAACTACCTGTCACTGCCTTCTGCATATGGGCCAGAATTCCCCAAAACCCTCTTTATCATTGCTTAAGCACTTCTTTTCACTTTCTAATAAATATTTTTACTCTTGTTTTACAATTAGTATTGTAAGTTTTCCCTTGACACATGATCATAAGGGGTGGAAATTATAGTTGTCTCCTTAGCTCTATTTCAGAATAATCTGAAATATATTTGAAAATAAAACAACAACAACAATAACAAACAAATTTAAAAAAGGGTAAATCTTCTTTTCAGCTTTTTGCTGTACTAAATATTTTTTGGCCAAATCAAAAGCACATAGGCCTGCTGTCTTCTTTTTCTTCCCCATTTTGATAAGTCTTGTCTTAATTTGAAACTATTATATGCATATATATTTAATGATATCTTCAAGCTCACTTGTTTTCCTCACTTGTTTTGTCTTTCTTTATTGTCTTTATTATTAATTTTTAGCTTCTGATAATACTGTCTGATAATTCTTCTTGTTTAAAATTTGCTTGACTACTGACCAGTCTATTGCTATTGTGTTTCCAAGATGGGCTGTTAGACACAGTGCCTTCACTTGTTCCTCTTCTTTCTTATACCTTTTGTTCACCCTATTTTTCTCCTTCACTGTCTTTAAACCTACTTGTAGCACTTATTTATTGATTTGATCATGTTGCAAACTTGTTCTTTGGCAGTTTTGGCCCCTTTGGCCACATTTTTACAGCTCTTTTCTGGTTTACTGTAAAGTATTTGTTCCATCCTATGTTACAATTGATTTTAACCATTCACTTACCTCCCTTTGAGTATCTAAAGTTTCTCATTTTTCCTCACTTTTAACTATAATACTTACATGGTCCACCCTTTATTTTTAGTAACATATGAAGGTTTCTAATTTACCACTTTTTAAAATATTTTTTTCTTTCTTGTATTTTGTCAAGTTTCTAAACATTTTTGAGAAAGTTTTCATGTACTTGTTTAAGGTAAACACCTACTAACCATAAAGTCATCACATTATACATAAAATTTGTCATATTAATATAAGCGTTCCAGCAAGAAGCATTTAGATTATTTATACACAACCAGGGTGGTGGAATATAAATTTTGGCAAGAGAAAAGTAGAGTTGTTTGCTAGAATGACAAAAAAGAAATGCTGATAGTGGGATTACAATGTTGCATGACATACAAGAACAGACAATTTTCATGTGTAAGATAATTGAAGCAAAAAAAAATTCAAATGGAGGAGACAAATGAAGAAGAAGATAAGTTGAAGACTAAGAAATTCTATAGGAATAAAATTTATAGTTAAATAGCAGGAGCAGACTCTTGAAAACCTTTTAGGTCAGGAGGAGTAAGAATCTGAGGTAAACCTACATATTGTTTGTGATATCTTAAAATGCAGTAATTTAGAATATATTGTATGACATACTATTTTCTTTGTAGCTAGTCAATGTCTGAACATATAGAGAATTTCTTTACTGGTGTTTAATTTTCTTCACTCTCCAGAATTTCATTGATGGATATTGAATTATTTAATCCTAAACCAGATGCTCTCCACAAAATATTCTATGCTAACCATTTTGAATGAATATTATAATATTCTTTTCCCATTTTATCTTAATTAAAAATATATGTAATGTTTTCAATTAAACGAGTGATGTATATTGCATTTATACTGTCTTTAGCAGAGCTGTGCAGATGAAAATTCTTGATGGCTTTAGTCAGGTGGACAGGTTGATATGGGCCAGGCTTTTGGTCATCCATGGGCATTCTTTGTAATGTCCAAACTACCTTAACAGGTTGGAGACTAGTATCTGTTAAATTAGGTAGAAATTACACATCTAAATGCTTCAATATATGAGGAAGTACTGGTCAGTAGTTGCCTACCTCTCAGAGAGTAAAGATTTAGAACCCTTTGACAATACATTTCTATTTCTTTTGTTCTAAACCTTTAGTTAATTGCAGAGGTGTTTAATCCTTGGTGTATGTGCTTTGGTGTGATGTGTTTATTGGTATATACTTATAATATGTTGTATGCTTTTGAAAGGCTGGATGAATAATAACATTATTCTCTTTCTGTTTTCTTTTTTTTTAATAATCCAGATATGGCAAAAGTTACAAATAACTTCAAATTACTCTACCTGTAGTAGACATCCTTCATTTTAGTCATCTTTCCTAAGACCAAGGGGAAGAAAGGGAGATTTAGCTAGCATAATACTATTAAAGCAGAGCTGGCTGCTGAAGAAGGTTATAGGGGAATAGACAGCAGAGTTTTCAGGGTTACATTTTTCCTCTGGCTACACTTGAAATTTGCCTTCAAATCCAAAGAGCAATTCCACTTTTTGCTTATTGTTGTTTTTTGGGATTTTTTTTCCTCCCATGTCATTGACAATTACAAAATGATAACAAATGTCATAGAGAAGAATACTCTAGAAGTAGTGTAGGAAGAAGGATACTCTGGAAGTGGTCTAGTTCATAGGAGGCTGGGAAAAATATGAGGTATTAATGAAGTAGAAAATGGTTAAAAAGGAGGGCTGCTGCTGGTATAATTTTGTGGTAGCAAACAGTAGATGATTGCTGAGTGAAGGAATGAAATTTGAAGGGTACAAGAGAGTTTGAATTTCTTGGAAGGTAGAAAAGGAAGTAATTTGAAATTGGACTTCAACAGCCTGAAAGGCTGAATTGGGCATGATAGGTTTATACGTGTTGTGACATTGGTCTGTACTATTGTGAGCTTGTCAAACGAAAAGTCTGGAAGTCCTGTGGATACAGTTCATCCTAGCTTGAGTAAAGAAATCCTTTTACATTCCTACAGAATAAATGGAACTGGGATAGTGGTGTGCACGTGCAATACATTTTAGGTATTGATAGTTTAAATTGTGCAAGCGGGTGTTTTAGGAGAAAGCATTATTTCATATTTTGAAATGCATGGTATAACACATGAATATTTAGTATAGCACTTAGTTTGCTAAAAATGGGCATGCACTTATCATGAATACCTTCTGAGCATTTATGAAATAAATTATGTATTATGTATAAATTTAACATTCCATTTTATATTAATTGTTAAGGTTAGATTAATCTAAGAGACTATAATTAATAGTTACAATTTAACTTAATCCTTTTATTACCTGGTACATAAAGAAAAACATAGCTGATTACTTCTAATTTAATTATGTTTGTTGCTTTACTATAGTAAGACTAACTCTAAATGGTTCAGGTTTTTTATTTGGCATGGTTATTGGGCACTTTGCATTTAATTGAAAGTGATAATTCTGGCTCTATTTTTAGCCCCTTCATATTCCCTTTAAGTGTTGGATATTTAGGAATAGAAGATTTTCATAACCGGTTTCTGTGTCCTATGAAATCACTCCACCTTTATGCCTAAGGTGTGTTTTAGCTGTCTTTAGTAGACTTCAGTCAGTAACTGACTTGCTCTGGTATTGTAAAGTATTCAGCTGTACATTTTTAAGTTTAGCTGACATTCACACTTGAGACAAAAACAAGAAGAAGTTATAAACATTAACAGCACATAGTAAAATTTCATAGAAGAAAATAAGAACATATGACAAGATTCTGCCCTTAAAAGTTATTCTCAACAGCCATCTGACGGACTCTGACTTGTGCTCACATGCTAAATGACAAAACTGTAAACTCTTTGACCTGTAAAGTGTAGTATATGAATGCTGAAAGGCTTTCTTTACAGAATCTAGGTCTGGTCTGTAAGAAATCTCTGTAGATGAAGACATCAGTACTGATTTTGATATATTTTCTGATAAAAGCATTATGGCTGTTTGGAGAACAGTGTGAAATTGTCATTAACGTGGATAACAAACAATAGCTACGTAAGGGTGAGGCAGATGGGGCTGTTTTCCACTTATCTAAACTTTAATGTTAAAAAGAACGTCAGCTATTTTAGGATCAGGAATAGGCCATCTGCCCAAATTGCATGCCCTTCCAGCTTTATCTAACTCCCATATTATTATTTTCATTGGAATGTTGTTACATCATTTCTGCTTTTTGTTTCCTTGAGAGATGCTTAAACTCATTACCTGATAAGCTTTACAACAAATTTTTTCTCTAAAAATGCCAGGTCTTTTTTTAATAATTGTATTTCTCTATTCAAATATTTTGCCTCCAAGTATTACATTTCATTGATTTTTTTTTTTAGTAACTCAGACAACATCTGTCCTTACTAGGAAGTGTTGGAAATGATGTGACAGTCTGGGAACAATAGTAGCAGGAAATAAGCAAAGAACCCACAGGGACCATGGAAAGGAACAGAGAATTTGCATCAAGGCAAAGAAAAGGGCTTTGGGGAAAAGGGTCTAAAAGTAATTGAAGCTGAGAGACAGAAAGGTAAGTGAGAGACATTTGTAAAAAGCATTTTTTAGCTGAAAGAGGAATTTAATTTGTAGTTTTCAGCTTTTTCAGAAGGAAGGAAGAAATGACTTAATGAAAGATTTGATTGCTTTGAGGGTACCTCAATGTATCTGCAGCTTTATATCTCTGTGAGAATATTGTAGTTGAGTAGGTAGATGTACAACACATTTATTTAAAGTTTTTTCTGATTGTTCAAAAGAACAAGTCTTTTAAAGATGATGTCCAATTGGTTTAGCCTTCTATCTCTTTTTGGTCACCCCAGCTGTAGAAATGAAACACTACTAAATGTAGCCAGAAAAATAATATAACCATAGTCAGTTGCACACCGTAGGGTCTGTTTCCATTATTCATTGCTAGTTTTACTGTATGCCTATGTTATTTACAAGGGCTGCTTGGACATTTTGTCTCAGAAGACTGAGGTGCAGCTAAACATGGACAGGATATAGTTTGGTACTTCATTTTCACACTGCCCTATAATGGAAACGGTGAAGACGTAACTCGTTTAGAATTTTATTGAAGGTGAAGTGAATAGCTCAAGTCCAAGTTTCAAAGCACAGTTCTGACTAGACAGGTTATGATTGTGTATTTTTACATTCCAATCGTGCAAAGCTTGCAAAGTTTCACTAATATATTGAATTTATCCATATAAATACGTAATTTCAATTCTCTCGTTAGATATCTAACTAATGTAGTTGTCCTATGTGGAAATGAAGTTTGGTGGTTTTTTTCCTTTTATTTCCAAAAACTTTGTCATCTATCTTGATTTTTGTTCTCTGTCTTGATTTCATGTTTACTGAATTTTTACATTATCCTTCTCTTGTTTGATAATCCTTCTCTCTTTTTTTTTTTGTTGTTGTTTAACATTTTCCCTGAGTACCTATGCAGTCTTTTCCTGAGAAGATTGGCTCCAATTATTTCCAATGGTATTAAAGAAAAGCTATTCAAATTACACGTTTGGAACATCACTCAACTGACCTACCAAAACACTAGGTTTGGAATATCAACCTGTATTTCAGAAAGATCTGGTTTTTTTTTTTTTTCCTACCTAACAGGCAATACCAGTTTTTTTTTTACTCTGGATATATTTCTAGTCATCTGTTTTCTAACTTCTACAAAACCTGCATGCAATTGTTATTATTTTTTCGAGTATGTTTTCAAATCTTTAGCATGAGATGGACTCTCAGTCTTTTTGGCTCTTTTGGGTTGTGTTCAGTGGCTGTCTCCTCTATTCCATTTAGCTATTTCCTTCAAAATGTCTTCTCAAGTTTTAATAATGAACTTTTCATACTTACTGTATACTTTCTTCCATGTAAAATTTCTTGTTTTGTCGGTGCCACACATCCACCCTATTCAGTTCAGTAATAAGAATTCTTTTTTTCCTTATGTCTGACACAGCGTTGTTTTTCAATTTTTTTTTCTCGCAACTCTTCTAGAATTGTCTGGTATGAGAATTTATTTTCTGTACTATATAGCAACATGTTTCACAAGAGTCTCTTCTGGCTTCAGATGAAAAAGGATATCTTGTAAGATTATTGTTGATCGTTGTGTCTTACTGGCCAGCATAACACTATGGGAAGAATCCCAGTTTCTATTTTAAGTTATCTTGAGGTCATTACTTAAGGATACACAAGCAGAATAAGATTATTATAGAATTTTGGAAGTGGAAATTTCCTTTTAGGATATAAATCAACATATTTTTCTCCAATCTCTTATCTTGGTTTTATCGGTACTTTTGGAGTTATGATTTCACAGCATTTTAGCTAAACTAGAAATTGAAATGTTCCTATGTAAGATAGCATTTGACTTTTTTAGCTGATGAAATATTGCAATTTATTTTTTAAAATGGCAGCATTTTTTTACCAAAAAGTAAATGCTTCATCTTTTTATTAATAAAACATTATCTTTTAGTCTAGTAACTGATAGAAAAAAAGTAATATAAATTAATTTTTTTTTCAGTATTATATTGTGGGTATTTCCTAGCCAGATATTTTAAATACTTATGTTTGCCTTCTCTCTTTTATTAGTGGTACATTTCAGAATGAGGTTTGCTGTCAAATGCCAAAGAAAAATTAATGTATTTCTACTCTTCTGGTTTGAATAACCAGTAAGTACTGCTTTTAATGCATTAATACATTAAAGCATTTTAATGCATTCCTGAGAGAAAACTATGAAATAAATGGAAACACAGTTGTGTAACAATACTTTTCTGTTTCTGAGGAAATGAAATATAATTCCTTATCAATTTCTTCCTCCATTAAGAGAGTAAACATCCCAATTAATGAAATACATGAAAATTTTAGCCCTATGCCTTGTGTAGAAAAAAACCCCTTCATATAAATGAGATTATGAAAAAGCATACTTCAACACAACTGAGTTATTTCTATGACTTTTAAGAGATTTTACTTTGCTGAAAAAACTGCTCTTAACTGCTGTTACTTTTTTTTTTTGCATGTTTGTGCAAAAATACAATTTAATACACATTATGCTATTAAAGGTACAAGGTGGATTTATTACTTCCTAGGGACTTCAGACCTGTGTAGGATATCTGTAGAAGGAATAGCTGTCCATTTTTATATACAGCTGCACAAGAATTCCACTGCTCATCTGTTCCTTGTGTGGGGATTTTGACATAAAGGATGTCTTTGGTCATGGAAAATGGCTAATACCATGGAGATGTTTCTGTGAAGAGGTCAAAGATGATATGTTTATCTGGATGGTGGTTCACAGTACTACCATGGAAAGCATTGCCAGGTATTCTAGAAGAGACTATTTTTACCTAGTAATAAAATCATGTAATACAGATATAATGAAATAAAGATCTGCAGGCTCACATGCTGCTAAGAGAACAGAAGTATTTCACACAGATACATAAAAGTGTATGAAATAAAAGGATCAAAGAACTATTCATTAACCAATATTCATGCTGAAATCTAATTTAAGTGGGTTTTAGAGGCCTCATCTCCATCATCTCTTTTGCCTTTATAATGCTCTTAGAGTAACTAAAATTTGATAAAAAGCTATCACTAAACTTACATTTCTGTTAGAAACATTGTACAACCTAAAATCAGCAAAAATATAATTTGTGCTCAGATTAGCATTTTCAGGAGAGAGGAGAATATGTAAAGAGATATTTTATCAGACTTTGGATTGTGTTTGTTATTGTCAGACAAGAGCTCCCAGAAAGGTGAGGTGTTTTCTTTAGAAACAAACAAGACAAAAAGTATTTTGATTTTAATCCAAAATGTATTTTCTCATTAAAAAAAATTCACATACTCACTGTGTCTACTCTACAGAATTTGTCCATTTCATTACACCATATGTCAATCCTAGTATATCTGTTCACTGCAAAAACTCGTGGCTATTTTGTGTAATACAGCACAGGAGGAGGTATTGCTCAGTTCCACTACTTTTATATAATAATTTAAAAAAAATACAGAAAATGTTCTTGGCTACTTCCACTGTATTCCAGACTTAAAAGTCCCATGAAAGTTCTAGAATATGAAGTTAATTTTATTTGGTTGGTAGAATACCCTTAGAAGCCAGTTAATTAAAATTCTTCTCTCATACTGAATCATATATCTGCCATTTTTTGGCAGCAACAAAGTCCGGCCATCTAGTTCCTAAGAGAAATATGTTTTTCTTGTTGCCTTTTTATTCAGCACAAATACAGTCATGTGCTTTTTATTTCAGAAAGTAAGTGATATACTGACAGATTTATGACATATTTGTTGGTACACCTATTACAGTTGCTTTTACTTCCATTGCTGTGCTTTTTTCTTTGCCCATGTCCCAAAGAGTGATTAGAGGAGGATAAAGCTCATTGAGTGAAAAGGATTGTTTCTTCAGGTAATTCCTTAGATAGCTGTGTCCAATGCCATAGTTCATATCTTGAGAGATGCAGCTGTAGAGATATATCACAGATATGATTCCCAAAAGAGCCCCAAGGCCGGCAAGGAATCCTATTATGTTGTTCTTTTCATAGCCTTTTACTTCCAAGTCCAGTCCTTTTGTGGTTACATTGACACATTGTTTCCTTTTCTGAGAATAGATAGTGGGAATGTCTATACAAATTCTGTATTCAGTTGATGGATTTAGATGTGTAAGATTATATACCTTTATATCGGATGGTATTCGAGCACTCTGTGCAGGCCGGGAGTCTTCAGCTTTTGGAAAGGCTGTCCATCTGACACTGGACTTCAGAATTTTAGAACTTGCTTTCCATGAAACCAAAACAGAATTAGATTTTATGTCTTTTATTTTAATATTTACAGATCCATTGTGTTCCTGAGGGAAAGAGCCATCCACTTTAATCATGACTGACTTCAGGTCTGCCCCAACTAAATTTGTTGCTATACATGTGTATAAACCACTTTCTCTTTGTGTTACATCACTTATGTCTAATGTTCCTTCAGAATGAATGTAGTATTTATCAGAGATAGTGTTAGGCAAAAGTTTGTGTCCTGATGGTGTTATCCAGTAGATTTCAGGTTCTGGTTCTGCTGTTGCTCTGCAATGCAAAGAAATATGGCTGCCAGCTTTTATATCCAATGTAGATGGAAAACTTTCAGGAGCTATCAGAGGAAGACAGATTTCCATCATTTCCCGAAAGTGTACCTGTCTCACATTCTGACCTTGGAATTCAGGAGGGTCTACACAGAACAGGGACTCTGGCTCCATGAACCGAATGTTTGTTTTGTTCATGTTAATCCAGCGGATGACACAGTCACACCTAATGGGATTGCTGTGTATGCTGACTTCTTTGAGGTTAGGCAGGGATTCCACTGTACTGCGGTACAGCGCGCTCAGCGCGTTGCTGTTGAGCATCAGAGATTCCAGCTTGGGAAGTC